>OY754980.1:4407491-5104089 GCA_963576475.1 Molanna angustata
TGGATCCCTCCGTCATGCCGTGCCCATATTAATTATTCTTTATTCAAATATCAGAAGGTATCATTGCACAATCAAACAATTGCAAATAGTAATTTCAATTTAATTCTGTCTTTAAACAAATGTTCAAAATCACACAATTTTATCACAAAAAGTATCTTATTTGATACAATTTCCATACATATAGTATGTGTCTTTGACATTTCGACTCACCAAGTCTCGTCAGGCTGGCTAGGATTACCAGCAACAACTTCGGTCACTCGGCGATTCCCACAAATACATACGAGTGCCATTGGCCAATAAGGCAAAACCAGGAACGAAGAAAAAAGAAAAGACCTACATCAGTCTTCAATCGTCCAGACACTTATAAAGTTGCGCTATTTTTATACGCTTACTTTTATATAACAATTTCTATAAAACAGGAAAAATACATATTTTTCACTTCGAATCTGACAGCTCCCACCACAAGAGAAAAAAAGCCACCATGATCTGTCAGAATTTTCTTCATTGGAAAAACTTTTGTTTATTTATGATTTATTAAATTTACTTCTTTATTCAAATTATTTGAATAAAGGTATCTATATTAAAATTATTTTATACTACTTGGGTTCCTACTGCGAAGTTTAATATTCTAATTTTGATTCATAACATTTACCTCTCTTGTCACAGAAAAATTAAAATTTTATCAACAGAAATATTTTAATTTTTATTAGGGTCACCCCATTCCTAAAAATTTATGGTCACCCCATTAATTGAAGCTTACACAAAATATAACCTTACATAACAAGACACATATTTAACATAGAACTCTTATCAATAAACATTTTAAATTCAGCAATAAAAATAAACAACTTAGACATTCAACATAATTCAATTAAATGAAGCTTACACAAAATATAACCTAACATAACAAGACAAATATTTTACATAGAACTCTTATCAATAAACATTTAATTCAGCAATAAAAATCAACAACTTACACATTTAACATAATAAATTTATCAATTAAACACAATACAAATATAATTTCCAATAAACGTTCTTAATTACAACTCAAAAATTATTCACAACACAAAAATTATTTACACCTCAAATATGAGCAATACGATTTTACACAGAATACTGTTGTTTGTGAACACTCAGAACACTCCAAGGATTCATTATAATTTCTCCTAAATCTAACTTTATGACGTCATAATACAATACCCAAAAAGAAATTAATGTCCTCATTTTATTTAACCAAATCATTAATTCGCCAAAATCATAGCAAGTATTAGGCACCTACTTTTCTAGTCTTGTGATTCTATTTTGATCAAATCTTTGACATGATAACTGCCCGATATCTTTCCGTCCATATCACTAAGTACATAAACTACATCAGATTTCTTTTCCACAATTACATTTTGGACGAACCGTGGTGCTAATTTATGAGAGAAATACTTTAAGGCGTCAGATTGACAATGATTTCGTCTCCATACTTTGTCTCCTACCTGGTATACTACATGTTTTCTTCTTAAGTTGTATTGCTTTGACGAGTTCTGAAAAGATAAAAGAAGCTGGTCCTGCACCTCATCATAAATTTGTGCTAGTTCTTTAAGTTTTCCTGCATATGGTTTTCTAGAAGTTTCTTTAATATTGCTCTCGGGTTCACTATTTTCATTAACAGTGTCTCTATGCAACGATCCGTTCATTACGTGTTCTCTACCGTGCATCAAGAAATAAGGTGAGTAATTAGTGGTAACATTTACCATATTATTCATCGCGCTTGTGACCGCTCTCAAATTCTTGGTCCAGTTTCGTTGATCCTCATTAATTTTAATGGCCAACATAGTCTCTATAGTCTTATTAAAACTCTCTACTACATTATTCTGTGGATGATAGTAAGGATTTAAAAATGTTACAGGCACATCATACTTTTTCAATAAAGGCCGGTATTCTTTGGAAACGAATTGCTTTCCATTATCAGATACTATCACTTTTGGCACACCCCATGGCAAAAATATTTCTTGCTCCAAACATTTTACTACAGCGGCTGCAGTGGCCTTGCGTAACGAAAATGCCCATACATATTTAGAAAACACGTCTACGCAACTTAGGATAAAAACATGTCCAGAATAACTTCGCGGTAATGGTCCTATTAGATCTATGCTTAACATCTTCATTGGCCTATCTACCAATTTTGGATTGGACATTAGTCCCAATGGCGCAGAAGTAGAATGTTTATATGCCTTGCAAACTTTGCATCTACCAATCACTCGTTTAACATCTCTATACATACCTGGCCAGAAATAAGTTTTCTGTATCTTTTTGACTGTTTTAAATACGCCAGGATGGCAGGATGTTTCAGATTCATGTATTCGGAAAATAAGTTCGTTGCGAAGTGGTTGTGGTATAACTTGTTTCCATTGATAGGGTTCTAGCAAAGCGCAATCGCTTTTGCAAAATCGGTACAACTGGTCTTCCATAATTTGATAATTTTTAAATCTTTGCGGATTTTCTTTGCATCCTCGACGTATCATGTGGTACCACTCATCATTTACAAAGGGATCTATTTCAAGAACATCTATTTCAACAGGCCGTATCCGGGAGAGCGCGTCTGGAGCCACGTGCTCAGAGCCTTTCCTGTGTATTATATTAAAATTAAATTGCGACAATCTGGTCGCCCACCTAGCCAATCGTCCACTAGGGTTTTCCAAGGTAGTTAGCCAACGGAGGCTAGAATGATCCGTGACTATCGTGAAAGCCGATCCTTCTACGTAGCCTCTAAAATGCTCTACAGATTCAATTACGGCTAACATTTCTTTCTCAGTTGTGCCATAATTCTTTTCGTGTTTCTTCAAGGAACGGGAGAAATATGCTATTGGATGTTCAGATCCTTCTAATATCTGTGTGAGTATGCCACCAATTCCATAACTCGATGCATCACAATGAATAATGAATGGTTCTGTAAAGTTGGGTGAAGCTAAGACCGGAGCGGTTACCATAGCCTTTTTGAGTCCATTAAAAGCATCCTCTGCTACGGAAGACCAAACGAAATTTGAAATGTTACCCCTTTTTCCAGTTAATTTTGTGAGAGGTGCCGCTAAATCAGCAAAATTCTCGATAAATCTCCTGTAATATGAGCATAGCCCCAAAAAACCTTTTAGTTCTTTTGAATTCTTTGGTGTTGGGAAGTTTTGTATACTTTCTATTTTAGCGGGATCCGTCCTCAAACCTTTTTCATCCACTATGTAACCTAAATATCTAAGTTCTTTTCTTACAAATTCAGATTTTTTCAAATTCACTGTAAACCCAGCTTCTCTTAATTTATTAGCAACACTTTTTAATAGATCCATGTGTTCTTCAAAACTTTCTGACACAATGATCAGGTCATCCAAGTATACGAATACTTGCCCATTGAATTCAGGTCCAAACAACATATCCATCGTTCTTTGAAGCTCCTGGGGTGCGCAAGTTAATCCAAACGCAAGACGAACAAATTCAAACAATCCCCTTGATTGTATGCTGAAAGCTGTCTTTTCGCAGGACTCTGGAGTCAAAGGAATCTGCCAAAATGCCTTTGATAAATCTACTGAAGAAATGTATTTCCCGCGCCCTAAATTGGCTAAAATCGTGTTTATATAAGGTAATGGATAAGAATCCTTCTTCGTAACTGCATTAAGTTTTCGACTGTCAATACATAATCTTAGTGTTCCATCGCGTTTGGGAACCATAATGACAGGATTTGACCATGCAGATCGTGAGGGTCTAACAACACCCAATTCCAACATTTCGTCTAGTTCTTTTTCCACTAAAGCTTGCCGGACGGGCGAAAGAGGATAGTATCTCTGTTTGATAGGAGGGCCCTCGGTAACGATGTTATGTTGCACTAAATTTGTACATCCCAATCCTCTCTTTTCATATGAAATATCTTCAAACATTGAGTATACTTTTGATAATTCATCTCGCTGTTCTACACTTAGAGTCTCCAAATTAGATAAAACGCGAATATCCGAAAACTCCTCTCTTGGGTTGATCAAAACAGCTTCCGTTTCTTTTTCTTGTCTATCAACGCTCTTCTTTTCGGGTGAAGGTAGATTTTCTTCATTTGACTTTCCCATAGATTCAACGAAGTTTGTTTCATTAGTTTTATCAGTAATTTCCGTCGTTTTCTCTTTTGGTTCTACAACAACTTCTGTCGTTTTGCTCTCCAACTTAGAAGCAATTTCCTCCAACCATTTCACAGCGGATCTTCGATAATTTCTAACATATTCATTTCCTTCAAGGTCAATTTGATCTAATTCAAGAATAGCCCTCGTGATCATTTCATCTAGATATAAATACGTTTTGTCCGTTTTCTTCAACGAAATAAAAGGCTCACGGTTCTTTATTAAACGGTACATATCCATACATATAGTATGCATGATGGTAAGCTTTTTATTAACTGATTGTTCTTCCAAAACATCGGGAATCGTGGGGACTTCAGTATCCTCGCTTATTTTTGGCTCAAAAAAACCCATATCGATGACCGTTTCCTCATCAACCTGAGCCAAGTTAAAAACTTCCAAGGCTATTTCAAAATAGCGCCAAAACGGAATGCCCAACAAAAAATCAGCAAATAATCCATCAACTATATGGAACTCCAATTCTACGGTCCGACCTTTAAATGTAACTGGCATGACTGCCAAGCCTTTTGAGGTCGTAACCAACTGATTAAACGAATACATTTCTACTGTATTATCTGTGCGAGGAAAATATTTATTTAAATATTTACAAAAAACTGCCTCACTAATACAATTGGCCGATGCGCCACTGTCAAGAAGACCAGTAAAATATTGGTTCTGAATCTGAAAGTTTACATAAGGACGCGCGTCACCCTTTGGTATGTTGCAAATATTATTTATTAACTTTTGTGTTTTAAAATTTTTCTGAAATTTTTCAACCATTTCCAGCCAGCTCTTCCATTCATTTTTACAGATATCCGATGGTGGCCGACCGCTTACAAGTTTTTTTGAATTTCTTTTATTCCTTAAAAGTGACTGTTCTTGATTGTATCCTTTTGTTTCGCGACGAACTGATAATAAATTATCATTTTCCTTTGACTTACTACCCCAAGAAGTCTCATTGGGCCTTCTATCCTCATTTATGTCACGAATTTCTGAGAAAGAAGACACTCTAGGTAAATCTATTGCGTTATGCCTTTCTTTTTCCGAAGCAAACTCTATCGCAGGTTGTTGCCTACGATTATCGCTAGACGTCTGTAAACTTCGCTGTCGCAAAAAACAATTTCGCTGAATGTGTCCACTTTTGTTACAAAAATAACATTTAATATCGTAGTTTCTATACGCAGGTATCGCAATTTCACGTGATGGAGTGCTGGGTCTATGTTCTGCATAACCGATAGTGTTTTTAGTTTCTCTTATAATCTGAGGAGCTTCTAACGGGACGTCGTAAATATCAAATTGCTTAAGACATTTTAATAATGATTCTACAGATTCAAAATTTTGAATCGCTAATATTGGGGCATATTTTGAATGGAGCCCTCTTTTTATACAATTTAAAAATTCTTTTTCAGCCAATTGATCATTCAATGACCTGTTAACATACATATTGCGTAACACAAAATCTGTTCCCGATTCCAGTGTTAATTGTTTGGAATTATAAATTTCTAACTTCTTCCTAAACTCGTCTTGCTCGTTGCCAAAATGAGAAAAAAACAACTCCTCAAAATTATCCCACGATAAAGAAGAATCACGATCAGAATTGATTGATCTGAACCAATACAATGCCGATTCAGTCAAAAGTTCGGGTAAACCCTGAACTACCCTATCTAAAGATATACCCCGCGACTTAGACAATTCTTTCAATCTTACAACAAATTCACGCGGATCCGTTTTTCCGGCAAAAGTTACATTCCAGGTATGAAAGTTTGCTGGATACGTAATACAATCACATCTTTTAATCGAGCAAGATTTCACCACGTCACGTGACTTTTTTTCTTTTCTTATAAATTCCTCCGAATCTGATTCGTCTTTAAAATCTGACAATGCTACATTGAATCGGGTAGCCTGAGCGCGCATTTCTCTAATGTGTTTAGCTGGTTTTATTTTTCTCATTTTTAACTCCCAAAATAATTCTTCTTTGGTACACTTGGCCACGTTCTGAATCTTCACACTCACAGAATCCCGGACAGAATCCATTTTATAGAAAAAAAGATGTAACAAAGTTATTTTAAATACAAAGTACCTACACAAAAAAAATGCACAATTAAACACAAAATAATATAGGTACATACATATTCATATACATACGAAATCATCACAAAACAAATTTACAAAGTCAGCAACACAAAATCAAAAAAAATCCGCGATATTTGAATCCTGGTATTCACAGCACCATTTTGTTATACGCCGACTTGCACATAAATATGAAAAGTCTTTGGCACAGATATCGGGTGGGTTCTCTGGTCTGAACCCAAGCCCTTCAGGGAATTTAAATAATTTGTTAATTGATTAGTAGGCCGTGATGTCCTTGGATCCCTCCGTCATGCCGTGCCCATATTAATTATTCTTTATTCAAATATCAGAAGGTATCATTGCACAATCAAACAATTGCAAATAGTAATTTCAATTTAATTCTGTCTTTAAACAAATGTTCAAAATCACACAATTTTATCACAAAAAGTATCTTATTTGATACAATTTCCATACATATAGTATGTGTCTTTGACATTTCGACTCACCAAGTCTCGTCAGGCTGGCTAGGATTACCAGCAACAACTTCGGTCACTCGGCGATTCCCACAAATACATACGAGTGCCATTGGCCAATAAGGCAAAACCAGGAACGAAGAAAAAAGAAAAGACCTACATCAGTCTTCAATCGTCCAGACACTTATAAAGTTGCGCTATTTTTATACGCTTACTTTTATATAACAATTTCTATAAAACAGGAAAAATACATATTTTTCACTTCGAATCTGACAGCTCCCACCACAAGAGAAAAAAAGCCACCATGATCTGTCAGAATTTTCTTCATTGGAAAAACTTTTGTTTATTTATGATTTATTAAATTTACTTCTTTATTCAAATTATTTGAATAAAGGTATCTATATTAAAATTATTTTATACTACTTGGGTTCCTACTGCGAAGTTTAATATTCTAATTTTGATTCATAACAATTTGACAATGACATGAATATGTTTTTAACAGATCTGTATTTTTTTCAGTGAGTCTTATAATATGGGAAGCTTCTGTATAATATTATAAGTTCTGAGAACCTACAGACAGTATCCCACTAGGACTAGGGTCTCTGTCTACATAGAAGGAACATAATAACTCTAAAGTGCAGCGTTGTGTGGATGCATTATGTTTTAAGTGCATTGCGGGTCGGTCTGCGGGGGATATGTGGTTTGCAGAAAAAAAATATGTGTGTGTTATTATCTTCTCGGTCTGAAGGAATCGAGAAAAATTACGGATGTTGCTGGTATACACAACATAATGTTGTTGACAATGTATCATATTTTATAAGAGTCTATTGTTGAATGCGTAGGACCGTCAGTGGAGTCAAACCGTCGATTCATGATTACATGTCGAATTTGTAGATATTGAAATGTACGGTTCCACTAAGACCAACCAATGAGAGTATGAAACCGAAATCACGAGAAGGATAGGAATGGTAAGAAGTGCTAATGACCAGTCTAAATAAAATTTGGAAAGACTGCAACATATCCAGAAACATGCAGGTGAAGATCTTGCGCACACTCATGTTCTTCATTTTCTTGTATGGAATCAAATCGTGGAATCGACGGGCTAGAGATAAAGACAGAATAGACGCGTTCGAAATGTGGTGCTAGAGAAGAATCCCAAAAAAACGATGACCAACTTTAACTTTTTGTAAAAATGATCTTAATTATCGACGATGTTTTTATTTTGTAGAATTCCATTATATCTTATATCTATAATTAAAAGTAAACACTTGGACGATAGGCCTATTTAGCCTTGTTAGAGCATTTACTAGCTTATGACTATTTTGACAAATTTTACTTATATTAATAGATTAATTATGTAGGAGACTAGGATTAGGATTAATTATGTTTACTTATATTTATAGATTAATTATGTTAGATTAATTATGTACTATAATAAAATCTATGTAGAATCAAAAAGTGGTTTACTTTTAATTATAGATATAACATAAAAATGATCTAATGAAAACAGTGCGAAAAGGGTGTTCTTGTTACTATGCACATTATAGCCACGATATACATATAGGTATATAAGAATGACAATTATAGTCATTATATCACAGGTGCAAAGAAAGCATGCTAAGACGTGGTGGTATGAGGGTGGAAGATGTTGTCTCCTGCAATTGCGGCGAGATCCAGACTGACGAACACCTCCTCATCAGCCGTGATATGACAATGAGGTGCGATGCAGAAGACCTGATTTTGGTTAATGACAAATGACAAATGAGAACCGTAGAAAATATGTTATTTTACTGTACCAACCGGTGTTTGACACGAAATTTATGTTGTAGTGTTTATCGGTCAAAAAGAGTCATTAATTTTTAAAATACCTGGGGCAACCAAGGGTAAACAAATATATATAATGATACTTAATAATTTAAACTTAATTATTTCAACTAAGTTGCTACATCAATAAAATCTGACTTGTACCAGAACTAATTAGAAATTAATTCGATTCTTAACCGCGCATACAGAAGGAGAGACAACGTTTTGTTTCCAACCCAAAAACAATCTGTTAACTGTGCGAGAAATTAATTCATTTCCAATGAGAAAAGATTATCAATGTCTGTTACAAGTACATACGAAATTGATTTCAGTGTACGATGTATGTCATTATTATTTACAGAATGTACGGAAATGCTGCTGGTAGTAGGTATACAATAATAATATTTTAACCGGCAAACGATCGCTAACATAACACAAAAGACACATTTTTGTCATTTAGTTCAACATAAACGTTCCAAACGGGGACTTGTTTTTTTTTTTGTTTTTAAATAATGCATAAAGTCTCCCCCAATTTTAGCTGTTGAGCACCGGCGTAGAATAGTGCTTCCACTCTTTACTATATTGGTTTTGGTTGTCCCGTCAAAGCCGGATAAAGTTATATATACATCATTTCACATAGTTAAGCAATGAGGTTCACCACGCATTGTGAATGTTGTATTTACGGTGAATCGAGACTGGTATGTGGAAACGCAAGGATGTGTTTTGGTTCGTTTTATAAGGTAAAGTACACCCGCACACCTCTCGCTGGTTACCCCACATTTTGGAGTATGCCGTGATGGTATTAAAAAGTGCCCCCTTTAATAATAAGTCACAAATAATTATTTAGTTTGTTTTTTAATTAAAATAGCGACCTTATATATTGAATGGAAATTGAATGCAGGAATAATTTTATCAACGCCATTTGATGTTAGGAAAAAGATTATTATGTATTCGCATTTGATCACATTTGTCAATTAAATTGGTTTTTTCAACATATTATTTAAGTAATAGGTACTACTTAATATTATTTGTTATGAAAATTTTCGCGTTTAATATCAAGTTTGACAGCTCTTCCGACATTGGTAAAATGAATAGTGCGTTTTCTAAGGTCTAGTACATGCGAGCGACCGATCATGGGTCTCCTAAGGACAACAGAAATGAAGGTTCTACGTTCAATCACTGGAAAAACTCTCCGAGATCGTGTTCGCAATGTTCAAATAAGGAAGACACGTGGAATAGAGTAGATCCAGAAGAAGACATCGGACAGAATGGACAGTCAAAGACTTGCGTACATAGCAGCAAATGAAATCCCATCTGGTCGCCATCTACCCGGAGATGTAAGGATAGGAGGACTTCGTCATCTCAGGAGGCATAGTTTTTGAATAACGGACCAACAAGTCTACTTAACGAAGAAGAACCTTAAACGGGTAGCAGTGCTAGCATTGCTTAGTAATCCAGTGAAGGCGAGTTCGAACACTACCCTAGCTGTCTTGACTTATTTCGTTCGCTTATAGAACAAGCATTTACACCAAATTTAAGGAATGTATGGGGATGTGTATTATGTAATTTTCACAAGGACATTCATTCTTTTAAAAAGGAGCCGTTTTTTGTGTTTTATTTAACAGACGTAGGTACGCGATAACGTATTTATCAAACACGTACTTTTGTAGAATGTGATCAATAATGTTTTTCCTTTAACAAAATTATAAGGGTACCCCGAGAAAAGGAGAGGTTCGCTGACCTCGTCACAAGCCCCCGCTTCAAATAATGTAATATAAAGACAGATACTAAAATAGCAAACATTCCTATATCAACAGTCTTTATTTCTCATTATTTTTGATAAACCGGTAGGAGTATGCGATTATAAAGACTTCTAAAGACCCACATTCATAAACAGGTAGAGACAGGTAGAGAAATATTTTTCTTTTGAGGTTATTTTTCTCAATATTAATAAAAATACACTAGATTTTTTTGTTATTTGAGAAAAGCTATTATTTTTTGTTACAATTGAGAGTAGGTAGAACTTAAAAGCCCAAGAACATAGAATAAATAACACATAGCAGTATGGATAAATAACATCGGTTCAGATCGTATCAATAATATAATTACAACTTATCAAATATAATAAACATTCACATTTTTTTCTCAATAACAATTTATTTTATAATTTAATTCAAGAACTTTACACATAATGTACTATCTATGTCACACAACTGTTCAAATGAACACCTCGGCACAGGACTTCCTAATGAGGTGTTCATTGTACCCTCTCAATTACACACTTATCAATTACACACATAAACACACATATACTTATAATATAGTATGTAATTGAATTGAATTGTAACTTCTTCTTCTTTATATTATTAATAAATAAAAAATGAATTATTTGTATTGCTTATTTATTTATTTATTCATTTATTTAACAAATTTTGGTACAGAGTATAAAATGCATATTCACTGTAACATACATACACCTATATACATATACCAAAAATCCCACAAGGCGTAGCCTGACAGTGGGTATACCTACCTTAATAGAATTATAAATAACTAGTTGCATGTAACACATGAGATCCAACTGTCGATAGCGATATTATGTATAGTTGAAGAATAAGTACCAAATTATAAAACCATAAATACAAATTATTTAATATTTTAAGATATTTGGTTTTACGCACTTTTCAATCTTTCGATTGTGACGGCTTCTAATATTTGGTTTTCTATACAACACATCATGTACCTAGATATGTATGTCAAGATAGGATAGTATGGAGGTCAGTCCTTTGATCCTACCCAGAATATCAAAAAAACATGATGGTATGTATGTATGTTTGGAGATTAGTATCAAACTGTTAAGTCTTCTTAGATATTATGTATAGGCGAATGCCATACAAATTGTATGAAGCGATGTCGTCACTAAATTCAATTTTTATAAAAATTGTTAAAAAAATTTGAGATGTGCTAATACAATGTTAATATTTTTTATAGAAAATTAAATTATCTAGTTTGGGTGTTTCGGCTTTTTTCGATATTTAAAAAAATGGAAATATAGGCAGTTAAACTCATTATGATAATAAAAATATTTTTCTTAATAAAAAATGTTTGAGAAACCCTGGAATTTTTTTGAAAAAATATATTTGAGATTTTATATTTGTCTATGTTAATACCAATTTTTAGCGTTCTAGCTTTTATGGTTTCTGAGATATATGGAAAAATAAACCAAAAATTCAAACGTTGATATGGAAAAATAAGTTGATAACCCCTGACTGAAACAAAAATTCTCCATTCTGAGTATAAAAGTTTTGTAGGCTTAAAAGTGTTTATATATTTTGAAATGTTGGGCTCTGTTAATTGAGCGGATCAAAAGTTATAAGGGGGGGGGGCAGACAGACACACAGACACACAAAACTCACATAAAATGTTCTACTCCGAATCCTGAGTAAATCCATGTATGGGAACATATATGCTGCGAGGCCTCTAGTTGTTGTTATTAGCATGCAAAAAAACACTACGCCATACAAAATGTTCCTTCGTACACGCATCTTGGCTTAATAATGTCGATTCATTCAGATAATTGAATTCTCATGAACGAATCGACAGTTGGAAAATGTTGAATGTGTGCTATCTACAAGCAAACAGTTTTTTGTCAATGCACATGTGATAAGAGATAAATATATTAAAAAATGACAAGGCATAACACATAGAATGCAAAAAGAATACAAATACATATCACTGGTCCAAAAAAAACAACCATTACAAAGAGAAAACAAAATATAAACAACAGTAAAATAAAACAAAATAAAAAAAAATTAACAATTCGCTTCTCGGGCAACTAACAGGTAGGTACTATGTCAAATATTAATTTAACACGCAACCAATAACAAGCTGCCACATTCTGGAAACAGTTCATATTAATCATCACACAAATACAGGGTGAAAACACAATAGAAAACTGTGTCTCCACCGGGAATCGATCTCGAGAGCTTTGGCTCAGGAGCCAGATATCCAACTAACGAAGGTCGACAAATATAGGTTATAAAATATTATGATAGGTAACTCTTCAAATGATTGATTCCTATTATTAGGAAGACCTTTCGCCTTGTAATGGCTTTTTCATACTTCCCTTTTTTTGAGGCATGGATTTATGTACATTACATTGTTTTTGTGGCAAATGGTCTGGAAATTAGATGATTTAGAAGATTATGTAACAAAAATTAGACTGAAGGATATAATGCAAGATAACGAAGGATATTTGATATTTCAATTAAAATGAAAGTGAATTGTCTGAGGGTGGTTTGGGAATATTGAAAGAATGAACCATGGACGGTTGGCTAAAAAATATAATATAGAGTGAATAGCAAGGTCCGTCTGAAAATGGTATGTCAAGAGTCGACAGTCGTGGCTCAGTTGGTTAGGTATCTGACTGGTGATCCAAAGGTCCAGGGTTCGATTCCCGGTGGAGACACAGTTTTTGATTATGTCTTCAGTCTGGATCTGTGAGACGATTGACATCGTAAGTCTCCAGAATGTGGCAACATGTTATTGGGTGCGTGTTAAATTATTATTTGACATAGTACCTGTCATTTGCCGAAAAGTAATATAAATTAAAATAAAATCATAATATGAAAGATAATTATTTCGAAAAAATGAAACATAAGCTTGAACAATATGTGTGTATGAGAGACGATGTAAAAATGTATAGGAAGAAATGAATGTTTGCAAGAACAAATACAGTGCATTCTGCTTGACAAGATTGCTTTTGAACTCGAACTATTAGGTATGTTTAGGAGTCCATCACTTTAACAGCAACTACTGTTGTAACAGAAACATAACTTTCTCATTTATGTTACTTTTACTAGTTGCTTTAACAAAATTTCTTTACATAAATGGTGTCTTTTCACAAAAATAATAAAATAAAAGAAATAATATCATCCATTATATCTACGGCATTTAATAATGGCTTATAATATATGATTAATTATTTTGACCTTTGAGATAAAGCTGATAGTTAATCAGAATCAACCCGGGCAGCATCATTCCGAAGTCTACCCAAGGAAATGGCCCGTGAAATAATACCACCTTCTCATTGGCTCTTCGAACTTCGTACCGACAATACATCCGATGAACAAGTCACATTTTTATTCACTTAAGAGGCTATAGTAAGCTATACAGTACATTTTGAAAATAATTTCCCTAGTACCCTAAAAAGATACGTCTTTGAAATAAAGAACAGTTTGTATGTAGGTACATATTTATTCTATTGCATGAGTTTTTTGAATTTTGAATTTGTTTAATACTTTTCTTGTAAAATTAGTTTAAGTAAACCCTTTTTTATTTTTTTGTTGTAAGTAACTAAAAAACTACAAGGCCTATGAAGTAGATTTTTACTTCAATCGAAAGAGATTATGAAAATCTACCGGCTGAGTTTTTATTATGATAAAATTTTAATAACTATCCTTGCTATTTAAAAAAAACTCTAAATTTTACCTTTTTAGCCTGATAACATATTAGATGATATACAATATTTTTTCGTGTTTAATACATTAGAAGATAATTTAGTGTGCATTTTTGGGTACATCCTTATACCCAGGGTATACAAGGGCCTTAACAAATTTAGTAAATAAATTTTTTAGGATAAAATCATTTTGTATTTTTTTTGGTGTGTTAATTTATGGAGACATGTGGTGCAAGGAACGAAAAATAAATAGGTACATACACATTGTAAAAATCGAAAGTTTTTGTTTTTTTTCAAAAAAAAAAAATAGGAAACTTTAAGGTCAAATAATAATTTTACACGCATTCAATACCAAATTGTCACATTTTGGAGATTTTTGAAGTAAATCGTCTCACAAATCCAGACTGAAAACGAAATGAAAAATTAGGTCTATACTGGGAATTGAACCCGGGATCAGTAAGCAGATGTAAAATCAACTGAACCACGAAGGCCAATTTTTTATATCTCATAAGTCCTATGGAAAACGAAGAGGATTGTAAGTTGTTTTCTTTATTGCTTAGTCTCTTTTAGACCTTGACCTTGCCGAGACACATTGCCTTGGTCGCAACAAATCGAATCTGGAGAGAAATGCTTATTTAAATTTTATTTGATGAATTTAAAATGGATTTCCACTTTGTTAACACAAAAAACTTTCGAATTTTTGTAATCCTTTGATATGTCAGTCTGAGTCTCGTTCTAGTCTTCTTCTTCTTTCTCTCTATTTAGGATTTTTGGCCTGTTATAGTCCTGCGTCAATTTCTCTCCAGCTGTCCTTGCATCTCTTTGGAGGACATTGTTTCAGGTCACTTTATCGGATCTCGAATCTTCTCAACACGTGCTCATTCCAAAACCTTATTCTCTGTCCACCCCATTTTACAATATCCTCGACTGCGCACAGCTTGATTCAGGGAATGTAGAAAGATGTATATGTACTTGTTCAACCCGAAGGGCTACTCATGAAGTTGATTATAGAAAAATTAAGATCAGCTTCAGACTTTAGCAATATTTGAGGTTAAATTAATTACATAGATAATACTATAAATTTACACAACAATTCGGGACAATTTCATACTAAACGTAGATATCAACAAATTTTCATGATTAAATGTAGAAAAAGATTAATATTGGATTATGATCGAGTACTGATTTATACATTTACATGATTTATGCACGTAGAATGCTAAGGATATCCTGGACCGACATGATGAGCAACGTTCAGGTCTTGCGTAGAGCTAATGCTGACAGACAGTTGTTCACGACAGTCAAGCTCCGTAAGACTTCATATTTTGGTCGCATAATGAGAGACGAAAAATACTCGATCTTACAGTTGATCATAAAAGGAAAGATTGAGGGCCGTAGAGGGGTCGGCAGGAAGCGGCTATCCTGGCTCAGTAACATTCGGGAGTGGACCGGAATGAGGCGTGTGGAGGACTTGTTCCGCACCGCACAGGACAGGGAAAGTTTCTGCCGAGTGATTGCCAACGTCGGGGGGACCCGACAGGACACATAGAGAAGAAGAAGATTAAGTCAAGCTAAGAACGTATTAAGAATGTGTCGCATGAGTAGCCCCCCAGGAAATATTTATTTTTTATATAAAAAATATGTTGGGATCATGCGTCCGGGCAGCGGTAGAAAGTTGATATTGATATGATGTATGGGAGTCATAATTTACACCAATTCAATAGAAAAATTGGCATTTGCGTGGGGGATCAGGTTCTGTTGATCCCTTGCAACAAAAGAGTAAAAATACCCGCACGCATATTCTTATTATTATTATAGAGTTTATATTTCTATAGCCGCACATAGAAATCGACATGATGGATTATTTTTAATCAACCATAATATCCATTTCCCATTGATTGAACATTTCGATAACAGCAAATACTTGTTAATTTATTAAACCTCAACGGGCATTTTGTATACCTACAATAGTTTTCTTAGCGTTGATGTACGGCAGTGAGATATGAACACTGGACTCGTTCAAAAACCTGTAAAAGTAGATAAATCAACAGAAAAATATGCAGGTATTATGACGAATGCCGCTTTTGACCTATGCTAAACCAACAACGGTATCCATCTCTATCTATACTAAAGATAAAATTTATCAGCTAGTCCTTCGAAGTATGTAAATTCAGGAAGATTATGGAATAGTATTTTTGGATATTTCATCGTCTAACTCGCTTTGTATTTTCAAGAAAAAACTAAAGAAGGTATTTTTTAACAGATTTTTAATTATCTCAATAGAGACGAAGTTGGAATATTTACTGTAGGAGAACCGGGAAATCAAGGCACCTACAGGGCTTACGACCTGCCATCGGCTGGTTTACGTGATCACTTTATGCGCTTGCGCAACGTTCACCAATTATGCCTTTTTAATGAGATCCCTATCAATTCAATTTTGAAAGTTCTATATATTGTAATACTGAAATTCTTTTCCCTTGAAAATAAGGAATTTTTACTACAGCCATCTATGTGTGAAATTATGAACATTCTTATTATTTTTTCAACATCCTTATTTTCAAGCGAAAAGAATTTCAGTATTACAATATATAGAACTTTCAAAATTGAATTGATAGGGATCTCATTAAAAAGTCATAATTGGTGAACGTTGCGCAAGCGCATAAAGTGATCATGTAAACCAGCAGATGACAAGTCGTAAGCCCTGTAGGTGCCTTGATTTCCCGGTTCTCCTACAGTCAATATTCCAACTTCGTATCTATTGAGATAATTAAAAATCTGTTAAAAAATACCTTTGACTCCCGACAGGGAAAAAAAATCCTATGTTTGCGCATATGCAATAATAAAAATATTCGATTAACTAAAGAAGGAATTATAGAAGAACCAGGAACTCAAGACATCTACAGGGTTTACGACCTGTCATCGCCTGGTTTACGTGATCACTTTATGCATTTGCTTATCGTTCACCAATTATGCCTTCTTATTCTTCTTCATCTTTTTTTAGATCTATGATTTGTTTTTACAGGTCCTGGGACGAGGATGTCGAACTCTCCCTCCATGTCTTTGATGGTCTTCCCGGTGGTCGGCGTCCCTCTGGTATTTCGTTGCCTTCTTATTGAGTTTCCTCATCAATGTAATTTTTGAAAGTTTTACATATATATTTGAAGAATGTGTTCACAAATTATTCAAATATATAATTCACCTGAAAATAAGACACCTTTTTGTTTCGCCTTGAGTTCCTGGTTCTTCTATAATATCCCAACTTCGTCTGTATTGTTCTTTATAATTTCATATTTCATTACTTTTTATTGTTATATGCACAAGTTTCATTACTTTTGATTGTTATATATGTGTTTCTATACAGGGTGTCCCATAATCCAACATATTCCTTTTAAGGGCTGTTATACCAACTCATGACTCGCCAGAATATGCAAATTTGACCTTTGTAAAAGTGCCTTAGTTTTCGAGATATTGCCACTTTTACAAAGTGCCCGAAAATCTCTGCCTTAGATTGGTTTTTCGAGTGCCATATTTATAAATTTCAATATTTTTAAATTCTAATTTATGTTTCACAATCTTGAATAACTCAGCTGTTGATCACAATCCAAAAAAATAATAAAACTTTTTTTTTGTCGGAAAGAAAATAATTATGGCCCGGGTTATGATTTAAAAAAAATATTACCCAACTTTGATTGTGCACACTGAAAAAAAAATGTATGACGCCAACCTGGAAAATTGTTGCAAAAGTTGGCGCAATTATTGGTATTTCCAAAATACTAAAACAATTATTATGTTTTACAATAAAAAAATAGTTATTGCTATTTTACTGCAAAATAAACTGATTGTGAAATTATTTCATTTATTAGGATTTCCGGCTTAAACACATGCTTTCATTTATTAAAGTGACAAGGATGTATTTTAACTAAATAAAACATTTAAATAATCTAAAGGCAAGTGTTAACACTGTGAAATTTTGCTTCTTCTTTAGTAAATAAGTGAACTCTTTTTTATTATTTTATAATTATAAAAATTAATATTTAGTAGAAACCGCTTGGTTTTACATCACTCTGAACGGCAGATTCTGTCTACGACATAAATCCAGCGATAGTTTGTCATCGAATATCTACACATAGTGATTTTCAATTTAGTTATGCAAAATTGTTGGATTCACTGTATATCGAATGGTTTAAATTTGCAATTGTAATATGCATTTTCGTTTATGCAGTCAACAACTACAACAACTGCCGTTTTGTTTATTAATGTTGAATAATAAAGTAGTTGAATCGCAGATCATGGGTCTGAGATTAAAACAAGAGAAGCCACGGACCCTATGTTAATATTGTGGGATCCGCCTGCTGTTTATGTCCTGCTTAATGGACCGAGATTAACTTATACACCTTGTTTTCGTGGTACACTAAAGGTTTACTCATGAATATCAACATTTATCACAAACGAATCTAAAATCTCCAAGATCTATCGGATAGAAACCTCTATTTAACTATTTTATACAAATTATCAAATACATTTTGTAAACTTTAATTTATTACTAGTTTTATTTATTGCATCCCTGGTCTTGTTTCATTTACAGATGCGGTCTTGGTCTTGGTTTTGCAAGTCTTTCAGGTCTTGCAACTTTTACAAAAAATATTTTTTTTCCTGTTAAAATTCAGTAAATACAATGAAATATGAAATAAAACACCAATTTATAGTATGATGTTGATTGTACGTACTTTAAATTTGCTTAATTTTTTATTGGCCTTCGTGGCTCAGTTGGTTAGGTATCTGACTGCTGATCCAAAGGTCCCGGGTTCGATTCCCGGTGGAGACACAGTTTTTAATTGTGTTTTCAGTCTGGATCTGTGAGACGATTAATATCGTAATTCTCCAGAATCTGGCAACTTGTTATTGGGTGCGTGATAAATTAATATTTGACATAGTACCTGTTAGTTGCCCAAAAAGTAATGTAAAATAAAATTAAATAAAAAAAAGTTTAATAATTTTGTTAGCTCGCAAGACTTTTGCTCATCGCTATTTATTATATAAGCGACCTTTAGGGGAGGTTATCACAAAAACGGCGCTATAGTTTCTCATTGTATTATGTATCTACTATTACAATGAATTTTGTTTGCCACGAATTAGTTATTTTATACGACCAATTTCAAATACTCATTAAAGTTCAGTATTTATTTATTTAGGTTAAAGTTGGACAAAAAACAGCGTTAAGACATAGTACCTACAATATAATAGTAACATCAAGTATTAAGGCCTATTACATTTTGTCGTTATGATTAATATAAAATAATACAAGTTTGCAAAAAATATGATCATAGGTTGGTATGTAGGTAAGAGCAACATTTCAAGTTAACAATGATTTAAAACATAATATTCAACTAAAAGGAAAAAAGAAAAAAGAGAATTAATGCCGTCAATGTTTCCTATAATTGAATTTTAGTATATTTGAATATTGCATCGTTTAGCAAACGCATCCTTGAGATTATTTTTTTTTTTTCATCACCATTCATTCTGCTTGTGGGGACTGATTATTTCAGAATTTCAGAAAGAACTTAGCATGAATAGCTTGAGAAGACTATCTTTAATTTCTCAACTTACTCAACGAACCCAACGAACACCAGAAAAAAATGGTAAAAAATTCACACGAAAATAGGTCCCGGAAAACTCTGTGAACCTTGCAGACACAGCAATCGAAAGTGTCATAGAGAATTTACAGTAAGAAAATTTTAGAAATTTGTCCTGTTTTCGTTTTCATTCAATTTACTTTTCAATTTACTTCAGGGAACATTGCTTTGGTGTCAATATTAGACATGAGTGCCGCTTTTGATACTGTAGACCACAAAATTCTTATTCAGCTTTTAGAACACGAATATGGAATCTGCGGAAATTTTCTCAAATGGATGACCTCATATATTTCAGAAAGACGCCAGTCTGTGAGGGTTAATAACAACACGTCCTTATCGGAAATTGTAAAATTTGGAGTGCCACAAGGATCGGTTCTCGGACCTATTTTATTCATTCTGTATATAAAAAGACTTGACGACTTGATTCAAAACGAAGGATTTAATTCATTTGCTAATGCCAATGACCGCTTGCTCTTCAAATTTTGTAATCCCATATGCAAAAATCGTATGGAAGTAGAAACTGTTGAGTGCATCGAAAAAGTCGCCACGTGGATGTCTAGCAACAAGCTTAAACTGAACCCAACTAAAACAGAATTTATGTGGGTAGCTTTACCACGGCGACAGCACCTCATTGAGAGTACTCCTATCAACATCAACGGAGAAACACTCGTGCCAGCTACAAGTGTCAAATTCTTGGGTATTCACTTGGACAATAAGTTGTCACTTGACCTTCAAATCTCAAAAACGGTCAGTTCATGTTTTTTTCAACTCAGACAACTGAAAAACATTCGTCGAAATTTACCCAAGAATGAGACTAAAACACTTGTAAATTCATTCGTTGTGTCTCGGCTTGATTACTGCAATGGCATTTATGCTGGATTGCCGAAGTATCAGCTCGATATACTACAGATGGTATTTAACACAGCGGCAAGACTTATTTTCGGTGCAGAAAAACGATGTCACATAACTCCACTACTAAACGAATTACACTGGTTGAAGTGTCCAGAGCGAATTGATTACAAAATTTGTTTGACAGTATATAATGCTTTGAACAACCTGGCACCAAAATATATACAAGAGCTGTGTCAGAGAAGAGATCTCTCTGGGAGGCATCTCACACTCAGGTCGTCTGGATCACAGAGTAACAATTCCTTAAAGGAGTTGGACAGAGTCAACAAAGCGGCTTACTTTGACCGATGTTTTAGTGTGAGTGATCCTATTAAGTGGAATTCACTGCCTCTAGATGTTCGCAGTGCTCAAAGCAAGAGAACTTTCACTAAAGGATTAAAAACAGCTTTGTTTCAGAGAGCAACACAACATTAGACTATCAGCGCCCTTGGTATGATCTCGAATCATTAAACGGCGCTCTACAAATTACTTATTATTATTATTATTACTATTTTTTCGACGGAAAACTCTTCTTCCATCTTCTGCTCTCGTTACCTTTCTGTTTCCAATCCTAAGAAACCCATAAATGTAAAAATATCATAATAGTACCTATTATATTATAGGATTTTTGAGCGATCTTATCGTAAATTTGATATTATGTTTTTGTATATCATTAACAGACCTCCATTACGATATCGAGTATCATTATGTGATACTGATATCAAAACTACAATAGCAATAGAATATTATATTCTATGTGTGATACATAATAGTTTGAGATTGATATCACATGAGTTATCAGATATCCGTGTATTTCTGGGCACAGTATACCTGTATTATTATTCAAACATTGTATATTACAAATTTGTTGGTGTATGAAAATTTTTTATCCTGTTCTTTGGCTAATAAATTACAAGTGGATTCAATTTACACAGACTTTAGTAAGGCGTTCGACAAAGTATCTCACAAAATTCTTGTATATAAGATGAATAAAATGGGTATCAGAGGCAGTCTTCTAAAATGGTTTGTTAATTACTTATCTAATAGAAATCTTTCTGTAAAGATAGATGGTTACTTATCTGATTCATTCTCTGCTACAAGTGGCATTCCTCAGGGATCTCATTTAGGTCCCATTTTGTTTATATTATTCATTAATGACATCATAAATATATTTAATGACGTCAATGTTTTAATATTCGCTGATGATATAAAAATCTATAGAGCCATTAGTCATATAAATGAGTGTCTGATTGTCCAGGAAAATCTGGTTAGACTTTATGAATGGTGTGAATTAAATAAATTACCTCTTAATATTAGTAAATGTCAAATAATTACTTTCTTTAATATAAAAAACAAGATTACCTTCGATTATTCTATTAATGATGTAAATTTGACTAGGGTTTCACTAGTATCTGACTTAGGAATTATCTTTGATGAGCGATTAACCTTTGTTATGCATATTAATGACAGAGCTAAAAAAGCGTTGAAGATGTTAGGCTTTGTTCTGCGAACATCTAATAATTTTAATTCATTGTCTGCTATCAAACATCTCTATTGTTCTTTGGTTCGCAGTCAACTGGAATATAACTCAACTGTTTGGTCACCGCATTATAATATTCATTCCTACAAATTGGAAAATGTTCAGCAGAAACTTTTACGTTATGTAAATTTCAGACTTGGAATATCTTTGTACGATATAAACTATGACTTCCTAAGAAATTCACTCTGCTTGCCGAAATTATCCAATAGAAGAATTATGTCGGACTTGATTGTCCTGTACAAAATCATATATTCTGAATTTGACTGTCCATCATTAATTTCATTGATTAAGTTTCATATACCTAACAGATTTACGAGGCACTCATCATTATTTAATTGCGATATATTGAGGACCGAAGCCCATAGACATTCTCCGTTTCCCAGAATTCATCGTTTGGGGAATGAGTATGCCTTTGTTGCTGACATTTTCAATGTAAGCTTACACAAATTGAAGATTGAACTGAGATCAGTATTGTTTTCGTAACATTTTCAATTGTGTTTTTTTTTTTTCTATTTTTTCATTTTTAATTTCTATTTTATATGTTTCCTATATTTTTTATATTTTTTATCTTTCTCTTGATTTTTATACTTATGTACCTATTTGTATTCTTGTTACTTTCCTTGTTTTTTTATCTTTTTATAATTTGTATTTGAATAAGAATTCTAATTCTAAATAAGGAACAACTATTTTTATTTTCAATTATATTCATATACATATATGTATAATTTTTGATTTTTATATTTTTAACTTAAGATGATGTGATGTATCTTTATTCTGTACTCTTTTTATGTAAATGGTTTTATTTTACCGTAAATAAATAAATAAATAAATAAATAAATAAATAAATATTATAGGTACTGTGCTCAGACAATGATCATTTAATATATAGGTTTGCATTTCATCTTATTCTAATTGTACCTACACGAGATCATATTTATTTATTTATTTATATATTATTTTTCGGGCAACTAACAGGTACTATGTCAAATATTAATTTAACACGCACCCAATAACAAGTTGCCACATTCTGGAGACTTACGATATTAATCGTCTCACAGATCCAGACTGAAAACACAATTAAAAACTGTGTCTCCACCGGGAATCGAACCCGGGACCTTTGGATCAGTAGTCAGATACCCAACCAACTGAGCCACGAAGGCCGACAATCATTTGATCATATGGGAAAATCATTTGATGATAGTCGAATATGGTACTCAAAAACAAACAATATGAAGATTAAGTTTTTTGTATAGATTCATAGTCAAAATTGTAGGCCCGGTAATCGTTGGATTGGGTGGTCCAAGTTAAAAGTTAAGAACCTCTTCCTAAATGACAATTCTTTATAACTATTTAGAATTCGAATAAAACCTGTTTCTCTGGCGGGACTCGTTATTATTCCAATATGATTAATGGTCCACATAATTTGAATAATACACAAAAAAGATCTCGTAATCAACCTATTAACAATATCTCTATTTGTGACTCGTTTGTACTTTTATCTATAACCGGTTTCCAATGCCATAGAAATCATTTATTAATGAGAACATTTGTCCAAATGTAAATATAAATATTTAAATAAAATTAGTAAGATATATTTGACTCCCGAGCAAATGGTTCCGGATTCGATATCCGATGGAGACAGTTTTAAATTGTGTTTTTTCCGTCTGGACCTGTGAATCGATGAATTATATTATAACCGTCTTACTTAAGGTTCAACCACGAACTACAGAGCCTATTCAAAGAACCAAATATCGTCCAAACGATAAAAATAGGGAGGCTCCGCTGGTTAGGACACGTGCATCGTATGGAAGATGACCAGACACCAAAAAGAATCCTCACAACACGTCCGGAGGGAAGAAGGGGTGTGGGCAGGCCGAAACTGCGATGGATGGATGGAGTCGAGAGGGACTTTCAGATAGCCGGTGTGCGGAATTGGAGAGAAAAGGCCATGGATAGGGTGCAATGGAGACGATTCCTTGAGGAGGCCAAGGCCCATTCTGGGCTGTGGAGCCACTGATAATGATGTCTTACTTACAAAAGTAAACTATCTATAGTACCTGTTATTAGAGCGTGATCAACGAAAATGTTCTTTTTTTGTTTTTAAATATTTCCTTGCTAAACAAGTACATATACATCTTCCTACGTTCCCTAAAATAAGCAAATAAATGCTTGTGCTTAGGTGAACGAAATCGGTCGAGGCAGGATTCGAACTCGCGACCACTGGATTACTAGCCCAGCGCGCTAACCGCTCTGCCACCGTTATAAACCGTGACTATCTTTATTACACCTTTGTTTCTTAGACGTCAAGTTAGGACAGGCCGAGAGGTTGTTTGTTTTAAGCGCTTGGTTGTTAAATAGCGGATCTTTCACATGCGATCAGACGCATATTTGAGATTGACAGAAAAAATTAATCCTTATAACGTTTTCCTTGTTATTCTTCATCGCAATCGTGTTTAAATTGACTTATCACAGCACAACGCGGTGTTTGTTTTCATTTTTCGATGTCATTTATTCATATCTATTTTTTGACATCTGTGAAGCTAATGCGGCCCATAGATTTTTACTATAAAATACTAGATGTAATACTCCGTGCGTCATGGAATATTGCGAGTTTGACGTTTTGGTTGGCAACATATTTCAGTTTTCCTTATATTTAAACACATCCTAGATAACTGTTCTCTAATCCTTATTAATTAAAATGCTTTTAACACAAATAAATCCGAAAACAATTCACATTAGTCGTTATTCTCTATAGAAAAACGATGTGGTCTGGAACCAAAAACGTCAAAAATATCCCGGAAAAATGACTCACTTCGATTCATACAAAATTTGCTAACTACGACATCTAGTATATTATAATTAAAGTCTATGAAAAAATAAATGAGAGTGCTCGTAAACAATTCGGTGAACTAGGAAGTCATACCTTAGTATACATTTATAAGTAACTATATTATTTAGTCGTGGTTATCTATGTAGTAACGCGTTTAGTAAGCTATTAACGAAATCTAAATAGTAAGACCGTTAGTGTTCAGGATGTGGCAACTTGTTATATTGGGTGTGTGTTAAATTAATGTTTGACATAGTACCCCAGTTGTTGCCTGAGAAGCAATACGATATATAATAAAATTAAATTAAAATTGGGTGGTTCTACTCTTTTCTATTATCATTGCTTTTGGGTGTCCCGTTAGAGCCGAGTAATCTAAAATGCAACAGGCACAATAACATCTCACTAGTTCATCAAAGAGGATAGAATACTAAAGAACAATAAAAGAGTGTGTGTAAGAGATTATGCATGGATATATGCACGAAGCAAGAAATGTAGGTATGTCAAGAGAGAGGAGTCTGGTGTTCGGTTCTTTCTGCCTACCCCGATAAGGGAAACGTCGTGATGACCAAATATGAAGTTGGAATACCCAATAGAAGAGCGTGCATGAGACAATGCATGGACGTGAATGAATGAAGCGATTAATATATGGTATGATTTCGTTAGTCTGTCTGTCTGTACTGGAATTCCAATTGATTTTTAACTAACTTCTCGAATATTATTTAGCTCTGAAACATTCAGATTTTGTGTATTCCCGATGGCAATGCACGGTAAAACTGCTTATTGATTCATTTGATATTTGAATAAAATTGAGATTTTGAATTTCATACAAATTATCAAAGCTATGCGTTTCCGGCTGAGTGATAATGAAATTTTTATTTTATTCGGTTAGGTTAGGTTAGGTTAGATAAGGTTACATGTTTTAATGAAAAAACAGTTTAAATCATAATAATATACATTACTTACATTATTTCTTTGTGAACTAAAATAATATTAAGGAAAAAATAATAATTGAGTACCTAATAATGTATGCTAGTGAAAAATCGATTACAAATTTCCTGAAAAATCGGGTTTCCTGATTTTTTTTTATTTGTATTCTTTCGCGATCAACCACTACGATATGAATATCATTACATATATGTTCGTCCAAGTTTAATACGAGAACGCTTAAAATTAATGGTTGGATGAATGTTCCGCATGATCACATTCGTAACGGCTTAACGGTAGATTACACCTTCTATATACATTCTCCATAAGAGCTCTATATCTTCAACAGGGTTGTGGAGACAATAAAATATTAGGAAAAAATCAATATAATGTGGACTTGAGTCTATTTCACGCAAGTAATCTTTTTGCTATTGTACTAAGTATATTGTTTTACTTAATCTGTAATAGTTTTTTTTTTCTTTTTTAAATTCTATTTATCACCTTGCGCATGTTGTGGCGTATCTCCTTTTACAATTACTTCCAAGTAACCATTCCAGAAATGCGATAATTTTTGTTATATAATTTTAAATAAATTTCTCGCCTGCTGGAACCAAACCCAGGGCGGTAGCAGGGAAGTAAAACGACTAACCGATATGCCACGAGATTTATAGTTTTAAACATGACTGTTCCATGCGACAAATATTCCAAAAGACCACCAATACAAGCTTAACAAGTACAAGGAACTGGTAGATTTAACAGTTCAAAATGGCTTTAGCACAAATATATATGCTGTAGAGGTGGGGGCGAGAGGCTTGCCCGCAAGTCTTTATATCCTACTTTGAGAACCTAGGTCTTCCTAGGGGTAAAATAAAAGAACTTCTGGGTAGAGTGGTGAAAGCATCATTTTCTGCGTTCTATTGGATTTGGTTGCGCAGGGGAGTGGAGTAACAGTCGGAGATTGGTGGGTGAGTGGTGAGCGTGACTCGAGTCATAAAGGGGCTTCTCAAGCCCACATGCATGGCTACAAACCCGCGTGGCTCAACTATTCTGGCTGATACTCCGAGCGTCTGTTCTCGTGGGCCTGGATTCGTGAATCCAGTAAAACAGTAATCCAGATTCGTGAATGTATTTTTATATGTATTTTTTTATTTTGTATCAGCTGTAGACTTATCTCGTTTTTCTTTATATTTCTTTTTGCTTTTATTTTCATTTACATTGTTTATAGATTGGGTATGTTTGTTTCTTTATATGTATTTTTACACATTATTAGGTATGTACAATATTTTATATCTTTTGTGAAAACTTCATGTAAATAGCAAACACCGTAAATAAAATAAATAAATAAATAAAACCACGATTGTCTTTCCCTTTTTTTGTATAACAATCATTTTTTTTTAGATTAAGACGAAAGATACGGTCGATGATTGATCTGTACTGATCATGACACATCCACAGATTCATCTGAAATAATGACAGCATCAAATGATGCCATACTGTTAAATCTTTATGAACGTTATTTAATATTTACGTATAATGACATTCACATAACATAGATATAAAAAAATCACATTACGTCATAACCACATCTGTATAAACAATTATTATGAAGCACTTCATTAGTGAAATCATTAGAAAATAACATTTTGGGTTCTTTAATTAAGATCAATCTTTAAGACAGTGCCTCCAACTAGAAGGATTATATATTTTTTTTTGTTTTTTTATTGCCATAATACATATCAATCGATACAATATAACTTAAATTAAATATTACAATGGATTTTTTAACAGATTTTTAATTATCTCAACAGAGACGAAGTTGGAATATTTACTGTAGGAGAACCGGGAAATCAAGGCACCTACAGGGCTTACGACCTGTCATTGGCTGGTTTACGTGATCACTTTGTGCGCTTGCGCAACGTTCACCAATTATGCCTTTTTAATGAGATCCCTATCAATTCAATTTTGAACGTTCTATATATTGTAATACTGAAATTCTTTTCGCTTGAAAATAAGGAATTTTTACTACAGCCACCTATGTGTGAAATTATGAACAACATTCTTATTATTTTTATTTATTTTTAATTGTAACGCCATATATTGAGAGAATTAGTTTTTTGTAAATCCAATGTTTGCGCATATGCAATAATAAAAATATTCGATTATTACAATGGAATTTATTACCTCACTAGGCGTAGGCCTGACCCGAGGTAAAACTAACAATATTTACGCAATACATTTTTATTCATTAATTCTCAATAAACCTCAAGGTACAAAAGTATAAAAAATATAGAATTATAAAGAAATGGTGTATTTGTGGGGGTGAGGGTGTGTAAGATGACGATGTGGGAAATGTCTAGTAAAAAGATGTATGGTGGCCGAGGAAAATATCTTTTTCTGACTAGAAATATTATCTTACAACAAACGTCCATTCTTTCAATTCTTTATATCATTAATCTTTTTTTATTGACAAACCATTTAAAATCTCAATAGAGACGAAGTTGGGATATTATAGAAGAACCAGAAACTAAAGGCACCTACAGGGCTTACGAACTGTCATAGGCTGGTTAACGTGATCACTTTATGGGCTTGCGCAACGTTCACCAATTACTCCTTATTGAGTTCCCTTATCAATGTAATTTTTGAGATAAGATTTTTATTTTTTAATAAAAAATAGTAAAAAAAAAAATTTCCGCCAAACTGCAAAGCAGTTTTTTGGCAGAGCAGATTCACATAATCACTAAACTTATGTCAAATATTAAAGAAACAGAAACTAAACACTAATTGAAAAAAAAATTGAATAAACCATACAAATAATAGGTATTCATTATACCGACTCGACGTAAGAGACACACGCCACTCTTCCATAATTATTGCTATAGAACTAAATCATCTCTAAACTCACCAATTAACAGAATACTCACCACTTACAATAAGCATCAAAGTACCCTTCAACTAGATATTTTTCATAACTCGCCAAACCAATACAAAAACTTACTGTTCAATTTAAAAACAGCATAGTAAGACACATTTTACACATCATTTTACACACCTCATTACACATTTTCACTCACTACACATTCACATCCCAGTATGTTATTTATTATATGAATTGATTTGCTACAAGTAATTGACACTAGGTAGGGATCAAAGACCTTATATTAAGTGTTTGGTAGGGATAATTTAAGAATCATATATTAAGCCTACTCATTGTTATTTTTTACCTAGTGTTGTTTGTGTGCAGTTTAATTATGTAAATAAAATAAAAAAAATACCTCTAATCAATTAAAAAACTGAATAAATATTTCTAATTTAATCTAAACATATCGATTCCAATGTACGTTTGTTGACTCAGTAGAAATCCAAATAAATTAAATAACAAAATGTAGCTAGCATGCTCAGAGGCAATAAATACGTAGAAGACAAAGAATCTTTAACGAAAGCTCTTGTATCTTATATTTATACTTACACAACATGTGCATTGATACTTTATTTTTTAAATTCAGTACAATATGAACATAACAATAACATACAAAAAAATAAAATCGATCAAGTATGGATGTTTATGTTACTGTTTTCTGGATACAAAACTTCACTAGGTCTATGTCGGAGTGTCATTTTGGCTTGAGGTCACATATTTGACAGTTAAAAAAATTGAGAAGCACTATTCAGATATTAGATGGGTCGATGGCAGAGCGGTTAGCGCGCTGGGCTAGTAATACAGTGGTCGCGAGTTCGAATCCTGCCTCGACCGATTTCGTTCACCTATAGCACAACCATTTATTTGCTTATTTTAGGGAACGTAGGAAGATGTATATGTACTTGTTCAACAAGGACATATTCATTTAAAAAAAAAAATTAAAAAAAAAAATCCTTCTCAGCGAGGTCTCAGCGAGTATCAGATATACATATTTGCAAAATTTGAATAAAATTTGTCGGCCTTCGTGGCTCAGTTGGTAGGGTATCTGACTACTGATCAAAAGGTCCCGGTTTCGATTCCCGGTGGAGACACAGTTTTTAATTGTGTTTTCAGTCTGGATCTGTGAGACGATTAATATCGTAAGTTTCCGGAATGTGGCAACTTGTTATTGGGTGCGTGTTAAATTAATATATGACATAGTAGGTACCTGTTAGTTGCCCGAGAAGCAATATTAAATAAATAAATAATTAAAAATCGAATGAGTAATTTAGTCTATAATCGATAAAGTAAAAAAAAACAACCTCGAAACAGGCGTTGTCCTAGTGAGGTTGAGATAGTATTTATAAATAATGTGGTGTTACTAATTATATTTCGTCAATAGCTTACTAAACCCGCAACTAGATACTCACGAGTAAAATATTTATGATCGGTATCAAAAAAATCTCGATGTGACTAACTAGTTCACCGATTTTTTAATGAACACCGTCATTTATTTTTTCATATGGCCGGATTGGCTTCACAGATGTCAAAAAATAGATACATAATTGCATGTATTTTTTGGATAAGTGACATCGAAAAATGAAAACAAACACCGCGTTGTGCCGTGTTGAGTCAATTTAAACACGATTGCGATGAAGAATAACAAGGAAAACGTTATATGGATTAAATTTTTTCTTAATCTCAAATATGCGTCGGATCATATTAAGTGAAAGATCGGCCATTTTAAAACAATTGGTATGACTCGTTAGTCAAGCGCTAAACAACCTCTCAACCTGTCCTAACTTGACGTCAATGAAATAGGTGTAATAAAGATAGTCGCGGTTTATAGTAAACTTTTTCGTTAATTACGCTCTATTACCAGGTACTATAGATAGTTTACGTTTATACATAAAACGGCTAGTTGTTTACAGTTTATTGCTTGTCAGTTTGAATAAGTGTATTTTTAAAACTATTCCTACTGGAAGGTAGTTTGTTCAGTTCACGATATTTAATAATGTAATAGACTTTCGATCTCTTCTCTACCTTTGTTAAATAGCCAATTGAAAATTATTTTCTTTGCTTTAGTTGGTGAAAGAGTTTAAATTTCTGGTATGTGTTTAAAAACAATTTGTTTATTAATAATGACTAAATATTTGTGTGTGTACCTACATAATAACGCCATTCGCCCTTTATGCCTTTATTCTGTCTTATGCTGGTGTCGCCTTGAATCAACTTATACAACATTCTGTATAATTTGAAATACTAGTTCACTCTTGCTGACACATTGTACATAAGATGACGTGTGTATAAATATATAACTGACACCAAATGTTTCATATTATTAATTCCATGGCGGAACGAGATGAATCTTGACAATCAACAGATGATGTTTTGTTTATTATGAACGACTCACCAGGCATACAGACAGACACACATGAGAAGGATACAAAATACATACGTAAGTAAATCTTCATAAATACTAATATATACACAATCATTACTGACTCGTTTTTATAAAAAAAACGAACAAGAAAAATGTAGTACATAAACAGTCGTTAATATTAATATCAAATAAACTTTACAATATTATAGATTTAGACATGATGTTCTGAAGATGATGCGCAACCAATATCCTTCTATCCTGTCCTCCTAATCTCTCTTCTCTCCTTTCTCTTCCCTTCCCTAGTTGTTGTACCTATATATGTGTGTATGTATGTGTGTATATGTGTATGTAGGTATGTGTGTGCGTGTTTGTGTGTGTGATGGTGTGTATGAGTGTGTGTGTGTGTGAAGGTGTGTATGAAGGTGTGTGTATGAATGTTTTTGGTTTGTAAACTGTTATTTGTTTTTAAATTATGATGATGGAATGATTTTTTTGGCTCTAACACTGTAAAAATAATGTTGTGTCATTAAACTGTAAATGAGGTGTATGTAGCTTCCAAAAGAAAATAATAAAAAAAAAATAACTACAATAAACTTAGCCCCCAACTCGATTTATTTTACCTGACATTGAACCTCAACCATTAATAAAATTATGCAGACTTATATTCATATTTATAATGACAACAATAAGTAGATTACTGCTGCCCAACTAGGAAATCCTGTTCTAGAGCTATCAGTTACAATTTTTATTGACATGTACATATATGCAATTATGAACCAGGTGATTGTTCCCGTTCCACATTAAGTAGGTACCTACACAATTTCAACTTTCTGCACTCACAATCATTACCTCAATAAACATATGGGCTCACACAAAACAGATCAACCAGGTCCTAATGTCCGCCATAATACCTGCCATAAATCCAATCTCAGACGCGATTTTTATTTCAGAACCATAGAAAGAGACTAGTTATCTATGTTGGTGTTATTTATAATTTGTCATTTCTTCAATAACATTTCTTCTTGGTGCGCTCAATGTTGCCAAACCTAAATAGCTTAAAACACAAAATTGAAGATAGGTATAAAAATTCAATGTTTGTTATCATATAATAAATGATTTTTTTATTCATCGATCCGCTAACCGACATAATGCGTGCGTTGTTTAGCACAAATGAGGTGGTCATTAGTGACGCATGGTGTATTCAAACAGACAGACTGACTGACACACATGTATACTTATTGTACAGGAACATACATACGAACAAACAAATAAACATACATTCTCAAATATAGTGTGTGCATGTTGCAATTATGTCACGCCATGCCGGGGTTATAATGATGTCGGCTAACATGAAGAAAAAAAATTAAATCGATTTAAAATTACCCTCCATACAATTAGGCACAACGTTGCATGCGTATTTGAAAAACAGGTTTATTTTTAAATATTAATTATCCGCACATTCGCCTACGCGTTAAACCAATGTTGTTTGTTCTTAGTGATCTATCTATGAGGGTTATTAATTACTAGAATACTAATTAATGTATTGAAATAATACTATACCGAATTCGTTAAAGCTGCTATAACGACGAGGTAAAAATTATAGGATACCTATGCATTACTGTAATTCGAAATGTCGTTATACAAATAATAATATATACCTTCTAACACCACGTGCAAGTGGCATATTTTAATGGTCGAATGGTAGTCCAGAAGAGCATAATTTGAGTGAGTATTATTTTTAAATAATGTTCACTTCTGCTGGGAATCGATCCTAGGACGCAGGCGCAGAGGCCAAACGGCTTACAACTGTATCAAAGGCGGTTGACTTTATCATTTATTTGCCTTTTAAATTAAATGTCTATAAAACCTGGATAATTTTAAAATAGTACCTACTTATCTAATACGAGAATATTCACCTGCTATCGTACATATAAAGTAGGGTAGTAGGGTGTAGACTAGGTAAATAAATAGAAGACCTCACCAAGCGAAAGAATGCTGATGACATAACCTGTGCACAAACCAATTTTAGTGCAGAAAAATACTCTGTATCATATGAACCAATAAAATTAGTTTAGATTTCGACGTTGTGCAGCGAATTAAGTGTCACTTTTTCCCTGACCTTTGATTCATAGATTTTCAACAACGCTTTATAAAACTGTCACCAGCATTCTCTTATTTGTCGAGTCCTATATAAGTAATAATAGTGGCTCGATTAGTTGGTTATTTGATTCTTGAGCCAAAATTCCCGGCATCAAACGCCGGTGAAGACACAGTTTTTAACTTGAGTTAACCGGAACATCTTCTCCACTCTACGACCTTTGGTCCGAATCCAGATGTTTTACAGCCAATATATCTTCCTCCTACAATTTTTTTATGACCATTATAAGTCTCTGGAATGTGGCAACTTGTTATCGGGTATGTGTGTCTTTACATAATATCTCGTATTTTCTTGAGAAGTAATACAAAAAGTAAAATTATCAGATTTATTTCAGAACTTATAATATATGTTCTTTCGTTAGATTTTTACGCCTTTAATTATCATGTACTTAATAAGTTGAAGAGTTCTCTGGCTGCGAAAAGTTGAATTGACTTAATTGCACAAGTTCTTGAGAATGTTAAAGTAAGTTTCCTTTGAACATGCAGCATGCTTACGTGGTGAAAATTCAGAGTATTAAGTACATAGGAATATGTATGTAGGTAATACCGCATATTTTGTAAACTCACTTGTAAAGTAAAGTTTTCCAAGTGAATTTGGAGGCAAATAACTGAATTAAACCAATTATTTTGTTAAAATTCTTGAGGTGTCAACTTATTTATTTCTCGTAAAATATCTTGTAAGAGTTGACGATTTCCAAGAGATCCTTCACTTACCTTGTGTTATCAGTGAACAAATTAAATAATAACTATAATGCGTATCTTCACAAACCAAATTCAAATGGTTTTATTTTTAAACGTCTCACTAGTAATATAGAATTTGTATATGTTTTCATTCAATATTAAGGTTACCAACCAAAATTTTTAAGCCATCACTAACTCATGTAAAATCAACGAAAAAGGCCCCGAGGTGAGCTCTCTCTCAAACAGCGCTATTTAAATCATCCAACTATAATATGTTGTGTCATACTGATTGTAGATGCCTTTGCACCATCAGATCTTGACCAAACTCCACCATCAGATCTTGACCAAACTCCACCATCAGATCTTGACCAAACTCCACCATCAGATCTTGACCAAACTCCACCATCAGATCTTGACCAAACTCCACCATCAGATCTTGACCAAACTCCACCATCAGATCTTGACCAAACTCCACCATCAGATCTTGACCAAACTCCACCATCAGATCTTGACCAAACTCCACCATCAGATCTTGACCAAAATCCACCATCAGATCTTGACCAAATTAATTACGAGCTAAACCTACTACTATGTATTTAAAATACTTTGTTTATAATAGTCGATAAGTGCAATTGGATTTAAAGCCACACTGTTGTACGTATTTTAAAAATTTCCTTACCAGAATTATAATTAAAACAGGAAACAAATCTATATTTTCACAGTTAATTTCATAAATACAGTAGGTACTCAGATTCATTTTTTCATACCAACACGTCATCCTCCTTTCAAGGTATTCAGGAAACATGGACATTCTTCTATTATTCCGACGTTTTACATTGCTATCATATAGAACTATATATTATCTAGCGTGCTATTTTTTACGATTATTGATTATTATTTTTTGCTTTAATTCTATCAGCTTTATCTTTCTACATATGAATACAAAACAATTTAATATTAATTTGTACCGACTTCATTTCATCTTACATAATTTACATCTCAATGTTAGACCGTCGTCGTTTTGTGTGTAAGTTTTCATGTATTCTTGATTTTTATTTATTTTTATATATTAACAATCAACTCTTTAGTATACACTAATAATCGAAATAGGATAACATGGTAAAGAATTATCGCTGAACATGCAAATTTAAGAGTTCGATAATTTTCTCATGGATTCCATCATCTTCACAAAATTCAAATGGGACCACCCATGAGATACCCGCTTTCTAATGAATATAGAATAATCGAAATGGGACAAAATGGTAAAGAATTATCGCTGAACATGCTCATCGATTCCATCATCGGATCTTGACAAAATTCAAATGGGACCACCCAAAAGATACCCGCTTTCTAATGAATATAGAATAATCGAAATGGGACAAAATGGTAAAGAATTATTGCTGAACATGCTCATCGATTCCATCATCGGATCTTGACAAAATTCAAATCGGATCACTCATAAGATACACGCTTTCTATTGAATATAGAATAATCGAAATGGGACAAAATAGTATAGAATTATTACTGAACATGCAAATTTAAGAGTTTGATGGTTTTTTTGTAGATTCCATCATCAGATCTTGCCAAATTCAAATGGGACCACTCATTACTAACGAAAAAAAAAAGTATCCTCGAAATCGAACCACGTGGTTAAAAAAATGAAGTCGTATTGAAAAGCTCCTCCTCTTTTTGAAGTCTGTTAGTAAAAACATTTAAATGTGTTAAGTTTCATTAGCGGTATTTATGAAATATTCTTTAACTAATATTATTTTCTGAGTGTCCTCATCCTGTCATACATCGTCCTGTTACAGATTCTTATCTGCGATCTCATTTCAACTTGTCATTTGAATATTAAAATATACTTCAGTGGCATATATTTAGATAGTAGATAATTATATACTCTTATGAGTATAGCGGTACCTTTTCAGGCAATAGTGACATCTGGTTATACTGCTAAAATTGTCGCTTGCGTTAATTAACGATGTCATCGTGGACATATATGCACAATACATGGACAGTCACCTATTAATTACGACTCTTCAAAATGATTACAACCGGAAATACTAGAGTTGTAGCAGTAACTACTTGAGTTAATGCTAAATCGATAATTTAAGATTAATCGATAGTAATAATTTATATTATAATCGATATAATCAAAAAATATTCAATTTTAAGTGTCGGATTTTAGGAAATGAAATAAAAAATGGATTTGTCGATGAAATTTCCAGCGAGAGTCTAAAAGATAAAAATTACTGTCATTTTAATATTATAAGTTAATAAAAAACTATAAATTACTCAGAAAATCTAAAAAAACTACAAAATTATTGACTGTGTTTTTCTTTTATTTCTCCGTTTTTCATTTTTTTTCTTATTCCTTATTGTGCTTATGTATTTATGTTTTTGTTTCGTGATTCATATAGTTATCTATGTATTAATTTTATAATTACGTAAAAACCCATTTATGGCATTTAAAACAAAATAAATAAATAAATTAAAAAACACTTGCATCGATGACTCAAAAGAATAATAATAATAACTGTTCTTTGATCAAATGAATTTCAATATATTTTTCATTGAAATCTACGCATTCTTTGATTTTTATTGACATTTTTATGGATCAATATAATGTAATATAAAGCAATAAAGTGATGGGGTGTAAATAACATTTTGTAAAAAATATTTGGATACAAATACTTAATGAAAAAAATAAAATAACATAAATCTTTATATGACGCCAAAAACTTATCAGCATTTTATATATCTAAATATTTTTCAATTGTCGTACTTTACTAATGTTTTTGTACTGAATTAGTAGTCATATCTGTGACTCATCACCGAGTATAAACGATTTTTCCCTCCGCGATGCGACATTGACAAGATATGACAACATTTGACTTATCTCAGGCAGCCTATTCAATCAACAGCTCTTCGTCAACTCGTTGCTGGTTCGTGGTCGGGTCGTATTTTTTTCTATAGCTTCTAACCGTATTTTTTTCGCAGCTAAAAAAAAATAATTACCGCGCAGTGAAAATTTAAAAGCTGTCGCCGACATTACGCACTTGTCCAAATGGTCCGTATTACGTTACTCCACGCTGTATTATTAATTTATTTTTAATATTTATTTAACAGTTTTTTTTGCCGCAAACTTCCCATGCAGAGCAAGCGGGGCTCGACATTTTGACAGCGTATTTAATTGCTGGTATTTTTTAGTTGCTGTAAATACATATGCGGGATTTAATAAAAATATTATTTTTATAAACACAAGGACGTGTCATAAATAAATCGTGAGAAAATAAAATTTGTTTATTATGCTTAAACGATTTTTGACATTGTTTTAACAAATTTTTGAATACATTTTGTTTAAACCACGTAATGATCTATATTATACGGACGTTTTCATAGCGACTGCCTCTTCTTCAGGACGGATAGGTATATTGTATTGTGTTATTTAAAAAAAAACTTCATGCTAATTTTTTTGGGGTAAGCAGTAAGAATTTAACGCTAACCTAACCTAGCCTAAATTAACTTCACCGCCGCGTTATGGCTCAATTGGTAAGCCGTTTGGCTTTTGTGCGGGTGTCCTGGATTCGATCCCCAGAAGAAGAGAAATTTATTCAAATTCATTTCTCACGCAAATATTGCAAATTAGTTGGAAGATATTGCCATATGGTTGGCCACCTTGCGCAGTGAGCAAGGAAGTATTTATAATAATTTTTTTGCAAACATATTACTTATGTACTTATGTAAATTTCTCGATTATGACCACATGGGTTAGCGAGCTAAGCTAGTGAACCAGTGGTCGCGAGTTCAAATCCTGCCACGACCGATTTCATTCACCTATGGCACAAGCATTTAAGCCCTATTTAGGAAACACACGAGGATGTATAATGTATTTGATACAAGGACATGTTCATTCTTAAAAAAAGAAGTGTCTCCTATACGTTATTCTTACCTCATGATGGTTTTGTGTGAATAGCTTCCTACAAAATGTTTCGATCATTATACATACCTACATACCATCACGCCATGTCCCTTACGGAGTAAGCAGAGAGAAACGAGCGCCATATTCCTCTATTTTTGCACACATTCCTGGCTTCTTTTACATTCATACATCGTCTCATATATGCTCGTCGATTGTTCAATCTTCTTATGTTTCCTACATTCAACATATCATGCCACCCATATGTTCATGCCATCCCTTTCTGTGGCAGCCCATGCTATTCACTCATTCCCTTACATACCTAAAGTTCATTCTTTCAATATGACCATATCATCTCATGGAATTTACTTTCATTTTACTTATAATATCCTTCGTTATCTTGCATTCTTTTCATATTTCCTCATTTTTTATTCGTATATCGTTTTATTACATACTCTTCTTAAGATCTCATTTTTATAGCATTTATTCGTCTTTTTCCACGCCCATGTTTCACTGCCATACATCAAAGTAGGCACTACAATTGCATTATGTTCGGCAATTTTGGCTTCCTTTCAGATGCTTGGATCAGTCATTACTGGTCTGAGTGCTCCGTTTATTCTATTACCTGCCATAACTCTTCTTTCAATATATTTATCAGGTCTTCCATTCCGCTGAAACGCACTCCCCAAGTATGTTTCAAGTATCCCTCTACTCAGGGCCGGATAAATAATAGAAAAATCAGGAACAAGAAGTCAGGGCGGTTGTCTTAAAAAAGGCACTTAAAATTCAAAAATGTTCATCATATAAATAAAAAAATCCGCAGGTATGGCGTTCGGTACTCTTTGCGTACCCGGATAGAGGCTCGGCATCATGGTGTGTATGTAAAAATCCCGATAATGCTAATATTTTGCTCGCCTACTTTTAACATGTTATTGGGCATTATATCTGGTGTTGTCAAACAAAACAACAAAATTCACTGAAATAATGTAAAAACCACATTGGAAATATGTAATATTATTTTAAATCTCCAATTTTTGTGGCTATTTTTTTTTATAATTTTACATAATTTTAAACACGTTTATCCGGCCCTGCCTCTACTTGGTTTAGCCATTCGTTCTCTACTTTTATTTTTTAATTTTTTTGTGAATACTTATCTTATATTTACTCACATTCATTCTCAGTAAGTTCTACAGGCATCTTTCATACACTTTATTCACTAACTATATCAAATCACCGTTTACAGTATTTAGTTTCAGGCCCATACTTTTATTATTTAAAGTTTATATCGAGAAGGACATTAAATAATGTGAAATAAAAATAAAAATATCGATAGCTGTTAAAGTAAAGGTGTTGCCAGTAGGTACTCTTGTATGGGGTGGAAGATTGGAATCTCACAATCTCAAGAATGAATAAAATTGAAGCATTCTAGATATGGCTATGCAAAAGGTTTGATGCGCATCTCATAGGACGATAGAGTCTCCAATGAAAAAGTTCTAAATGTGATGGAGAAAGAGAAATAGAGAGTTGCTGAGCAATGGCAAAAGACGGAAAGCCGCATATTATTTTGGCCACATATTCCGTGGTGATAGATATGCCCTTCTACGACAGCGTTAAATAATATCTCAGACATTGGTTCGGGATTCCAGATGCGACGTCACCAATTAGGTTTGGTGTGATGGTCGCCAACCTCTGTTAGCAGCGGCACAAGAAGTAGAAGAATATTGTTCTAGCGCAGTCATCATTATACAAATTGAACATTATCGATCATTATCAATGTGATGTCGTTTTCGTGCCTTTAATTGGTTCATTCCTGCCTTTCACTGCAGTGTACGTTTGTTGAAAAATAAACTTTGTAATGAAGTTTTTTTGTTTATGAATTCAAAGAATGTGGATGAAAGGGAACAAAAAAGGGGTAAGGGTCTCTGTGTTATCACCACCAACTGATCTCTTTAAATGAAAGCAAACCAGATGGTCCATGTTTATTCTGGTCTACGTATACTCATGTAGTTTTTACATGTGGTGGGCGGTACCCACAAAAAGTACCTATGCCTAGTGTGGAACTCTCTGCGTGGGTTGTGTAAGAGGACAGTTTTTTTATTGGTTTTCCGTGACCCAGCAGTAGTAAGAAGGTACCAATCTCTTAAAGCATATTTGAAAAAAAAATCTGTTCTATGTTTTATTGTATAAGAAACACTAGAATATTCAAAAAACGAAAGGGTTGTGTTAAACGCTAAACTCCTCACTAACAAGTCATTCTATAAACTATTCAAATTTTGTATGGAAAATATTCAGCATTTTCGTGAAATGAGTTTGTAACAATATTTTTTATTTAAATATTTTATTATGAAAACTTTATAACTCTTCAATACAATTTTATGAAAGTGATGTGCCTTTTTACCAATTTGAAAATAAAAATTTCAAATATTAAGTTTCCTGAGCTTGGGGCCACATTGGAATATTAGATAGTTAAAAAAATTGAGAAGCACTATTCAGATATCCTTCAAAATCTAATATGGTCTAAGTGAGTATTAGATATACATATTTGCAAAATTTGAAAAGAATCCAACGAGTACTTTAGTCTATAATCGATAAAGTAAAATAAACACGCCGTACATATCACACAGTACATAGCACACAGCAAACAGCACATTACATACATTGTGATGAAACTTTCAGAATACAATCTCAGCTTGATACTAGTTGATAAGCTGCAATAAAAAAATAGCCTTAAAAATTGTGAAATCATAACTCCCCACTATATACCCTTGGGTTAGGGAGGAGTAATAGTAAGTTGGTCCACAGAATAAGGAAATATACAGAGCTGATACAGGCTACGACTATAGGCCAGGGGATTGATACATAGAGTGAGGATGAACGGGGGTATCCCAAATACATATAAATCTAAATATAAATCGGATATTAATCACATGGTTCTTATACCAAGCAGTAAAAATATTATTTGGTTTCAAAATTTAAATCCCTTTGTTTACAATAGTAATATTAATGAAATTTTTACAGCGCTGTTTTTTGGTAAAAGGCTATTCCATGGGCGCTTTTGCTTATTTGTTGAATGTTCTTCCTCCACCACCACCCGTTCTGCTTATGGGGACTAATAACGGCCCCTTGCAAAACACTGAAAGAACATACGGAGAGTCTGGAGAACTCTAAAACCTTGCAGACACTGCACTTAATGGGCCAAATCATGTGGAAACAATTGGCTGCTAAAAATGTTGACTCTGCGAAACAAAGTAGTCTAAGAAATTTACTAAAGCTGGGTGTTTCAAAAAAAATATCGGTAATAGTGCGTCGTTTGACGGCATTAGATTTCAATGAAACAACCAAAAGCATCGGATAATTAAGCCACGATCAAAGTAAGCCGCTTTATTGGCTCTAACCAATTCGTTGAAAGAATTGGTATTCTGTGATCCTGACGATCTCAAAGTTAAGCGTCTCTTTGATGGTAATTCTAAAATTGACACAGTCCCCTAATATAGTGCGGAGCCAAGTAAAGTAGAACTTTGAAAACTATCAAGCATACTTTGTAATCTATTCGCTCTGGACACCTCAACCAGTTCATTTCGTTCAGGAGAGGCGTCATGTGGCATATTTTATCCGCCTCAGAGATAAGCCTCGCAGCAACGTTAAACACCAGTTGCAACCTTTTTCATTGACATTTGGGCAGACCAGCATATGGCATTACATTAATCCAACATAGACATAACAGATACGTTTATAAGTGTCTTAGCCTCATTTTTGGGCAAACTTTAGCGGATACCTTAAAGCTGTCTCAGATGGAAGAAACATGAGCTAACAGTTTTTAAGATCTGCAGGTCAAGCGATTGTTTGTTGTCCAAGAGAACGCCTAGGAATTTTTTTATTTATTTACTTTCTGTAACATATAATTAGTACACTGTCGGGCTTATTTCCCATAGGCAATTTCTTCCAAGCGAACAGAGTTAATGTTAAGTATACAAATCAGTGTGGAATATCGTAATAAGTTAATCACAAAAATAAACAAAGATAAGCAGAAAAAAGTAAAAAAAAAACAAAGAAGATAGCATATAAGAACAATTCATAGCAATGACAGGAAAACTAAAGAATAAGGAAAACAAGAGGAGAGGAAGATGTAATCAGGTAGGTATTGCCAGATAAATATTTTTGCTTTAGCCATTTCTTGAAGATCTTTAGTGAGATAGACTACGACTATTCCATAGTCTAGCTGAATGTACTACAAATGAAGAGCTAAAAATTCAGAACTATGAATAGGAATAGATAGTAAAGTACGTAGGTACCTACAGCAGATCGAAGTGGACGCCCGTGGCTTGAAAGATAAGAAAATTTATCTCTGAGATAAATTTGGACTAAAAAAGAAAATTAAATATGGATTTTGATAGTTCAAATTCTTCTCCACTGATTTTGATAGGAGCATTATTAGTATGATGTTGTCGCCGCGATGAACAACATGTATTTTTTGATGTTATGTAGTGTTGAGTACTGTTTTAAATTTCACTCGGAACAATTCCGAATATTTCAAATACGTAATATTTATTGCCAACAAATTTTGGTGGTAATATGTACCAAGAAATATTATATATTAAATGTCTGAATCACTTTCTATTCTAAATCTACTCTTTTTTAAATTTATTAAATAAAATGCCTCATGGTTTGAGGATCTTCGTTTTCAGAAATATGCCACGACCGCCATAAAATTAAATCCATGAGAAATTAAGCGACATAAAGTCAAATGCCAAAACCTCGGTATAGCGACTTAACAAAATAATATATTTGTCTGAAAAGAATAAATTTCATACAATTTATACGTCGACAAAAACTAAAATAATATATACTTCTGAAAGAGGACCCTTTTTTATTCGAAAGCACATACGAAGCATTCCCATTTGGAAAATATAACCTACGGAGTTTGATATCCGAGTAATTTATTAATATGTAGGTACCTATATGTGTAGCTTTCGTATAAAAAAATCTCTTTTTGTAGATTGGTGCAGATAGCACGAGTTCCTGGGTTCGAATTTTGGACTGAATTTTCTATGAGATGAGAAATCTGTCAAGGCAGGATTTGAACACGTATATACTGGATCTAGAACACTAATCCAGCGGACTTATCGCTCTACCAGCGGCCAAGTGTTATCCAAACCACGTATAGCAGTGTTCTTTTTTTCTCTTTTTCTTGTAGCAAGTTTTTCTATAGAAATTGCCTAATATTTTTTCTTAATTTATTGTACTTATCTACTAAAGGGTGCGTGTTAAATTAACATGTGACATACTATGTCATATTCTGATTCGTCTAAATTTATCCGTCTGAATTTCAAAAAGTTGAATGTATTTATACGGGACTCTGTGCGGATAAAATCCATTTATGCACGGTCACCCGTTGATTTAGACGTTTTTGTATTCTGAAACGATTCAAGATAGGACATTTTATCACATTCATGAATGAAACCTAAAATAAATTCCAAATATTTTGTTACAAGGAAGGAGTTATCCTCAAATTGTCATTTTATATTTTGTGAATTGACGAGAACTAAATTATAAATGAACAAATAACAAACGTTTAAATAGAATCATAATATGAGGTTGGATTCTCTCTGTCTACTACCAAATATGAATATGGCGTTATTGTGTATATTATTTGAAAAAAAATCATTTGACTATTATTCAACGGTGGCGATAGTATTGGTCACAACCCACTTGTTTTACAAAACTATTGGCATCTAACTATTAACTTCGATAAAATATAAAACATGCTATGGCTATAGATAGGGTACACAACATGTACGTAATGATATAGTAGAAGCCAACAATTTCACAGACAATTTCATACTCGGTTATGCATATACGAAGATAAAATTGTAAGAATTCTCGACTGTCGTTACTTAAGAGCACACTACATGTAGGTACAAACATTAAATTGTTACGCAATTATCGTCATAATGGTTCGTCTGAAAATATCATTAAAACATTACGTATGTACGTACCATCATGATGAGTCCCTGCCGTGGTCTACAAAAAATATTGGTTTAGGACAACACATAAATCTCCCTCATATATTCATATGCTTCGTTTTCTCATTTTTTTGTGTAACTGCTTTTGTATTAATTGCTAAATTAATTAATTGGGCTTAGCTGAATGCTGGGTCTTAACAAAAAAAGACGAAAACAGCCTCTTGATAATTGAAAGGAAAATCCTGAGAAATATTTTTGGCCCAGTAAATGATAATGGACTTTGGAGGATGCGATATAATCACGAACTACAGGCATTATATGACGAACCCAACATTGTACAAATCATAAAAGTACGCAGACTGCAGTGGTTTGGACATGTCAGCCGGATGAATGATGATCGTATCCCCAAAAAGGTTATTAATACCAATCCAGAGGGTACAAGAAGTAAAGGCAGGCCCAAGCTAAGATGGCTGGACGATACAGAAGACGACATAAGACCGATGGAAATAGTAAACTGGAGGAGAGCGGTGGAGGACAGGGACGGCTGGAGAAGGATTCTGGAGGAGGCCAGGGCCCACACAGGGCTGTAGCGCCATTGATGATGATTTTGTTAATTCGGGGAAAAAATCTTGGCGTATGTATAAAATAATTTCCATATTATTAGGATTATAATGCTGTATGTTTTCCCAAATAAATAAAATAAAATATATTTCGTCGACCCGATTCAGTTTTATACATATAAGGGTACTTAGTATTATTTTTATCTTGCTTGACAAATGAAACTCTTTGTTGTTGCACTGAATATTTAATTATTTATAATTATTTACAGGAAACGACATTTAAAGTTTCTTATTCAATTGTCAAATTAAAATACAATATTTTTATCAAAATTCATTTCACATGTTTTCATAGGTTTTCGAATTTAGAACACCTACAATAAATCCTTTTTAAGAAAGTACTTATTAGGTATTTTCTTTACATACATTAAAAAAAATTATGGAAAGTGAGAGTATTTTGAATGTATACACAGGAGAATTAAATATCTATCTGATAATACCTGATTTCTGCTTCCTCTCATCTTTTTCTCCTTACTCTTTTAATTTACTATCATTGCTATGAACTGTTCTCATATTCAACTTTTTTGTTTTTTTTATAATTTTTATTCTGTAATCTTTATTTTCTTTTATTTTTGTCATCTGATGAACCGTATTACATTATAATTATAATTTGGGGTGGTCTTATGAACTGCGACCCTTAGGATCTTTGGCGCTACCCCTTAAAAAAGTTTGCTTACCGGGCTTCCGGTTACAGAATCCCCTCAAGTCTCAGGCCTCTTAAGAAGTTCAGGAACCGTAGGGGTTTTAATGAGGGTAGAATTGATATCCATTTGAGGCTTGCCTAAGTTCCTTATTCTTACTTGTGTTACATCACATTCCACGAGGAGTTGGTGTGGTCTTTTCGCTCCCTCTTCTGCCGTCTGCATGTGCCGTCTAGTTCTAGATGTTCTCCAAGTCTACGATGTCCTGTGAGGAATCCTGTCAGAGGATTTGGGGCTTTTCTGCCGATACTCACATATATTCAATTCCTTTTTCTGTCACAGTTGCCCAGGTAGTTTAATCCAGTACCTGGACCTCACTTTCTTTACTTTTGCCTGGAAATATGAATTTCTTTGCCCAACGTTTATAATCTGTGCTATACCTACAGAGAATACAAAATTTCAAAACGAAACTATATAGGAAATACGATGCTTGTTTAAAAATCGATACTTACCAATTTTTTTAGATGGGTCGATGGCAGAGCGGTTAGCGCGCTGGGCTAGTAATTCAGTGGTTGCGATTTCGATCGATTTCGTTCACCTATAGCACAAGCATTTATGCTTATTTTAGGGAACGTAGGAAGATGTATATTTACTAGTTTAACAAGGACATATTCATTTTTTATAAAAGAAAAAAAAAGTTATTTTTTACCAGCGTAGGTAGGGGAAATACGTACAAAATGACATATACGGACAAAACGAACTATTGGCTTATTTGAATTTGGCGAGTTTTATCATACCACTGACCGTCGTATTGCATGTTCCAACCAGCTCCCTAAATCCTGTCATAACATGAACGTGTCAATCTCAGTCATTCCGGTGTTATGACCGATGTTGTGTCAGTGCATGTCACGAGTTTTTTTTCTTTGCGTGAAGTTTTCTTTATAAATGATAAGTTTTTCGCTTTTATGCTTATTTATATGATTCAATTTATCCTTCAATGATATGTTGTCGCTTTCAAATAACTTTTTCCACACAAAAATTCCTCTATGTATTTTTTTTCAATTTTGTTTTTTAATAACGCTGTACGGACAAAATGGCATACGAAGACAATGGGTATTATGACATACGTATGTCATTTTGTCCATAAAAGCTCAATCAAGAAGATTACCTAACTGTGGAAAATTTATTTAAGCTGTTCATTTCTTTACCGGTAGTAAAATGCCACGCAAGTATAAGCGCACGACTGATCGCCAAACTTGGAGTGAAGAGTCAATGCAGAAAGCTATAGAGGCAGTTCGAAATAAAAAAAGAGGCTGGTTAATGGCATCAAAAACATTTGGTTTTCCTCAAGAAACGATCCGGAGGCATGCATTGGGTAGTAATAAAAGTCTGAAGTCAAATTCTAATGCTCTTGGACATTGGAAACCAACATTTCCACCAAATGTTGAAAAGGAATTAGTTCAGCATATAAATTTCCTTGGATCGCGTTTATTTGGATTAACGCGAGCTTCAGTGCAAGAACTAGCTTTTCAGTTGGTTGAAAAAAATGTTTTTGTTCATAAATTTAACAAAAAACGTAATACAGATATTTCTTTGCGCAAACCTGAAGTTACTTAAGCAGCCCGTGCTCAGGCTTTCAATCGGCTTCAATTCCAAAATTGTTTCCATCTTTATGAGACACTGTTGGCGTCTGTGAATCAAGAACTTATAGCAATTCCTCTTTCAAATCAAGAACAGCCATCATCGTCTACTCTTGTTGTCCCTATTGAGGAGATTTCTCCTGCACTAAAAAGTCATTTTATTAGTAGACAAGGAAAACGCAACCAAAGGCATGGCAGACCTCTTTAGATTTAACTTCCACTCCTAATATGACGGAAATTAAGTCGAAAAATAAGCCGACAGCTCCCCCGGCAAAGAGAAAACGAAACGTCACCAAAACGATGTTTGAAGACGACAGTGAAGAAGAAAAGGTTCCACAAGATGACGAGGAAGACTGTCCATATATTTACTGCAATGATTTTTTTTCACGATCAAAGCCCAAAGAAAGCTGGTTGCGGTGCCTAATTTGTGCCCATTGGGCTCACGTTTCTTGCGCTGATGTTCATAAAAAATGTTCCTAATGATGTTAAAAAAATTATGTTCCTAAGCAGTTTATTTGTGAACTTTGTCAATAGGTGATTGTATAGTCTTTACGTATATGTCATTTTGTCCATAGTATATGGACAAAATGGATTTTAGCTAATCTCAGTTTAACTATTTATATATTTTATTTCTGTGTTTTTATTCCATAAATGTTGATAAGTTTCGATTAATAAAGAACCAAAGATGATTGGTGAAGAATATCACTGTTCTGTGAATTACTAATAAAGAATTATAACCCAAAAACAAAACCCTATGTCATTTTGTACGTACTTCCCCTACCTACCTATATAGATTATACATATCATCACAGATCTTCCCTTTCAAGGGTAAACAAAGTGAACTTGACGTCACACTTTTCTATATTGGCATATTTTTTTTTTCATTTACATCCATGCAACGTGTCATACACGCGATCCCATCCGAACTTCGAATATTCGAATCTATTGCCTTTTGTGACACCAAAACATTTATCTCGCGGTGTCGCCTTAAGATGGTATTATAGGCAATATTGTTTTTAAACAGCAGATAACAACAGAGCTATTATATAGAGTGACGAACATCATCTTATTTTATTATGAAAATGCTTAAAAAGTTTTAGGAAGTCATTATTATTGTGTATTTTTATCTCTCGTGTGTCACGCTCAAAAAATGACGCTCATGTAACGTTGTACATAGTGATGTTTAAAACGATTCTCGTGCAAGTAATCATGAAATGTTATGTTATCTTGATACAACCCAATGGAATATAATATGTAGGTATATTTCAAGGTATATTTTTTGTTAGCATAAGTATCCCCCCACGAGCGCATAGTCTTTTTAGGGGGTAATATTAATAAATATATTTTTTAATTATCAAGGCATCTTGTAAATTATTATAAGCGATTACTTTATACAATTAATACATATATATGTAATAAAAGCAACATGACTGTTATGAAATAACGAAGAAACTTTTTTTGTAACGCCATCTATTGAGAAAACAGTTTATTTGTAAACTTAACATTCCAAAATAGTAGTTTTCGATTTTGTTGTTTTGATTTGTTTCAATTTCCAGTATTTTCTTTTTTTTATTTTTGAATATGTGTTTTGATATATTTGAATCGTCTATAATTCTGTATTCATCATCATCATCTGTGGCTCCACAACCCAGGTCGGGTCTTAGCCTCCTGCAGAGCCCGCCTCCATGACTGTCGATCCTGCGACGCATTGCGCCAGTTATGGACGCCGATGCTGTTCGCATCCTTCACCACTCCGTCCAGCCATCGAAGCTTCGGCCTTCCAACTTTTCTTCGTCCCCCCGGTGCACCATTCATGATCCGTCTTGGAACGTCCTCCTCGCTCATTCTTTGGACGTGTCCAGCCCATCTGAGTCTACCAATTCTTATTTCTTTCAGTATGGTAGGCTCCTTGTACAGATCATACAATTCGTAGTTGTGCCTGATACGCCACTCTCCATTGTCACAAGTCGGGCCGTAGATCCTCCTCAGCACCTTCCTCTCAAAAATTTCCAGGGCTCTTTCATCAGATTTAGCGATTGCCCAACATTCTGATCCATATGAGAGTACTGGCCGAATTAGAGTCTTATAGAGGAGGACTTTCGTTTTTCTGGTGAGGTGACGAGACTTCATGTGCCTCTGCAACCCATAGTAGCACCGATTTGCGGACACTATTCGGCGTTTAATTTCAGTTGAGACATTGTTGTCACTTGTCACCATAGTACCGAGGTACACAAACTCGCTAGCAGTTTCGAATGTGTAATCGTCGACTCGCAAATCTGGCGGTTTTCGACGTTCATGCACTGGCATATACTTTGTCTTTCCCTCGTTTACCATCAACCCCATATTCCTTGCTGATGCAGCCAGGGCTTTAAATGCAATTTTTAAATCATTTTCCGAGCGTGCAATGATATCTATATCATCAGCGTAGGCAAGGAGTTGCACAGATTTATTGAAGATATGGCCACCAATTTGAATACCCGAGTCTCGGATGGCCTTTTCCAGTGCCAAGTTAGACAGTGTGCACGCAAGTGCGTCTCCCTGCCTCAGTCCGTTGAAAGTCTTCAGGGGTTCGGACATGTCCTGTTGTATTCTAACTCGACATTCGACGTTGGACATTGTGAGCTTCACTAGGTTTACTAGTTTCTTGGGGATATTAAACTCATCCATGGCTCTGTAGAGTTTTTCTCGGTTTACTGTGTCGTAAGCAGCCCTAAAGTCAACAAATAGATGGTATGTGTCAACGTTGAACTCTATAGTTTTTTCCAGTATCTGTCTCAGGCAGAAAATTTGGTCAGTTGTGGACATTCCCTTACGGAACCCAGTTTGATATTTTCCGATAATGCCATCCGAGTATTTCCCCAGTCTGTCACACAAAATATTTGACATGATCTTGTATGAGACATTCAGCAGAGTAATGCCTCTGTAATTAGAGCATTTCATGGGATCTCCTTTTTTATGGAGAGGGCAAATTATTCCACAGTTCCATTCACTTGGCAGGGTTTCGGAGCACCAAACAGATTTTATTATATAATGTATGTGGATGTGGAGCTTCTCCCCGCCATATTTAATCAATTCCGCGGGAATATTGTCTGTTCCAGGTGATTTATTATTATGCAGGCTTTTAATGGCACGCACCACCTCCTCTACTGTCGGTGGCGGCTCAGTATTGCTGGCATCATCGTTGTAGACGTCCCTAGTACCCGTTAGGCTCTCACTCCCACTTACATTCAGAAGAGTGTCAAAATATTCCATCCATCTATTCAGAATTTGCTGTTTCTCACTCAGAATGTTTCCCTCACTATCGTGGCACATCGTAAGCCTGGGCTTGAACTCCTTTCTCTGTTGGTTGACCCTCTGGTAAAAGAGTCGGCTCTTGTTATGGGCGTTCGCTAGTTCAACTTCTCTGATCTGATTTTCAAGGAATACACGTTTTTTCTTTCTATGCAGTTTCTTTTCCTTCTATAATTCTGTATTACTCATTTTTAAATTATTTTCATGTTTTTCTTTTTTTTTGGTTTGAATATGTATTCTGATATGTTTTCTCATTTGAATATTCTTCTTTTTCATTTATTTTCAACCTTTTTAATGTTTATATGATTTTTTTTTTTTTTTGTTCATGTATGATTTGATTTAATTACTTTTACTTTTATGTTGACTTTGCTTTGTATTGATATTTTTTATTTTGCTCATCAAGCACAAGATTGTAATCTTTTTGATGAGGTACTCCAAGGAAAAATATGTAAAAATGTTATTACTAGTGAATTTATATATTGATTTGTATTATAAAATTTTTTATTAAATAAAAAAAAAAAAAAAAAAAAATGAAAGCAACAGTCTTTATAAATGAAGTAACGGTGTCTCAGATGTCAAACTAAACTGCGCCAAAAATATTGTTTAATTTTTGGCTTGTTTATCTACTTATACCAAAGTGTTACTTCCTTCATAGATGGCAATAGTATAATTCCTTATTTTCAGGTTAATTGTTACACATTATTAAAATATATATAACTTTAAAAAATTACATTAATAAGGCAACTCAATAAGAAGGCATAATTGGTGAACGTCGCGTAAGCGCATAAAATGATCACGTAAACCAGCCGATGACAGGTCGTAAGCCCTGTAGGTGCCTCGAGTTCATGGTTCTTCTATAATATCCCAACTTCGTCTCTATTGAGATGTTAAAAAAGTTTGTCAATGAAAATTGTAAAAATGATAGTTTTCGTCATTCTTCTTCTTCTTCTGCTTTAGTTAGGACTGTGTCCTGTTGTTCTCGGAGTCTGCTCTTGTGAAGTGGACTTCCAGCTATCTTTCCATCGTTTGGGTGGTCTTCCAGGGGGTCTGCCATTTGTTATCTCCCAATTTCGAATTTTGTCATTCAATTTTTTAAAACGATTTCTAATTCAGATGAAACGATCGTAAAAAAGGATATTTTTATAATAAGAGTTCATTTTTGATAAAATCTTACCACAATAAATCTAGAGGAGGTACAGTGTTAGGTGGTTTTCTACTTTGCATGGAACAGATGTAATCTATGCAGCTAAAATTGAACAGGTTTAAAATTACAAAACATTGTTCCGCCCCCTTGAAATTGTAGTGAAATGTGTGGCCTAAAAAGTTACATTACCATACCCTTGGTTTGAATTGGAAAAGTAGTTCTACAATCTACGCTAAACCATAAGTCTTGATAATCGACGAAGTTTTTATTTTGTAGAATTCCATTATAAATTATGTCTATAGTTAAATGTAAAACACTTCTTTGATTCCACATGAATTTATTTTATGCAATAGGCCTATTTCGCCTTGATAGGCTTGTAAGCTCGTCGGCTCATAAGCTCGTAAATGCCGTTCGAAGGCGAAATAGGCATACCTATCGCATAAAATAAATTCATGTAGAGTCAAAAAAGTGTTTTACTTTTAATTATAGACATCACCATAAGCCTTGTTTTGAAACAAAAAATTCCGTGTTTTTTCTCCACAATATAAAACTTTATTATTATCATGCATGTAATTTTGTGAAGGTATATATATTTGTATGTATGAATACATTAAAGTGGCCTGAAGGCTCACGAGTGTATCTTCTGATAAGACAACATCGAACAATTTATCTGCACACAACAGTGAGGAAAGAAACGAAATGAAAAGAAACCGAGCGTGTCTTTAATACAAGGCAGTATCTAAAGGTAGATGTTAAAGATTGGTAAAACGTGTTATCTTTTAGCAGACCGTCACGAACAGAGAAAAAACATTTGAAATCGTACTAGTTTCCATGGCGAATATCTTCCGATGATCAATTTCACCAAAACTTCCCAAAACGTATTATTCTTGTGTTGTTTCGGGCTTTGTCAGCATTGAAGATAACTTGGGAGAAAGCCTATCTGTCTTGGGCTGCGCGAAAAGGTTTCTCAACATTCCTCACGAATATTTCGGAGACAGGAAAGCTAGTTAAAGCTTTCTTTCGTCCCTCTTTGGCCCTCTTTTTATGTATTTTTATTTTATTTCATTTATTCTAGGTTAGGTTACATACAGTTTTTGAAAGTACACAAAAAAATCATAATTATTTAAAATTTATAAAACCATGATTTTAACACCAATTACCTACTAAAATACGAACGTACAAAAAAATAACAAAGAAAATTACCATAAAGGTGTACAAAAAGGTAAAAAAAAAAAATAAGGCTTAAAAAATATATTTATTAAGTAAACAGACAGATGGATACGAGGTAGATTTGGAGCCAAACATCTTGAACTTTAAGTCGAGAAGGGGGTCGATTTGCACGTAAACCAACGAAACAAAAAGCCACAAATTTGCGCTCTACACAACCGGAAGCTCATTCGAGATGATTGGCGAAAATGGGTGTTTGTTTAGGTCAAGATTCTGGATAGAAATGGGAATGCCATACAATCCTAGATCCTTTTGATTCAGATACACCATCATACGTGTTTTTATTAATTTTGTATTATTAGTGTTACATATTCTGGTCCTTATGTGGGTAATTGTCTTCTTTAATGTATTTTTGTAATTGTGACTGTTTATAACCATAAATAAATAAATGCATTGTGTACAAACAAACACTTTGTAGATATTTTATAAATATTGAGCTTGCTGAAAGAACACAACAAATCCGGGCTACCAGAACAGGCACATCACTAAACTTTATGACAGTCTACACTAAAACTTTTTTTGGGCAGCGAAGTTACTGTTATCAGGCTCCACTAATATTCAATATTCTTCCCGACTATCTAAAATCAATAATCAAGTTGTTTGTATTGTCTGAGGATGGCAAAAGTATTATTTGATCGTTAACCTTCCTAAGTTGAAATATGTGTTTTTTTTTCTTTTTAATTTTATTTACAATACTCATGGTTACCATGGTTATATTTTTATTATATTTTTTGTTAATGTATTATTTATCATTTATATTATTTAAAAAATAATGTTGCAAGTGGTTTATAAGTACCCAACTGGCGACATTAGTGACATGTTGTTTTGTATAATATTATTTTTGTGTCATTTATGTCTGTCAAAAATGTGAATTTATATAACCTCGATACAGGTTTATGCTAGTGAGGTTGAATACATTATTCCATATTAATTGTACTCAATAGATTGTAAGTAGATTTTTATAAAGAAATAAATAAATCTGTGACGGAAAAAATACGGATACTTAACATTAAAATGTTTATGCTAATGTTGTAATGGCAATCACGCTGGATTCTTCTAAACCTTTAATTTTAGTAGGTACAGGTTCTCCTCATTTAGCAAATGGTGGCCTCTTGGTTGGTACATATTGTTTCAATTTGATCTTGGTATTGACATTGTTCATCCCTAGCTTAATGCCATTCCCATGTCTAGAATAATACCAGCTCAGTGTCATGATGTGCTTATAATCCATAAATAATAATTGTTGTCGGAATTATTTTGTATTTTATTTGGTCGAATTGAACCGGTTCTGTTGCGGTAGGTGGTCTGCAGCGGCATCGGCCTGGACCAAACTGCCTGCTGGAGAATCACGGAACCGTGAAGTGCAATAAATTGCTCATTGGGATGGGATATGGGCTTAATGCCTGCTCTACTCCATACCCTCATTCTGCGCCGACATCACTATATTTCAGTAACCACAACCGGGGCTCGAGTTTCATTTATTTAGAATATAATATTACAAAGAAAATGTATTAAACATAACTTCTTCACTAGATAGTCTATTCTGAAGCAATTACCCGTAGAATTGGTCGTTATTACATTTTATAATTCCAAAATACATCATATTACACACAGATATTATACGAAAATAAAATAAAATAATAAATATGTTTATATACTTAATTTATTTAGGACATAATATTACAAAGAAGGGGAAGAGGGGGGGTGCCACTCCAGAGATGACTATCGTACACAACAATTTAGCCACTCAAGAGATGACTGTCGTACACAACAATTTAGCGTATTAAATAATTTAATTTTTGAAAAATACTTACGTGCTTCACCAGCGAGTTTCACCTTAGCTTCAATGGACTTGGTTGGATGGATGATATTACATCAATATATTAGGAAATAAATCCATCATTTTTCACCATTGTATGATTGTGCACATAAACTTTAAAATATCTTATTTATCACAATACCAGAATTCAGCTATAATTTTTTTAATGCTTAAGAATTTTGATTGTAGGTAGTACCCAAAAATCTGTTAGGCAGCACATAGTCAATGTGGATTACGAGTCGTGATCAAAATCAATGATCGCGATACAGATTAATATGGAACGGCAACCCATACACCTACAGTCAAACTTCATCGCGATCCTTGATTTTGATCGCGATTCAAATTGACTGTGCCTTAGAAAATTTTAAAATTTAAAATTTATTTTGTTATTGAATTAATATTTTTATTTTTCAGTGTGCCAATTTTACGAACCGGAACGGCGCCCATTTTTTCCGATATATTTCGAGCCCCGGTTTCAGAACGTCGAATTAGTTTTATGGAATTAAGGTTCAAATATGTACTTACCTATTCATTATTTTCACATGTCTAGTTAGTAACATTATACTCTGTCGGCTCAGTGGTCTAGTGAAATGCACTCAATTCACGTTTCGATGATCATTGGTTCGAATCTCGGGGGATGTTAAACGAATGGTTAATGGGTGCGCACAAAAATATGTATGTATATACCAAAGACCTTATACTAAATTATTATTATAGGTACTAAAGAATTTCATTATTATATAGCATTTGGTATTTACATACATATATTATCATGATGTCCCTAGAGGGAATTATCAACATTCATGCATATTCTCATACGTGTTCGAGCTTCTTATATTCCATTCGTGACATCCTTTTCTTGGAAGACTTTCTTCATTCATTCTTTCTACGTGGCCAAATCATCTCAACGTGTCCACTATCATTATTTCTATATTTTTTACGTCAGTCATATATTTGGTTTTTCTAAATATCATTAATTTTTGTGGTTAATTGAAAGAAATCTAAATATCATTAATTTTGTGGTTAATTTTTTGTCAGTGTATTTTTCATTTGTGTATTTATTTTACTTTTATAAATTTTAAGTTGTTATATTTGCTTTTTGATCTTGAAACTTTTTACGTATTAATTATAAAATTTTGTTCTCAGAATATTATTTATTTAAAAAAAAAAGAGATTTTTTTCATTTATCGTTTTTTAAAATTTGTTTTTTGAATATTTTTTTTCTTTATTATTAATTTTCCTTGCTTATGTCTTTTATTTTGGTTGTAATATGATGTTTTGTTGTTTTTTTTTATTTTTTGATATGATTTTAGTAATGCACATGTTTGTTTTTTCTTGTTTAACATTTTATTTGTAAATGCTCACATGAGCGTAGAACTTAATAAATAAACAAATAAATTAATTACCGATCGGCTTATAATAGAATGAGTTCATATTTTTTCAATTACCCAGTGAAAAAAAATTAAATCTCAATGAATGTGAGTGATTAGATGTGTATTTTGTATTTTGATTGTATTTTGGCTTATTTCCTTTTAATAATTGTATGTAGGTACATACTGTGTGCTATCCTATGTAAAATAAAATACCTACCTGGATTTAATAATTCGGCTCTCGTTTTTATCTGCCTACCCTGCTAAGGACACGGTCGTTGTAGGTAATAATTTACATAAATATGAATTTCCATACAAATTATAAAGGTAGGTACCTACATAGATATTAAGATACATACATTATACTCGACATGTATCCAACAGTAAAATATCACAATTATCATAAAGACATGAAATTATTTTTAATTTATTCCAAAAACAGGTTTCAAATACAACAAGGGCCATCATTAAATGCAAAAAATCTTTTTTTTAATATCGTTTATTTTGTTGATTTTTTTCTAGCGTTGTTTGACGATTAAAAAGTACCTACTTACCTACTGAAAATTTAAATTATTTGCATTTACCTGTTTCCAAAATAATACAATTATCTTCAGACATAATTTAATTTACTTAAATATATTTTTAATTTAAGACTTTTGTAATGATAACGTGGCGCTGTATGACTTTATATTTTTTTCATTTAATTTTTGATAAAAAAAATAATATATCCTTGTTAAACAAGTAATATAAAACGATGAAGGATATATGTAGAGGCATAGTGGGGTTCGAAATTGATATTTATCTATAATATTTATACAATTTTTCGGCTTTAAAATAATTATGGTTTTTGAGATATATGGAAAAATAAAATAATGATTCAAATTTTGATAACCCCTGACTGGAATAAAAATTGACAATTCTAAGTTTTTAAGTTTTGTAGGCCTAAAACTTTCTATATTTTGGATTTTGAACATTGAGCGGATAAACAGTTATAAGGGGGGAACGGACACACACACACATAGACACACTAAATTTTCTACTCCGAATTCTGAGTTAAACTATACTAGGCTGGAAGCCTCTAATTAGGTGTTTTTTGACTTCTAATTTGAATAAAAAACTATGAAAAACATAGACCTGGCCATACAAATCCCGCGTATCTTGGCTTGAAACTATGTCGATATGTTAAGAGAAATAAATTATCTGGAACAAATCGTCAGTTGGATTATTTGGTGTTTCATTTCCAGCTTTTATCGCATGTATTACATAAAATTACCTGGACATTATGTTCAATTACATAAGTAGAACGTTGGAAATACAAACGTGTATTGTACCTATATATTTTATTTTTAAGGCCGTCCATTAGGCGAATCCAATTACTGTTTACGGACTTCCTCTCATGTCTGACCAGTCCGGATTACCAGTGAATGTTTCTTGCTTCTTGATTTTTACCTGGAAAACGTGTTTAAAAACAGTTCAATCGATACGAAAATGTACTCGACAATTATATATTTTTTCCACGTTTACTTTGTTTTTTTTTTCTATTTTTTAATTGATATATTTATTTTATTTATTTCAAAAAAATAATACAAAATACACGATATTTACAGATTAATTAAGGACGTATATATGTATAACTCAAAATAAAAAAAAGTGAATTTCTCGTGTTTCGAAGTGAGTCACAACACATATTATTAACTAAAAATAAATATACAAATCTTTAGGCATCATATTAAGGAACATACATAATATTTACACTAATATAGCTACATTTTTTTTGCAAAAACATTACAACCCAAGTAAAATATATGTTATATTATATCACTTGAATTGGGTTAATGGAGAAATAAATCTGAGAGGAGTTGCTCTAAAAAAGAAATAGTATATTTTTTTAATTATATTATTTTATATAAGAAACATATGTATTTAATTTTATATGCATTACTTTTTACATACCTAAAAAACATACCTGAAAGAGAAACAACATTTTAAATTAATATTTCATTTACGTATTATATTTTTTTACAAAATTATGTTATAATATTCAAATAACACTTTAGACATATCCGTGTTTCTATTATTCTTTCATTCTATTTCAATTAATTTTAAAAATGCCAAAGAATTCTTGATTTAAATTTAAAGTACTTACATAAGAACGTATAGTAAGTAATATACATATAAGAACGGATAGTAAGGTCAGAATTATAAGACATGTGTTAGACCAATCATGACATATGCGGTGGAGACAAGAGCTGACACGACCAGAACCAAAAACCTCCTACGAACATCGCAAATGAAGGTTTTAAGGGCTATCACAGGGAAGACGCTTAGGGACAGAATTCGCAATGACGACAATAGGCGGACCTGTGAGACCGAGGACATCATACGATGGAGTAGAGCTAGGAGAAGATTCTGGAGGGATCATGTCAATAGGATGGACACATCTCGAATCCCATCCATAGCTTTAGGAATAGCTTTCCCTAAAAAACAAATCTACGATCTAAAATAAGAGGGAGAAATACATACAAATATTTATATAAAAATATAAAAGCATATTAATAATCTTAACGAAAAAATTAAATATTGAACAAAATAATAATTTACATACATACATACCATCACGCCATGTCCCTTGCGGGGTAGGCAGAGAGAACCGAACGCCACATTTTTCTCGTGTTATTTAATATATTCTTTATGTGACACCACGAATTTATTTGAATTGATTTGAGCTACTTTTTGAATTACATTTTTGCGAATAATAATTAATAAACGAATAATTAATTGAGAATTTCAACATTTACCTACACTGAATCTTTTAGTCCATTTCTCAAGAAGTAAGTATCCAATGCTTTGTTGAAAAAAGGGGGTTCATATTCGACGGTATTATGTATTTATATTAAAATTTTATGCATGGCAATATGCATTACATACAAACTAAAAAAAAAAGTTTTTAAAATAAAATAAAAATTTATTTATAAGATAGTCATTCGTCCTTTTCCTCATGACTGAGGATAGCGGCTGTAGTCTGTCGCCACACGTATGGCCCGCCTCCATGCCAATCTGTTTTGGGCTGAACGCAGAGCACCAGTCACCGAAGACCCCATTGTGGAGTTAACCAAATCGCTCCATCTATATTAATAGAGTTAATAAGGCAGGAGTTATAAGAGTTTATTAATAAAACTAGTGGAGTATATTTATAAAACCAGTTGTTTGTATTTCGCGTCGACTTCTTTGTATAAAACATAAAATTAGTGAACTTCAAAACTCAAAATAAATATTACTGATAATAGCACGATTTTATAATATAATGTAACGCCTCGGGTCTGCCTATTCTATCTATTCTTTAAAGATTTATCATCAAATTAAAATACGTAGCTAATAAAATTTTATATTAAAAATGCATTAACATGAATAGAATTTAATCGCCATTAAAAACGTGTGCGTTGTGGCCAACACTAAACTCTAAACACTAAACCAATACATTGTATGTGTACCTACATTTTTTCTTCTTGAACGGTGGACAACCCCTAAATGCATTTTTATTAGATTCTCAAATAAACATTAGTTTTCTTGAGGAAAAAATTTTTCATAATACACTATACACACAAAAACATTGTCACGAAACTCTTAGTAGGTATGCACTCTACCTATACAAGATACCTGTTGAGAAATTGATGTAAATAAATGCTTTAGCAATAGACGAGCATATATGGACGATGCATGAATGTCTATGAGGTGATGGATATGTGTATAGATAGAAGAATATGGTGTTTAATTCTCTCTACCTACCCCGTGAGGAAGATGGCGTGATAGTAGGTATGTGGATGTAAATGAATACTATTACATTTACATCTTCATAGCTACTATCTAGGTGGTTCGGCCACATAGAAAGAATGAGTGATGACCGTCTGACAAAAAAAGTGTACAAGGCTGATAAAAGAGGAACGAAAAGTAGAGGTCGGCCAAGAAAAAGTTGGCACGATCACATAAATGGGATTTTGAAAGATGGTGATGTTAGAAGTAAGATTAATAGAAGAGCGTGTATGAGACGATGTATGGACGTGAATGAAGCGAGGAATTTGTGTCAAGAGAGAGGAGTCTGGCGTTCGGTTCTCTCTGCCTACCTCAAATAGGGAAATGGCGTGATGGTATGGTATGGTATGGTATGGTGTGATTAAATTTGAATGCTGTTTTGTAAATGAAATTTATGTTGAATAAATAATTGTAACGAAATTAAAATATCTCAATTTTCCAGGTCGTGAGAGCATTTTTTCAGTTTCAACAGATGAAATCATAGAGAAAAAATGAACCGTTGTCTATGGAAAACTAATCAGCTCTAAGTTAATATATTTCACACATATGGAATCAATATGAGGATTATCAAAAGTTTGGGCTGTACAGAGGACACAAATTGACACATTAGTGTACCTACGGATTACGGCATACACACATAAACATCACGATGAAACTCAACTTATGCACTCTCTACATGATACCCATCGAGAAATTGATGTAAAAAATACGCTTATAAACTGTGAAATCATGACTCTCCACTATTCCATAGTAGTGGAAAATAAAAACTTTATAATTACATAGGTTTTTAAACGAGTATATTTTGTGTATTTAATCTATGTATTTTTATATTTTTTGGTTTTTAACCTACCAAGCATAGATAATAATTTATTAACTAGCTAGGTCCGACCGTTACACGTAGTGTTAGTCTTATCTTTAATAATATTTCATATAAAAAACCAACTTCAAAATGAATGCGAATATGGATAATACAAAAGAACTTTGACTACGCAATTATAATTTTAAATAACTCTTCATAGCAGGTTTATAGATTTTTTAATCGCAAAGTTCTATTAAAAAATACTTATTATGTGTACATAATTAAAACAAAATGAATATATGTGAAATGTACCTGGGTAAGTACTAAAATAACATAATAATCTGTAATGTAATTATTACAATTCTAAATTTAAATCAAAATGTTGGTGCTTTTCTTTATTTAATACATTCTGGCAGAGATATTTAAATAATACACATCAATCTGTCTCTTTTTCTTGTCAATCAACCGTACGCAAAAAAAGAACTAAAACGAATTGTCTCAATTCATCCGTAAAATTATTTTAGAATCCGTAATATTATTATTCTAAATTTAAATTGTAATAAATTGGATCGTGTTTATATTAGGTGTGTTCCGTTCATTCATGCTCATTATACATTGACCGAGAGACTAAATGAATTAACTCGAGACTAGGAATCACATTCGAATCGCTTCGTTGGCCCGCAGCCGGCTACGGTGGGTGTTTGGAATGGGAACAGCTGTTCGGTGGTGGGCCGTTACTAAATCACGGCTCTCGCTCATTGAATACACTTTCGATTTCAAGGAATTTTATTATTTTTCACACCTACTTTAGCGGAAGACGTGGTACGGTTATAAAGTATAGAAATTAATCAAATTAATTTTAATTTATTAAATTAATCGCTTTGTGCAAAAATCTTCTGTCATATACTTATTATCACGCCGTTTCCTTAAGATATTATTATTTTTGTGGTTAGGTATAGATGGACAATAATTTGCAAAGCCGTTTAAGTGAAACCTCACCTAGAGTGCACATCACATAGATTTTACATTAATCGTCGACTTTCGTGGCTCAGTTAGTTAAACATCTGACTCCTGAACGAAGATCCCTGGGTTGATTCCCGTTGCAGACACAGTTTTTAATTGTCTTTTCAGTCTGGATCTGGGAGATGATAAAGATTATAAGTCTCCAGAATGTGGTAACTCGTTTTGAGTGCGTGTTAGGTTAGTATTTGACATAGTTCCTGTTAATTGTTCAAGAAGGAATATAAAAAATTCCTGGCATTCATTCAATATTGCACCTCTGGGCTGGAAACACTGGTTATCTGGAAGAAATTGCCAGATGGCATTTAACTTTGCCACTAGCGCAGGGTGCAAGGAATATTTAATTTATTAAAAATATTCGAAAATTATACTAGATCTGGTTTAAACATTAATTAAGTTTTCATACGATCACCCACAGTGTGCGGTAACCAGCTACAGGTGTGCGGGTGTGCAATACCTTAGCAAAAGTACGACACATGCGTGTATACACTCAAGTCTCATCACACTTAAAATGCAACACTCAGAATGGGTAGTAAATTACCTTATTTCTGAACAATGTGAGATGTTATTCGTTTCCTGTTGTATTTTTTCGATAATCTACCCGAAAATGACGATAATAGAAAACAGTGGAATCACTATTCTAAGCATTAATTTTGTAATTAGTTATTTGTAGGTACAGAGATGTAACGATGTGTCATTATGTGTATAGGTATTCATTAAGGACTATCTTACTTCTTCTGTTACCTGGCATTTTGTGTGAAAAGGTAGGTATTAAAATGTAATTTAGTAAAACGATGGAAGCATTATGACAAACAAACACACATACACACATACATTGATACAATACTAACCTACATAGGTACGTATATAAGTAATATTATGCTCCATCCTTATAGGAACAAATTACAAAATAATCGGTTGAATTGTAGAATGAAATAGGTAGGTACCTATATTTTTTAACAAATATCATGTCTAGGACATGTCATCATATTGCATGCTACGTTTTAACTGTCGATAAGCCGAAAAATGGGCATATTATTATTATTAAGTCTCTTCACGGGTTAACCGGTGAAAAATATATCTACTAAACAACGGAGAAGTTATCAAGTTGCTTAGTTATTATGCATAATATTTATAGTGGTGATAGCAAAAAATTTCGAGCTATCGAGCATGTGTTTATAATCACACTCTTTTGAATCTGCGTGATTATAAAATTTGGCAGATCAAGTTTTTTAATAAAATCATTTATATTTTTTGGTACAACTCTTGTAGATGATATAATATTTAGATGGGTCTGTGGCAGATCGGTTAGCGCGCTGGACTAGTAATCCAGTGGTCGCGAGTTCGAATCCTGCCTCGACCGATTTCGTTCACCTAAGCACAAGCATTTATTTGCTTATTTTAGGGAACGTAGGAAGATGTATATGTACTTGTTTAACAAAGACATATTCATTTAAAAAAATAAAAAAAATAAACGGTATTAGGTATTGTAACTTTATTTTGTCCGATCCAAGTATCTCAAAGGAAGCCAAAATTGCCGTACATAATGCAATTGTAGTGCCCACTTTGATGTATGCCAGTGAAACATGGACGTGGCAAAAGACGCATGAAAGTAGAATAAATGCTGTGGAAATGAGATCACTAAGAAGAGTATGTAATAGAACGATATATGATAGAATAAAAAATGAGGACATAAGGAGAGAATGCAAGATAAAGAAGGATATTATATGTAAAATGAAAGTGAATGCTTTGAGGTGGTTTGGACATATAGAAAGAATGAATGATGAACGACAGACCAAAAAAATATACATGGGTGTAAGAGATGGAGTGAATAGTAGGGGCCGCCCCAGAAAGGGATGGCATGACCATGTGAATGATATTTTGAATGAAGGAAATATTAGAAGCTTGAATAATCGACGAGCATGTATGAGACGATGTATGGATGTAAAGGAAGCTAGTAATGTATGCAAAAATAGAGGAGTATGGCGCTCGGTTCTCTCTGCTTACCCCGTAAGGGATATAGCGTGATGGTATGTATGTATGTATGTATGTACTGTACACATTTCAAATACACTAAGGGTAATCCGTTACATTTAAAATAGAATTAATAAAAAAACGCAAAAGATTGATATTCTCCATCACTAGTAAGTAGATTCATACGAATATAAGAGTAGGTACCTATAATATTTGTTGGTATATCTTTAAGGAGAAGGTAAATATTATATTATTCTTTTTATTCTAATAATTTATTTACATATTTCATGCATGTGTAAATGATACGATATTTTTCTGTACTAATGGATTTGTTATGTGAGGTTGATACTTGGAATTTATTTTTACTCAAATAAGTACCCTTGTATTAATTAATACATATTTACCCTTCGATCCAAGGAGGAAAATATATAACATTGTTTTACATATTTTGCCTACAAGCAGCAAATGATGTGAAAATAATGACTTATGAGTATATTGCATACATACATACATACATACCATCACGCCATGTCCCTCACGGGGTAGGCAGGGAGAACCGAACGCCACATTTTTCTATCTTGACACACATTCATCGCCTCATCAACATTCATACATCGTCTTATACACGTTCGTCTGTTGTTCACGCTTCTTACATTTCCATCTTTCAGCATATCGTTGACATGGTCATGCCATCCTTTTCTTGGGTGCCCCCGACCTCTTATTCCATTCCTGTCAGCTTTGTATATTTTCTTCGTCAGGCGTTCTTCATTCATTCTCTCCAAGTGGCCAAACCATCTCAATGTGTTAACTTTCATTCTGTTAATTACATCTTTCTTCATCTTACATTCTTTCCTTGTATCTTCATTTCGAACTCTGTCATACATCGTTCTGTTACAAATTCTTCTAAGCGATCTCATTTCAACTGCATTTATTCTGCTTTCGTGCGACTTCTGCCATGTCTAGGTCTCACTTGCATACGTCAGGGTTGGCACTACGATTGCGTTATGAATGGCAACTTTAGCATCTTTTGATATGTTGCGATCATTCATAACTGGTCTAAGTGCTCCATTCACTCTGTTTCCTGCCATAACTCTTCTTTCAATATCCTTATCAGGCCGTCCATTCCGTTGGAACATACTGCCCAGATAGACTTACTCGTCGACTTGTTCAAGCCATTCACTGTCTACTTTTATTCGACACACTGTTCTGCTTTCACTCTTTTCAAAGACCATTAGGTACCTTCGATTTGCTGGCATTCATTCTAAGTCCATTTTCTATGCATCCTTCATATACCATACTTACAAGATACTGTAACTCTTCCATACTTTCTGCTAACAGCATTTCGTCGTCTGCATACATCAGATCTGCGTGATCTGATGTGTATATTGACTACATCATAATTATTATTCTATTTTTTAGGTACGCTTTTCGGAAAAATAGACAACTTATTATTTAAGATATTATTCAGTATTCACCCAATAATAATTTGCCACAATATGGATACTTACGAATCTAGACTAAAAACGTTGTGGAATATTGTCTCTAACGAAAATCCAGCACAGAACTTTTGGATCAGAAGTTGGGAATCAAAAGGGCTGAGCGAACAATGAGCTATAACGAACCATAACTGCAAAAAATTACTTTCATTCAAATGGACCACGGACTGTAAATCTCCAGTACTTTGAAAGGCCTATACCTACTATAAAAATATTCAAATTTCAATTCCTTCTAAACCCGTGGTTTCACACGAAGGGTATGACAAAACGGGACGCGAATATATGTCACTTAAGACTAGAACCCAAATGCACAGTCTTCAGATAACTAAATACTAACTCCAAACCTCACTGGAGTATTTAGATATTCCAAAGTTAGCAATTGCATTGCAAAGACATCACTAACCTAATATTAAATACTATGCCAAACTTAAGGTCGATAGAATAGCATTATAGTGAATGAAGAAAAGAGATAGATAGTTTTCTATGGTTTTATATTGTTTGTCATAGCAACAGAAACACATGTAACCAAACTCACACTGACAGCTCTATGTTAAGATTCTTCTGAAATTCCAGCGAATTTTCGCCATCCCATATAGATAGCTGAATACTCTGTGTGGAATTTGATTTGACAAAATTACCAAACACATATTATGTGACGACGCAGTTAAAATCATCATCCATCGAAAACATCTCGTATTTTAGTAAAACCATTCGTAAGGTTCCTCGCCTTTTTTTGACAATTCGTAAATGTTAGTTTACGCCAACGCGCATGCGCTAAATATTCAGATGCTATGGAATTTTCATACAAAAACTTCATAGCATCCTTAATAATAATAAAAATAATATTGATTTATTTTCCATAACTAAATACATACAGGAACTAAGGTTTTTTGAACATGCAATTTATGATTTACTGTGAATAAAATAAAATAAAAATAATATAAAATAAAATAGTTGTTGGGGAGTAGGTACCATGTTTTTTAGTTCCTCCAATAAATCTTTGTCTATCTAACTAGGAGTAATTCCTGTTTTAAGACTTTTATCACAATTTTAATAACTAGTCCACTTCTAGCTACATGATTGAAATATTGAAATTAAAAAAGAAAAATTATACTCATAGTAAGTAATGAAAAGTAATGAAAAAATATCCCAATTTGAAAGCAATCAATAAACAAATAAATAAGTAAACACTTCATAGCAATGAAAGAAATATATAGAGCAACCAATAACAAATCATAGGTCAACAAACAAATCAGTATGCAATAGTATAATACAAGTTATAAGTAAACACATTATAGCAGTAAAAAAAAAATTAAGCAATCAATAAACCTTCATTGGTCAACAAAACAATTCAATATGCAATAATTATAATACAAATAAAAAGCAAACAATTTAAACAATGAGATAACAATATGATAAATTAGTAAAAACTAGTTGCATGTAACACATGAGATCCAACTGTCGATAGCGATAGTATGTATAGTTGAAGAATAAGAATCAAACTATAAACCCATAAATCCAAATTATTGAAAATTTTAACACATGTTGGTATGTATGTCAAGATAGGACAGTATGGAGGTCAGTCCTGTTTTCCTACGCGAAATATGAAAACAGCATGATGGTTCTGTATGTATGTTTGGAGATTAAGTACCTATCAAACTATTAAGTCTTCTTACATATTGTGTATAGGCGACTGCCCTACAAATTATATGAAGCAATGTCGTCACTACATTCAATTTTTATAACTAGTTGCATGTAACACATGAGATCCAACTGTCGATAGCGATAGTATGTATAGTTGAAGAATATGTACCAAACTATAAACCCATAAATACAAATTATTGAATATTGTCAGATATTTTGTTTTCTATACAACATATGTAGGTAGGTATGTCAAGATAGGATAATATGGAGGAAGGTCCTTTTTTCCTACCCAGAATATAGCATGATGGTTTGTATGTATGTTTGAAGATGAAGTATCAAACTATTAAGTCTTCTTACATATTGTGTATAGGCGACTGCCATACAAAATGTATGAAGCAATGTCGTCACTAAAAAAATTTAACTTTTTAATTCACTTTTAAAAAAATTGTTAAAAAAAATTGAGATCTTCTAAAACAATGCTAAAATTTTTTATAGAAAATTAAATTATCTAGTTGGGGTGTTTCGGCTTTTTTCGATAATTGTAAAAGTTTTGGAAAAATAGGCAGTTAAACTCATAAATTTATGATATAAAAAATACTTTTCTTAATAAAAAATGTTTGAGAAACCCTGGAATTTTTTTGAAAAAAATTATTTGAGATTTTGTATTTTTCTATGTTTGTACCAATTTTCAGCGTTCTAACTTTTATGGTTTCTGAGATATATGGAAAAATAAAATAAAAATTCAAAAGTTGATAACCCCTGACTGAAACAAAAATTCAAAATTTTGAGTAAAAAGTTTTGTAGGCCTATAACTGTGTATATATTCTGAAATTTTGGGCTCTGTAAATTGAGCGGATCAAAAGTTATAAGGGGGGGACGGACACACACACACACACAGACACACACACAGACACACACACAGACACACACACAGACACACACACAGACACACACACAGACACACAGACACACGAAATGTTCTACTCCGAATTCTGAGTAAATCCGTCTATGGAACATATATGCTGCGAAGCCTCTAAGTTGGTGTTTTTTGACTTCAAAGTTGGAAAAGCCGTGAAAAAAGTAGACCTCTCCATACAATTCTCGCGTATTCTGGCTTGAAACATTGTCGATATGTTAAGAGAACAAAGTTCTCCTGAACAAATCGACAGTTGGATTAGTACCTAACTTTACTGAGCGACTGATCCAGCCACGTGATCTCCTTTACTTTAGTGAGCGACTGTGTTAGTATGGTATTAAGCATATATGGTTAGTATTTAGAATTTAGTATTTAGTTCGGACTCTGCATTCGGACCTAGGACATCGAGACAAGATACGTGTAAGGTATATTCCTTTGTGTGCTTGTGGACAGGAATTTGAAAATCTGGGCCATGTATTTTATGAGTGCCCAATCCATACCGAACATGATTAAATTCGTATTATTCACCTAATACTCATATCCTATCAATTTGCCACATATTGTCATTAAATTCTCTACTTATATATTTCCACATACCAAAATCTCTTCGCCTTAACGGTTTTAACTTATAATCTAATAATCACAATTTAAAAACAATTTCAAACTAGCTGTTCCTTATGATTTGGTGGAATGCCATATACATAAACTAAAGAAGAAGAACCATAACAACAGCAACAAAATATGCTTAGCACGAAGACTGGGTCATGGCACCTTCTGCATTGATAAGCAATAGGTACATGGCGCAGAATTCTTCTTTGTTGAAGAATCTTGACCAGTTTATTCAGACTAGATGTAATTTACTTAACAAAACTCCACCTTCATAAGATGTCGGCATTCATACAAGGACAAGCCAACCGTCGCGTCGGCTAATTTGAATTTTGATTAATTACACGAATTTCCGTAAGAAAAATAAATGAAAACGAGTTTTTATCGGCATTTTTTTAAACCAATAGGTACAATTATTCAGTCGTCCATGATGCAAAAAAATGTTCACGTTTTGTAACAAACGACCCGACAATTTCACAAAACGATTTCGTCGATTTCGATACAGAGTCGAAGAAAAAAAAACTAAGGTTGTCAACAGCGAGCTACACTCGAAGTATTCGTCTCGGTTTGGTCGCCTTCAGCGGGATTTTTTTCTCTTTCGATTCTGTTCCCAACATAACTCGATTCGTGTTTTCTCCCAACTGTGGGCATTATTATTATATCTTTTGTTCAACAGAAAATGTTCTTTGAAATTCTCCCTCAATAAAGAGATCACGTAAAATACTCGAGTGCAAAAAGCAGCAGTAATTGCTTCCCGATAAAATTGAATAGCTACGCAGAACATTGCTTCTAAATCTTACTTCATTAATCGTCAAACATTCAACCACCAATACGATAAAGACCATACATAAATTCAACGGAAAATAACTCGCTGTTACAAGAAACTGTCTGGCTTGTCCATTATGAACAATTGAATATTGTTCATTGTATTCTGAACAATAAAGTATTTACTTTTATATACATCTTCAAGCCATATCCCTCACGGGGTAGGCAGAAAGAACCGCATCCATCTCCTCTTCAAAATTCATGCATCGTATGATACATGTTAGTCTGTTGGTCAAGCTTCTTTCAGAACGTCCTTCATGTGGTTGTGCAACCATTTTCTTGGACGAATAATTACTCGTTGTTGCAAAAAGCTGCATGGCTGATTCATGCGGTCATTGGATCCAACTGGATCTTCTTCAATCTGTTTTCAACGCTCCTGCCGGATAGAGGTTCATCAAAATTTGATCGCATCACTCTACCATTGAGAGCAATGGCTAAGCGTATTTTGAAGACTGTTGGATGGTGTTTAGAGCAGTGAATGGAAAAGCGCCATCATACATTACGGAGCTTTGTATACCACAGCAGTTGACAAACCGGAGGACAAGGCTTCGATCTGCAGCAACTGTCGCTGGATGCTTATCTGAGAAAAACCGGTGTCACTTCACTGAATTCGGTGAACGTGCTGGGGCTGTAAGTAAGGGCACCGACTAATTGGAACAATCTGCCTCAACCATCAGAGTATTCAACGGTGAAATTAATTTTTGATAAACATTTTGAAACTCATCTATTTAAAAAGAACTGTGTTGAATTCCTAGTTTTAATTGTAAAGATACCAAAAACGGCGCTACATAAGTGAGCCAGCTTATTTGTAATTGATTCATATTGAAAACACTTAAATACTATACATTGTAAACTGATCAATGAACTGAGCTCGATTTCCGATGTCTAGAGGCAAAGACTGACGGAGGCCAAGGCTCGATATGGGATGTAGCGCCATTGAAGAAGAAGAAGAAGAGGAAGCTCATTAAAGTATGTATGTTTCACCCTGACATGTGTAGTGATGCTGCGCATAATAAGTTTTGATTCCTATATCAAGACAATAAGGTATTTGATTCAGATACCTGGTCATTATACCTACATACAGGTTGTGTGATATATTTCCTTGTGTCATAAAAAAGGTTTAAAATACCACGGAAAGGATTGTGGACTGTATATGGAAGGAAGCCGAAGACTCACCGATATTGTCCTGAGTTTTTCCAATCTGGTCCCGATGTAAGGAGGTATAATCACCAACACAACACAGATTTCATTGCGGTGTTAGACATTTAATGACGGACCGTCGAATGCACGTGTATGTAATGTCTCCGAAATTACACGTGCCGAAATCACAGAAGAGAGAATCAACAGAAGCAGTGTATCATTGCTCATTCACCGACCGTTGTGTGATAACCGATCGCATATGAGTCCAGGAGAGATTATTGAATCAAAAATTGCAAGAAAATTCTTAAAACAAACCGTAGAAACAAAACAAAAGAAAAATATCAAATTAGATATAACAATATCTAACACAGGTTTTCATAACAAACCGCAAAGATTCATAGACCATTCCTAAGTTATTCAGTTTCACGAACAAAGATATAATAATTTATTACATACTTTATATTCAAGAACAAAGCATGTAAAATTGTTGAGAAGCATTGTATATTTCGTAAGTCTCGCTTTGTCTATTTTTTTCCGCTCAATCAATCACGCATAATGAAAGGGAAACCTCGTTTGATTCTTTTGATAAATTTCAACAATCATTGGATGTAATTTGTCACGAAACACAATATATTTTTGCATCATTTGCTATCTAGGTATTTCTTTCGTAGATGTCATTCAACACCGACATTGTTAAAAAACGAAGCGTTTTTAATGATAAAATATTATCCTTTTATTAAGACTTGAAGCGAAAGATACAATGTTATAAGGTTTGAAAAAATAGTGATTTATTTGGTTTTACAACTGACAAAATGCCACGACCGATTTCGTTCACCTATAGCACAAGCATATGCTTAATGTAGAGAATGTATGAGGATGTATACGTACTTGTTGCAAACAAGGACATATTCATTCTTAAAAAAAATATGCATACTTCATACATACTTATTGTAGATTGTAGTGAGATATTAATTCTAAAGAGCAATTTCTCTACATGTTATTTATGATCGAACGTTTTCGACAAGAATACTCGGTATTATCAAGATAGGTATAAAGACATTTACTCTTTTTAACTGTAATCGATATTTTCAAAATGGATTTCCAATCTATGTATTAACACAAAAAAACTTTAGAATAAGTAACGAATACCCATTTATTGTTGGCTCAATTTGTGTGTTCAAATAGGTTAGTAATCCAGAATTTCACCTATAGCACAAGTATTACAGCCTAGTTTAGGTAATGTATGAGGATTTGTATGTACTTGTTACAAGGACATGATATTCATTCTTTGAAAAAAAAACGTAAACTCAGTTTCAGAAAAAAAAAAAAAAAAAACGAATCAAAATTATAATTTTCATTGAAAACGTGTAAATAAAAAAAATATGATTGTATTCAAAGTTTTTTTCACTTTGAAATGTTATTGTCAAAATATAGAAATAAAAATATTCCTGGTTTCACGTAATAAAAGTTCACTTTGTATAAAATACAAACTTGTTTAATTTCATCAAAATATGAAATGAATCAACTTAAAATAAATTTTTCAATTTTTGAAACTGTCACTTCATGATAGAACTCCATAATCAACTATACTAAATTAATTCATGATACATTGGAAACATGTAAAAACAGTAAAATGTTATTGTTGCATCTAACCGAATAAAATTCATTTTTTTAACGTTCAGCCGGAAACGCATAGCTTTTCCGGCGGAAAGAGTGTGAAAAAATAGATCGTGCATAGGACAAATACATATTTCATTTATTAATTGTTTCATGTCAAACTAAATTTGCCTAGTTTGTAGCAAATATCCCATACAAACACCATTTGCAAAATTAAGTCCCTAAAATTCTCATTCGGACTAAAAAACGAACATTTGAAACAGTCAAATTGGTCAAGCCGTTCTCAATCGATGACGTGATTTCCTACGAAAAACATTCCATTTTTATTCATATAGATTTTCAAGAATTATAATCAAGATGAGGTCTTATAAAAAACGCATTCACTATAAGTTTTATAATTACGGAACTGAAGGCGTCAGAGACGTGATGAGCCATCTTATTGAGACCGGATCCCCATTCATCCATTCAGCCTTCGTTCCGTGGGTATCTATCTCTTCCATTACCGCAGACAAATTGCTTTTTTCCATATCATTCATTCCTCGTCTGCCAGTCAGAGCCGAACAAAAGTCTCCAACTAAACCAAAACTGAACATTACCCCCAGACCGCCGCCGCCGTTGAATGCGAACCTGTCTTTATTACATCTCTGAAACAATGGACGGACCATTCTTCAAAATACCATAGAAAATTGTCTATTGTTGTGCTTTATTATTGTTACCAGCTGTGGTGTGGTCTCCGCAGCCAACTCCACTGCGTGGATCGCGTTTCGTGATATGAAAAACAGCAGGTTCACCGACCCATTATGAACGCTAGGTATGGCCGAAAGGATCTTTGGTCTCTATAATAATAATAATAATAAATGGATAATTTATATAGCGTCATTTTTGTGCTTTCACCTCAAGGGCGCTTAACAATTATACACGGAGAAAAAAAAATCACTTAATCACTACATAAGTTTTAAAAAAAAATAAGTTTTTAACTGTTTTTTGAAGACACTTTCCTTGTCTATTGATCATAAACTATTTGGGAGCTTATTCCACTGAACTGGACCCACCACAGCAAATGCTCATTCACCAAAGTTCGTCATTCGACGCGTATTATGTTCTTTTAGACGATGCATGGCCGCGTTACTTGCAGATCGAAGAGTAGATCTTTTTTGGTTCAGATCATCTGTTACACAAGGGTCCATAAGGTATTTTGGAGCATGTCCGTGAATAGCTTTGTGCACCATCCAGCATATCTTGTACTGAATCCTCTCCGATATCCACAACCAATGAAGATCTTTTAGCAATGGTGATATGTAGGCAGACTTCGGTGAATTGTATATTAACATAGCTGCTGCATTGAAGACTTACTGGAGTCTTTCAAGCGAAAATTTAAACATTTTGGGGTCAAGTCAATTCCTACAAATTTTTGTTATCTTGATACGAATGAACATTATTTTTTTTTATTTATTTTTAATCCGACCATATTGTCCATCTCTTTGTTTTTTATTTACCTCAAATTTACTTATTTATTCAATAATGGACACCCAAATTACTGTGAAAAATTTGTATTACATACATTATTTTTCGTCAATTAGAATTATTGATTCGAGTGGATTATTGTCATCACTAAACTGTTCACTTAAAAATTTGATGTCATTTTGAAAATTAGCATAAATTATGTGACCGATAGATACTGAAAGACAAACGCAAGAAACATGAACAATACTTTGAGAGACATCCATGGATGCAGTTGAGGCGATGAATACTGGCCAAGATAGAAAAATGTGGCTATGTTAGGAACATGGAGTATACTCATAAGAAACAATTGATAAAACCTGAATTATTCGGGTATTTTTTGAAAGTGGGTGATTTTTTTGTAAAAAAGCGAAAAATTAATGTTATTTTTATGAAATTTTTCAGATAAAGGGTGACATTATTAAGAAATCTGTTTTATTTTCTGCAAAAATGTATATTAAGAAAAATCACGCCACGATTTAGATTTGCAAGTTCTTTTTTCACTATAAATGATAATATGCCCAAATAATTATTAAAATCACACTATTCTTACTATTTTCTTTTCTAATCGTATTTATTTATATTTATATGTAAAAAACAACATAATTTATTGAGTAAAGTTTTAATTAGATTATAATTAAGAATCGCCATCGTAGCCAAGTTGTTTTTTTTAAGGTTTGTTCTTCTGTTTGCCAAGACAGTATTAGAAGAGGATAGAAAGTTTATCGACATTAGCGTAAGTCATCCATATGATATAGCATTATTTATAATTTTAACAATTTCTTAGTCATGTTGTCTTATTATTGCATTGGTTGAAAGTTGAAAATCTTTTCGGTGGATAATATTGCTTTGATAATATTTAAAAGAGCCATATTTCGTTATTATCTTTGAACGCGAAAATTATCGTTATCGCAAAAAAGTGCAATATTTGCGAATAATTCAGGTCTCCACCAATTGATCAATCTGAAAAAAAAAGCGCCAAATATTATATCTAATTAAATTTGTCAAGGGATTATCTATAGTCGGTCTTGTACACGATTCTATGTTCCGTGGTCTTGCACTATATAACTGACCAAGACCAGCTTTTCCCAACACTGAAAACTACTTAGTACTGAGCATTAGTCTTTTACAACATGATACTGAAAATTAACGCCTATAACGTATACGGGCTTACTTAGAATTGCACAAAAGGGGCATGGCTTAGATATGAACTTTATTACAAAGGGCCGGCCCCTAATTACCATTCCTTCTCTTTCAACTCTATAAATTTTCATACTATAAAGATTATTAAGAAAGCATACTCCCTTATTTACTGCATTAGAAAAGCTTTCCAGAACATCACACCAGCCTTAATGTTAAAAATATATAAAGAATTTGTTAGGCCATTGTTGGAATATGGTTTCCAGATATGGAGTCCCTATTTTTCCAAGGACATTGTCTTACTCGAGAGGGTCCAAAGACGTTTTACAATAATTCCCAGGACACTTCGCAACTTAACATACGAGGAAAGACTTGACTTCTTAAATCTGTCAAAACTGGAAAACCGAAGAGATCTTATTGAAACATTCAAAATGTTATCAGGCCATTATGACTGTGTAAACATGAAAAATCTCTTTAGTCATAACACTAATTTGCGTGATCATAGCTTAAAACTTGTGAAAAGTAGGTTCTCGACAAATCCTCGAAAGCATTTTCTTTCAAATAGAGTGGTGAATACTTGGAATAAACTGCCCTAACATGTTTTGGATGCAGAAAATGTTAATATTTTCAAGAATAGACTGGATTTTTTTGGACACAGCAAAATATTTACGACCAAATGATAAAATTTGTCAGTGGATATAGGCACATAAGCCTTGGCTGCCTGCCTATAAATAAATAATAATGTACTTAATTAATTATATTTAACTTTAATTTGAAGGAAAAATAAAAAAAAAATCTGGCAATAGTGCCGGTATATCGTGAAGACCAATAGCAAAATGAATTTGTTCCAGCACAAAGAGAACAACAGTTGGCAAATGAGAACAAGAATAAGAAAAATAAATAAATAAAAGTTTGCGGTCTGGTTCGTGCTCAGTAGATCTTAGATAAGTAATTGAGATTTTTTATTACCTCGATATTGTATTATATATCAGGGGTCGAAAACTGAGTTCCTTTGTTTTCCTTCCTTGGATTTGTATGTTTTTTCTCTTCTAATCCAACTGTCAAAAGATGACAAAATTTCATAAAATATTTATAAATTTGTGTTTATAGTTTGGTACGTATTCTTCAATTATACATACTATTGCCATCAACAGTTGGATTTTATATGTTACATGCAACTAGAATGGAATAGTGGAGAGCTGTAATCTCACATTTTTTAAGTTTATTTTTTGCATCAATTTGTCAACAAGCATCGTACTGAGATTGCATATGTGAGTTCATCATGATGTTTTTATATGTGTATGACATATTTTTTTTTTTTTTTTTTTTTAATTCTCGGGCAACTAACAGGTACTATGTCAAATATTATTTTAACATGCACCCAATAACAAGTTGCCACATTCTGGAGACTTACGATATTAATCGTCTCACAGATCCAGACTGAAAACACAATTAAAAACTGTGTCTCCACCGGGAATCGAACCCGGGACCCTTGGATCAGCAGTCAGATACCTAACCAATTGAGCCACGAAGGCCGACAATCATATTGGCATCAATATGAATCACTTTCATATTGGCATCGTGTACCTACTGAAATGTAATAAGTAATAAAAATGATTTTCTAGCCCAAAAAGGGGATAATAATACATATTATATACATGGAAGAGGAAATGCTAATACCTACATTTTGATTGATGCTTTCATTGAATAATAAATATTTTTACACATTTGATGATATATTTTTATAAATATGGCGTTTCTATGTTTTTTTTATAGTAGGTACATAATACCAACTTAGGAGGTATTTCAAACATGGGTTTAATTAAATGTATGATGTACCATCATAATTCAAAATTACAAATATTAATAACATTTGTAACTATGCCGTATTGTGTTTGCGATGATCTTTCAGTAACGCATAAAAATATTTTATTTGATTTAGGAAGCATGTGATTCATACGTAGATAACTAGTCTCTTTCTATGGTTCTGAAATAAAAATCGCGTCTGAGATTGGATTTATGACAGGTACTATGGCGGACATTAGGACTTGGTTAATCTATTTTGTGTGATCCCATATGTTTGTTGAGGTAGTGATTGTGAGTGCAGAAAGTTGAGATTGTGTACCTATTTAGTGTGGAACGGGAACTATCACCTGGTTCATAATTGCATATAATTGTCACTAAAATTTGTAAACTGCTAGCCTTAGAATAGGATTTCTTAGTTGGGCAGCAGTAAAATCTACTTATTGCTGTCATTATAAATATGGTGTGATAAAAAGTAAATAAATGAAAAATAATAAATAAAATATCAAGAAAAATAATAAATAAAATATCAAATAAAGAAATAAATAACTTTTCTCTAGTAAATTTTTGTCACACAATTTTAAAATTCAGCTAATTCAGCAATTCTAAAATTAACTATATATCGTAGAGTAAGTGTTCTTAGGTGCACCTAAAATCAAGTGAATAAGGCTCGCGATAGTTACCCATGCTAACGCATAACATCATAGTGTATAAGCATCAGTATAAGGCGGTTTTATCTATCCCAACATTAAAGTTCCTCTACCAGTTAACATGTCTCATGTCTTATCGCTTAGCTCTCTTCCTGTTTATTCCGCATTAACTAAATTTATCTTAATTAATGGTATTAATCTGTAAGTCGTAACATTCACTAATATTTTTTTTTACTTTTTCTTTCGTTTGGCACAAATCACTTTTCCAAAAAAAAAAAATGTTTGTGTTATTTTTATGTGTTTTGTGTTGTTTTTGTTCTATTTTATTATTTTTAATAGCGTTTTTCTTCTCTCGTTATATTTCTTGTTTGTTTATCAAATATTATTGCAATAATTTGGAATAATGATGTCATGATATTGTTGTAAGCTAATAATTATTGATGTATGGAGTGAATATTTTATGTAAGTTAATTTATATTCTGTAATTTTATTTAATTTATTGTTAGCTTCAATTTGAAAAATAAAATTAAATATTTGGCCCATCTATTATAATTGAATTGTTTTGTATATTATATTGTTTCTGTTTTGTTTTACTAACAAATAAATAAATAGATACATCTAATGTGCATTTGTGGAAGAAAATATCTCTTGAAAGAGAAAAAAATACATTAAATTATTTACTCTTCAAATTCTCTAAAAAGAATGTATGTTTTTGCGTCCATTACTTTTAAATGATAAATACTCCCTTTTCATCTTGTATCCTCTGGCAACATCGTATCTACAAAAAACAATGAAATATGTGGCAATAAAGAAACGTAGCGATGACACAAACAAAATTAGTCGAAAATGGCTGATGTTTTTTTCATAGTAATTTTTTAGTCATTCGCAAAAACATGTGAAGACTAACTTTCATATTGGAAACGGTGCCATAAAATAATATATGAGATTTCAGTTTAATTTGTCCCAATAAAAAGTTTCATTTATTCGTTGAACGAAAATTTTATCGGATTTTGTTTTGGAACGATTCCAAAATGCCACCGGGGTGACTGGCGAATAGTGACGGGCAAACCCGAGACCGAATGAATCGAAGATTGAATCGGTATAGTTGCAATCTTGGTCTTGCATAGATCTTGTCATGAAATCCCATTTGGTCATGGGGAACGGTACTCAAGCCATTTCACTCCACATTCCTTAGATAACATTATGTTTATTTAAAGATTAGTATTTATTTTTTGAGTTTTAATTCCTTTGTTACTGTGTTAGATCTCGAATCTTGTTATATTTGCACAAACTTTGCATGTAGTATGACTTACTTATTGTTAGTATTACCTCAGAACACGAGGGATTAAGACTTTTTCTTCTTCTTCTTCTTCCGGTGCCATGTCAGGAACCCCCGACGTCGGCTATCACTCTGGCAAATCCCTCTCTGTCCTGTGCTGCCCGGAATATCTGTTCCACGGTCCTGAAGCCGGTCCATTCCCTAATGTTGCGCTGCCAGGACATCTGTCTCCTTCCAGTCCCTCGGCGACCTTCTATCTTGCCCTTCAGTATTAGTTAGAGCAAGTGATACTTCTCCCCCCTCATTGTGATCCAGACGCTTAAGACGTTTTTAAGACGTTTTATTTAATTTAATTTTATGTAGCTTTTCGCGCTACTAACAGATACTATTTCAAATGATAAAATTTAACACGCACCCAATAGCAAGTAGCCACATTACTGAGACTGAAATTTCGACTATTGTTTCACATTCATAAAGAGGTTTCTTTTTTGGTCACCTCTTCATTGTTACATAGGCATTGTTGGTCTTTCTATCGTTTTACATAATAAAATAATTCTAAGCTTCAGCCTTCGTTTCAATCTTAGGATAAAATTTGCAGTTTTTTCTACATACATACATACATACCATCACGCCATGTCCCTTGCGGGGTAGGCAGAGAGAGAGAACCTATATTTTAATTAAAAGGCTTGTAGCTATTTATTTATTTATGTATTCTTTACAGTTGTTTTTTTTTATTTTATTTATTTGTGACCGACACCCGCTTCACTGGGAACATACCCGTGTCGGAGCGAGTATCAAAATGACATTTTTCAATCGGATCGTCACATAACAATTGTACCCTAAAAATAACTCATACATTAAGTAATTCTTAATTGATTTCAAGAAAAACAAAAACACAACACTTGTCACTATGTCACTGGCATGTCCATAGATAAAGGCGACAAGTTTAGTGGCGGGAACATGATAATACAAAAAAAAGTATACAGGTTGGCATCACTTCTTATGATAGGGTAACGTTCGTTTTACAACTAGCGGGACCCTATAGAAAGATCCATTGTTTTATATAAAACCTGAACACTTTACACTTTTTGATGTTCCTTATTTCATTTGGCAGCTTGTTAAATAGTCTAGGTGCCAAGTACAGGTGACTTTTTTGTCCATATGTTGATGACTTTCTGGGAATAAATTAAAGTTTTCTGCTATGTTATTGGTCTTGAATACAAAGCCATATTTATGTTCTTAATCATATTTCGAAACCAGAGTAGTTGTTGTAATTTTAGTTATTTATTTGTTAGTAATACAAATCTGCTATGTAACGATCTGCAAATCAGTCTGATTTGCAGACCGTTGACATAGCAGACCGTGTTACAAAGTTGAAATGGCAGTGGGCAGGGCATGTTGCAAGACAGGGTACCGAGAGGTGGACACCCAGAATACTAAAATGGAGACCGTGGGAAAATAAAAGACCGGTAGGGCGACTACAGAAAAGATGGGTCGACGATATTATTCCGGTTGCGGGAAGGGGTTGGATGGGGAAAGCACAGGATCGAGAGAGATGGAGTTCATTAGAGGACGCCTACATCCAGCAGTGGAGAGATGGCTGACAAAATTTCGTTCATGATCATGATTAAAAAAACCTTCGTTTTTATATTTTCATGTCGTATAACGCGGTTTTGTTTTTGGGTTTGATTTCAAAATTGCAGTTTATTTATTTATATAATGTATGTACAGGTGTACAAAGGCCTTGTTCATTAATTTATTGAAACGATTTTGGTATTGATCTGCATTTGAAGGCTGCAATTTGATCGTACTTTCAAAGATAAAATAAGATAAATAAAAGTTGTATAAATTCAAACAACAATATTAGCCGTTTTTTTTTTAATAAATGATGATGAAATTATACATTTTTCAAGATCTGGGTTCTGAGTACGGAATAGTTACCAGCAAACACGCCTAATCTTGAAAACCTTATGTCCATCAAGATTCTATGACCAAGGCGTGTTTTCCCATCACTGTCATGGACACAAAACCGTCGGCAGAATATGGTTTTATTTTGAAAAGATTTGCCAAAATAACTCGCTTAAATTGGGGTGAAGCTGGAACAATTAAAAAGTTTAAAGTGTGATGGTGGCACATGGTCGATGGGTCATTATGGACGAAAGACCATTTTAAAATTCCAATATTTTTAATGACCGTCCTATTATTATGAACTACGACACGAACGGCACGTTTAATCTTTTAGCTTCAACAAACTATAAAACGTACTTAAAAAATATTACAATGAAAATTGGTACAGAAATACATTTAACACGTACCCATGTGTCGATGGCATCGTTATTTTTTATGTAAGAGTTTTTAATTTTTGCAACACAAAACGAAAATGTTAGACTTTGCCACACAATAAACTGTAAATAAAATGTTTTTGATTTCGTTCATTGGAAATGTTTTTGACAGTTACAGTTTTTTTAATAAATATTTTATTAATCGTATGGGTTAAACACATACACATCATAACAAAACAAAGTTTAGATACAAAAATAATAGTAATTAACACAAGTAGGCTTGCTTGTCAAGGTTTAATGTCAATATTTAAAATGTCGCTGAGTCACTCAACAAGAAGAAGTCCTTGAAATCTCCCGCGTACTCCCTGAGGTCACACTCGGACACAATGTGGTCCATGGTCTGTCTATCCGCCCCGCAGTCGCATCTAGGGGAGTCCAACCAGCCACATTTGTGAAAAAAGTCAGCACATCTGCCATGTCTAGTTCGGATTCTATTTAAGGTTGTCCAGACTTTACGTGGCTGATCGAATCCCGGCGGTTTAATTGATATGCAGGGCAGGCCGTGATTCACCGTGTCCGAGGCCTCCTCCCATCTGGCTCTCCATGTCTCCATGATGCTAAAGTTGGAGTCATGTAGATGTTTTGCTGTTTTTAGCGGGGAATTTCTTGATCTGAGCCTGTTGCTGGTCAAGAGGTATTCCAGATATGGGCAGCTCGGCAGCTCAGGTTGTTTTAGTAGCTTCCTATATTCTTTTAGAAGAGCGTTTTGTCTTCGGAGGTCTTGTGGTACAATATGGCTCAAAGTTGGTAGCCAGTAGGTTGGGGTGGATCTTAGTATACCCGAGACAATCCTCATAGTATTGTTCAGTTGGACGTCAACCAGGCCAGTGTGGGCGCTGTTTATCCACACAGGTGATGCATACTCGGCTGCAGAATAAACAAGGCTTAATGCTGATATACGCAGTGTCCCCGCAGTTGATCCCCAAGAAGTACCAGCAAGCTTGTGGATGATGTTATTGCGGGTTTTTATCTTTGCCGAGAGTTTGCCTAGGTGTTCCTTGAAAGAAAGCGTTCGATCAAGCGTCACCCCTAAATATTTAGGATGTAAGTTATGGTTCAGTACTTTCCCTTCAAAAAAATAGTTATACTAAATAGTTTTGACAGTAATAAAAAATATTAAACTTATTATATTCCTAATTGTAATAACAACTACATCTACACTCGACATCTCTGCGAGCTCTCTCAGTGCGTTTAGGACAGCTGTCTCCTCCTATCTTTCCTAGTACTTTAATTAAACAGATATCTTATTTTAGTATTTTTTATGTACTAGTAAATCAATTATATATTATTTGTAATTTTTTGTAATCAATATTGATTATCCTTTTGAATAATGCATGGAGTTTTCACTGATCCACTAATAAAGCGATGTAGGAACATTGTCTGTTTTATAATTTGTGTAGACTGTATAACTCACTATCAACCAATAAAATAAAAATAAAATAAAAACACATTCATCTTGGTACTTATACAGTAGCAGTAGAATATATTTTGGAATGGACTGGAGTGAGGAGTTTGAAGAAGTTGTTCCACATACAGAAGTTGATGCGCAGGACCGGGAGGAACCCTGATATATTTTTTTTTACTATAATTTACGGCTTAATAGCCTTTTACACATACAAATAAAACAGAACCTACTTTAACATGATAATAAATACAAAAACAGATTATATTAAAAATAACAATATTCATCTTTATATTAAGGTATTTCACATTAATTTCAATAGAGTATTTTCACATTAATTTCGATAGAGTATTTTCATATTAATTTCAATAGAGTATTTTCACATTAATTTAAATAGAGTATTTTCACATTAATTTAAATAGAGTATTTTCACATTAATTTCGATAGAGTATTTTCACATTAATTTTAATAGAGTATTTTCACATTAATTTCAATAGAGTATTTTCACATTAATTTAAATTGAGTATTTTCAGATTCATTTCAAAAACGATAAAACCAGACTAGACTATCTCTTGAGTTTAAAGTAATCCACTTAAGTAGTACATATTATGCTAAACAAATTTCGATGGTAACTTCACACGAACTGTATTTCGATAATCGAATTGCATCGCTTTGGATTAAAACTCGGTTGAAGGTGCTATTACCAACACATGATAACAAAAACTAAATATATTTTATCTGAATAGATATTTATTCAGTTGAGTTTGTGACAGTTGCTATGAGGCACCGGTTACGAATAGGTTTTTCTATTATTTGGGTTGTCCCATAAAAGCGGGTTATTGAAAATACAGCAGGCAAAAATAACAACTCACATGGTTCAGCAATGAGGTTAACCACCCATTTTGAATTAAGTTCCTTTTTAGGTGAGACGAAACTGGCGTGTGGGAATACACGCGTGTGTCATGTTTCCTTTTACAAGGTAATGCACACCCGCACACATGTCGCTGGTTACCCCGCATTGTGAGATATGCTGTGATGGTATGAATATATGTGCGTCACTATGAATTCGATAGGAGTAGGTATATAGGTACCTATTATATTTCTCTCTACATGATGCCTACGGTTGTGCTTCCTTTTATAAGGTGATGCACACCCGCACATCTGTCGCAGGTTACCCCACACTGTGGGATATGCCGTGATGCTATGAATGAATAGATGAGTTGGATAAGTAAGTAATCCAGTTCGAGGAGGTTTAAAAGGTTCGAATCCTGTGTCGACCAATTTAGTTCAAATATAGCACAAGAATTTGTTAGTTTTTGGAAATAAATGCGGATGTTTTATGTTCTTGTAACAAGAAAATGTTTTTTTAATAGTTGAATAAGGATTTTTAAGCATACCTACTAAGTAGTGGAAGATGTGCACGACACAGGCTCATAAAATTAAATTAATATAGGTAATAGTATTTAATTTTTTTATTATATCCTATAGGTTTTAACAAACCAAGTTTTTCTTTATAATTTTTCTTGGTTCGACTAAGATAGGTTTGTTTCGACAAAAGTATCATTAAGAGTAGAGGTATACATACATACATACCATCACGCCATGTCCCTTACGGGGTAGGCAGAGAGAACCGAACGCCACTTACTTCTATCTTGACATACATTCATCGCCTCGACAACATTCATACATCGTCTTATACATGTTCGTCTGTTGGTCACGCTTCTAACATTTCCGTCTTTCAAAATATCATTCACATGGTCGTGCCATCCCTTTCTTGGGCGGCCCCGGCCTCTCAATCCAATCCTATCCGCATTGTATATTTTCTTCGTCAGGCGTTCCTCATTCATTCTACCCATGTGGCCAAACCATCTCAGTGTGTTCACTTTCATTCTATTAATGATATAATGTAGAGGTATAGTTAAAATAATTTGATTTCATAAAATTGTTCAAAATTGTGTCATTTGACGGCATTAGATTTGAATGAAACAACCAAAAGTATTGCACAATTTTATGAAATCAAAGTATTTTAACTATATATTTTCTTTAAACTTTGTTCGAGAAACATAGCCTAAGTCAAATATTAATTTAAAACGCACCCAATATCAAGTTGCTACATTGATACCATATACGACATGATCACAGATCCAGACTGAATTAATATACTTAATTAAAAATGTGTTTTTACCGGGAATCGAACCCGTGACGTTTCGTTCATGAGTCAGACGCCTAACCATTTGAGCTACGAATTAGGTCGACTTCAGATATAAAGATATGTTAAGATTTATCTTTAATCCAAAAGATAGAGTTCGAGAATCCCATCTCAAAACTATCGGTGAAATTTAAATCCTGTTTGATGTGAACAATCCATTAGATGGTAAACAAGAAGAAGTAGAACCAACTTAAGTTTTCAGTTAAGGGCGCTTATTCTAACAAGTTCCACTAACAAGACATCCATACTCGTGTTTAATTATACAAGTTTCGAAATGTTCCTTAAACTGCCGAGTTACATGCATAGGTGTAATATGTTGTAATGAAAATGTTATTAAGTCATGCTTCCTTTTATAAGGTAATGCACAACCGTCACCTGGTCATTAGATATCACACGTGGGATATACCGTGATGGTATGTATGTATGTATGAGATGCTGACGAATAATACAATCATAGAGAACTGAATGTCACACTATTGTATTCTAACATATAATTTCGCCTCATTCACATCCATGTATCATATCGTACGTGCTCTCCTATTTTTCCTAAATTTCATACTTTAAAATTCATATCCTCATACTTTAAAATCTCATACTTTAAAATTCCATTTATATGATCGAGCCTACTTTTCACGACTGGCTTAATGATCGTATTCCACATATTTCATATTTGGGTTAGGCAGAGAGAACTAAACGCCACACTCCTCTCTACACTAAGAGAAAAATGAACAAATATTTATCGAAATACCAGATTTACGTTAAAAAAATCATCATCAAATCATCAAAAGTCTCAATCCTATGGATTGGTTTGCAGAAGAAGTTTACATCTCGCTTTCCACTTCTCTCTATCCTGTGCAGCCCTCTTCAGCTCAACATATGTGGCGCAGTTCATGTCCTCGCACACCTGGGCCAAATACTCCCGTCGGGGGCGCCCCCTGTGGTTTGTCCCCTCAACCATTCCCTCCATTAGGTCATGTAGGAGACCCTCGTGGCGCAAGATGTGACCAATCCAGCGAGTATGTCTCTCGGAGATGGTATTGACTAGGTGTCTGCCTTCTTCAACTCTGTTGAGAACCTCGGCATTCGTGATGTGGTCCCTCCAGGAAATTCCCAGTATTCTTCTGTAACACCACATCTCGAAAGCCTCAAGTCTACTTCTGTCTCTTTCGGTAAGACACCATGTCTCACAGCCATACATCAGTATGCTCCACACATATGTTTTTGTTTTTGTGAGTCTCTTACGGAGCTTCAAGTCTAGGTTGTTTGACTCAAGGATCTTCGACTTCTTTTTGAAAGCCAGCCTTGCCTGATGTATTCGGCTGTCAACTTCTTTCCTTGTTCTCCCATCCCAAGAGATCCTACTTCCGAGGTACACGAACTCTTTTGTGTTTTTCATACAATTAAAAAAAAACTTAGTTAATTCTGGTTCTAAGACGCAATCTGGTCATCCAAATTGCCGTTGTGATGGGCAGCGTAGAGGACGAAGATGTCGTAGTCTTCTTCTTATTATTATTTTAGCTTATGTGGCATTCCATCTAGTCGTTATGATGATTTCTGCCAGTATAAATATGTTATTAAATTATTTTCAGACATGAAATTACTTGCACTATAGATTGATTATTTGCACTATATATGGAGTGATCTTGTCAAGTTTGTATAAATGAATCGCCTACTAGATGGAGTGATCTTGTCATAAATGGATTGTGGTCTTCAGTGACGGAGTCTCTACGTTATGCTCACAGAACGTAGGATAATCTGTTCTGGGTAGAAGCTAGGCGGGGCACTTAAAAAGTGTTTGAATACATCCACCATCCTCAGTCACGAAGAGAAAGAGAGGATTCTGCTGTTGAAAATTTTTAGAATTTTTTTTTTTTTTTAATATTGGCCACTCTTTTCTGTAATCATTTTGGCATTGGTGTGTCTTTGATGTAATTGCTTCCCGTATGAGTCTGCGGTGGTAAATGAATGGGAGACAAGGAGGAGTGCTGTTAGTAATAAAACACCATTAAGTCACCGTGTACGATCGTAAATATGCAGGTTGGACCTAAAGCTATTCGACAGACAGGACCGTTTCCATGTTTATGCTTTTCAAGAATGCGTTGGGAGTATCGAATGAAAGGAGCGTTAGAACATGAATAATATATGAATCGGTTAGAAAAGAAGGGAAAATTTAGAATAAGGATATTTTTTTATTATTGAAATCAAAATACATAGTACAAACAATAAATATAAGTAAAAAATACAATCCAAAATAATTATATATATATAATATTTTTTTGGTATAAACCACCTCACTAGGCTGAGCCTGTTCTGAGGAGGCAGAAAATTACTTGTATCACAGAAAAATAAATTTGAACTTGTTTAATTTTTTTTTCTTAAATATTATAATACCCATTATAAAATAAAAATTTAAGCTATTGTTACTTGATCATGTTTCCGCAGTATTTTATATCCATGTTTCTATTTTATTCTTATGTTTCAAATATTTCATCAACTGTTTGTCCATTATTTCTTTTTTTTTATCGTATTATTTTTTTTTAAATCAAGTAGCCCGTGAGTCGTCTCATTGAATTGTGTTATGTTGAAAACTGAAAAATATTTTAAGTTTATACCATCAAAACCTCCTCTTCAATTACCAATTACACGAAAAATAAATATTAGCTAAAATCTTTAACAGTAGTTTGAAACATTAACATCCTTAATCTTTACATTCAAATCTAATTTCCAATTTCAAATTTCCGCTAAGAATCTAAATACTTTTATAATGAAAAATAAGGCGGTAGGCAGATATGTTTTAATCTTACCTTATAGTAATTTGAATGTACGCAGACGCTTAGTAAGTAGGTTCTTAACGAAAATTCGAAATTGGAAACCGATTTGAACGTTAAGAATTAAGGGGGGGGGGGGACTGCTGCCAACGTACCTATTTTTCAATTTAATATACCATCATTATTTCTTATCAAATCATTTTGAAAAAAATAATTTAGATAGTTTGTGTATTCATAAAGAAAAATTTATCTTTACATTTTGATAATGTTTTGTATAAATTCTTGTAGAAAAATAATGGCATACCCCGATTTTCAACGTTTATATTATATTTTTAATAAAATATAAGGCGTAGTTCAACATATTTTTTTTTTATTAAAGAAGACAAAAATATCTAGAAAAATACGATGTGACTTTGCATTAATGCTTCAGGTTTAGAAAATAAACCTAATAAACATTTATTTTCCATTCAGCGCAATGCGAAATATAAGTTTTTTTGGTTTATTAACTTAATCTGATGCATTAATGCAACGTTACATTGTATTTTTCCAGATATTTTGATCTTCTTTAATTTATAAAAAAATATAATGCTCTATACCTTATAGTTTTTTAGAAATTTAAGATAAATGTCAAAAATTGGGGTATGCTTATTATTTTCCTACAAGAATATATACAGAACATAATTAAAAAAATAAGGTATATTTTTATTTATTAATATCCAAACTAACTAGGTTATTTTTGTAGTAATGACGATTGATGACGACAAAATGATTCGTTTTGTAGTAATGACGCAAATTCAAATTGAAAAAATAGGTACGTTGGCAGCAGTTACCCTCTTAAGTGGATTGATTCATGTGGTGAATTCTGCGTTCGGCTCCTAACAACGAATGAAGAATGTAGTTCATTAGCAGTAATATGTAGCACAGTGGTGCGAAAATGTGGAGAGAGGTTTCACACTCGTGGACTGTCATCGACTTCTTTCTATATATTTTTATTTTATTTATTTATTTTTATTTATTTATTTATCACACCATTTACATAATCGTCATTAAAAATAGATAACTGCTACCCAACTAGGTATACCTGTTCTAGGGCTTGCAGTGTACATATTATTATATTTCACATGAGACATATTTGCATTTTTAAAAAGTATCTAAACAATATAATACATACATATTGTGTATGTAGGTATTGTGCATATACATACATATTGTGTATGTAGGTATCTTGTAATTTTTATTTGTTAATTGCACAAATCTGAAATAGTATCACTTGGGAATACTGAACTGACAGAGCATAGGTATGATCCGTCAGTCATAACTTTATTCAGTCGAGTCTCAGATCAAATCAAGACAGCACAAAATTTATTAAATTTATAAAACAATTAGGATATTATTTGTGGCAGTCAGAGAAGTGACCAAGATTGATTTGAGGAGTTTTCTTATAACAAATATCTATGAAATAATTTTTTACGCGCATTGTTCTTCGAGTTTTCAAATTAATTTACGATATAAGAATATGTAGGCGCTTGTAACTTTGGTCTAGCCCTGCCCAATTATGTTCGTGGGATGACTGTAGCGCTGCTCCTGCCATAGATTTTATTGGACATGCAGATGTTCATAACAGCAACACGTTCTCAGAAAAAATAATATATTATTATTATACTTATGAATCGTTTTCAATGCAATGCGATGTTTTTAATGCAATGGCGATACGACCAAAGTAATATTAAAATATCCCGGCGATTATTGTTGACGCTAGTTAGGTAGATACCTCCCCGAAAGGGATTTATAATATTGTAATATTTTATCTGGAGTCACAAAAGGAACACAGTTTATTAAAATAAGTGGGTTGTGACCAACACTAAACTCTCAAATACTTGCACAAGAATTTTTTCACCCTTCAAAAAGAGAAATGGAGTGAGAGATATAGCCCAAGTAAAGGCGTAAGGCATAAAAAACATTAGGTATCATTATATGGAGTGGGTTGTGGCCAACACTAATTCCCCACTTCATAGTTGATGTGTATAGTTGTACAGTTGACAATCCCTGATTTTATTGTTGTGAAACTGATTTCTATTATTAAGGTAGGTAAGTTTTAAAAAAATGAAAAAAAAAATGTTTGTCCAGAACGTGAGAGCATTTTGAAAGTTTTGATAGATGAAATAAATAGATGTCTATGAAAAACTAGGCAGCTAGTTAATGTAGATACTTAATATATGTATATTATGTATGTCACTATGAATTATTGCTGGGTGGCACCGACATATAATAGTGCTTCCATTATTTTCTACTGTCATCGTTTTCGGATGTCCCCGTCAGAACCGGGTAGTCGAAAATACAATAACAGGCAAATTAATATCTCACAAAGTTCAGCAATTAGGTTCACCACCCATTCTAAATGTCGCCCCTTTGGGTGAGACGAGACTAGTGTGTGAGCATACACGCGTGTGTCGTGTTTCCTTTACAAGGTAATGCACACCCGCACACCTGTCGCTGGTCACCCCACATTGTGGGATATGCCATGATGGTATTTATGTATGTATGTCACTATGAATTCGACAGGAGTAGGTACCTACATATTATTAAGGGAATAAGATATTTCTTGGTACGCAATATAAACAATAGGTACTACAAATTTAGCACACTATTATACACCAATAGGTACATTGAATTCAGAACTTGGGAAATCCATATGCACGGTCATTTGACTTTTTAACACATCCTTACCCAAATTTAAAAATGAACAAACATCAATGTTTTTCAAAAAACAGTTAATCGCTGCTAATAATGTACATAATATCGTTTGAAATGTGATATTATTAAATTTACTGTATCATATAGATCTTTTTCTTTTTTTTTGTTGCTTGCCTACTTCACATGTATAGTTTATTTGTTTATTTATTTATTTATTTATTTATTATTAAAAATAACAAAGAAAAATACACAATACAACAATATATACAATTTTTAAAAAGATACATTATAATTTTGTTTTTTTTATGACCCAACTTCAAAAAGAGTTTTCTCGTGCTTTGAAGTGAGTCACATTTCACAAATCTACAAACTATCTAATCTATTTATATACATACATCTTAATCTAGGCACTAATCTATTTACAATAACATACATATTTAGATACAAACATACATAATATTATATATAAAGAGAGAAAAAAAATACAAAATTGGTCTGTAGAATAAATAAAAATACACAAATTGAAAATAAACAACACACAATGAATACACAAGAAAAATGTTACTTCAGAAAGTCTTTCAGCAATACCAAGAAACCACCAAAATTATTTTGCGCCACTATTCTCATATCCACTGGTAAATCATTAAACCACTTCACCCCATAATATGAATAATGATTTTGGCCAAAAGATGTATTTTTCTTTGGGATCTTTATCATTCCACTTGTGCGAGGACCAATTCTTAGATTGTCTATAGGGTGAATTTGGTTAGTGAAATATTCTTTACATATTTGTTTAATTGCATTTATTTTATATAACACATTTAATTTTTTAACTTTAAATTGAGAAAATAACTCTTCAGTGGGAAAATCGCTTGGCTTTACTAAAATAATTTTAATAATCTTTCTTTGTATGGTATATAATAATTTCAAGTGAGCAGGATACGACCCTCCCCATCCAATTATTCCATATTGCATCACAGACTGAGCCAATGCATAATATGTCATTCTAAGCATTTCAATATCCAGAAAATTTCTTATACGGTAAAAAACATAAAATATTTTATGCAATATGTATATTATATTTTTTTGTTAACTCTTTATTTTGTTTTATTATTGAGATTTTATTTTCCTAAGTATGTATGTACCCATGTGTTTGTTTTTATATTGTTTTTATTTTTTTATGATTATTATTTTTTTTTCTCTTTTTCTAAGTGTGTGTATGATTGTATATTTTAATGATTTTTGTGTTTGAATGTGTATATCTATGTACCTATTTCTTTTATTTCAAATTGTTTTTTTTCCACTAACGTAATATTATTTTTTTATAATTACTGTTTTTGTTATAGTAGTTTTTTTTCTTTTCTTTTAAAGTGTGTTTATGATTGTTTTAAGTTTTATTTTGTAATTCAATGCATGTACTTAATTGTTGTTCAAGTGTGTAAAAGTCAATTTGACGTAAATAAATTCAATAAATAAAAAAACATCTGACGAAACTCATAGTTTGCACTCTCTGCATGATACCTGCTGAAAATTACCATACCATACCATCACGCCATTTCCCTATTTGGGGTAGGCAGAGAGAACCGAACGCCAGACTCCCCTCTCTTAACATACATTCCTCGCTTCATTCACGTCCATACATCGTCTCATACACGCTCTTCTATTATTCTTACTTCTAACATCTCCATCTTTCAAAATCCCATTTATGTGATCGTGCTAACTCTTTCTTGGCCGACCTCTACTTTTCATTCCTCTTTTATCAGCCTTGTATACTATTTTTGTCAGACGGTCATCACTCATTCTTTCTATGTGGCCGAACCACCTTAGGGCATTTATTTTCATCTTACTTACGATATTTCTTTCAATAATACATTCTCGTCTAATATCCTCATTTCTTATTCTATCATACATCGTTTTACCACACATTCGTCTTAGTGACCTCATTTCAACCGCGTTAATTCTACTTTCATGCGTCTTCTGCCATGTCCATGTCTCACTAGCATACATTAGAGTCGGTGCGACGATACCATTGTGTACCGCGAGCTTTGCTTGCCTCGAAATAATTGGGTCAGCCATTACTGGTCTTAATGCACCATTCACTCTATTACCTGCCGTTACTCTCCTTTCAATATCTTTTTCCAATCTTCCATCACGCTGAAACCTGCTGAAAATTGAAATACCTGCTAAAAATTGATGTAAAAAAATCGCTTAAAAATTGTGAAATCATGACTCTCCACTGTTCCGTAGAAGTGGATAGTAAAATCTAATTCGAATGCAGCGGTTTGGTGGTAAGCCGCTTAAGGCATTTCTGGTTTTGATGTCTCAAGAGTTTCAGCCGTGACCGCTTCGCGTTCCAACTTTGCATTTATTTGTACTTAGTTCTTTCATATCCAGAAGGCACGATCATGAAGCCATTCTGAATGAAATGACATTTTTAAAACCCAGTTTTATTTAATTTATCCAATGACATTAATTGAAAACTTAGTTTTATTTCATGAAATAAATAATTAATTAATTGATTTGAAGGCAATGACAATTTTAAAACCCAGTTACATTTCCTCGTCCAACAATTTTTATGCAATGACATTTTTGAAACCCAATTTTATTTTATTTATGCTATGACAATAGTTGATAACTTAGTTTTATTTCATTAAATTGATTTGAAGGCAATGATAATTTTAAAACCTAGCTACATTTCCACATCAAATACTTTTTAAGCCATGACAATTTTTCAAAACTCAGTTTCATTTCATCGTTTAGGTGTTGATCATATGCAATAACATTTTTGAAACTGCAGTTCATTAAATCGTGCAGCCATTATGTCCTATTATGATTCTTTTCATAGTACGAAAATTTCTAAATTAACGGGCGACCGTGGATAAATGATTTTATCCACACGGTGTGACGTAATGAGTCCCGTATAAATGCAGTCAACTTTTTGACATTTCTCATATACTAAAATTCAGACGAATCAGAATAGGACATAAATATCAAAAAAGCATATATTATGTCGTATCTGGATGTTTGAAAAACATAATCGGGAAAAATAAATACATGCGTATTGACAGTAAGGTCAGAATATATAAGATATGCGAGCGAGCGATCATGACGTATGCTGTGGAAACACGAGCAGACACTGTACGAACCAAGGGGCTCTTAAGGACAACGGAGATGAAGGTTCTAAGGACAATCACTGATGAAACTCTCCGAGATCGTGTTCGCAATGTTCAAATAAGGAAAACATGTGGAATAGAGGACATCGTTCGTTGGAGTAGATCCAGAAGAAGGCATTGGAGGACAGTGATATACTTGCATATATAGCGGCGAATGAATTCCCTTCTGGCCGCCGCCTACCCGGAAGACCACCCAAGAGATGGAAGGATAGCTGGACTTCGTCATCCCAGGAGGCATAGTTTCTAAAGAACAGACAAACTAGGTCTACTAAACGAAGAAAAAGAATAGGACATATTGTGTGTTCAATGATGTTTTAATACCCAATTTTCTTTTCATTGTGTACCTAGTCATTCTGTATCAAAATCAAATACCCAGTTTTATCTCATCATGTATCCAATGACAATTTGAAAACCCAGTTATATTTTACTGAACAATTATGTAATTTTTTGGTACATGTGCGATAAGGGCAGAAGAAAAAACTGATTGGAGAGACGGAAAATTTGATGAAAATGAACTTACTTTGCCATATATGGACTTACTTCTTCTTATATCTTCTCTCTCGCTTGAGCTCATCTCCTTGTCACTGGTTCAACAATATTCTACACCTCAATTGTCTATCATATATGTACGTGCGAATGCCACGAAAGTATTTAAAACTTTTTATAACTATGCGCACGGCGCGGTTGTTAGATTTGTGACTTTTTATTTAGGTATATGAGCACAGCACGAGGTATTAATGTATGCGCAAAAAAGGGACGACATTATTGTTGCCACGTTTAAGGGGTGGATGTAGGTAAGAAATGGGTCTTGGTATGTCAAAAATATGAGGATATAATATATAAATTGGAATTATCTGTCATCTGCGCCAATAGTAAAAGTATATATGTAATTTTATTAAACGTTTATGTGATTGTAAGTTTTATCACAAGTGTTTAGCTTAAATACCACACCGAATTTCCCAATAAAGTTCTAACACGACAGAAGTCTTTGACTGTAACCAAATCCATTCAATATGTTGAAATTTGATATATGAATGTTTTGAGTATTACTTCAGACACAAGTGCTGATAATAAATACGTCAAGTGTCGTATTGCTACCAATATTCCCAAACAAAACACATAATCCCTTAGTAATTTCACAGTGTCTAGACAAATCTTTAGGCATTTCAAATAGATGAAATTAATTAATCCAAACATTTAAATTCATATCAAGACAAGTCTTTGTAACTCTCGCTGGATTCAATCCTTTCAATTTATGTTAAATCTTGTCTTTTTGCAAAAAAACAAGTACCTTCATCTTTACTAAATCTAAATTCATCTGGTTTTTAAAATAGTGCAAAAGCGTGACATTGAAGTTTTGCTCCTTGCGTAATAGTTTAATATTTATTGTTTTAGCTTGATTTGCGTTTGAAGATTTTTCAGAAACATTGGTTTTGACGTCTGGCTTCGCGTAAAATAATACTTAATTAATTATTTCTTGATTAGATGGGATTTAAAATATGTGATTTACTTTTAAAAATTGTCTAGTTACATAGAAATTTGATTGATTAAAGCAATATCTAGGTATTTGGCAACAAACTCGATTGCCAAGGAATACTCGAGTTTAGATCAATAATTATAATGAAAGTGAATTATAACCCTGATATATTAAATGAACAACAGTCGAAAAAAAAATTAACAAATGTACAAAAATGGGTTGCTATAATTACGAATAATATTTGCCAAAATATATAAGGATGATACTTACTATATGTGACGGCGCACGTACGTAAATTAAGCGACGAGTGTTTGTGCCTGTTTTTAGAGATTCGTTATGCTCATTCCTCTATATGTGCCTTCCCCATTAAGAAAATAATATCATTCTACCCTACTCAAGTCAGACGAATCCGATCTTTGGATAGTCATAAAAAGTTAACAAGGGCACCCAAAAGATAACGAATTCACTCATCCATCCCTGTCATAATTCATTACTTAGCTATTCTTTCGACATCAACCATTTGGCTCCGATTGTAGATTATTAAGTTTGAATTTCGACATCTGCTGTATAATTATATGATATAATGGTTATTGGAGTGAATAGTAATTAACCCAATTGCTGTATTGAACGAAATTCGATATTTTACTGAATAATGTATTATCGGGATGTCTAAATTTAGTTTCGACAGTAATTAATAGCGACGCCGTGACCTCGTACAATAAATATTAATTGGTGAAATATGGTATTCCATGAATTCCAGACTGCTATGGGCTCGTTTAATTTGTATTCTGGAAATATCAAATGAGTTATTTTAGACTGGAAATTAATAATACAATAGGCTGATTAGCTTCTACTTCCACGATCTGTTCAATTGTAGGGACTGAAATTGACATGTTTGCAGGACGTTGTATGAACGATGACAAAATAGTTTGTACAAAAAGTACTCGAAGAGTCTTTTTGATTAGCAAACTCGGTAAAAACACACTCAAAGACTGTCTTGACTTTATATATCTATCTTCACCTATATGTAAGATAAGAACATTAAAGGTTCTTTCATTTTTCTTTGGAATCACTAAATCCGCTTAACAAAATGTTTTCGAAGAAATTCACAAACGACATCGATGAGTTATGTTATATAAAAGGACACAGCTGGAAAAAGAAAGTCAGGATCCAGAGCTTGATTCAGAAGTCAACAGAACTGACAAAATCGATAAAGATAGAAAATGTAGGTAATTAAGTACTAACTGTAATTTTTTAAGATCTTGTAAAGCAATTTGTGGAAAACAGACTCTGTTTATCGACATTACAATCTTGTTATTATGTAATATTTATATTCAAGCATTTTAATAAAATTCACCAGTTCACACCCAATTTTTGATCCTTAAGTATTTTTCCAGGTTCACACCGAAAATGTGATTTATAAATGACCATTCAAAAAGTTCTTACTCGTACCTACTTACTTGTTTAATTACTCCTAGCAATGTTCGATTCACTGCTGGACAAATGCGTCTTCTAAACTTATCCAAATTATATAATCTAAACTAATTTTCTATTTGGGCCATTGATTGCAACTCGCGACCTGCATGTCGGGCAATGTCATCTTTTTAGTGGTCTTCCTACGCCTCTTTTATTGGTCCAAAGCCTCCACTTCAGGATTCTGGGTGACCATCTGACACTATCTTACTTAGCCATTTGCCTCGCATTTGCATTGCCATTGCTCGTTGTACGCTCTTTGACTTTTGTAAGATTTTGACAGTGAGGAGCATTATGTATTTCTTACTCACTTTCTTTAATTTGTTTAGGATATAAACAGTCTGTTGTGAAAACAAGCTGTGCCATTGCAATTATTTTCCTTGGTAATTTGGTAATATTTTTGTAATTATTGTGAATCTAATCAAAGATAAAAGCGTAATTAATCAACCGCGCTAAATTGTGAACAATTACTGAATAAAAAACGTTGCGGATGAAATTTTAAACGATATGAAACCAAGATTACCAACAGCAAAAAAATCGGTCGTAGATTTCTCACAGATTGTTGCAAAGACTTGTCCGTGAAAATGAAAACGGCTTAATGAAGCAAATCGAACCATTTCGGTATTATTAATAGTTCGGAGTTTACATAAAAAAATCGCATTGACCTCAGGTAGCGAAATGCGAGACGAATCCTTCTAACAGAATTTGCACGAAAAGTCGAAAATTTGCAATTTAGTCCGGTATGGTGAATACAATACCCCAATTCCGAGTCTTGATAAATCACCTGAACCCAACCTTGTCCGTTTTTTTCCTAGCAAATTGGAGACCCTGTGTTACCCAATAAATGATGCACGCAGTGGTTTGGGAAACACGAATATTTTGGTAATAAAATGGGGTGACAGGAAATTTGTTCGAAAAAAAATGATTCTTCGAAATTAAATTTTTCCAATGACAATTATTTGATTTACAATTTTTTGAAAATAAATTTAACAATCGCACATTTATAGAAATAGAATTGGACGACGTCATGTTGGGAAAACTGTGAGAGTAAGAATAATAGACTATTTCCATTTTTTTATTTATTTATTTGGCAACGATACATAATTAGATTATACACAATAAAGCGTTAAGTACCTACATATAACAACAAAATAATTTCAAGATTACAGTGATGCTAGGTAATTATTAAGAGTGTTTTCTTATTTTTACCATTATAAAATTCTGTATTATTTTTACATATATTGTCTAATTGGACATCCAACTAGATGAACCTGATAAGTAAAGACGATTAGTATCCATAACTTAACTATATTATTTGATGCTTGAAAACTTGTTACATAACACATTTTAATTAACTTAATAAAGCTAAAAACAAGAACTTAATTTATTGTTAGATTATACCGATTGTTTATTGTTTTTTTAGAATGTCTATTTTCGTATTTTTCCAAGCGTCTGGTACTATATTGTACATCTTAGGCAGTGTAACCATAACACTACAGTTTTAACTGTAGATTTACAGTTTTTTGGAAATCCTCTCAGTTTTTAGTTTAGACCTCCAAATCTACAGTTTTTAATTAATGTTTTTTTTCTGTTGTTAGTTGTTTCTACTGTTTACTGAATTAAATTAATTTGTGGAATATAGTTTTTTTTAATGTTCTAATGTCATTGGTTCCTTCCTGAACAAATAAATTAAATAATATCTAACAAGTTGATATAATTCAAACATGTGATAATTCACCTATTAATAGTTAAAATGATTGTATTATGTGTTTTATAGAACAACTTTATTTTATTTTATTTTTATTTGTTGGCAAATTCACAGAATGTATTACATAACATTATTTACATAATCTTTTAAATATTAATACATTCCAATTATGAATTTACTCGTGAAATATTACAATTTTAAAAGCTTGGTAGAAAAAAGTATTAACAAATAAAACAAATCGAACTATGATGACAGAGGAAGTAACAATAACAATGAATCAATTTAAAATAATTTAAAAGAGAAGAAATAAATTGATTATTAATATAGAATAGAAATCTTAACACATTGTGTAAAAAATTGGTAGAAAAATCAATAGAAAAATCGAAATGCACAATCTCCCAAGACTTATGTCATGAATTTATCAAATATAAATGAAAGAGAAAAAAAAATATCTATGTTAAGTTAAAAACGAACACGAAATATAAACGAAAGAGAAAAAAAAATATCTATGTTAAGTTAAAATTCATTTCAGGAAATATCATTGCCTGAACTGAGGATCTGTTAGATTTTATTTAGATATGGTTCGCATTTAGTGTGAAACACGTCAATATTATTAAATGTTTTATTATATGGAGATAGTGTCCTGTTTAAAATAGAGTCTTTAACGTATGTCGTGTTAATATTCTTTATATGAAATGTGTTTGTTGAGCGGGTGGATCGCGATGGAACGTGTAAGGCGATCGAAGAAAGAATGTAAGCTGAGTCTATTTTGTTATGTAATATGTTATGAAGCAACGACATGTCGGTGACAATTCTTCTGTTCTCTAAACTTTCCATTTTAAAAAGGAGTAGTGACTCAGCGTAGTTAGGGGGATATGTTCGCGATCTATAATTGAGGTATTTTATGAAATTCCGTTGAACCCTTTCGATACGGTTTTTATGTATTTTGAAAAATGGAGACCATATAGGGGAAGCAAATTCCAACACACTACGTACATATGCGTAATAGAGACATTTTATAGTATTAATATTGGAAAATGATTTTGATAGTCTCATAATAAAACCTAGGTTTTTGGTTGCCTTATCGACGATCTTGGATATATGGTCATTATATGTGAGTTGTCTATCTAATGTTATGCCTAGGTCTCGTATAGTGTCTGATGTTGGAATATGTTTATTATCTATCGTATAGTTGAAATATATTGGGTTTTGGTTGCCTTATCGACGATCTTGGATATATGGTCATTATATGTGAGTTGTCTATCTAATGTTATGCCTAGGTCTCGTATAGTGTCTGAAGTTGGAATATGTTTATTATCTATCGTATAGTTGAAATATATTGGGTTTTTGTTTCTCGTAAACGAAATTTGTGTGCATTTTGAAGTATTTAAAAGAAGTTTATTTGTCACGCAATAGTCATGTAGTCTATTAAGGTCATCCTGTAAGAGTCTACACATATTGATATTTTCGATTGTTAGAAATATTTTCATGTCATCGGCATATAAAAGAAAGTAAGCATGCAGGAAACAGTGTACAATATCAAAAACATATACGTTAAAGAGGAGTGGGCCCAAATGGGAACCTTGAGGTACCCCAGAAGGTGTTTCTATAAAATTAGAACGGAAACCTTCCACCGCCACCGCCTGACATCGTCTGCTTATATATGAAGTGAACCATCGAAATAGATCTCCGCTAATACCAATACGGTTAAGTTTCTTAAGTAGTATCTGATGGTCGACTCGATCATTTTGTTATACTGATAAAAATTTGATGATCACACGAATTTTTTTGTTTATAATTTTTTCCCCATATGTGTTTTAATCATTATTACCATTAAATAATACAAAATAAGAAAAGGCTATAGATTTATAGTTTTCTAACTTACTATTTACATTTTTTACAGTTTTTTTTAAACATGTATGCAGTTTTACTCTAGGATGAGGTTCGCAACTATGATCTTAGGGCCAAAAGGTTTAAAATTACGCTGTGCTAATCTGGTTTTTATTTTTTTCTTTATAATAATTGACCTTTGAGCATTACGAGTACGTATAGTATGAATGTCTAGCTATCGGGTATTCCTGTCTATGTATGTGAGTGTGTAAAATTATTTTATTAATGTATAGTTGTCTAACTTTAAGGACTCTAAATTCTTTGAATAGGTCGTTACTGGCGGTATCTGAGAGGTTTATTGAGTACAATACGAAGTATTGATTTTTGCACTTTTAAAAGTGGATTCAAAACAGTAATACTACATCCTCCCCATCCAATACATCCATACTGCATCACTGAATTGCAAAGTGATTCAAAACAGTAATACTACATCCTCCCCATCCAATACATCCATACTGCATCACTGAATTGCAAAGTGATTCAAAACAGTAATACTACATCCTCCCCATCCAATACATCCATACTGCATCACTGAATTGCAAAGTGATTCAAAACAGTAATACTACATCCTCCCCATCCAATACATCCATACTGCATCACTGAATTGCAAAGTGATTCAAAACAGTAATACTACATCCTCCCCATCCAATACATCCATACTGCATCACTGAATTGCAAAGTGATTCAAAACAGTAATACTACATCCTCCCCATCCAATACATCCATACTGCATCACTGAATTGCAAAGTGCATAGTAAATTTGCCTTAGGTATATCTTTTGTCTCGAGGATTTTTTTGGTACTGAGGAATATAAATATGAGTTTTTTTTATCTTTTTAGAAATATAATCTACATGTATATTCTATTTGAGAAATTTATCTATATATAAGCCTAAATACTTTACACTTGCAAATAAATCAATATATTACCTTGTGTATCTTTATAAAATGTGTTTTTTTTTTGTTGAACAGTTTCACTTGGACTGAAACAGATCATTTTCGTTTTTTTCCCCATTGGTTACCAAACAATTAAAAGTGCAATTTTTTGGTAACCCAAAAAACGTAGTTTCTATATATTTGATTTTAAAGTAGGTAGTTGGATTGTAAAATTTAAAAATCCATACACCAAGTTCAGTTTCAAGCAAATTTATAGCTGTGAGGCACCGGCTTAGAATTGTTTTCGAGTGTCCCGTAAGAGCCGGGTAATCGAAAATACAACAGGCAACAATAACATCTTACATAGTTGTGCAATGATGTTCACCACCCATTCTGAATATAGTGCCTTTTTAGGTGAGACGAGACTGGTGTGTGGGTATACATAGATATGTTGTGCTCTCTTTTATAAGGCAATGCACACCCGCACACCTTTCGCTGGTTACCCCACATTGTGGGATATGCCGTGATGGTATGAATGAATGAATGAAAAAAGTGTTAGTAGATTACAGTATAGTCATTCTTTAATCTCTTTGATATCCTTTTCCGCTTTCACGTGTACATTAGACTAGTTAATATATAGTGATCTCTACATTACGTAACTGGATGAATAACTTATATTTTTCCATATATTTCATGCTGACAAACCTAATTAATATTTGGATGTAGATAATAATATTTGTTATATGTAAGGGATTTGTTGCTTTTGCCTTACAACAAATTCCCGTCGAAAATCGGGTTATGTAGTATAGAGATCAATTAGGTTAGAAGCACAGGTACATGATATAATGCATGGAGCCGTGTAGTATATAATAATAAAGCAATGGGCTCCTTGTACATTTTTTTGCTCAAATATTTAATAATGTCAATATAAAGACACCTGATTTTTTCACTAGTAACAATATATATGACAAAATAAGACAACACACCGACACAATTACGATTCGGTGAATACGAACATGAGTTTGAGCAATTCAGTTTCAAAGAATTGTTATTCTGATAATTGATATTCGAAAAATTGTTTCTTGTGAAATTGTGGATTCGAGCAATTATTTTTCGAAGAATTTTCATGTAACCATGAGATGTATATTTTTTTCGAATCATTCACGTCTCCATAACTCCAAATCTTCTAAGGAGTAGGTAGGTAAGTTTGTATGTAGGTACTAATATTCGGTTTGTATTTGGCTAAGACAAAACTAACATTAGGTAGGTACATGTATTTATTTATTTATGCATACATTGATAAACATCACAATAATTATTGTATCAGCAATGCCAGCAATAGGGAAAAAAACCTGTGCCATGGCTAATGCATCTTGAAACAGTGGCATTGTAATAGTGAATGCCAACATTAATCGTACATAAAAAGTGCATCCATGTTTTACTAAAAATAACAATAAAAACAGTAATATAAATATACTAAATATAGGAATGCGGTCGAAAGCTATGGATGAAAAATCTTCTTTGCAAGTCTGCCTCATACTAATAACCATTTAGTTATATAAGAATGCCTATTATCCATTTCTTTACTTCATCAAGTTAATTGTATGTTCTAGGAGAACTGACTCCAAACATCCTAGCCCAAAAGAGGTTGTCATTATAGGCACAGAGACATTCGGATCTTTTGCTTGCCTAGTGAAATACTTTTTTTTTCTTTTTTGCTATGCAGAGTTATGACATGGCAAAAAGACTTAATGCCACAGAAACGATATGAAGACATGTGCCATAAAATTCATAATATAGGTCGGTGCCTTGAGGGCTTTAGCTTAGATCCGCATTCGAATACTGCATCGACCGATTTCGATCGAGGATGACTTGCATCAAGGATATTCTTAAAACGAGTGGGTTGTGGCCAACACTAAACTCTCCACACCACAAATATTGACAATGAAATATTTTATTCATTCTAAATTTTACTACCAGGAATATAAATTTTCTAACGATAGTATATTTTCATGTTAAGATAGACAAACTATTAATGCCGTATAGTGAAGAATGCTTATGTTATTCGTAAAAGCAGATAAATTTTGTTTTAAAGAACGCGAGAGCATTTTCAAAATTTTGACACGTGATATTATATGAAGAATTTTTAGTTATTTATGGAAAGCTAATCAGTTCTATGTTCAAGCTCTTTACATTATAACATGAAATCAAATTACTGAACGTTTCCATACATAGAAATTTATCTAATTACATTTTTATTCATACTAAATGTTACTATCAGGAATATAAATTTTCTTCCGATAGTGTATTTTAATGTTAAGATAGACAAACTATTAATGCAGTATAGTGAAGACTGCTTATGTTGTATGAAATATTTTAAAAAAAGCAGATAAATTTTGTTCTAAAGAACGCGAGAGCATTTTCCAAATTTTGACAGGTGATATCATATGAAGATTTTTTTTGTTATTTATGGAAAGCTAATCAGTTCTATGTTCAAGCTCTTTACATTATAACATGAAATCAAATTACTGAACTTTTCCATACATAGAAATTTATCTAATTACATTTTTATTCATACTAAATGTTACTATCAGGAATATAAATTTTCTTCCGATAGTATATTTTATGTTAAGATAAACAAACTATTAATGCAGTATAGTGAAGAATGCTTATGTTGTATGAAATATTTTAAAAAAAGCAGATAAATTTTGTTTTAAAGAACGCGAGAGCATTTTCAAAATTTTGACACGTGATATTATATGAAGAATTTTTAGTTATTTATGGAAAGCTAATCAGTTCTATGTTCAAGCTCTTTACATTATAACATGAAATCAAATTACTGAACGTTTCCATACATAGAAATTTATCTAATTACATTTTTATTCATACTAAATGTTACTATCAGGAATATAAATTTTCTTCCGATAGTATATTTTTATGTTAAGATAGACAAACTATTAATGCAGTATAGGGAAGAATGCTTATGTTGTATGAAATATTTTAAAAAAAGCAGATAAATTTTGTTCTAAAGAACGCGAGAGCATTTTCCAAATTTTGACAGGTGATATCATATGAAGATTTTTTTTGTTATTTATGGAAAGCTAATCAGTTCTATGTTCAAGCTCTTTACATTATAACATGAAATCAAATTACTGAACTTGTCCATACATAGAAATTTATCTAATTACATTTTTATTCATACTAAATGTTACTATCAGGAATATAAATTTTCTTCCGATAGTATATTTTTATGTTAAGATAGACAAACTATTAATGCAGTGTAGTGAAGAATGCTTATGTTGTATGAAATATTTTAAAAAAAGCAGATAAATTTTGTTTTAAAGAACGCAAGAGTATTTTCCAAATTTTGACAGGTGATATCATAAGGCTTACAGAACCTGCGCTACTGACACACTTTCTATTCTCACAGGTATGGCTCCCCTTGATCTGGAAACACAGCGACGAGCTTCAATTCACAACCTGTATAGAGGTCGAAGCTCAATTTTGGGTGGTGTTTCTCTCCCACCTGTAAATTTACCCACAGTTCGTGGAGAGATTGAGAACTTGGCCCGGAGTTCTCTTTTAGATGCTTGGCAACGTCGCTGGTCTTCTTCTTCCGTGGGCAGACTGACATTTTTATTTCTTCCTGATGTGAGGACTCGAATTTTTTCCTCGTGGATTGTTCCCGATTATTGGACCACGCAATTCCTTACTGGACACGGCAGTTTCAAAAGTTATCTCTTTCGTTTTCACTTATCCGATTCGTCCTCATGTCAGCTTTGTGATAACCCTGAACAGACTTCTGAGCATATCCTATGGGAATGCACTAACTTCTCCGTGTCAACATTCCGACGAGAACTCTACGACGATGTCCGAGGGAATTTCTTTGGACCCATTGGACATGCGGACCTTGTAGCCACGAAGAGCAACTTTAGGGCTTTCAAGACTTTCTGTCTTAAATTCGGTGCATTATTATCTTCACTATCACTGAGCAGTGAGCCAGTTGTTTCAACATGATTAGCTCTCTTTGGCACATTAAGTGCAGTGTCTGCAAGGTTTTAGAGTTCTCCGGACTCTTCGTATGTTCTTTATTTGTTCTTTCAGAGTTTTGCAAGGGGCCGTTATTAGTCCCCATAAGCAGAACGGGTGGTGGTGGGGGAAGAACAGGTGATATCATATGAAGAAATTTTTGGTTATTTATGGAAAGCTAATCAGTTCTATGTTCAAGCTCTTTACATTATAACATGAAATCAAATTACTGAACTTTTCCATACATAGAAATTTATCTAATTACATTTTTATTCATACTAAATGTTACTATCAGGAATATAAGTTTTCTTCCGATAGTATATTTTTATGTTAAGATAGACAAACTATTAATGCAGTATAGTGAAGACTGCTTATGTTGTATGAAATATTTTAAAAAAAGCAGATAAATTTTGTTTCAAAGAGCGTTAGAGCATTTTGACAATGTTGACACGTGATATCATATGAAGAAATTTTATGATATCTATGAAAAGCTAATCAGTTCTAAGTTCAAGCTATTAATATTCTTATATCAATATGAAATCAATGAACTGAACATTGCCAAATATAAAAAAATTCTCTTGTTACATATAAGTTTCATACAAATATCCATTAAATAAAATATAATTTTTGAAACCGTTGAATATTTTTCTTTTAACATTGACCAACTTTGAATACAATTTTATGAAGATTCTTGGTGTTGTATAAATAGTTGAAACCAAATTAAAATATCTCTAATTTCCAGGTCGTGAGAGCATTTTTTCAGTTTTAATAGATGAAATCATAAAGAAACATTGGGAAAAAATGAACCGTTGTCTATGGAAAACTAATCAGCTCTAAGTTTATGGACTTAACACATGTGATATCAATATGAAGTCAATCGGACTTATAGTTTGGGCTGCAGAGAGGACACAAAAAAAAACCAACGTAAATGATGAATTCATAGAGAAGAAATCAAAAGTTGTCTATAGAAAACTAATCAGCTCTAGGTCTTTGCACTTTACACATATGATGTTAATATGAAGTCGATCAGACTTATAGTTTGGGCTGTAGAGAGGACACAAAAAAGATAAATGCTACGGCGTACGGCGTACGGCGTACGGCGTATACGCCATACACACAAACACATCATGACGAAACTCATAGTGTGCATTCTCTACATGATACCCATTGAGAAATTGATGTAAAAAAAATACGCTTAAATTTTGCGAAATCATGACTCTCCCCTATTCCATAGTGTGGAGAGTAAAAAAAACAAGTGGACACTTTTTGTGGTCTGCATCAATATAATTATCATTGCTGACATAAAAAATGGCCTCACGGAGAGGTATGAGACTGAGACGAAGAGGTATCGCCTTCAAACCGCACTGATTCGATATATTTTTTGAACAATAATAATAGTTTCACAATAATTAATGTTGCTCTCCATACTAAAGGTTTGTACTCTATATATTGCCGTGCAAAATGAGAGATTCTCCACGCCAACTTCAAAGTTAAAATAACCGTGAATGAAATAAATTATAAGGGACGTGCGCGACTTTAAACTACCTACCTACTTAAGTACTTACTATATGGATGTGAAATAGGATTTATTTTAGTAAAGTTGTAGATGAAAAATAAAATTGAACCATCAGACAAGTATAGAGCAATGCTGACAATTTTAAAATGCAGCAGATTTACCCGAATCAAATATATGCTTGAGAAGTTGAAGTTGTTGTTAATAAACCAGCAAATAATTATAAATGTATTGATTTTCATATACCTATAAATTAAAAAATGGACTATCACCGCGATTTTTGCAAAAAAATGTTCTGTATAATTTCTAAGTTCACACCTACCCGACGAGAAGTATAATAATGTGTATTACAAAGGTTTTCAACTGTTTAATTATTTGTCAGAATGTGTGTAGGAAGCATCTGGTCTTGCCGCTTTTCGTCGCCTAAGTGTTGAATACATAAAGGAAAAGTTCTTTTAAGATATTGTGTGCTTCCTTTGTATTTTTTTGTTGTTTCAATGTATTTCATACTGTGAAAACTTTTTATTTTTTCAATATGTAAATATGCTAATTGGTTATACTAGATGTAAGAAAGTGCATTTATTTTTTAAATCTAAATAAAATATACATACATACATACAAATATAACGTAATCTGTCTCACATAATATATTAAAAAAAAGACTAAAGCAAAAATATCTTTCTGATAATACCTGATTTCTTCTTCCTTTCCTCTTCTATCATTGTTTTATAATATGTAAGCTTATATGTGTGTTATAATATGATACTTAATTAAGTAGATATTTTATAAAATAATAATGGCAATACTGTTGCAAGGTAACACATCTTACTGTAAATAAATAAATAAATAAAATAAAAATAAACAATGGAGTAACAATAAAAAATGTGGCTCAAGAACAAGACTATTGTTTCATTATTAATTATAAAATACATAAACAAAACAATGAACTGTTATTATATTAAATATTTTTTTGTCTTTTTCTTTTGTACTTTACTACTGTCATCTTTGGCTTGAACAAATTTTATTTATTTATTTATTTATATCATCTTGACACTTATACAATCATTTATAAATACTATCCCACAACCTCACTAGGACTACGCCTGTTTCGAGGTTGGAGATTTACAATATTATGTTAATACATTACATCTATGCACCCACCACACAAAAATACAATATTTACTGTAGGTACGCAGTTGGGTACCTTAAATCATTATTGTAACAATAATATTATTCTACAGCAAAAAAAAGGCACACCCAACTGGTACAATTAATGCAAGGTACATGGATATAGATGCCAGGGTGACCACACAGTAAAAATATTTTTAACATTTAACAAAAAAAAAACAAAATAAATCACAAATTAATTTAAATCATATCAGGTGAGTATATAAATTTTGAGTTGTTTTTTGAATAATGGAAATGAATTTATTTTTTTAAGGCATTCGGGAAGATTGTTAAACATCAAAGGAGCATGAAACAGAAAATTATTATTTTGACCAAAAGATGTTCTTGCATTTACAGCCATATAGTTTAGAGATAATGCCATTCTAGTGGTTCGATTTTGTTGGGTTCTGTTTGATATTTCAATACTAGTATAAACCTTGCACAACGTTTGCAACATATATGTTTTACAGTCATGATATTACATTCCTAAAACAATAAATCTGACGGATTGAGTCATGTAAGTCTTCAGAATGTGGCAACTTGTTATTGGGTGCGTTTTAAATAAATATTTGATATAGTACCTGTTAGTTGCCCGAGAATCAATATAAAATAAAAATATAGTTTTATAAATATATGTATATACCTACTCACCAAGTATTTGATTTTTATGTATCAATAAAGGAATAATATTGAGAGAGTAAATCATATATTTTTCAAACATAATAAAATAATTAAATGACAAATTAAGGTGTTTATTATTTGTTAGTGGAACTTTTCGAAAGTAAGGCAGGGATATGTTTCATGTTAGTTTCATGTTCACGTTGGTAAAGTATTGTGAGATGGCAGAACAGGAATCGAAAAAAATGGGCTTTGCACGGAATGTTCGGTGAAGATAAGCCTCGTCCTGCGGGGATCGAACCTTTATCTCAAATACAGAAGGATGTGAGTTATATACCTTAATGTACTTACATACATACTACGTATTTACACCTTTAGCCCAATACACCTACATGTACAAATGAGTACCTTCAGATATATCAGATACATAATCTACCAAATCAAATAGGTACCAAATCTTTTTCACAAAAAATGTATAAATTTCCATGTTGGTCAAGATTTATTCTAGAAAACACATGATTTTGCGGTAATTTTGTAGTAGTCAATTATTTTCTTCCTTGTCGTTTTATTTTGATAGACCTAATGGTCTGTTATACAGAAACAAAGATTCCTGAGATGATGAAGTCCAACTGTTTTACCAACTCTTAGAATTTTCAAAAATTATGATTCTGAAGTTGTCAAGCAATGGACAATACAATTATTGATCCCTGTCTTTTATTTTAAGACGATAATGAGTACTATTCTGAAATTTCTACTATTGTATTGAAATTAATCCAATTACAATAACTGTAATTGTTTTCCAAAACAATTGTGATCCAGTAGTATACACTTTGGTTATTCTGAACCTGCTATTTTTATTGTCTATCGTCAAAAGCAATTGTAAATATTTTCAGATTAATCTGGTTCACATAAACCGATTATATTTTGCTTTAAAAATCACTTCTAAAATATACAAATCAATAAAAACATTATATTTGGACATATTTAAAAGGAAAAATACTTAGGTTATAAATACGTAAATATAAACCTACATAACGTTCTCTAGTAAATTTAGGTTACAAATATATTTTGTTTACACAAATCTTTTTTATATTTGATTCATCAAATATTGAGTATGCATATTCGACACCAACACGTATAAAAAAATCCAAAATGTCGGCGACATTAAATGTGATGAATGCATCCCAACAAGATTAAAATTTAGGTATTTTATCCTTAAATCATTAGAAATATCCCGTCAGTTTCCTCTAAATATTCAACTTAAGCCAAAGCTGCATATTCTTGTGCCATTTCAATTGAAAATCTAAATATTTAATCGAAAAAAACATCAAACTGTAATTTAAACAACACGTTTTGACCGCTTGTTATGATTTCAATAACCTTTTCAATAGACTATTCCAATGATGTGCGTTTAGAATAACCACCATTCTAAAATGACGATCGCCGCCATATTGAATTGTGATAATGTCAAAAGTCAATCGATATTAATCGTTTCAAAATTACCACCAATGTCAGCATTGGCTGAGTAAATGAGAAATCGCCAATGCCACATTTGAGTATCTGTGCGTGTTAGTTTGTCTTTATCCTATGTCTTTTTGCTTTAATATTGTAAGTACTAATATTATTGACATTTAGGAGTTAAGACAGTAAGGTCGGTTAGGAGAACTGAACGACATATTTTCCTATCTTGCCACGAGGAATTCATCACCTCGTTTATTTATTTATTTAATATTGCTTCTCGGGCAACTAACAGGTAGGTACTATGTCAAATATTAATTTAACACGCACCCAATAACAGGTTGCCACCTTCTGGAGACTCACAGATCCAGACTGAAAACACAATTAAAAACCGTGTCTCCACCGGGAATCGAACCCGTGACCTTTGGATCAGCAGTCAGATACCCAACCAAATGAGCCACGAAGGCCGACATTTACATTCATTAATCGTTTCAGTATGTCGTTCACTTGGTCAAACCATCCTTTTTTGGACGAACTCGACCTCTAATTCCGTTCCTGTCAAAAGGAAATTTTCAAAACATTCGCTGTAAAGCACCGGCTTAGAATAGTGCTTTCACTCTTTTCTATTGTCATCGTTTTCGTAAGTTCCGTAAGAGTCGGGTAATCGAAAATACAACAGGCAACAATAACATCTCACATAGTTCAGCGATGAGGTTCACCACCCATTCTAAATGTAGCACCTCTTTTTGCATGAGTCGTTCTCCCTTAGCTAAGGTAATACACAACCGCACACCTATCGCTGGTTGCCCCACGTTGCCGTGATGGTATGCATGAATTAATGAATGAACAACATGGTGACGTGTGTGTACTCCGCTTTAATGGTGTATTTGCCACTGGTAGAAAGTTTTTGTATGATTTTAATCGCTAACTTTTTATGTATTCATCAGGTAGCCGAATAATAACAGTAATTTTTCGAATATGTTTATTATCTCTTTGCGATCCAGTGGCTTATAGTACATTTTTTATCATAAAATTGCAATAAATTAGCACATAATGTAGGTAAATTGTATCCATTTTCCTTGCAAATTATTCCACAGAGGTATATCAGTTGTAAACAGAGACGGATCAAGAGTTTTCGGCGCCTAGAGCACTTAATTTATGACTGGTTTTCAAAAAAGAAGCTCACTGTTTTTTTTATAAATAAACGTTTTTTTGGCTGATATTTGGGATTTCTTCATGACCTCTCCTGTTTTCTGGGAGTGGTGGCGTTGTTTCCACTAAATGTCGCGATCTTCTTGCCTTCTTCTTACGTTATATCCGTATCATTCGTGTCGACTCTTCGTGATTTTTTTCTAGTATGAGAGCTACTTCAAAGCTCCTACTTACAGTGTTAAGTGTTTTTTTTTTTCGATTATTTCCTTATATGTAGCGCCTCAATTTCATAACTCCTGGTGCATTCGTACAATTTGAACCTATAGTGAATGCGGCCCTGGCTATATTCAGGTATATTCGATGCATTCACATGACCGATTAGTAGTATTATACATGCGTGTGTGTTGAACGAAAAAATGGAGCAATTTTGCAAAGGCATATAAATCGCAATTATTTGTCAGTCGTGTGTGAAATTTGCAAACGTTACAATAGAGACCTCGCAAATCCATCAAATACACATACATTAAAATAGTAATTCATTGAAATATCTTTACCTTCTTTTTCTTCTTCTTTTTTTAGGCCTGTTGCCATGTTAAAATCCAGCTTCTATCCTGTGACGTGGAATGCCAGCTGCTCCTCCATCTCTTGGGAGGACTTCCTGGAGTTCTTCCTTCCTTTTCTTTTCTTATTATATTTCTTCATTATTTATTATAGGCACACACAGGTATCCGGCTATCAAAGACTAACATTACAGAACAAGAACTCTTTTCAGAGGAATGACGTATATGAGTAATATCATTTGACAAACTCGCTAAGAGCGATAAGAGTGCATAAGAAATTAAAGAACGATTCGACCAAGTTGAACTATCTTTGGAAAAATAGAAGGTAGGTATATATTCTGAAAAACCTGCAAAGGAGTGTTTATGAAGCGTGTGTGCTACCAGTTAATACATATGCCATAGAAAGAGGAACTCTGACGAGAAACTGCTAGAAACTCAAATAGCTAAAGAAAGAACCATGCAGGGTCTGTCACTAAGAGATAAAATTAGAAATGAAACGATGAAAAAAAGATAAAAAAATAACTGATATAATCACTGATATGATACGACTCTGAAATGGGCAGTACATGTAGCCAGATTGTCGGACTGCAAGTAGACAAAGACCTTCATGGCTTCAAGGTTTTATAGAGTTCTCCGGACTCTTCGTATGATCTTTATGTGTTCTTTCAGAGTTTTGCAAGGGGCCGTTATTATTAGTCCACATAAGCAGAACGGTCGGTGGTGGGGGAAGAACTGTGCCTACCTGTTAGTTTCCCAAGAAGTTATTTAAAATAAAATAAATAAAGACATCGATGAAAGAGTGGTGTGGGGCGACCACAGCTGAAATGGAGGGATGATATCAAGCGATATGCTATCCTTTCTTCGATGTATACTGCACAGTACAGGTCAACGTGGATACATATGGAGGAGACCTTCGTCCAGGAGTGGACGGGAATAGGCTGAGGAAGAAGAAGAGATTAAATTTAGCCCTTAATGTTGCTCATAGCTGCAAGGTCAACATGCCCAGAAGAATTCTGCATAGGATATACAATCCACACTTTCCCAGATATTCCCGGCGAGGATGACATCTTTTTTACATACCTACTGCGTAGGGAACTCCAGATGGTTTGGGTTCATTCTACTCTTTCGAAGAAGCACACTAAGAAGCGTTGGAGAGAGTTTGCAACCTGCTCAAGAAAATATTAATTCGTTCCTTGAAACTACCCGGATTGTTAGAAAGGGGAAATACATGATTATCATATGAAGCTCCGAAGAGCAAGAAGAGTTCAGCCAGTCAATACCTCACCATTTCCTCCAATACATAATATTATATTTACTGATAAAACGATCCGTACTGTACTTTAACAATCAGTATTATTTGTATGCATCATTAATTTCGTTAAAAATATACATAGAACTTTACAAATCAACATATCATATTGTTTCGCAAAGAATTCAACAAAATAATGGGGATTTAATTACTATGTACAATACGTACATAACATTCTTATGCCATTTCATATCAATATTTATCGTATGTAAAAGAATTACCTACTTTTTGTATACCTACAATTATTGGAATAATATACCCGCATACTTCCCCTCAATGTATCCATTGCCAAATTAACGTCACGGTAAAAAATACAACGATTTATTTAAAAATAAAGGTATCTATCGAAGGGAAATGAATGGCGAGATTTCTAATAATCTTCCGTAGTAAAAATTCCGAAATAAAGACCAAGATTGAGATGGCAAGATCCACATTCCACAAAAGGAAAAAATGCTGTGTAACAGAGATCTATATAGCTATGTCTTCTTCTTCGCCCTCGCCTCTGTCCCATTTACTTGGGGTCGGCTCTCCTTATTCTATTTCGTCAAACTCCTCTGTCTTGTGCCAGATCAGGATTCAGCTCCCTCTCTCGCAGATGCTTCTTGATGCTCGACAGCCATGTGGCTGGTGGTCTGCCTGGTCTTCTCGCTGGAGTCTCGATGTCCAAGGCTTTATTTATCATATTGTCCGTCGGTCGTCTCAAAATGTGGCCATAACATCTAAGCCTGTTTTCGACTATTTTTTCGTCTTTTAGAGGTCTATAGCTAAGTACAAGATGGAAATCTGTTAAAGCATACGTGTTCCCTGTACTGATGTACCTATGGAGTGAAAGGTTGGACTGTCAAAACCTTAACAGTAAATACAATTGAAGCATTTGAGATGTGGCTATACAGAAGTTTGCTGCTCATCTCATGGGTCGATTGTCTCAAATGAAAGAATTCTAAGGCGCGATTCTCGTTTAAATCCGTTATGGATAGGAAATTATGGCTACTTAGCGCTTGCGAAAGAATGCTATGTCAATAAATGCGATTCTTGTTCTCGCGTGAGTGATAGGTGTCCATACAGAATGATGTAAGGATTCTATGGATAGTATCCATATTTTTACCAGTAAATGCATGTGATAAAGGATTTATTTTAAATAAATATGAGGTATTTAAAGACATTGAATGTATTCTAATTGGTTTTACATTCTTTCTATTCATCTTAATTAGGTAGGTAAGTACTTAGCCTTTATACAAATAATTGTTTTTGCATTTTTATTATTATTGTTCATTTGTACAGTATTTTTTTTCCTTTATTTATCATTAGATGCATTGTTATTTTTATTACGTTAGTTACAACTCCCTTCAAAATACGAGTTTACTCTATGATGTTATTGAATATTATAGTGTATGAATTATTTTTATATTTGAAATTATGAACGTGTGTAAATGATTGAAATAATATTGAAATGTCAGTGAAGTGACAGATCGATGTTATGGATAGCGCTAAGCGTTAGTAATACCTCTAATGCGAGCGCTACGGAATATATACATGCGAGGGATAGTATCCCTTTTACAATCACTACAAATTGAAATGAGAATCGCGTTTTCTATAATTTTAAGGATTTTAAGGATCTTATGGATTTTAAGACGTTATGGATAGCTAAAAAAGAACGAGAAAGAGAGAGAGAGAGTTGCTGACAACTGTCAAGAGACAACAAAATTGATGTGTGAAACGAGACAGAATTATTTTCAATTTGATTATTTCTTTTATCTTGTCAATGTCAACCAATACTGCTACTTGTCCTCCCATACCACGTCCCTAGTCGCGGAGTTACATAGGTACATAAATATACCCCCTTCATGTCCGGTAATACCCATGTGACGGCCAGATTACGTCCGACATTTTGAGGGGATGTAAGGGAAAGATATGAGGACGTGAGGAACATCGGTACAAAATGTCAGAAGGCTTAACGTGGTTTAGTTATAATATATACTTACGTATCAATCTATCTATATCTATATACTCCCAGCTGTGAGGCACCGGCTTAGAATAGTGCTTCCACTCTTTTCTATTACTGTTTTCGAGTGTCCCGTAAGAGCCGGGTAATCGAAAATACAACAGGCAAAAATAACATCTGACATAGTTCAGCAATGAGGTTCACCACCCATTCTGAATGTAGTGTCTTTTTATGTGAGACGAGACTGGTGTGTGGGTATACACATATGTGTTGTGCTTCCTTTTATAAGGCAATGCACACCCGCACACCTTTCGCTGGTTACCCCACATTGTGGGATATGCCGTGATGGTATGAATGAATGAATGAATAATTTTACTCCTTACTAACCCAAGGCAATTTTAAACCCTATTTTTTGAATTGCAGATTATCAACTACATAGTATCATGTTATGATTATTTATTTATTATATGTATGCCCTTCATAGGATATTTACAATAAAATACAAGATGAATAATAAAAATGTAGGTACAACGAAACAACAATAAGTTCAAATACATCATTAAGACAAATAATACAATATTATAAAAGAAAATAGTGATAAATGATAAAAAAGCAAGCAAAAACAAAAATTAGACACAAAAAGAAGAAGATTAAAAAAAGCATTCATAAATAGGTAAATATTATTACAGATACAATTTTTAAACCAGAAAATAAAAAACCAAAAATCAAAAAATATAATTTGCGCTAAGCATCTTTTTGAAACCATCTATAGTTTGTACATTAAATATATCAGTCTTTCTCAAAGTGGGCGATAACGCCCCCTTGTGGGCGTTGGAGACCTAGAGGGGGGCGTTAAGGGGCCCAGAAAAAAATGGGGGGCGTTGGCGTGGTGTAGGGGGGCAATAGTTGATTTGTAATTTCACTTACTTTATATTATTAGTTTATATTTCTACCCTGTATGATACTGATGTTTTTGAGTAAAATCGAAACTGATAGCAACAAATTTGTTAAAAATCATCAATTTCATCCATCTCATTTAGTTTTAAAACTAATATTAATAACCTACCTATATTGATTCTTTTAATTAGATTTAAATATTATATTCTTAATATTATAAAGTTGGGTTTTAATTGCTCTCACTGGTAAAAATTTCTAGTTTAGAATGTAAGTTTAAACACCAAGGAGGCAAGTCTGGTTCGACCGGCGAAATGAAAACCTTAGTGATTACCCATATCATGCATATAATTGTCGTATAGAGTTCATATGACATCTGAAAATATTATTGAACTCCATATAATAATTATATCCATGATATGGGTAATCACTAGGGTTTTGATTTCGCCGATTGAACCAGACTTGCCCCCCTGAACTGGCTAATATAGCACTTCTTCTTCTTCTTCTTCAGCCAGTTTTCATCCATTCTTGGACATAGGCCTCCCCTTTGATCTTTTTTTTTAGCACACTATAACTAAATTAATTAAAGTATTGAAATTGTGGTTTTTAGGTTTTAGGAGTGTATAAAAAATTGTGGGCGCTGAAAATGAATTGATTTTCAAAGGGGGCGGCAAAAGAAATAAGTTTGATAATCTCTGAAATATATCAACATCACTATATTGGTTTCCAAGGCGGTGCAATCTATATATTGGTGAGTTAATAATGAAATTACTTTAAAGCTAATTGGTAACCGGAGGGGTTACCAATCAACAGTAGTTAGTAACCAGAGTGGTTACTATTAAATATATGTGGTAACCAGAGGGGTTACCAGTAAAGAGAGTTTACTATATCCCAAGTGGATATGATTTGAAATAAGAACACAAGGACAGTGGTTGAGAGAGAAGATGAAAGAATGGTCAAAAGTAACAATGAGTATATTGATCACAATTAATAGTTTGCTTAAGGGTAAATTTACAATTGATGAAATAACTTACAAAGGAACTTTTCTCACGATGAGTAGGTATAACGAGCGAGTTAGCGGGTGTGTTCAAAGTGTCCGAATCTTCGCATGGTGAAATACCATCGTGCTCGCGAGGTCGAGAGATGACCGGTGGTCGAGAGACGAAGTGTCGGCGAGACGGCGTGGTCGAGAACGTCGGCGTGATGTGACGAATCGAAGCGACGGAAATACGGAAATGAAGTGACGACGTGTAGAGGTGTAGACTCCCTTAAATAGTGCTGCGCTGGGGGTAGCAAGTTCAATGTCCTCGAACTTTCTAGACTTATTGATTTGAAGTGTCATACCCAGTTGAGGAGTATTGTCACTTGTTTGACGTTGCGGGCGATGAACTCGGCCTAGCGATAAACAAATGTACTTGCCGTCGCTAGGCGCGCGCTCGAAAGAAATTTCGAGATGTGGCCTGCCACAACTTCGAATATTCTCTATATGAAAAGGTACATTTTGATGTATTCCGAAAGTTTCATCACAATGTATCTGTGTGTGTGCTGTGTACTATGTGCTATAGACGACGTGTTTATTTTATATTTTATTTTATATATTGATAACTAACAGGTATAGTAAGTACCTGTCAGTTAGCAATATACATATACATACATATAACATAGTTCATCAATGAGGTTCGCCACCTGAAATTTGCCTTTTTAGGTGAGATGTGACTAGTGCGTGGGAATACACGCATGTTTCGTTTTTCCTTTCATAAGGTATTACACACCCGCACACCTGTCGCTGGTTTCCTCCCTTTGTGGGATATTTATTTATTTAATTTGGCTTCTCGAACAACTAACAGGTGCTATGTCAAATATTAATTTAACACGCACCCAATAACAAGTTGCCACATTCTGGAGACTTACGATATTAATCGTCTCACAAATCCAGACTGAAAACACAATTGAAAACTGTGTCTAACGAGAATCGAACCCGCGGCCTTTGGCTCAGCAGTCAGATTCCCAATCAACTGAACCACGAAGTCTGAAAATATATTGAATGATGTAGAATACAAAATGCTAGTAGTCCTTGATTCATTCGTTTTTAATCGTTTCTTTTTTATTTTAATACGTAATTATAATTTAAATAATATTTCGGACTGTTTTCTTGTAGTTATAATGATCTTTTGATATTTTTTTCATTCCTCACTTCGATTCGTTTGAATAAGATTTCAGCCATTGTCTGTAACTTTTTCGCTTTAATTATACGTCACGTCTCAAATTCGTAGTCATTAAGAGCGAACCTCGAAATAATCGATTTGATTTTCATTTTCGATTAACGACTTCTCCGGGCGGAGAAAATCAATTATTATTATCATTATTTGAAAGAACGAGCCATTGTTTGGGGGGGGGGGGGACTACAAGGGTCTAATCAAAAATCGATTACGATACGAGACCGAGGCTATCGGGGAATCGATTCAGAAATCGTTTATATTTTATTACGTTTTCATTGTTAATAATGGATCGATTATCATGGAGACATTTCGGAATGATATTTATTTATAACGTTTAAATAGCGGGAATGATTGAAATCCAAAAAAAAACATTGTTTCAAAATATTGCGTATAAACCATGGGATCTGTCAAAAACAACGTTAAAATAATTTTTATTTGCCAGTTTATTTATTAGCGCAGCAGCACGGCCGAATCGCGGGTTAATCCGAATCAATGTTTTCCTGAGCAGATTGCAAACCCGCCCCAACGCTACGTAAATATTATTACGGTCCCAAATATTATTAGCTGGTATCCACTATGTTAAAAAAACATCACACTTGTTCAACCGACCGAATTCGACCATTTTTTTGTATTATACAGTCTATGAGATCAAAGTCAAAAAAATTATTTATATTTTTATGGCTGTTTTTCATATTTTCTTTCTTATTGAATATAGGTATGAAAAAAATAAGTCTCCTTTCTATAGGTGAAAGTTGCAGATATTAATATCATTTGTATTTTTGTAAGTCCTTTTTGTGCTCTTATACCATCCATTTGCTTACAATGAAACTTGGTTATTTGTTCAGCGCACACCCAGGAAGATTTCTAAAAAAAATTTAATTCTTTATTTTACATATTTCAGTAACAGTAAGTAAATATTTCACAATCGGACGCATTTTACAGGTAGGTACAAATAATATATATTATATTGACAAAATATATTAAAATAATGTTAAAATCTGCAGTTTTCATCCATAAAGAGGATGCGCACTGGTGAACGCAACCACTCCCAGGTGCCAGACTTACCTTTTTCATACCTATATTCAATTAGAAAGAAAATTAACTTTGTATACCTCTATTTAATAAACTACAAGTTGCTTAGAGCCCTACACCCCGCTACCGCTACCGCCGTCATTTATTTATTTATTTATTTATTTAAATCCACAATAACCATACAAAAAAATTACAACAATACGACAGTGAAACATAGAACAAAAAAAAATTTAAAAAATTGACAATTTAGTATAACATGTTGGCACTGACAAAATGAATACAATCTATCAGTACCAACATCCAGTGGATAAGAACTATTCCACTAAGCAGTGCTTGTGTCGGAATAGCTTTACAATTCATTTTAACTGACACAGTCTTTACTTATGTAACCCATTTATGTCTAACATATAATTATAACATATAAAAAAAAATCAAAAATACAAATTATAATATAAGCTATAACATCATGGTTTTATAATCATTTCATAATTTAAAAAAATATATCTTCAATGTTCATTCTACCTTTGTTGAGAATCCAAGAAGATAGTTTATTTTTCATAGCACTTAGTGATTTTATATTATATATCTCAGAACCAATCAATTCTTTTGTAAATATGTTTAAAATACGAGGCAAAATAAAATCAAAATGTTTTTGAGCAAACGTGGTATGAGCTCTGGGGATGGGTAAAAGTCTGTGTCTAATATTGTATTTATTGCATACATAACGTTTCGTTCTTAATTTTCATTGACAATTTTTAATCATTTTTTTATTAATTTCCGATATTTCTCTCTTTTATTTACTATCGCCTTTTTGTTGTCAACTTTTATTTTTTGTAATATGCATATTGTTTTTTATTTATAATTAATGTTTTTGTAATATTGTGTAACTACTTTATTTTTTATGTAAAATTGTAAAAGGCTTCTAAATAAATAAATAAATATCAAAAAACAAGACATTAAAAAATGATTAATCAAAAACGTTGCTATCTCTCGGATTAAAAGCTTAGTTTGTGGAATGTATGTAGAATATTTCAAAGGAATATTCATATTTTACTTTAAAATAATTTGTAGGTAGGTACATGTTTTGAAAGAAGGTAACGAAAAAAGTTTATATAACAGACGAGCGTGAATAAAACGATGTATGAATATGAGTGAGACTCAATTTTGCAAGGACATTCATTTTTCAAGAAAACAAAAGCCAATTAGTCCTTTTGTAATCGGTAAATACACTGAAAAACCTATTATGACAACCGAACTGGCTACCTGCGTTTTAGCCAAACCTTTGTTATCAGTAATAAAAGTGTATTTATTTATGACTGCACTGTTTGACTATGTACACAAAACATTTAGTTGCACATAACCAAATATTTTGTAGTCACTAAAGTTCGGTTAATTTTAAAATGAATTTTTTACTATTAACAAACAATTTTTTTTCAGTGTAGAAGTGGTAAACTATTTTTTCAAGAATGAGTCGATTGTGCTATGAAATGTGGGCGGTAAATTGTCCGCGTTTCGAACGAATCAATTTCGAAACCAATTCGAAGATAGCTATCGTGGAATAAGGTTATTTTCGAATAAAAAATGATTCGAGACCGGATATCAATCAGATAAAAATTGGCTTACATTTTTATAATAGCGGGCGGGCATTGTGTGGCATAATGACTTTATGTAACATCATTGATGAATAACTCTTATATAGCAATTAAAAAAATATAGACGAAAACTTAATGTTTAATAGTTGTTATAAAACAATTAAGTTATACCAACCAATTCAACAATGTAATAATCGTTGAAGTTAAGACGAATGACCCGTGATACACACGGTTATTTTTACTCCTCGCTAACCAAAGGGGATATTGCAGTGATTTATGAATTCATAATATTTAAGGCTATTTCTTTATTGCAAGCTATCAACTATTGTAGTATTATGCTGAGATTGTATTCTGAAAGTTTCATCACAATGTATCTGTTTGTATGTGCTGTGTACCTACTATGTTCTATGTAGGGCGCATTAACTCTATAGACTTAAGTAGGAACTCATTCGATTCTTTTCAAATTTTATTAATTCGTGTATTTAACACTCGCTTAGACCCCATTATATTTTGATGGATATCTGAATAGTGCTTCTTATTTTTTTTAACTGTCAAATATTTCAAAGTTACTTGAAAATTGATACTTGATATTTTTATTTTCAAATTGGTAAAAAAGCACAACAATTTCTTAAAATGGCATTGAAAGATTTATCAAGTTTTCGTAATAAAATATTTAAATCAATAATAATTAAACTCATTTCATAAAAATGCTGAAAATTTTCCATAAAAATATGAATAGGTACTTTCTGGAGTGACTTGTAGTGAGGAGTTTGGCGATGGCCACAACCCGCGCATTTAGTTATATTGTTAATTACTTTAAATAAGTAAATAATACAATATTTAACTTTCTCCCACTTTATCTACAGCAGGGTTTCCCAAATGGTGGCCTGCGACCCAGTATCGGTTCGCAGTAAGCGAAATACTGGGTCGCTTAAATCCGCGAGTACGATAAATATCGTTTAATCCGGACTGAGATCGACAAGAAACATCGATAACGCTTTCGCGCCACCCGAAATGTCAGCCTTTTGTTTTGGCCATGCACATGTTTTGAGCTATGGGATATTATAGGCGAAAAATAATTTAGTGGGACGCGAAGAAAAATTGTGATAATTAACGGGTCACGGTAAAAAAGTTTGAGTAAAGCTGCTCTACGTGATTCTCGCTGAAAAATTGATGTAAAAAATGTTCTTCATGATTATTTTGATATCATAATTAATGAACATATTATGACGTTATTTTACTAACGTCATGTCCCTCACTTGTCGGTTTGGTGGTGTGCGGAACGCGCTTTTGCGAGTCCAGACGAGCATTCTCAAACGCACTCCCAGGATGCATAGAAAAAAATCTGACGTTTTCACTTTTTTTTGCTTTTCGACATGCGTGCCGACGACACCATGTGGTCTAACCTCTTAGGAAGAGTAAAGATGAGGAGTTAGACATTCTGGGAGGCGGGATAACGTCTGGATAAGCTCGGGAAAGTGAGTCCCACACACTACTATGCATTATGTATGTAATTTTGGGTAGGAAACTGGCGTGTATCCTTCCCGATATCCCGTCTTCCCAATTCTTTATGCCTTTGTTTCAATTCTTTTATTTTTGTTTTGTATTTGTATCGTCCAAGTGCCCGTCAGTCATGACGTGGCGATGGATTTGAACAATTTTAACCATTGAATGCTGGACCCCGACTGATTTCATATAATGTACTATGTATCATCAATGTGACCCTTCTGGTGTCACTTTCATGCATACCACTGCTGATGTTCTGTTAACATACGGATTTTCCGAAATACCACTTTGAAAATTTGATATACCTGCTGTTTTCTACAATTATAACACTGATGATGGATGTAGATTGATGAAATTCACTGCACACCTGTTATTAGGAAAATCTACGACCTCTCGGCCACGCCTAAGCTTTATTATAGAAAAACTTATATGTTCTGAAATACCTGTCATTTAATATCTCATATCTTGTAAATTGCTTAAATAGTTTTCATGTAATTTTGTCCAGCATGCAATGTAAATAAATTTAGTATTTGAAATTGGTGTTTTATCTCATGTCAACCTACTCATAACACAGACAATAGCATTCTTCTCTTAAATTTTAACTTAAATGTTTGATATTCTTATAATTTGCCTTTAGATGTAATAAAAATTATGACTTCTCGTCCTGAGATTGATTATAAAACTTAAAACTGAGAGTCTCATGACTGCCGTTGGGAAGTCGGTGGAAGGTAAGGTTGTATGTTACAAAAAATTTTATTTAGCTTCACATAAACTCATACGCCTTACCCTCGCAATATATGACAAAGTATTTTTCACAAAAAATAGATTACAATGACCAAACGTTTTAGCCGAGGTGGCTCGGCATTATCAAGGTCTAAAATGAAACTAATCAATTTAAACAAAAATCATTTAGTTTCTTTTTAGACCTTGATAATGCCGAGCCACCTTCGGTCTACAACGTTCTGTCGTTGACATCGAATTGTTGTAGAAAAAAACTTGGTTATATGTTCATCAATTCTTTACACTTTTAAGTATGACTGTTATGTTGGAATAAATATTTTTTTATTCAGCGTTCCGGAAGCACTGATGTGTTTACTACTACCAACAGTTATTAGAGATAATAATAGTACGCTATGTGCTTACCTGGCCTTATCTATGGATCCGTTTCGATGTTTCAACTTTATTATTATCATCCCAAGATATAATGTAGGTCGTTTATGTATATATAAAATAACAATGGATCTAGGTGTGTTCCTTGGACACCGCTCGAGAGAAGGTAATTAACGGGTTGCGCTATCACAAATAATGCAATTAACGCTATTATTTATCTACTTCAATTGTAAAATAGCATTACCCCATTCGTCAATTATAACAGGAATATGCGTGACTTGCAAAAATTCAAAAACAATATAACATTTATACATACACTAATTATTTATTGTTGTTAGGCACCGACTTAGAATGTTGCTTCCATTATATTTTATTAGTTTTCGGTTGTCCCGTGAGTGCTATGGTATTGAAAATACAACAGAAAAATAACATATAACATTTTATAACAGCTCACAACGAGGTTCACCACTCGTTCACCACTATTGAAAACCAAAGTACATAACAAAAACAATAAATAAGAAAAAAAATACAATTCAATAAAATTAAAGATATTTCTTATTGTATAAACCACCTCACTAAGCTGAGCCTGTTCCGAGGAGGCAGAAAATTTCATGCATTATATACCTATCACGAAAAAAATATTATGAACTTGTTTAATTTTTTCTTAATATCATATCTTTAATAAAATTTAAATTTAAAGGTGTTTTAATTGATCATGTTTCAGCAGTACATTATGACCTTTATTTAATTCATGTACCTATCTTATGTTTTCTTAAGTTTCAAATGTTTCATTCATCATATGTAGGTATGTCCTTTATATCCTTTTTTTAATAATAAATTTTTTGATGCAGTAATGTCTTTGTCTGAATGTCGTGTTTGTCTTTGGAGTCATGAAAAGATGCAGCTATGTGTTGTCTCGTAATTGTGTTGCTGTGTTATAAGATAAATTATATTTGTATGAAAATTTATAGAAATAATTTATAGATATAATTGTGTTAAACAATTGGAACTGTCGTGTATGTGAGAGGTTTTTTTTTATTATGACCTTAATTTTGTCGGCCTTCGTGGCTCAGTTGGATAGGTTTCTGACTGCTGATCCAAAGGTCTCGGGTTCGATTCCCGGTGAAGACACAGTTTTTATTTGTGTTTTCAGTCTAGATCTGTGAGACGATTAATATCGCAAGTCTCAAGAATGTGGCAACTTGTTATTGGGAATGTGTTAAATTAATATTTGACATAGTACCTTTTAGTTGCCGGAGAAATAATATAAAAATATTATTTGGGAATGTGTTAAATTAATATTTGACATAGTACCTTTTAGTTGCCGGAGAAATAATATTTAAAGCTTTTTGTGCCTTGATAAGAGGGTCCATATTAATTTTAGCAGCGCATAAAATATTATATTGAGCATTTTTTAGTCATTTTGTTGCGAATGTAGGGCCCTTTTAGGTGAGTAGGGACTAGTGGTTAGTAAGGCAGTTTATTCGCTGTATTCATAAAATAATTGGTGTTCTGGGATTTATGCGATCTTAATGTTAGATGTCTTTCTGATGGCATATTTTACGTCTTGAGTGTCTTGTCTATGCATTCCAGATTTTTGACATTTGATGTCAGACATGCATGGACATTAGCACATTTCATAATATTGAAATGGAAAATCGGTGATTTCTAGTGAAGCTTCTTCTTATTGTATCGTGTCAGTTTCCAACGGGCGAAATACTCGCAATCTCGCGCGATGCATAACAGCCCCTCCACGTTTATTTAACTGTTCTGTTCACGAATGTGTCGGAGTCAAGGTAGAGTTGCCTTCTTTTGACCCCTCCGCTATTAATTTTGAGAAAAACAACATATCTATTTTGGTTTATATTTAAATAATGAAAAGTATGTAATAGGCTCAACAAAATTATCATATGAAAAAAACCTCCTCCGTACCTATAGTCTTCACTAAAAGTTCATTCTATTTCATATGGATGTTTTTTTACCAATTTTTTAATAATAAGTAAGCACTACAAAAAAATATCATATTATTGCCCTTAACCAGAGTGCAAGGACTCGTGTGTAAGTAAATAATAGATTTAAATACAAAAGATATAATAATTTATACCTAAAGAATTACTGTCAAAAATCAATATTTTTTAAAGAGTGAATATGTCCTTGGAACAATTACATATACTTCCTCATACATTCCTTCAATCAAGCATATGTACATGATTGAACTATGTATATAAATGGTGAACGACATCGGTAATGCAGAATTCTAACTCGCGACCACTGGATTACTAACCCAGAGCGTTAACTGCTCTGCCACCACTCATCTAATTTGAAATGTCAATTTTTGAAATAAAAACTGAATTCATTTACTACACTTAAATTTGTTTGAATTCAATTGAACCGCACCACCCCATTAACGTGTATATAATTTATGAAGTATGAATACTTATATACCAAATTATGAACTCGTTTAAACTAGTATCCACATTCCTATCTAAGTTTAACGAATATTTCCGTTTTCAAAGTGTAAATAATGACATATGTAATATTTGCAAAAAAATAAATCACGGTCTGTCTCAACACGCTGCTACCAATCCACTGTTTATTTTAAACTCTTCCAAACATGGACGATTTCCGTTGTTACATTTCACAGAAACAAATCGCAATGAAGCTTATGCAGGTCTGTGAAGAATGTTGATCATTATTTGTTGTTTGTGGACAGAATAACAGATGAAGACCGCTGAGTTTCTAAGAGAATGAACTGCGAGTATGTACCTAATGACTATTTATTATCCCAGAATATGCACAAAAGCTTGCAACATAATGAATAGTATAGTTTACTGTAGAATAGTAACACATTACCCCCTAGTCAGTAAATACGTCTAATTCAGTAACTTTTTAAGAACGTTTCGGTCAATATAGGTACGTTCCTATTCCATTTAGTCCAAGTTTATATTTTATAACGCTGAAATAAGACCGTAAATCTAAAATCTACAATTTTAGAACGTTCTTATTTTAGTTACAATAGTTACTGAATAGGGGGTATTGACACTTTATTATTAAGAGTTCTAAAGTCTTTCTTCAAATGTTTTTCAGTGTTTTTTTAGGCTGGGCTTACAATAACTATCTATTGTTAAGTTAAAACCTTTTCGAACCTATGTAAATGTATTATGTCTCAGACACGTATCGGATTGCTGGTAGGAATTTAGATTTATTCTTCTGTGTTAATAACCTAGCATATTTATTTCTTCTGTTAAATACAGCTGATTTAATAAGGGTTACTTTTCAATAAGATAAAGCGCTTAGTTGCAAAACGCCCTAAAATGAATATAAGTAAAACAATTTTCGGGGGTTTTGCGACTATTTATTATGAAGGTAGTTTCGATAACAACGTATTTTTTATAAAAACCAATTTCTTAGAATGAAAACTTCTTAATGTTAGATTTATTTCTGAGATAGGTACATCTCAATTACAATATTTAAAACCTTCATTACCTACTCTGTTAAAAACGTGCACAAACAATATAAAAACTCTCGTTACTAAAGATCGTGATAACTGCAAGCAATATTTACCTTCATTGTTTCCGATTCTTCGAAATCTCTATGCCAATAGAAGCCAACGTGTGCTTTCCATATTATCAGATCGAGCCGCATTGGCGTGTGGGACGAACCCTTCATGTCGGAGCCCTCTAGGTTTTGCACCTTCGTCTCGACCACGATTTGAAAAGAGATCCCCATTGTTTTGTTATTCCGAAGATACAACGGATTTCGTATTATTTTAAAGGTGTGCAGATGGGCTGAATAATAAGCGTCGCCGTCGTGAGCACATCTTGAATCATGATTTTCGTAAGTCATTAATTCCGACCGCCATGGTACTGTGTCAAGTCATTCGATGCTTCATCGTTTTAGGATTTAAAAATAATATGTATATATTTTTTTTTTATTTATTTAACATAATAATTTTACAATAACAATTCAAGATATAATTCACAGGTAATAATATTTTTACAATTTTTTTCTTTGCAGTGCCTCATCAAAAAGATTGCAATCTTGTGCTATAATATGAAATAACTCTTGAATGAGATTTTTTTGCGAAGAACGCAATGGCACGGCCATGTGAAAGAAGAATATTTTGAAAGAAGGAAACAATAACGAGATGTCAGACGAACATGTATGACTGTGAGTGTGGACATGAATCAATGCAAAGACGGTGTATGGCGCTCGTTAATTTCTGCCTTACCTGATTCCCTGATCTTGACACACATTCATGCATCGTCTCATACATGTTCGTCTGTTGCTCATGCTTCATAATATCATTCACATGTCAACCCATCCTTTCCGTGGGCGTCCCCGACTTCTTATTCCGTTCTAGTCAGCTTTGCATATTTTTTTCGTCAGGCGTTCTTCCCAAATGCCGAACCATCTCCATGACATGTTTTAACTATAATTCTATTAAATACATCTTTCTTCATCTTGCATTCTTTCCTTGAGTTCTCATTTAGTACCCTGTCATACATCGTTCTGTTACAAATTCTTCTTAGCGATCTCATTTCAACTGCATTTATTCTGCTTTCGTATATTATAGTATGACATGTATTATGTATAGTATGTGGGTACCTAGTTCAATATGTATACAAAACCGGAATGAAACTAAATAACGATGACACATACAAAATCGATATAGCGCCAAACGAAATATCAAATTCGTCCATTTTTTCCCCCATTTAAGATGTCTGTCACGTCCCGAGCGGTAGAAATACCGAGTACCAAGTATAGTATAGCGCTTCCGTTCTGACATGCCAGCCATTCGGGAACTGGAATTTCTTATTTTCCAAGGAAGGCACTCCAATATCACCATACAAGACAAACTTGAATCGTTAATATCCCTCTATATCTTCGGGCAGACGTCGTGATGTAACATACAGACTCTCAGCAGCCAATGAAATACCCCGTAAACGCCGTTTACCAAAAAGATCAATGAAGAGATGGAGGGACAGTCAAACCTAATCTACGGAAGCAAAGCTACCGACTCACAGACCTAAAGCTTATCAAAAGATAAATCAGAAGAAGACATTTACTGGTATTAAGAGAGAATTTATTACGCGTATACCACTCAAAAATCAAATTTCTAATTTTTCTGTGATACCAAGCTATATTTTAAGTAATAAAATACTTATGAATCATCTGCAAACAATTGATATTCCACGCTGAATAATATTATATATAAAATATGATTTATTATCAAAATAGGTCTTAAATATAAACCCTGTGGTACACCGCATACATCATTATAATACAGTTTCTAAATATCAAATGTATTTATAAAAATAAAAATAAAACATCGTTATAATCCACAGTGAGTACAATTTAAAGAGCCTAAGCGCTTTCGCTAGACAAAACTAGCATCTACAGAGGCACCATTTATACTAAATATACTACTACAAAATTGAATAAACAATATTAATATTTTAGAATAAGGGGTGTGTAAAGGTGAAGCGGAGGGGAGTTTGGAAACAAGAAATTCTTAAATAAATACCAAAAAAATCAACAAAGGATTATTTTGTAGTAACATATTAAGTATAAATTGTATAAATTATTTTGTAGTAACATATTAAAATAATGCTAGTTGTGTCTAGTGTAAGCTCATTAAATTGTACTCATTGTGGATTTAAACGGTGTTTATTTTCATACATAAATTTAATATTTACTTTATATGTAATTATGAACTTCCACTGTGTGTGAACATAAATTTTGAGTTAAAGCATGATTGGTAGATGCGCAAACCTTCCCCCTCAACGCTGAAAATTGTCATCATATTTTTCGAAGATGTTTAAATTTTGTATTTATCACAGCCTATCAACGGTTGTGATCAAACTATTCTACTGTATCCGCTTCGCTCCGTGACTGATTCATTACTTGTCCCTATGTTTGAATATGTGAAATGTTGTCAAACTCAATGCGACACTTTGTATTTTCGCTGAAATGTATCATGAGACAATCTTGTATGTCAATGATATTAAAGTTAAGGAGATAGAATGAGACGAATATTATGGTTCGTGATGTAAATACTAAATAACTATTCGCATCAAAGATGCCTACGCAATATATGTTGACAAGGAATATTTTACATCGCAAGTATGAATGGTATTATTTTGTTAATGTTATATTATAAACAAAGGCAATGCCATAGTGTCCTTGAATTCAGGATAATTTTTTAAACAAAACCTCTAACCTCAAGTAAATTCCTTGCAGAATTTTGAGATTTTGCAGAGAATTCAAAATTGGCTGGGTTTGTTCCACTAGTCTCCTATTTCAGCACTCATCCAACTGTCGATTTGTTAAAGAGGATATTTTTTAACAGATTTTTAATTATCTCAATAGAGACGAAGTTGGAATATTTACTGTAGGAGAACCCATCCGCTTCCAGCGACAGGGACAATATCATCAGCCCACCTTTTCTGGGGCCGGCTTATTTGAAGGTTTAAATGCCAAAAACCTTCTATATATTGCAATACTGAAATTCTTTTCGCTTGAAAATAAGGATTTTTACTACAGCCATCGATGTGTGAAATTATGAACAACATTCTTATTGTTTTTATTTATTTTTGTTGTAACGCCATCTATTGAGAGAATTGGTTTTTTTGTAAATAATGAAAACAACAATTCTTATACCTGAGGTGACAATGTATTTTTCGCATAGAAGTCACCCCTGATTAACCAGCCGATGACAGGTCGTAAGCCCTGTAGGTGCAATGATTTCCCGGTTCTCCTACAGTAAATATTCCAACTTCGTCTCTATTGAGATAATTAAAAATCTGTTAAAAAATATCTTTGACTTCCGACAGGGAAATAATCCAATGTTTGCGCATATGCAATAATAAAAATATTCGATGTTAAAGAGGATTTTATTCTCCATATCGACGAAGTATCAAGCCAAGACACGCGAGATTTGTATACAAGGTCTAAATTTTTCAGTTTTTCCAACTTTGAAGTCAAAAACACCAATTTAGAGGCTTCGCAGCATATATGTTCCCTTTATGGATTTACTCAGAATTTGTAGTAGAACATTTAGTGTGTCTGTATGTGTGTGTCCGTCCGTCCCTTATAACTTTTGATCCGCTCAATTAACAAAGCCCAAAATTTCAGAATATATAGATAGTTATAGGCCTACAAAACTTTTATACTCAGAATTTTGAATTTTTATTTCAGTCAGTGGTAATCATCTTTTGAATTTTTACTTTATTTTTCCATATATCTCAAAAACCATATATGTACCTAAGCTAGAACCCTGAAAATTGGTGTAAATATAGACAAATGTAAATACATTTGTAATAAATAGTAATATTTAAATAGTATGGTTTGTGCAAAATGTTTCAAATTAATACAAAAAATTGTTGACTTTAACTGCCATTATTAGATAATAAATAAATTATGTCATTTACTTGCATATTTATACTAACTAATAATTCATGTTTTAAATTATCATTTCAATATACGTTTAAGCGAGGAAGTGGGTTTTAATACATAGTTTTTAAGAAGCGGATGTGACTAGCTGAAATGGGACAGATATCAACATCTTGAAATGCTTATTTTACACTTCTTTGCCGCGTGATCATTCGTCTTAATAACAGTTGAAAAGATACGATACAGCGTGCATCTTTGACGAGTTCCGCGAAAGAGTTTACTGAGCTGTAGGTTGATGAGATGTTCAGTTACGATGCTCGTAATAAAAACTAATAACAGTGATATCACAAGCAGACCACGAATATTAAAATAAAACGCAAAAATGTCCATCTTCATTAAAATTTCTCGCTGTAATTCTTCCTCCGAAAAAAAGCACTAAACTTATCACGATATGAACAGAAAGACTATGCTGTATATATTTAGTTGGACGACACTTCTCAAACTGTTTCGATTTTATTTTCTCATTGAGTCATTATCTCATTGCTTAAATTGTTTATTGCATATTGAATTGTTTGTTGACCTAAGATTTGTTTATTGGTTGCTTTTTCATTGAAATAATGGGTTTACTCTTTTTTGTACTATATTATTGTATATTTCTTTGTTGACCTATGAAGGTTTATTGATTGCTTTATTTTTTCTTTGCTATAATGTGTTTAGTTATTATTTATATTATAATATTGCATATTAATTTGTTTGTTGACATATGATTCGTTTATTGGTTGCTTAATATATATTTTTTTCATTGCTATGACGTGTTCACTTATTTATTTGTTTATTGATTGCTTTCTAATTGGGATACTTTTTTCATTACTTACTATGAGTATACCGTTAAAAATAAAAATGGATTATTAACACGTGTTGTGTAATGTCGAAAATAAAAACAAAAGAATGACACGCTTGTAGAATGGAGGATAGCCGGGTCCCAAAGAAAGTATTGGACACCTGTCCTGAAGGAAGAAGAAGCAGAGGGAGACCTAGGATGAGACGGCTGGGCGACATCGAGGGAGATATAAGAGCGATCGGACAGACAAATTGGAGGAGACTTGCTGTCGACAGGGCGGGATGGAGGGCAGTTTCTTGAGAAGGCCAAGGCCCACACCGGGCTGTAGCGCCATTGCTGATGATGAACAGTGCGCAGTACGCATGCGTAGTCAGAACCATAGAGAATTGAAGTTGAAATTACTATCTACGGTGCACTAATTTTGTTGATTTTAGTTTTAAGAACAACGTCAGTTACAGAATAAAAAATCGAGTTCTAATAATGACCTTAAATTCTAAAATTTTTGAACGTTCTTATTTAAATTCAAAAAGTTACCGAGTTGGACGTAATGTAGGTATACTCAGATTCCCATTTTGACCATGTGAACGAAAGGGATTCCCTCACACGGGAGAAATGTTATCAATATTATCAGTACAATGTTATCAGTATTTTGCTAACAATATCAAGTTTTATGTAGTTGGTGTAAAAACTATATGGGCTGAATGCCTGTTTCATCCTTACAAAGTGAAAAAACTGCAGGATAAGAATTTGTGCGCAAAGACAATACATCTGATCACGTTAAGTTGCTGCACCGCCCTTTTGTATGATTTATTGTTTGCAATGTGTCGTGCAACTCCTCCACACATTCCACTTGAATTCGTTTCAATATCGTTTATTTTGATTCGTCCAATCCCAGTCTGTTCATAAAGAGTGTCTGAATCATTGAGTCGAATTATATCCAGTAATTTATATTATTTGAAATGATTGTGAGATAATCATAACAGATTCAATATTGCCATCTATTTTTATCAAATAATACAAACTTGAGTTATTCCTTAGTATAGTTTTACTACAAGAGTTACCAACTTTATTAGAATTAATGATAATGACAAATGTGGTATGTTCAGCAGATTGAAGAGACAGGCTTTATATGTATAACAATAATATTTATAAACCGAATGCCAATAAATTTTAAAAACCTACGTTTTAATTCTTTACAGATGTTTAAAAATACAGACATACTTTAGAGAAGGTCAACTAGTTTTTATTTATTCCATCAGTTTACTTAATTTTCAACAACGAATGTGTTATTTGATATTATTGGTTTCGAAGCATCAGATTCTCCTTCAGGATAAGTATCAACTGGTCATATCAAATAACTCACTATCGGGTTTAAATAACAAATAAAATTGTTCATAATGAGACACAAAATTAACTTCAAAAATATTGACAGTTTAGGAAGCTATGGATTGGGTAATTTTTCTACATCACGCCCTATTTTGTGATTAGGTCATTAGTCTATCAGAGAATAGATGATGGTTCAGTTGAAGATGGGAACGTGGATTTTAAAACCGCAAGAGGATTGATGTTTAGAATGGTTTATGGTAGATAATGGCGTTATGAACGGAAACTAATATAATCCTGAGTGACGGGAAATGGGGGTCTACAACGTTATGGTTTATTTATTCTTATGGTGTGGTTAAAATGGCCTGGGATTGGGGATATTATTATGATAGGAATAAAGGTACCTAGTACGTAGTACCTTCTCTTTGAAACTCACGACAATTCTGAAACAAATACTAAAGCCGTGAGTAGGTATGGCACGAGTATCAGCAGTAATATTATACTGAAACCCCTAGGACAATCCTTAACGAAATGACATAAAATAAATATTAGATAGATTTTATTGCGCCGCGTTGGATTATGTTTCAACTTAGGAATGGTGAAAATTTGACGCTTTTTTTACTAAAGACATTGATAAAAATACATTTTTACTAGTTTTGATGAAACCTTTTACTAAACAATATGTAGCCTACATCCTTCAGGAACATTCGTTACATTTTTATTTATTAATAGAAAATGAATTGATAAAAATGTTTTCGGGGATTTTTATAATACCACCGATGAAACAAAGTATGGCCTAACTTATTTACATTTAGACTTTACATATGTCGAAGCTAATGATGAATCGTCATTTGAAGATGAATTTATTATTTTAAGCGGCATTACCTACTTCATTTTAATAATCTAAACTTTGGCTAGCTAGAAGGCAAAACTTGTATTTTGTTACTTTGTTAAAACCAATTGTAATTGATTCATCCAGGAGAACTTTAATATAATGATAATACCTACCTAACCTGACCTAGTGGAAGTGCACGACAAGAATCATAGGTAAGTATTTCCACAGAAAGAAGAAAAATTGAATCATTGCGGAACAAATCTACGTTTTTTGTATTTTTTATGAATAAATGAAATATATGGATTGAATATTTTACTTATTCACTAAAAACTCAGATTAGAATCAAGGAACAACGGATAAATTGAGCAGCGGAAAATTTCTACGAATGCAATTGTCAGTCTATAGAATACAAAAGGAGATAGGGAATGGAATGAATGGAGTTGAAACGAATTTAAAAATGCATGGATTATTAAAGAGAGGGGAAAGAATAAAGTGCCGAGCTTTGGAAAGAAACGAGATTTATATCTGGATACTGTAATGTAATTGATGAATACGAAAGCTTAATAAAATTCTCGTCTCTGGCGTGGATAATTTTTACGCTGTGAATTTTTATTCAGTATAATAGGTTCAAAGGTTACAAATGAAACTTTACGATATTAAAAATTATACGGACAGCTGAAAGGCATTAATCAAATCGCATGCATTCTGTAATTAAACGGGATGGATTAATATTCATTTAAAAGTCTGGATGCCTTCAAAGGTAATCAGTATACTTGACTAAAAATATGCTAATCATCCAACTCTATAACATCGAAATTAAAAAAAAAACAATTTTATAAAAAGTATTTTGCTTTCGGATCCCTAAATTTAGCTTATCACAATTCAAGAAAACATACCTACGCATTTGGCTTTAAAACATTAGTTGAAAATAGAGAGAATTATTTTCTCATCTGAATATTTACCAATAACCGACTTCCAAAAACAGAGGAGGTTATCAATTCGACATCATTTTTTTAATATATTTTTGGCGATAACTTTTTACCATGATGTCCGATTTCGATAATTCTTTTTTCACTAGAAAGAAGATATCTTCCGATTGGTTCCATTTCAATCTGGTCAAGATCAAATCATGGAATAGGTGAAAAATCATCAAACTCTTCAATTTTCACTTCAGTGATAGTAATTCTTTATCACATAATCGGTTTTTGATTATTCATTTTTATAGGGAGTGCTTCAGAGATGATCACACATATATGTACATTTCATCGAGTTCTGATAATGGAACTCATGAGAAAAAAAAATCAAACTCTTCATACATACATATGTACATACATACATACCATCACGCCATGTTCCTCACGGGGTAGGCAGAGAGAACCGAACGCCACATTTTTCTATCCTGACATACATTCATCGCCTCATCAACATTCATACATCGTCTTATACACGTTCGTCTGTTGTTCACGCTTCTTACATTTCCATCTTTCATAATATCGTTTACATGGTCGTGCCATCCTTTTCTTGGGCGCCCCCGACCTCTTATTCCATTCCTGTCAGCTTTGTATATTTTCTTCGTCAGGCGTTCTTCATTCATTCTCTCCAAGTGGCCAAACCATCGCAGTGTGTTAACTTTCATTCTGTTTATTACATCTTTCTTCATCTTACATTCTTTCCTTGTATCTTCATTTCGAACTCTGTCATACATCGTTCTTTTACAAATTCTTCTAAGCGATCTTATTTCAACTGCATTTATTCTGCTTTCGTGCGACTTCTGCCATGTCCAGGTCTCACTCTTCGATTTGCAAAATCGACTGTTCTATGTTTGAATTTCATTACAGAGTATCAGAGTTGACATATTGCCGAAAATGCCTCTCTGAACCCTAAGAAGCTCGTCGTAATAGAAAAGGTTGATGGTTAGATATCCAGAGGAATGACTTTTTTAACTTCGCTTTCGAATTTTGGATGACCAAAGCCCTTCGATTTTCTCCAAGTTTTCCTATATGTAGGCAAATCGAATGATTGAGTGTAGTCACCATTTTCAATCATGAAGCGAAGGACGAAGAAAAAGACGTAATATACCACAGTGATATTGTAGAAACAAATGGTTGCGCTACTTTGGTAATGCTATGTACCGGACACTTGAATGTTTTTGACGCGATGCGATGGTAAGGTAACCAAGTTTGTAATTAAAACATTCTTTAGTTTTTGAATTGAAATTACAATTCAGCAAACCGACTTAATAATTAATTCTACCTTGAGATAAAGCACTCTGAGTGTTGTATTTTACACAGCATTTTATATAACATCGTGACTTTTAGAGTTGAGTCTTGAGGGAGACACAAAAGTCTTCTATGATCCCATTAATAATACGAAAGAGAGAAAGAAACTTTTAAGTGAGAGAAATAGATATAGGTAGCCTACCCATTTTCGTCAAGTTGAAAACTTTCTCAACCCGAAAACTTCATAAATAAATTTACAATCTCATTTTGTAAATTAATAACGAATTTTGACATTCAAATTTAATATAAGTAGGTACCTATCTTCTTATTTTGAAGCATTTCTGGGGACCTTCAGGCCCCTGTAAACGTCTATGACTTGGGCAAGCGGGATTAAACACAAAATTTGCAAATAATATTGTAGGTATGTCACAAAATCCATACATAATATTTTTTCGTGAAAAAAAGTGAAATTAAAGTTTACTTCAATTGTAAGAAAATTAATTTAAAAATATGATAAAGTAAGTATGCCTTGTTGCTTCCCATCTTTACAAAATCAATGTAAGTTAAAATAACTTGCATATCCCCAATCAATATGTCATATATAGTGTCTATTCAAAATTTTAAATTAACAAACATAATACTTAACTTCTTTAAGTCAAATAACATCCAAATTTAATTTTAACAAATTTAACCAAATTATGATATTTTCACCAAGGCATAATAAAGCACACTCTCTAGGGTGAATTGCCAGTAAACAAAAAAAGGATTACTAAATAATTTTCATAATCTATTTCGTTTGACGTTTAAAATAAAAATTTGCTTTGTATGGCTTTTTTAGTTATTTTCAATAAAAAAAATGGCTTTGTTTGGTAGTTTCAATGTTGAAAAACCGTTTCCATTGAATAATGTTCTGAGAAAAAACAGTTTTTTTTAATTTAATGACAATATATTCAAAGCGCCTTTGAGTTGAGGTTATCGCAAACATGGCGCTTTAAAAGTCATCTCAGTTTATTATTTATATAATGACGGGAAAACGATTTTCAAAATTTACTATTTGACCTTCTATAGCATCGTAGAGAAAATACCAATAGTATTTCATAGACTTCGATTAATTTAAGTTTCATTGTTTTTGTGATTCGTATTGGAGACACCATCATTACCAACAACTTGAATATTTAATACTCTTTTCTCAAAATATGTAGTCAAGTATAGATCCACATTCATTACTTTATTACATCCCCCCTAAAACTACTACCAGATAGGGCAAGGAAAGATCATTGGCAAGCACAATACGGTGGAGATCAGGTCGACCTGTCGGAAAGTTTGGGACCGATACACCAACTACCCTACCTGACATGGAAGACACTTAATAGATTACGCGTTGGTGTCACGAAGGCAAAGAGAACATACTAAGGTGGGTTATAAGAGTGGAAGAGGATGTTTCCTACAATTGCGGCGAGATACAAACTAACGAACACCTCCTCATCAGTCAAGATATGCCAGTGAGATGCGACGCAGAGGATTTGAAGATTGTTAATGACAATGCCGTTGCGGTTGCTGTATTCTGGAGTGGGAAAGCCTAGTGGTGAAGTACTCGGATTCGTATAGTAAGTAATTACTTTATTTATAAATTCACCAAAATACATTATTACCATAAAAATTACATTTATTTATCTGCCAGTCAAAAGATATTCAATCTATTGCCATTTTCATTCAATATACGTTTTTAGCTCTTCTTATCAAGCATAGTTAGCGAGACTGTGGAATAACCTAGATTTGTGATATCACGCCATCTAAATCATTACAAAAATGAAATAACAATAAATAATAATTGAACGATTTTTCATGTAGGTACCTACTTTGATTGAAACAGATTGATGACTGGCACTTGAGTGCAACCTTGCCTGTGTGCACTCGATTGTACATAAATATATAAATAGGAAAGTGGAATTCCTATGATCTTCAGACCTCAATATGATTACTCTAAAATTCTCATTTTTCTTTAACCGTCCTTTTATGTATGTAATATTTTCTCTCACAGTTGCCTAAGTCTGGTTTCGTTGAACATTCATCACTATATTATCTAGATAAATCGGACGGTACATTTCGCGACAGTTAATAAAAATTACAACTAGTATTATACTGTACATATATTCTCAGAGAAAATAAAGCTGCCACTCCATTTTTTGTTATTCTATATAAAAGAAATAAACAGGGATCCGCTCGACTCGCGTTATTCAAAGAAAAATAAGTAGACGATTATTCAAAGGCCTTTTCCGGACCGCGATTCACAGAAAATACACTCTGTAAGGCTGGACGTACATTATAAACATCGATGCGACTTAACAGGATCGTCAACTGTCGCAAAGTTTTTTTTTATTTTACTAGTACATATTAAATACCAACATCCGGTTATTTTATATTAAAATTAACATCTCATGCACTGTTATCAGAACTAACTTTTCCACTTTCGTTGAATGTCGCTCAATTTTATATGGACATTCACATCTCAAAATGGGTTGTTTTTTGGTTCACCCTGGCTATGAAAAAAAAACTATTTCACATTCAGTAAACGCCGCTCAATTTTATATGGAAATTCACATGTCACAATTAGATTTTTTTTAGGTCTCACTGGTTATCAAAACTAACTATACCACATTCGGTAAATGTCGCTCAATTTTATACGTACATTCACATTTCACAATGGGTTGTTTTTTAGTTCTCACTGCTTATCAAAACTAACTATTCTACATTCGATGAATGTCGCTCAATTTTATATGGACATTCACATCTCACAAAAGGTTGGTTTTTGGTTCTCACTGGTTATCAAAAATAACTATTCCACATTCGGTAAATGTCGCTCAATTTTATTCACATCTCACAGTTGATGGTAATCGCTGGTCGTTTTGTACGAATGGAATATATTATTTCCTATACCTAGAAACGGATGTTAGAAGCTGCATGATATGTTTTAGTGTCCATCGTGTCTACAGTCATGGGCGGGACGGGACAATTCTCTCCTCCTCTGTTCAGAGCTGCATAGTATGGTATGGTGTCCATGGTGTGGTGTCTAGAGTCATGGGCGGGACAGGACGGGATAGTTCAGTGTAAGGAATTATTTCATTAAAAACCCCACCCGATGTACCGTGAACGGGACATTGTTCACTTTCCCATGTCAACCGATTATAAACTGAACATGTTCGGTTTATGGTATTATTAATATTTTCCGAGTTAGGTAGGTACTTTGTGGCACATTTAAAAAAAAACAATTTATTTAACTATTTGTTTATTTATTATGTTTTTATTTATTTGTTTGTTTGTATTTTTTTTCAATTTGTTAATTAATTAATTTATTTATTTATTTAATAATAAACACTTCCTTGCACCCTGCGCAAGTGTTGATTTTATAGCTGTATGGCAATATCTTTCATCTAACCAGTGTTTCCAGCCCAGAGAAGCAATATTTGCGAGAGAAATTAATTTAAATAAATTTCCCCTCTGCTGGGGATCGAACCCAGGTTGCCCGTATAGAAGACAACACAGGCTTATCAATTGTGTCACGGCGGTCGGCATTTATATTCATTCATCTATAAACTTATTAATTAATTTATATTTATTTATGACCTGGGGGGCAAAACCCGTCAAACAATGGAACAAAATCCTCATGATAACACATATCATGGATAGTATTCCCCTATTAAAATTTATAATATCTTAGGATTTTATAGAAATTCATAAGATAATTATATCTATGATAAAGGTTATCACGAGGGTTTTAATTCCACCGTTTGACGGAAATAAACCCAGATTTGACAAAAAATAAACTAGTATGGATCTAGTTTAATGCTACCTTACAACCTGCCCCAGGCTGGGCGCCAATTGATACTCTTACAAATTAATTAATTAAAAAAATATAAAATAATTTGTTTTTCAATTTAAATTCATTGTTCTCGATTGCAATAATTTATTAATAGTCTATATATCATTTGTTTCAAACACGAATGACTTTTTTGATTCAAACACGAATGAATTTATGCGTAACAGGGGTACATATTATATATGAACATACATAAGTGGGGTTGTCAATTATATAACTGAGAAACAATAGAAACAATTTATTAAAAAAAATAATCAACAAGGAGTAGGTAATGGTCACAAATAATCTAATTTAAATAAACATTCCATATTTCAGTTATTCGATTTATTTCCGCAGGTGCTGAACGTTTTTTTTAATAAAAAAGTGGAAAATTAACTGATAACTTAGAAAATAATAATCAAATACTTACCATTGAACAATACTGTTTGCATTACAGAATAGTATGATACTCCATAGCTTTGCGTGCATGAGACAGGCCACATGATCTGGGAGAGGACAGTAACGAATGTTGTATTAAATCAGGGTTGCCGCAAAACGTTGGTTGTGATGATCGACATTAATTATTTTTATTTAGAGCCAACAAATTCAAATCACATAATATTGGAAAATACCACCACCAAATGAATTGATGCAATATCAACGCAAAATCAGTTATTGTGTTAGAAATCTCAAAATTTACATATTTTTGAGCGATAAGTCTATTGATTTTATACGATTCAGATTAAGGCAACCCATCTTGAGATCATGGATTTATTTATCATATGAAGTTCTGCAATATCTTAAGATATTATAGAACTCCATATGTTAATTGCATCCACGATATGGGTAATCATAGGGATTTTGATTTCACCGTTTGACCAGACTTGCCCCTCTGCTCTCCGTATTACAAAGGTATACTTATTCACCAATTATGCAAGATATTTGTATATTGAGTTAATTTAGTCATTATCACATTTCCATAATATTAAGTTATTCTTATTATTCTTTATGCGTCATGTCAGTTCCTCCCGACGTTGACAACCGCTTGAGAGAAATAATTTCGGTCTAGGGTAGTAAAGTAATTTCGTAATTTCAGTCTAGAGCCTTCTTCTTCTTTTTTTTTTGTGCCGCTCCTAGGTTGCCAACCATCACACCTAACTCATCCTGATCCTGCGCCAAATTATTAGTGACGCCGCATCCGGAATTCCGAACTACTGCCTGAGATTTTCAAGCCACTATATTCTTTTACGACCCGTACTCCGTCTTCTCTCTTATTTCTCTCCACTGTACGTTGTAGAAGGGCATATCTATCACAACGGAATATGTGGCAAAATATGCGGCCCTCTGTCTCTTGACAGTGGCCAGCAACTCTTTCTCTCTTTCTCCGTCATATTTAGGAATATTTCATTGGAGACTCTATCGATCCATGAGATTCACATTAACCTTCTGTAAAGCTACATCTCGAATGCTTATATTTTATAGATTGTTGAGATTTTGAGTATCTAACCATCCACTCCGTACCGGCAACATGTATGCTTTAACAGCTCTCCATTCCTTTCCTGTAATTCCTTCTTACGACACAAAATATAACCAGCTGAAGAACCCGTTGGTACCTACTTGTTACCACTTAGCACACAGTTAAAAGATGAAGTTTAATGAAGTTTAATAATGATAGTGGTGAAGAATCTGCGTAAAACCCGAACATCAGTGATCTTATTTAATTCTTAGAAGATACATCTACAATTTTTACACGAGTTTGTCCATCCCTGTTGTTAGCACTAAGTTTTCATTATGTCGTTGTATACTACTTCCCAGGAGATTGATGAATGAAAGTCAATGGTTCATCTCGTCTGCTACCGTCGTGCCATCTGCTTCCATTAACTTACATACATACAAACCTATACATACGTACTACTAACTTTTGTTGCTAACAACTATGTAGTATGATATAACGAGATTCTCTGTTTTTATATAGTTACGTAGGTACTATAATTTGAGTACCTACTTAAATTGTTGTATTTTACAGAGCGACGTTGGAGGTTTGTCTATAAAATATTAGGTATATATGTTTTGTTTTAAATTTTGTGCGTGCTGTACAGAATGCAGTTTTTTGTTCCTATATAAGTAGGTAAATGGTCAAGCTCATTTAGTTTTTTTTTTTACATTACTTCTCGGGCAACTAACAGGATCTATCTTAAATATTAATTTAAAATGCACCCAATAACAATTTGCCACATCCTGGAGACTTGCGAATATAATTTTCTCACAGATCCAGACTGAAAACACAATAAATAACTGTGTCTCCATCGGGAATCGAACCCGGGACCTTTGGATCACGAAACTGAGCCACGAAGGCCGACAATAAGGCCGTTTGATATTTAAAAAAAAGTAGGTTGGTATATAATTCTTACCACGTATTGAAAACAATTGGCATTAATATTATTTAAATCGGCCTTCGTTGCTTAGTTAATTTGATTTCTGACTAGTGAGCGAAAGGTCCCGGGTACGTTTCCGGTAGATACACAGTTTTTAAACGTGTTTTTAATTTGTATCTGTGTGACTGCAAATATAATTATCCTCCAGAATGTGGCAACGTATTGTTGGGTGCGTGTAAAATTAATATTTGACACTGTACCTGTTAGGTACATATAGCCAGAGAATGAACGCAAAATGAAATAAAATAACGTATCATTTATATCGATTATTTCATTTTATTATAGGTATTTGGAAAATCCAACAGCTTCATAATATTACAATAAAATATACATTTACATACATAGAGTAAGAACATTCTAGAGAAGCCACTAAGTGGATTCCACGAAATTGAATATATGTAATGTCATAGAAAAAAAATACAACACAAATTACACATTACATTAAACATAGATTAGGTACATAAAACAAAAAAAATGAAGATAGTCTAAACCAAAGAAATGAAGACATTAAGGCAGCCGCATCAAGGAAGAGTAATGGTAAATGAGCAATCTGTAAAGGGAGTCCAAGTCGCCAACATGACTCATAATTGCTCCATGCAAATATATACGCAAACCTCCCAAAGCTTGAGCTAAACAAACTTCAACGCTGCTGCTAGGCTAATCACATGTGCCACGAAATTCTCACACACCATTATCGAAATCTTCACTGGCTAAAAGTGCCAGAGAGAATCAAGTACAAATTATGTTTGCTGACTTTCAAAGCGATCCATGGCATGGCTCCCATGTATCTTTCAGACTTCTGCATTCCTCTCACCGTAAACGAGTGACAACAAACTCTTCGATCAACCACCACATCCATGATTGGCAAGTTAACTGAAATAAATAGAGTCAACACCACGTCCTTCGGTGATCGTGCTTTTGCTGTGGCTGGACCAGCCTCGTGAAATCACCTGAACTAAGGCGAATCGACAACTTGACAAGCACTTAACATTATAAATCAAACTGTCTTACGTGTAGTTACTCCATAACAAAATACTAAGAGCCTAAATAATGTGGCTTAACAAATTAGTTACATATCTAAATCATTTTTAATTATGTTTGAATAACGAATAAATTAGTGTTTTTTTTTTCAAAACATCAATTGATGTTTCTAAAATCTAAAGCGTCTATAATAATTCATTCTTTGGTGGTTCAACGTTACAATTACCATTAGTTTTACGTCATCTCTTGATGTGGCAATTATGTAGAATCAAATTGGAACTATTCCAAATACAAAAACATATCCGAACGTGTTTGAAGATAATTGTTTTAAACAACAAAAACAAACTAGTTAAAGTGTATCAGTGGTCATTACAGTAAATGGAACGAACTATGTATAATGAGGTCGAAATGAGTCTGATAGCTGGTCTAATTGTTGCAGATTTTAGAAATAATAAAATGTGGGTAGATAGATCTATCTATATTGCTTCAAATCATGGTCTGTCTCTAGGATTTACTGAACGGAACACGACAGAAAAACAACCGATTTTTTTAGCAATTATTTTGAAGTTGGTATACAATCAGATAAACTATGAACTAAAATTGGTAGTGATGTCTCAATAAACATAAATATTAAAGCAACTACTACTGCCAAATAATGTATAAACTCTCTTTGTCAAATAATTTAAGTATGAACTTTCTATGGATCTATTTTCGTTTTCCAATGTCATCCTTCCTTTCCTAATCGCTGAGATAAGTTCATTATAATAGTCTGATTTTTGCTGTTGTTTTGAACTAGGTTAAATATTCTTATCCAAATAATGCTGGTGTCTACTATAGATTTAACGTTGCATTGATTGGTCGGAAGAGATTTTTTACACATAGAAATATGTTTAAAAATTAGTTCGTATAATTCCTGGTGATTGAATGTATTAGGTAGGTACTTGGAGTTATATAAATACAAGTATCACTATACAGTGATACTTATTTTTATAAAGTACAGTGACCAAAGGACAAATAAAACCTAACCATACTAAGTACCTATCACCGTATTTCGGCGACTGTATCAGCACAATTATTACAATTTATATGTAGGTATATTGAATATCTACTTAGTAAATTTACTTTTTCAGCATTATTTCTAAAATAATTGAAGACATCTCTGTAATTGGATTTGATATGTGTAATGTTTTTAAGCAATAAATGAAAAAGCTAAATTATGAAATAGTGGAGATGAAATAAAATACCATTAACAGAAAAAAAAATGATCAGATGTAGGATTTTTGTAATTTGAAGGATTTAATCAATCCTTCGTTTCGTATTAGTAGAATTCAAAATAACACTATAGATTCCCAGTATTTTGCAAATACTCTTCATGTTCCACAATGTTGCAAACATTCACATAACCTATTGTTCCACAGTTCTGGGAAGTATTAGCGATTCTCTAAATCAACTGGCCGATGGTTCATAAAAGACATTCTATCCCAAATCCATTAAACAGCGTATATATATATATATTTTTTGTAATCTGTTGAGTACATTGTATTCTTATATTGCCATTAGTTTCTTCTTAGAATTTTTCGAAACAATAGTGTTTTTAGACGGATATTGTTTTTAGCACAATAGCCTTGAGAATAGCGTTTATAATTCTGCCAAACCAAAAGCTTAACTTTAGGCTGAAAAATCCAATCATTGTAGATTCAAAGCGCTGTAACAAAATTTCAATGTAAACCTTCAAATTATTTTAATCGTTTACTTTAAATTATATCCATAATCGTTAATTACTCAATTTATTAAAAAAAGGTATAAAAATAAAAAAATCAATTTTAAATACACAGCGAGTGTGCGAGAGCATTAGGCTAATCAAAGTAATCAAACTTATCCATATTGTTTTATTTTAATTTCATAAATTTATTCATTCAGACTATTAACTTCCTTTGACGTCACGGACAAATGTGTTTGAAATAAATGAATATATAATAATTTTAAGTATATTTATATTTTGTTGTATTTTTGGTACATACTTCTAAGATTATTTTAAAATTAATATACATCAATTGTGGACAAAAGTAATCGGTCTGTCTTTTTTCCATTTCATAGTGTATTTTATCTGTTTATCTTATAAGACAAAATTTGTCCCTTAAATAAATAAATTACGACATATCTGTCGACCTTAGTGGCTCAGTTGGTTGGGTATCTGACTGCTGATCCAAAAATTCCGGGTTCGATTCCCGGTAGAGACACAGTTTTTAATTGCTATTTCACTTTGGAACTGTGAGACGATTAATATCGTCAGTCTCCAGAATGTGGAAAATTGTTATTGGGTGCGTGTTAAATTAATATTTGACCTGTTAGTTGTTCGAGAAGCAATATTAAATAAATAAGTATCCCACAATGGGAGGTAACCAGCGACAGGTGTGCGGGTGTGCAATATCTTATGAAAGGAAACACGAAACGTGCGTGTATTCCCACACACTAGTCACATATGTCACATAAAAAGGCAAATATCAGGTGGCGAACCTCATTGCTGAACTATGTGAGGTGTTATTTTGCCTGTTATATTTTCGATTACCCGGCTAGGGACACCCGAAAACTACGATAATAGAAGAGAGTGGAACCCGGTGCCTCGCAGCATAAATTCTGTAACTAAGTTTTTTCTAAAAAAATGTACAGAGATGGAACAATGTCACATTAGAACTGTCTTCTTAGCGGTTAGCGCATTGGGTTAGTAATGCAGTGGTCGCTAATTCGAATCATGCCTCGACCGATTTCGTTCACCTATAGCATTTCCGTTCACCTATTTCGTTCACCTAAGATGTAGGTATATGTACCTACTTGTTTAACAAGGACATATTCATTTTCCAACTGTCGATTAGTTCAGGAGAACTTTGTTCTCTTAACATATCGACAATGTATCAAGCCAGAATACGCGAGAATTGTATGGAGAGGTCTACTTTTTTCACGGCTTTTCCAACTTTGAAGTCAAAAAACATCAACTTAAAGGCTTCGCAGCATATACATATGTCTACTTTTTTCACGGCTTTTCCAACTTTGAAGTCAAAAAACATCAACTTAGAGGCTTCGCAGCATATATGTATGTTCCATACACGGATTTACTCAGAATTCGGAGTAGAACATTTCGTGTGTCTGTGTGTGTCCCCCCCCCCCCTTATAACTTTTGATCCGCTCAATTTACAGAGCCCAAAATTTCAGAATATATACAAAGTTATAGGTCTACAAAAATTTAATACTCAGAATTTTGAATTTTTGTTTCAGTCAGGGGTTATCAACTTTTGAATTTTTACTTTATTTTTCCATATATCTCAGAAACCATAAAAGCTAGAACGCTGAAAATTGGTATAAACATAGAAAAATAGAAAATCTCAAATAAATTTTTTCAAAAAAATTCCAGGGTTTCTCAAACATTTTTTATTAAGAAAAATATTTTTTTATGATAAATTTATGAGTTTAACTGCCTATATTTCCAAAACTTTTAAAAATATCGAAAAAAGCCGAAACACCCCAACTAGATAATTTAATTTTCTATAAAAAATATACAAGATGTATTAGCACATCTCAAACTTTTTTTAACAATTTTTATAAAAATTGAATTTAGTGACGACATTTCTTCATACAATTTGTATGGCAATCGCCTACACACAATATCTAAGAAAACCTAATTATTTGATACTAATCTCCAAACATACATACATACCATCATGCTGTTTTCATATTCTGCGTAGGATCAAAGGACTGACCTCCATACTATCCTATCTTGACATACATATATAGGTACAAGTGTTGTATAGAAAATCAAATATCTTAAAATATTAAATAATTTGTGTTTATGGGATTATAGTTTGGTACTTATTCTTCAACTATACATACTATCACTATCGACAGTTGGATCTCATGTGTTACATGCAACTAGTTATATAAAAAAAGTAAAGTATGATGTTATTTGATTTTAGGAGTGTCTTGTTATAAGTATGAAAGTAAGCACTTTTACATGTACGTAATTCTGCCTAGATGATTAAAAGAAGTACAAATACGTATTTCGATTTTGAAAAGTTACAATATTTTGGTTACAGAAAGTTCGGCTTTTTTATGTATCTCTGATTTTTTTTTGTGGTGAATGTTGATTGAAAAAATATTTTGGACAAACCAAATTGCATATTATGTATTATTGTTTATTTTAATAATGTTGACTGTCAACAATTAACAAAGACATTTTAACTGTTAAACTTTAATATAACCTTATTTTAATATCAAAAAAATGATAATTACTGTGGTACGTTAGGGTATGAGTTGGTATGAATGTTATAAAAAGGGAAATGCAAATAGGTCTCGTGTTTCAAGTTAAGTGTCTCACATTTCGTGATGACCTCAAATTGCCATCATTCGAAAAAAAGACGGCCATAAAATGCGGATAAATTTGAAGTGCAGAATAAACATAAAATTAATGTTGCCATCAAAGGCAACATCGCGAAATACGCGCCAAAATCACACGACATTTTAAAACGAGATGACTGTGATCAATGCATTACTCTTATATATGTATTATTTACATATTTATTTACTATTTATTTTTTATATATTTATTAATTGTTTTTTTTTATTCATCAATTAATTAATTTATTCAATTTTTTATTTATCTTTTTATTAATTAATTTATTTCTATATTTATTTCTACATACCTACTAATTTTGTTTAAAGTTTATATTTGTAAATGGCCCATTTTTTTATATACTTATATAAAAAATTAAAAAATTACGTTCACATAATCGAGCCATCCCCTTTTTGGACGCTCCTGACGTCTCATTCGATTCCTGTCCGTGATGTATATTTTCTTTGTCAGGTGTTCCTGATTTATTCTTCCCATTTGGCCAAACCATCTCAATTAATTCACTTTCATTCAATTGATGACTTCTTTCAATATTTAACATTTTTTCCTAATCTCGTTATTTCTCACCCTGTCATACATCGTCTTCTTACATATTCTTCTCAGCGATCTCAATCCAACCGCATATATTCTGATTTTATGCGTCTTCTGCCATGTCCATGTTTCACTTGCATAATACATCGGGGTTGGGACTACAAATGTATTGCGAAAGTAAACTTTGACTTCCTTCGATTCGTTGCGATCATTCATTATTGATCTCCATTCGTTCTGTTCACCTTGTTCAAGGGACTTATTTTCATCATATTCAAAATATTTCTTTCAACTGCGTTGAACCATACTGCATACTACATTATATTATAGACAATAAATACTGAACTAATTAAAATTAGCGCTAACACAACACTCTCTTGTATTACTATAGTCGTGTAGAGTAAAATGAAAAAAATATATATGTACTTTCGACTGTCAAGTGCTGACAGTTAAATTTTTATTGTTACAGCCGATTGAAATGGCAAATGGTAGGTAGGTAGATACTAGAAGTAGTGTTATTGTTTTTTATCAAAAACAAGAAACTTCTTCTTTTTCTTTCCCCCCCCCCTTTATAGAGTATTTATTTATTTATTTATTTATTTAAAGGAGGCGCGAAAATAACAAACAGTCGGTAACTATGGAAGTGTCCTACGTTACCGACCGCGAGTATTTTTCGATGCGGCGCGGCGCGATGCGAAGCGAACGCGATCAGTTGGTTTGATATTTTCGCGCGAATTGAAAGCGGTGCCATTGTTTTTTGACATGTCAGAAATAGAAATTTTAATTTCTGTCCATGAACGTCCCATATTATGGGACAAAATAATTCTTATCTATTATCGAACCGCGAATTTTAGGAATTGGCAAAAATAAATGGAACTACAAGTAAACACATTTATTTATTATTGCTATTTTACAATAGGATGTTGTTCAAAACACACAAAGTTTTCTCTCGCTTGCACGAATGTCAAATTTTGATATGTTTCCCGGAAAGATGTAAATTTAGTCTCATTTATTAATTCAAGATCACGTAATTCTTCATACAAATTGTGATATCCCCCATAAATATGCCTCTCTATGTACGCAATATTAGTTTCACTTCTCTGCCGTACATACTTCTTGAGTATTTTATATACGTACATCCATGACAGTAGCTGGCGGCAGAGGGAACGATTCGCGCACACGTAGGACAGAGCCGCCGCGTCGCACCGCATCGCATTGAATTCGCTTGTATCCGCACCGCATCGCTTCGCAATCGCGTTCGCTTTGAATCGCCTACGTAGGACGTAGCGTAAGTGTAAAGCCGCTGTACTTTTTTATTATTGCATTTAAAAAAAAATTAAAGTGTGCACCATCCTACGCATAATGTATATTCTCGGTCAATTAACTTCAAAGTGTATTGAATAGATATATAGATTATTTCTATCATTATACTCTCCCTATGATTACATTAAAATTCACCAGCTACCATCACCAGCACTCATATACAAACCCTAAAGTGATATGGTGTGGTACCTAATACAAAAAGCATGGTTTTGATTAGATATTCTATCTTCCAATATGCCAAGTCATCACGTACTATTCCATCGCTGTAATTGGACTGCAAACATTGGATCATCGAGGTTTCTAAAACTTTGGGGAATGGTATATTTCACATGGCATATTCCTAACCGTTGGAGTTGATCATACTTGAGCCAACTACATTATAACTTGGAAGTAGGTTAAAAATTCGGAATTATTTTTTGTAAATTTTGGTCATTCATTTGTCATCCATTATTGGCGCTGCTGCACATCGTCTCCATCACTCCCCATCGACCGTCAGTCTAATCCAATCGGTCAGCTTAATCATTCTGACATCAAATACAAGCCCTTCCGTTCGATAGGTTTGCTCAGGGGCTTGCCCCTGCTGCCGATCTTGAACGGTTGCCCCGCCGTTTGAGGTTGGATTCTCGAGGGCAGTGGTTGAACCCGATGGATAGTGGATATTTGTGTTGTCCGACGTTGCGGCCGCGTCCGGGGGTGAACAGGACCAATGGGTCCTATAGCGTCCTCAGCGTGGAAGTGGTATCGCGATCTCCATCATCTATAGAAATTTCGCAGTCACCTACCTACCCCATTCCATTGGGAACATTATAAGCTTCAAGCACTAATTTTCCCCGGAGCGTCTGCTCGTCGGACGACACAGAGACCTACCATCAGGCATATTTCATACCACTACCCCTAAGAGGGTCAACCTCAATCGTAAGAACCCGACGAATCGAAGCTTGGATCAAGTCTGACGTTTCCAACAGACGGAAGTAGGTGACTATGAAATTCTTTTCACATACTTGATCCAATTTCGGTAAGTTAATACAACATATTTGATTTCGGTAAATGTCCGATCCAAGCATCTCAAAGGAAACCAAAATTGCCGTAAATAATTCAATTGTAGAGCATATTTTTATTTATTTATTATTTCTCGGGCAACTAACAGGTACTATGTCAAATATTAATTTAACACGCACCCAATAACAAGTTGCTTCATTTTGGAGACTTACGATATTAATCGTCTCACACATACAGACTGAAAACAAAATTGAAAACTGTGCCTCCACCGGGAATCGAGCCCGGGACCTTTGGATCAGCAGCCAGGTATCCAATCAACCGATCCAAGAAGGTCGACAAGTATTTTGAAGTTTGTCAGTGAAACATGGACTTGGCAAAAGACGCATTATTGTATAATTGATGCTATAGAAATGAGATCAGTAAGAAGAGTATGAAATAGAGCGATATATGAATGAGGAGAGAATGGTAGATATAGAAAGATATTATAAGTAAAATGAAAATGAATTACTTTGGACATATTGAAAGCTGGTTTGGACATTTTGAAAGAATGGACGAGCGACTGATAAAAAAAATACACGGGTGTAAGAAATGGAGTGAATAGCAGGGGCCGCCCCAGAAAGAGATGGCATGACCATGTGAATGATATTTTGAATGAAGGAAACATAAGAAGCTTGAACAATCGACGAGCATGTATATGAGACGATGCATGGATGTAAAAGAAGTCAGGAATGTGTCTTTGATTACCCCGCAAGGGACATGGCGTGATGGTATGTATGTATTAGGTATGAGATTTTGGTTCTAATGGAACTAAATTGTTTGAGAACCGCCTACATAGATCAATCAGACACTATCATTTGTAGCTTCCAACCAAGTGAACGGAGTTCAAATTAAACGTTTTTATGTACATCCGACGATGGTCTCCTTCTGCTGAAACCTGTTTATTTCTTGAGTCTGATAGGTTTCAAATGATTATTCTCCTTTCGACGAGGATAGGTCTTAGGCTAGGACAGGATATTTTGAGAAAGAAAAAAAATAATACTTAAAATGAATTGTTGAAAGCACGGCGCCGTTCTTTATCTCCTCATCTATACATCAGCAATGAAACAGTTTTTTTTTTCTTTTTTTTTATTCTTTGTTTGACGTAAAAAGAGATTTTTTACGTGACTGAGTTTTAATCTCGAGTTCAAGACAGACGCAATATAAAGTTTTAATGAAGTTATATCCAACTAATTGGAATGGATCAAAACATGCTTTTTTAAAAGGTAAGTTTTTAGCCCTGAACCGCTCGCTCGACCGATTGCATTAACGTGAGCAGCAAAAAGTTCGTGGCACGAAGAGAAACTCAAGGAGCCCTCTATATTGTCATCGTTCTGGCATCATGACGCAAAAAGACACACCCCATCAATGATTTCGATATGTATGAAATCAATTCGGTGAAAAAGTTTCACCGTGATAATTTCGTGTATATGTCGTAATGCGTATAGCCTTGTATAAAATATTAATCGAATTCATATTGATAATAGTATGTATGATTTAAATTAATAAACTTAGAGCCAATGAGTTTATGTAGTTCTATGATTTTATCAGTCAAAACTTTTAAGATGCTCTCACGTACTGGAAAATTAATTATTTTTGAAATAAAACACAACTTTGTGTACACCACTACAATTATAACTTTTATTCAAATGAATAAAAATTCCTGTACATGTTACGAGAACAAAGTTCCCTTCCTCGGGAGAATACAAAGTATACTTACTTAAATAAAATACAATATATAGACTTAAGGTAAACATAATGGGTAGAGTGTGGGCTGGGTTAAACTATTTTTAGGGTGGGGGGTGCAATGAAGTTATTGGTTAATTAATTTTTGTATTGGGAAAATATTTAATATAGAGTTATTAGGGAATTGTGTTTGATTATTAATTATATTATTTCTGGCCACATATAAAGAATGAGTGATGACCGTCTGACAAAAAAAAGTATACATGGCTGATAAAAGAGGAAAGAAAAGTAGAGGTCGACCAAGAAAAAGTTGGCACGATCACAAAAATGGGATTTTGATAGATGGTGATGTTAGAAGTAAGAATAATAGAAGAGCGTGTATGAGACGATGTATGGACGTGAATGAAGCGAGGAATGTATGTCAAGAGAGAGGAGTCTGATGTTCGGCTCTCTCTGCCTACCCCAAATAGGGAAATGGCGTGATGGTATATTTTTTATCATGTTTACGTTTTTTTTGATTTCCAAGATTTCTAGGCTATCTAATTGTCTATCACTTAAATAATTACTATGTAAGTATTGTTTGTACGCCTACATCTAAAGTAATAAAGCAATCAAAATGTTAGTGTCTGTATGTGTGTGTGTATGTGTGTGTGTGTGTGTGTGTGTTTGTCTCACGCCTTCTGAAAAACCAAGAGCATCTAAAAATCTAATTTATGTGCGAACGTGTACCTGTATACCTGATGCAGTGTCACGCTAAAAATAATGCGATAAAAATGCTGAATTTTAAAAATATTTCGATAATTATTTTTTTCATACAAAATTTTTCAAGTCATATCTGTCAAAAAAGTGTATATTTTGCACGCAAATATCTGTTAGTTTAAAAGTTAGTATTTACACGAAAAAAATATATTTTCAAGTATAACTTAGCGTTTAAGTGAAAAACATGGTGAATATTTTGTATAATTACAATGTTTAACTTATTTTTAAAGTAAGCGTTTTGTACATAAACGCCGCCATTTTAATATCTTTTCATACAATATTTCATTTTCCTACCGAATGAATATGTTCTTGAAAATAATGAAATAATAAAATGAAACACAAGACATTACAGCGAGTTTTAAGACATATATTGTAAAAATGTGTTTATTATTAGTAAAGATATAGGCATAATAAAATTGCATAATTTGTATAATATAATATTTGATTTTTCTGACAATTTTTATTTTTATGGCATCGAACAAACCAATGTAGGTACCTACATATTCAAAAAAATCTCAAACCATTTGATATTTTTAACGTATTGGAATGGTTACTATGGTAACGGAAAGATTCTGATATTCAAATAAAATTAGTTATGAATCGAATTTATTTAGAACAATGTTGTAGGTAGGTACCTACCTATTACTATTTACTTACAAATCAACAATATACTGATTTTCTATCGGAAAATTATTTTATTTGTTTATTTATGCATGTATGCGATGTACTCCTAAACCGTTTGTCCGATTAAAATGAAACTTTGGTGAATTGTCGAGCGTTTGCCCGGGATGGTTTCTGGATTTAAACTTTTTTCTTATTCTTCTTCTTCTTCGTGTATTTGGTCATTTTACCTATGAAGGGGGAATATCCTGGGAAAAGAAGGTCCGACTGTCCCTCCATCTCTTCGCAGGTCTTCCAGGACGGTTTGTGGATTTAAACTTTTTTCTTCTTCTTCATCGTGTATTTGGTCATTTTACCTATGAAGGTGGACTATTCTGGGAGAAGTAGGTCCAATTTTCCTTCTATCTCTTCGCAGGTTTCTAGATGTAATTTTTTTCTTCTTCTTCTTCATCGTGTATTTGGTCATTTTACATATGAAGTTGGAGTATTCTGGGAGAAGAAGGTCCAACTGTCCTTCCATCTCTTCACAGGTCTTCCAGGACGGGTTCTGCATATAAACTTTTTTCTTCTTTTTCTTCGTCGTGTATTTGGTCATCTAACCTATGAAGATGAACTATCCTGGGAGAAGAAGGTCCAATTTTCCTTCCAACTCTTCGCAGGTTTCTGGATTGAAACTTTCTTCTTCTTTTCTTCTTCTTCTTCGTCGTGTATTTGGTCATTTTACCTATGAAGTTGGAGTATCCTGAGAGAAGAAGGTCCAACTGTCCTTCCATCTCTTCGCAGATTTCTGGATTTAAACTTTTTTCATCTTCTTCTTCTTAATCGTGTATTTGGTTATTTTACCTATGAAGGTGGACTATCCTGGGAGAAGAAGGTCCAATTTTCCTTCCATATCTTCGCAGGTATCTGGATTTAAACTTTTTTCTTCTTCTTTTCGTGTATTTAGTCATTTTACCTTTGAAGGTGGAGTATCCTGGGAAAAGAAGGTCCTTTCATCTCTTCGCGGTTCTTCCAGGATGGTTTCTGGATTTAAACATTTCTTAAGCGACTGAAGGGACGGGATGTAATGAAGGTAAGGGATGCACTAAAGGGCCTGAAGGGATGGGAGGTATAAAAGGGCCTGAAGGGACGGGAGGTACTGAAGGGCCTGATTTGAAGGGACGTAATGATGGATTGAAGGGACGGGAGGTACTGAAGGGTCTGAAGCGACGGTTCATGGAGTCTTATTCTTTTTCTTCTTAATTTTATGTAGACTTTACAGTTTTTACACAAACTATTTCCTTTAGTCTTTTTCTTCGTTTTCTTTGGTGAATTTTATACAAAACTATTTCCTATAGATCAATCTTCTTTTTTTTATGAAGACCTTTTAGTCAGTTTTTATAGAATCTATTTCCAATATTTTAATTCTTCTATTTTGTGTATGTTTTCTTATTTTATGTAGACCATTGGGATAGTTTTTTATACAAACTATTTCTTATAGTCTTATACTTATTCTTCTCTTTTTTATTTAGACTTTTGGGTTAGTTTTAAGTCTAATAGTCTATTGTGCAGAAATATTATTAACGATATGCACACTTGATGAAAATACATATGTAAAAACGAATGGGATGTGGGATGTGACGATGTAACCTGCACTAGAATCTTTTCAATACTTTTGTTTAATCAAATTTAAACCATTTATATCATCCTATTTTGAATAATTTTCAACACCTTCATATTTGATTTCGTTGACGATATTTAAAGAATGGGGGTTGTGGCCATAACTGAACTCTTCACAACGTTTATATTCAAATTAAAAACTATTTACTATAGTTTAAGTCTTCTTCTTCTTCGTTAATGTAGACTTTTGTGTCAATTTTAAGTCTATCAGTCTTATTGTGCAAAAATATAATGCACACTTGAAGAAAAAATATAAAAACGAATGGGATGTGACCAACACTAGATCTTTTCAGTACATTATTTAATCAAATTTTAACCACATTCCAACATCCAAAATTACTAAATTTTCAATAGGTACATATTACAATTTGTTTTCGATGATAATATTTAAAAATGGGGGTTGTGGCCAAACCAATCTCTTTACAACGTTGATAAACAGTCATATTTAAAACCATTTCGCGTAGTCCATGCGTGCAGAAATTGTATATTATACTTCATTCACACTTTATAGCAATATATAAAAAATAATGGGTTGTGGCCATCACTTGAACATTTTACAATGCTTAAACTCAATCAAATTTCAAACCACTTTTCATAGTCCGATATTGCAAAATAATTGGGTGACAATATTATAAAAAACGATTGCTTATTTCTTCACAATTTTACATTCTTGGCCAACGGCGGGACATAAAAGCTAGTTATTAATAAAACTATGGTTATTCTCGATCAAATTGGTTGCAACCCGTTTATAGAGTGGAAGTTTATAAACTTCCACTTAGAGTGGAAGTTTATAATGAAAATTTTACAAGTATGACACAGTTTTAATATACGTTATAATGAGTTTTGAGCATGAGCGGTCGAATATAATTGGTCCGTTTTTTGTTTATCATAATGTATTTTTTATATTATATAATAATGTATTTATCTCTTGAGGGTGACTGCTGCCAACGTACCTATTTTTTTCAATTTTGTATTTGCATCATTACTACAAAACGAATCATTTTGAAAAAAATCACCTAGTTTTTTTGGATATTAATAAAGAAAAATATATCTTTACTTTTTAACTATGTTCTGTATATATTATTGTAGGAAAATAATAAGCATACCTTGATTATTGACATTTATCTTAAATTTCTAAAAAACTCTAAGGTACAGAGCATTATATTTTTTTTGTAAATTAAAGAAGATCAAAATATCTGAAAAAATACGATGTAACGTGGCATTAATCCATCAGGTTTAGTTAATAAACCAAAAAAAAATTATTTCGCAATGGCGCTGAGTGGAAAATAAATGTTTTTTTAGGTTTATTTACTAAACCTGAAGCATTAATGCAACGCCACATCATATTTTTCTAAATATTTTTGTCTTCATTAATTTAAAAAAAAAATTGTTGAACTACGCCTTATATTTTATTAAAAATATAAGATAAACGTTGAAAATCAGGGTATGCCATTATTTTTCTACAAGAATTTATACAGAACATTATCAAAAAGTAAAGATATATTTTTCTTTATTAATACCCAAACTATCTAAATTATTTTTTTCAAAACGATTTGATAAGAAATAATGATGGTATATCAAATTGAAGAATAGGCACGTTGGCAGCAGTCCCCGCCTTAAATAAAAAAAATGTATGTAGTGAGAGTTTGGTGTAGCCCACAATCCGCTTGTTGTTTTCATTAGAACTAAAATTATCTACATGCTTGTCTACGATCAATACACATATTATTAGGTAAGTGTCCATGTAGGTTTTCTTATCAAATTCATTAGAATTTGTCACGTAGGTATTCTTTGACAGACATTTAATCTTACCTATACATGTACATACCTCATTTTCGTCGGTGTTAGGTACACAATATATACAGATAATATAAAGCCTATGTTGCCAATCTAAAGATCCATAGGAGGTCTCAATGTTTGACGTCACAGACGGTCTAGGATTGTTAATAATTCACCTTTGTTCACTGGACCAAAAGAGCAGATGTGTCTGCTGAAGTCTAATGGCTTACATTTTTTTTGTTGTTTATAAGTTTAACAATAAATTTATTTTAATTGTATGTTGTTAAATCCAGGTAGGTATATACCTAATTATATGTCTCAGTTTGAAGTTATAGTTGCCTATTGTAATGGAGCGAATAATGAGACTTAGATACAAACCTACATATAATATTTTTTACATATATATACCATCACGGCATATCCCACGATGTGGGGTAACCGGCGACAGGTAGAAAAGGAACAACGACACATTCGTGTATGCCCACACTCTAGTCTCGTCTCACCCACATATGCCCACACTCTAGACATGTTAAAAAAAAAAAAAAAAAAAAAAAAAAAAAAAAAAAAAAAAAAAAAAAAAAAAAAAAAAAAAAAAAAAAAAAAAAAAAAAAAAAAAATTTTTAATTAATGAATAAATAAATAAAATATATAAATATAAAATACCTACATACACATTTTTTACAATACTCCTTAAATTAAATATGACTGAAAGAATCGCATAAGACTGACAGTAAAATGAAGACAATACTCATTTTAATACTGTTTCAAGAATCGCATAAAACTTACAGAAGAATTAAAACAATATTGATTGAAATGTTGTTTAAAAAATCGCATAAGACTGACAGATTAATGAAAACAATACTGATTTAAAAAAAATCAAGATAAAGATTTTTCAAAGGAATTCTGGGGGGCAAGTCTCGTCCAATCGGCGAAATCAAAACCCTCGTGATTACCTACCCATATCATGAATATAATTATTATCATATGGAGTTCTATGACATCTAAAGATATTATAGAACTCCATACAATAATTACACTTACTCATGATATGGGTAATCATCCGGGTTTTGATTTCACCGGTGGGACTAGACTTGCCCCCCTGTTTTTTAGTAGAATGAATGTATCTTTGTATTAAGTACATAGTAAATCATTACGAATGCTCGTACTACATGTAAACACAATTAAATAGACTTTTATTAAAATTTTGTTTTCAGTATGGAGTTATAAGAACTATGCAATGTCTTTGCTCAGCAGTGGATAAATCGGGGCCGATGATTAAATGTACCTACACAGCTGTTTGTTACATGTCACCTGAGATTTTCTATGTGACCACCACACCATGCTGCTTCCATTCATCACGAGGTTGTCTCCGTTCTCGATATCTGACGTCGCATCGGTTCAGGACTGTCGTTAATATTGTGGCTTTGTTCGTTGGACCGAGAAGACAGGTCTGGTCTTTTGTTTGATATGCTACAGCAGCCTCTTACCACCGCCGTCCTAGTGGAGCCCAGTCTTCAATTACCAATACACGACACCGCTGTGGTTATTTGCAGAACGTGAGACAAACAATGGAAACTGAATTTTCAGAATTATTCATGTTTGCCTACTTATGAAGACTTATGGGTCTTTGTCGATTCTTAAATAAACAAGAAAACACATACCGTATTCTTGTTATCATAACAGCTGTTGAAAATTTAAGAAACGATGTTTAGAATTGAGGTTTCTAAAATTAGAAGAAACTACACCTTCCATAAATAAACTAGTTACATGTAACACATGAGATTCCACTGTCGATGGCGATAGAATGTCGATAACGATGGAATGCAAATTATGGATTTTTAAAGATATTTTGTTTTCTATATAAAACATATATGTTAGGTTGATTCTTTTTTCTTAACCAGAATATGAAAACAGCTTGATGGCAGTAGCGGAATTGTTTATAGAAGCCGAAAATCTTGGCTTGTCTATGAATATTAGGTAAGTTAAGAAATTCAAGTCATAATATTTTTTGTCTGTTTTATTGAGACTACATAAACCTACTACAAGATTAAAAATTGAACTGTATGTAGATACGATGCTTGACAGGACCACAATTGTAAATTTATATTATTTTCAAATATTTCCATGGCTACTCAAATGAACAACGATGCTAAAAAACATTTAATTTTCGACATTTATTCAGGGTTTGCCTAGTCCGAAGGTTCGAGGCACGCCTCTGCTTGATGATATGTATGTATATATGTATGGAGTATCAAACTGATTTTTTCTACTCCCAATTCTGAGTTCATCCATACATGTAATATATCTGCTGCGAAGCGTCTAAGTTGGTGATATTTGACTTTAATGTTGAAAAAACTACGCAATAGTCCACTATTGAATACAATTCTCTCACACGGGACTAAGGTTAATACTGTAGATTTATTAAGAGAAATAAATTCTCTTGAGCAAATCGAGAGCTGTGATAATAAATATATGGAAAAAATATGAACACACGAGTTTTTACAATGAAACTTATATATTTTTATATTCTCTCCATAAATGAATTATGGAGTTCTTCTTGGATACTGAAGACTGCAGAAGTTCCTAAATACATACATACAAGAGATACAATACATATTTGGTGCTTAATCAACATAAATTTATTTCCATTCTGCAGTTAGATATTTATACAATATAAGGCAACGGATATGCTGAATAAGTTTATGTTTTTTCCATTTATTAAAATATGACAATTGAAAAAAAAAGTGTATTGAGGTTATTAGATGGGTGGTGGCAGAGCAGTTAGCACGTTGGGTTAGTAATCCAGGGGTTGCGAGTTCGAATCCTGCCACGACCGATTCCGTTTACGAGAATTTATGTATGCTTATTTTAGGGAATGAATGAGGATGTATATGTAGGTACTTATTGCAAGTACATATTCATTCTATAAAAAAATATTATAACAACTAATCCAAAAGCGTCGATTACGGGAATTATTTAGAAAAAATGGATGAAAATATTGAGGTTCCTTAAGTTGCATTCTACATTTTACTTAAAATATATTTACATTTTACTTATAATATTTTTTTAATTAACTTTTTTTTAAATCCCTTAATAGGACCCTAATGTTATGATGAAATCTAATTTTTTGATTGACTCACATGAATTCAAATGTATACTCCTTGATTTATTGTGATATTAATTATTTATAAAAGAATATATATTTACTTGCCGATAATATTATAATAAGAATAACATAAGAGCGTGTATGAGACAATGCATGAACGTGAATGAAGCGATAAATGTATGTCAAGAGGGAGCAATGAGTCTGGCTTTAGGTTCTCTCTGCCTACCCCAAAGAGGGAAATGGTATGGGTATGGGAATTATATTATATCTTCCGTTTTCTGTCATTTTCCTGCAAATTACAATGTTTTATTTTTTTATTTATTATTTATCACATCATTTACATATGCTTCATTAAAAATAGATAACTGCTGCCCAACTAGGTATATCTGTTCTAGGGCTAGCAGTGTATGTATTATTATAATATATCACAGTAGAAAGAGACATATTATAGGTTGTATGTCCATTTTAGCAATTAACTAAAACTACACAAATTTAACTATTTCATACAGTTTAGAAAGGTGATTAGAATCATCATGATAAACATATACATGTGTAGGTATCTTGTAATTTATATGTATTAATTACACAAATCAGACCATTGAAAGTATCTATTAGGAATTATCACTAACAAAGCATGATAAGTTTGAACACCAATCTCATATCAAATCTTATAATTGTAAATAGTTCTGTTTTTTTCTGATCATAATTGAATTTCTGTTAATCATAAATTGTCGTTTTGATGTATGCAACCGATAATCTGTAGTCTAATGAATTGATTTTTATTAAAAAACTAGCGGACCCGACAGAAGTTGTCTTGCCCGAACTATTTGTGAAACAAAAAAATATATGTAACATATATTTGCATTATGAGGAGGGTATTATTCGCTGAGCAAACTTACATTTTCTTGTTCGATGAGCCACTAAACACTTTGAGGTTAGATTGATTGTCATTTCGTATATAATACAGCACATATGGTCTGGACACGGAAACGAACGAATTGAAATATGAATAATAATGAAACAGTAAACAGAAATTGAAATTCCATGCACAAATATATAATTGAAATATGAATAATATCGAAACAGATCGAAAAAAAATTGAATGTCAAAAAAATCCAAACTACGACCCAAATGACATATTTCTTAGTGTTGTCAGGTGGAAAAAAAAACTAAATATTGCTAATTCTACATAAACGCCACCTATTTTAATTTATAGTTGTTTTCCTTTTATTATATTAATGTTTAAAATTCCATTTTGTGAATCTAAACCATTTAGAGACTCGCACAAACACAGACGAAAAATTTCATCAAAATCGGTTCAGCCGTTTAGGAAGAGTTCAGTGACATACACACGTACAGAAGAAATATGTGTTTAAATGATTTTAGCTTTCAGATTTTTTGTTGTTATAAAAATTTTAAAGGCGGTCTTTCAAAACCTGTATAACAAGTACCTATTGTGTGCATACCACTAACCCAATTTATAAGAATTAAAAGGTCTTACTCAAAATGGCTTCATTAAGGATAATTTAAACGCTCCAAGTAGATATATCTGAACTTAATGTAATGAAACGATTGTCCATGGAGGTTTATTTCGTAGGGTAGACATATGATCTTATTGAAATGGGTTTGTTTTCATTTATTCGAAGTTATTTACAGTACCTATGTACATACATTTCTTTTAGATTAGTTATTTAGACTCTACTTGCATTGAATTCAATTATCAATTGATACAATTTTATTTTATACTGTTTGTAAGGTGTCTTATTATTTTTTGTCTATCTTTATCTAAATCTATGTTTTTATCTGAATCTATATTTTTATATGTTTCTATATTTTTATATGATTCTATATTTTTATCTGATTCTATATTTTTATCTGTCTCTATATTTTTATCTGTTTCTATATTTTTATCTGTCTCTATATTTTTATCTGTTTCTATATTTTTATCTGCCTCTATATTTTTATCTGATTCTATATTTTTATCTGTAGGTATCTATACTTTTTATCTGTATCTATATTTTTATCTGTTTCTATATTTTTATCTGTCTCTATATTTTTATCTGTTTCTATATTTTTATCTGTCTCTATATTTTTATCTGATTCTATATTTTTATCTGTAGGTATCTATACTTTTTATCTGTATCTATATTTTTTATCTGTTTCTATATTTTTATCTGTCTCTATATTTTTATCTGTTTCTATATTTTTATCTGTCTCTATATTTTTATCTGATTCTATATTTTTATCTGTAGGTATCTATACTTTTTATCTGTATCTATATTTTTATCTGTTTCTATATTTTTATCTGTCTCTATATTTTTATCTGTTTCTATATTTTTATCTGTCTCTATATTTTTATCTGATTCTATATTTTTATCTGTTTCTATATTTTTATCTGTCTCTATATTTTTATCTGTTTCTATATTTTTATCTGTCTCTATATTTTTATCTGATTCTATATTTTTATCTGTAGGTATCTATACTTTTTATCTGTATCTATATTTTTATCTGTTTCTATATTTTTATGTGGTTCTATATATTATAATCTGTTTTTAATTAATTATTTTTAGTATTGTTATAAGTTAATTGCTTATGCCGTATATTGTGTAATTATATAAATACTTAAATTATAAAAAATGAAAAGTATAAAAATGACAAAAATAAAACGTTTTTTGGAATTTTGTTTTTATGACCGTAGGTTAGATTTTTCAAACCATCTTAGGGCATTAACTTTAATTTTACTTATAATATCCTTCTCTATCTTGCGATCTTTCTTTATTATACATCGTTCTATTACATACTCTTCTAAGTGATATCAATTATTGTGTTTTTAGGTTATTATTACAAATTTGCATATTTGATTGCGTTAAGGTTTCACGTCGCTGGGTTGATTGGAAGAAACTGCCTTGAGGCAACTAATCCGCCTATGTGCACTTGATTTTACATAAATCAATTAAACAAATAAATAAATATTGAGATATGGTGACCCTATTGGATATATCTTGAACAAAGAATTAATTAAAGTCTGCATGGCTTAATTATATCGTGTAAGTTGAATAATTGCCAGCAGTAATTAATTTCTAGATATAATTAGGTTTATCTAGCTTCATATAGGTACTTATTTACGACGTCTCATATGCCAGCCATGCATTATTATGTGGATTAACAAAATTATGACTATGTTTGTTGTGTTTTGTTTTGGAAATGTTTTTTTTTATTTGTTCTTACGTTCAATGAATTCAAAGTATTATAGCCACATTATTCAGTGGAGATAAATATGCCATTCTACAACTCACAGTGGAGGGAAAGATAGAGGAATGATGGGATATGGTACGTAAAAAACATGGTGACTTAAAAATTTCAGGCAGTGGTTCGGAAATAGGATTGCGATCCAGCAGCGTTTTCGATTCAGCAGGATTTTAGCGAATTTTCTTAATAATTGCTGGATCCATCAATTTTTTATTTTTAATTATGACTAATACCGTATGAATAAGTCATATCTCACCCTTATTGTCTTCATTTTTTCGTGTACATAGATGATAGTATAATGATCATATTATATTATTTTAGAACAGACTAATAAAGCTGCATGAGGGACATTGTTTGGGACAATAAACATATGCTAGTTGAGAGTAAGGTCCGAATATATAAAACCTGCATCAGACCCATAATGACTTATGGAGTTGAAGCAAGGGCAGACACGGTGAGAATAAAACAGCTACTCAGAACAACAGAGGTGAAGACACTAAGACCTATCTTGGGCAGAACCCTCAGAGACAGAAACCCCAACGAGGAGATCCGCAGAACCTACAATGTGGAGGATATTGTAAGGTGGAGCAGGCAAAGAAGACGACACTGGAGAGATCATGTTAAAAGGATGAATCCAGAAAGGCTGCCAAAGATTGTAATGCGCGAAATACCAGAGGGACGCCGACCACCGGGAAGACCATCAAAGATATGGAGGGAGAGCTGGACATCCTCGTCCCAGGACCAAGATCTAAAAACAGATCATGGATCTAAAAAAAGAGGAAGAAGATTATTAGGTATTTTGTACCATTACAATTTATTAATAAAACTGTATGTTTCCTTGATAAATAAATTAAATAGATGGGTCGATGGCAGAGCGGTTAGCGCGCTGGGCTAATAATCCAGTGATCGCGAGTTCGAATCCTGCCTCGACCGATTTCGTTCACCTATAGCACAAGCATTTTTTTACAATATAACTTAAAATATATAGTACTATAATGAACTTAAAATTAAAGTGTTGTGTTTTTTATTTTGATCACTTACTCATTATAGTGTTATATTTTGTAGATGATTTCTGGATAAGACACTACACTAGGCCAATGCCTGTGTCGGAGTGCCATTACATATATTTTTATTTAGTATAATGTTAATCTATTGGTACCTACTGTAAGGTAGTCTAATAGTACAATGTATTTATTTGTTCATTTCACTATATGCAATAGTCTTTCACTCTCTTCTCTACCTTTGTTAAATAACCATTTAAATATTATTTTTTTTGCATTAGTTGATGAGATAGTTGAAATTTCTGGTATGTCTTGTTTTAACATATTATGAAGTTTAGGTGCTAGGTATGCATAGTTTTTTTGTCCTAGTGTGGTTTTCATTCTGGGTACTGCTTCAAGATTTTGTACAGTTTGTCTAGTTTCATGTGTAGTATGGTTTTGGGGAACGGGAATTTATTTGCTTATTTTAGGGAACGTAGGAAGATGTATATGTACTTGTTTAACAAGGACATATTCATTTAAAAAAGATAAATAAAAAAAAATAGGTAAATGTGTAACCATTATAACTTCGTTTAGTTTCTATTTATATTTAGGTTTTTAACTCAATTTTTCTGCAAACGGCAGGATTTTTGAATAATTATTAATAAAGATAAAAAATTGACGCTCGTTTTAATGCTATTGAAAGTTGATATATGAAAAAAACTCAACGCGGATTCGAACCCCACGAAAGTCATTGTGACGTGTTTACATTATTCATTTTTCGTGCAGAGAGGAGAGCGCGCGCATTATCTGTGAACGTCCAATGACGCGCTTCAAAAATTCAATTAGTGTCACTTCAAAGATGTTTTTTATCACCACGCCATGCCCCGACTATACCTACATATATATTCTGTTGCTGGGGGATTAGTTCCAAGCGATGTGGCCAAGTACATTACTCCGCTTCCCGCTGTGCACTCATTATTGTAGAAAGATAGGTAGGAAGATAAGTATATAGATATATAATAGACCATTTGAAACGCTGACGATGTTGCGTCGGCGTCGCGTCGTTCGGGCATGCCAGCGTGATTTTGACAGGCGTTCATTCGCGTCATTCATTCGTTTGCCTGTAACTACGTCTTTTATTCGAAACTAATAGAAATTACGCGTAATATTTTTTGATAGTGATTATTTTTTATTTTACATAAAAAAAATAGCTATTAATTGTTTTTTTTTCATGAAAAAAATAGGTAAGTACCTACCCATTTTTTTAAATATGATGGAGAAAGAGAGAGTTTCTGACCACTGCATGAGCATATATTTTGGCCACGTTTGCCGTGGTGATAGATATGCCCTTCTAAAACTTATAGTGGATGGAAAGAAAGAGGGAAGACTATAGAGGGAGTATGGGGCGTACTTAAAAGAATATCGTGGCTTAGAAATCTTAGGCACAAGAAGAAGAAGAAAAATAATTTATTTAAATGGAAGTTTTGTCCATTTAGAGATTAAATCTAACATTATCCATTAAAAGGTCAAAAGTTAAAGTCTATGAGAGAAATTGAATAAGAATTCACAAAACCTGATAATTATATTTTGTTTCTTAAAATACAGAATTGATAACATAGTAATTATTATTTTACTAGTAGAGAATTATTATTTTGTTTCATAAGAGGCCAATAACATCATTACTGTTTTTTTTTCGTTCGACACTAAAATGGATAAAAAAAATGTTTAGCATTAACATAATATGCTGGTACATGATTAAATAAGAACGTCAGTGTCATTTGAATATATAAAGGAATCTATAAAAAATGCATAAATAAATAAATAATTTGGCACCGACAGGTATTAACGGAAATAAATCCGGTATTTATGAAAAGGTTAATAATATTCTCTGCGTTGCCAATTTAAATAAAAAAAAAAATATTCAACAAAAAACTGAATTAATTATATTATTCGGTATTACCTACATGTATTACGAGAGGATATGAAAAACGTGTATATTTTTTTGGTTCCTTTCATATGTTGAATTTAAAAAAGAGTTTTATTTATGTCTTAAATTATTTCACAATACTTACGTTTTTTAATGGTTAAAAATAAATTTTGTAAATGTAGGTAGATGGCAACTGTTCTTCTTTCACCACCATCCGTTCTGCTTACGGGGATTAATGAAGTGAACCGTATTTTTGACAAAGTCTGAAGTTTGAAGTAGCTCTTCGTGGCTGCAAGGTCCGCGTGTCCAATGGGTCAAAAGAAATTCCTTCGGACACGGAGAAGTTAGTGCATTCCCGTAGGAAATACTCAGAAGTCTGTTCAGGATTATCACAAAGCTGACATGAGGACGAATCGGATAAGTGAAAACGAGAAAGATAAATTTTGAAACTACCGTGTCCTGTAAGGAATTACGTAATCGCATAGTCAGAATAATCAACGGAGATTACTCCAACTACATTTTTCTATTCAATAGTGTAATCATGATAAAAAAAATAATTTGTGTTTGTGATTGAATATGTGCTCATGTAATTTTGTGAGCATCCATAATTGGACGTCCAGCACTCATAATAATAACCAATATTATTTTCTTTTTTATGAAAATTGTAAGCTGGATATGTCTGTCGATGTACCGTTTTTTTTATATTTACAATAATTAGGTTTACAATATAGGTATACATATGATAAATAAATCGAATTGTATATCTAATAATTGTAGTCATGCGTGCAATGATTTATTTATAGCTGTTCGTCGACTAAAACTTACTCATAATAATTAGCAGATCAATTCATAAATGAAAAAGGAAATTCAGAAACCCCTTAAGTCATTTTTGAACATGATCATAATTTTGATCGCATCAGTGTAGAGGTCCTACATCTGGAGTCCTAGGGACGAAAACTGGATGCTATAGAAATATAAGAACAAATACATACATAATATGTAGGACTCCAGATGTAGGACCTCTACACTGTTGCGATCAAAATTATGATCGTTTTCAAAAATGACTTATGGGGTTTCTGAATTTCCTTATTCAAATAGTAAAATACCTATGAAAAGAGCAACATAAAATGCAACAATAATTTGCTCTTTTCACATATAAAACTAATGGGTTGTGGCCAACGCTAAACTCCTCACTTACAAGTCATTCTATTAAGTATTCAAATTTTGTATAGAAAATATTCAGCATTTTCATGTAATGTTTTGTTAAATTATTTTTTATTTAAATATTTTATTATGAAAACTTGATAATTCTTCAATGCCATTTTATGAAAGTGATGTGCCTTTTTCCAATTTGAAAATAAAAGTTTCCAATTTTAGGTTTTTTATCTTTGGATCACTTAAACACTATTCAGAAATCCTTAAAAATCTAATGGGGTCTAAGTGAGTATCAGATATACAAATTTGCAAAAATTGAAAAGAATCGAATGAGTACTTTAGTCTATAATCGATAAAGTAAAATAAACACGCTATACATAGCTCACACTCACACACAGATGCATGTTGATGAAACTTTCTGAATACAATCTCAGCATGATACTAGTTGATAATCTGCAATAAAAAAATAACCTGAAAATTTGCGAAATCATATCATCCCACTAATAAAAAAAAATATATATATTTCACCTCACTAATATATCACTCATAACCCCCTTGGGTTAGTGAGAAGTAAAAATATATGTGAAGATAGCAAAAATACACAAGTTAGTCATTTAAAAATTTCATTTACGTTGTTTGATGTATTGTTATAAAGTAAACTGTAATTAGGGAAAATCAACAAATTATTGTCATATAATGTAGGTATATATAATAATGTTATTTGCTTTTATTGAAACATGCTTTTTGCTGGTTATTTACAAAAGAATTCATATTGTTTGTCATGCGTTACATCTTCTCAGTACTTATATTTGTACGCGTTGCGTGATGTCTTACTGTACCTATAATATGTAGGTATTACTCATACATATACCTACGCATTTACTATGTTATGGGTATTCATACAGGGTCCAGGGATTTTCAATTCTCCAAATAAAATAATTTTAAAATTAAAAATAAAATAACAACGCAGTTAAAAGTACCTTTGATACTGAATAATACTCGTACACTGAATAATACGCGTTCATTTTTGACACTGAATAATACTTGTTCACCGAATAATACCATCACCACCATGGTGGTGATGATAATACTCGTACATTTTTGACACTGAATAATACTCCTCCATTTTAGACACTGAATAATACTTGTTCACCGAATAATACCATCACCACCATGGTGGTGATGATAATACTCGTACATTTTTGACACTGAATAATACTCCTCCATTTTAGACACTGAATAATACTTGTTCACCGAATAATACCATCACCACCATGGTGGTGATGATAATACTCGTACATTTTTGACACTGAATAATACTCCTCCATTTTAGACACTGAATAATACTTGTTCACCGAATAATACCATCACCACCATGGTGGTGATGATAATACTCGTACATTTTTGACACTGAATAATACTCCTCCATTTTAGACACTGAATAATACTTGTTCACCGAATAATACCATCACCACCATGGTGGTGATGATAATACTCGTACATTTTTGACACTGAATAATACTCCTCCATTTTAGACACTGAATAATACTCGTACACCGAATAATACCATCACCACCATGGTGGTGATGATAATACTCGTACATTTTTGACACTGAATAATACTCCTCCATTTTAGACACTGAATAATACTTGTTCACCGAATTATACCATCACCACCATGGTGGTGATGATAATACTCGTACATTTTTGACACTGAATAATACTCCTCCATTTTAGACACTGAATAATACTCGTACACCGAATAATACCATCACCACCATGGTGGTGATGATAATACTCGTACATTTTTGACACTGGATAATACGCGTTCATTTTTGACACTGAATAATACTCGTACGTTTTTGGAACTGGATAATACGCGTTCATTTTTGACACTGAATAATACTCGTATGTTTTTGACACTGGATAATACGCGTTCATTTTTGACACTGAATAATACTCCTCCATTTTAGTCACAGAATAATACTCCCCCATTTTTGACACTGAATAATACCTACTCGTACACTGAATAATACCATCACCACCATGGTGGTGATGATTATACTCGTACATTTATGACACTGGAAAATACGCGTTCATTTTTGACACTGAATAATACTCGTTCATTTTAGACACTGAATAATACCATCACCACCATGGTGGAGATGATAACACTCGTACATTTTTGACACTGAATAATACGCGTTAATTTTTGACACTGAATAATACTCGTTCATTTTTGACACTGAATAATACTCGTTCATTTTAGACACTGAATAATACCATCACCACCATGGTGGTGATGATAACACTCGTACTTTTTTGACACTGAGTAATACGCGTTCATTTTTGACACTGAATAATACTCGTACGTTTTTGACACTGAAAAATACTAGTACAGTTTTGATCTTCTTCCTCGTCTTTTCCTTAAAAAAATACAAAAAGGCAGGTAGTAGATATTTAACTGAGTCGCTTAGGAATGGTCCGTTTCGATTACCGGTGTAGGTACAGTTTTTTTACTAAACTTGCTATTGAGTGCAAGGAAATCTTGAGTGTTTATTTGGAACAAAAATATTATGTAAGAACGTTTTTTTTAAATAATATTAAATATCTACCACTAATAATATGAACCTACCACTATACTATCTATGGCATCACGTTGCTTTGGTTGGTTGGAAGAAATTGTCTTGTGGCAATAAACCCGCCATTGTACACAGTATTGTTCATAAAGCTTAATAAATAAATAAAATACTTCCCTACACCCTGCAAAAGTGGCGATTTTATTGCCATATGGCAATTTCTTACAACCAACCAGTGTTTTCTCTCTAAAGAAGCAACTTCGTTAGAAGTGATCGAACCTAGATCGTCCACACAGAAGCAAAACGGTTTAACAACTGTACCATGATACATCACATGTTGAAATACATTTTTTTCCAGGTTCCATTTTTTAAACATGTAATTCTTTGTACAATTTTTTTATTTCCTAGGCAATTATTTTAAAATGATTGTTGATATCTGGTTAAGTAAGGAGGAGCCATACCTTCTTATAGTGGAATATAGACTGTGTGGTGTGTTCTCCGTTTGACAAGAAAGCTAAACAAAAGTATGAACAAACACAGCTACGTAATATCTCTAAAGTATAATATGTACCTAACAAAGTCAATAAACAAACTAAAAAGTCCACGAAATAATCTAAAACCGAATAGAAATATCGTTCCACGGAAAGAGCGTCATACACTAATGCACGGTTTACACAAAGACACTAGATACTATACACTAGAAACTAGACATTCTGCACTAAACAGTGGACAGTATATGTACACTAGATATTATACACTAGGCACTAGAAACTAGACCCAAGACATTATACACTAAACACTTGACACTATATATTATTGAAATTCCATTTTTGAAACTTCTGTTCAATGTTGGAAATAAAATTTATTTATTTATTTGAATCTTTCTGTACATATTATAAGTAGGTATACTGACGGGCTTATTGCCTAATGGCAATTTCTTCCAACCAACCAGGGTAAATGTTAAATATACAAAAGAGTGTGTAGGTACTGTGGCAATAAGTTAATCACATTACAAAATAAATAAAGATAGCAGAAGAAAAGTAAAAAAAAACAAAGAAGATAGCATATAAGAACAAATCATAGCAATGATAGGAAGACTAAGGGATAAGGAAAGGAAGAGGAGAGGAAGATGTAACCAGGTGTTGTCAGATAAATATTTATATTAGCTATAAATCTCAGCAGTTTTCAATCTGTCGATTGATGCGGCTTCCAAACTGTGGAATTCCATACAAATTATGAAAAAAACATTCGTAATAGAATATATTACATACATACATACATACATACCATCACGCCGTGTCCATTGCGGGGTAGGCAGAGAGAACCAAACGCCACATTTTTCTATCCTGGCACGCATTTCACGCCTCGTCCACATTCATGCATCGTCTCATACATGTTCGTCAGTTGCTCACACTTCTAACATTTCCGTCTTTCAGAATATCGTTCACATGGTCGTTCCATCCCTTTCTTGGGCGTCCCCGACCTCTCATTCCATTCCTTTCCGCTCTGTATATTTTCTTCGTCAGGCGCTCCTCATTCATTCTCCCCATGTGACCAAACCATCTCAATGTGTTCACCTTCATTCTAGTAATGATTTCTTTGTAGAATATATTTGCTTAATTTCATAATTAGCTATAAATCTATTATATTAGCTTATTTATTAGCTTATATATTCGCATTTTATTTCCAAATAGCTAAAAAGGCACATCACTTACATAAAATGTCATTAAAGAATCGTCAAATTTTCATAGTAAAATATTTATATCAAAAATAATTCAACACACTCATTTCAAGAAAATGCTGAAAAATTGTCCATATGTACACAATTTGAATTCTTTGTGAAGTTACTTATAGGTAGTGAGGAGTATAGCGTTGGCCACAACCCACTCGTTTAAGTCAGTTTGTAATAATATGTGAAACAATAAAATGGGTGAACGGATCTTTATATGCTTCATTAAATGTTTAAATTTTTTTCTGTATAGGTAGATACCTACCTACTTGTTTTGTCTCCTTGTGAAAATAAAATAAATTAAAATATTTACATAAAAATTAATGAGGTAATATAAAAACGATAATTTCTTAAGCATCACGTAGCACGATCGTTTTAGCTGTTTGAGTAGCGCAATACAAAAACGTAAGTCATGCTTTGGATGAGAAGTTTTTAATCACGAAATAATTCACGACCATTTATTTACCGAGATAGGAAGCTTCTCTATAAATAAATCTCTTCTTTAATTGATTCCACGATCGCTTCAAATGAAGGTATGCAGCAGAACGTAACTATTTAATTTAAGAACGTACACAGTGATCAAGCGAAAAATATCCGAATCGTTAATTATACCGTCCACAATGACTCGATTTCTGAGAAAACCTCAACGATAACCAGTATTTTTCACGTTATTTGGTTTTAATTACAGAACGTTTTCGCCATGACTATTTAGTACCTCCGAGGCTGTCAATGTAATTAATCAAATGACGTCATTCGATACAATTTCAATATTGATGTCTCTTTATTCTTCTTCTTCTTGTGTTAGATCGTAGATCTGTTTTTTCGAGAAAGTTATTCCTGTGAAGCTGAGGTCCAGCTATCCCTCCTGCACCTATTCGGTGGTCTTCCGGGGAAGCGGTGCCCTGGTGGGATTTCGTTTGCCGCTATGGATGGGATTCGAGATGCGTCCATCTTGTTGACATGGTCCCTCCAAAATCTTCTCCTAGCTTTACTCCATCGTATGATGTCCTCTGTCTCACAGGTCCTTCTAATGTCGTCATTGCGAATTCTCTTTATTGAAGTACCTACCTATTTATTCATGTCTCTTTATTGAATCTGGGAAATGTACATGTATATAATTTTATATCCTTCTGTTAAATATAGATCGGTGTAGGTACATTTGCGATGGCTAAGTATTTTTTTTTTTACCTTTATAGTAGGTACATATACATCTTCCTACATTCCCTAAATTAATCATAAATGCCTGTGCTATAGGCGAACGAAATCGGTCGAGGCAGGATTCGAACTCGCGACTACTGTATTACTAGCCCAGCACGCTAACCGCTCTGCCATCGACCCATCTAAACCCATCTATATTACCCTTGTTGCAGCATATTGATAAATTGAATAGAAATTGGTTGCAGAAAAAAAAATATCAACACCTTTGCCATTTGAGGTTAGGAATAAGTTTATTATGTATTCGTATTTGTCAAGCTATTTGATCATAATTTTCAAATAAATTATATATGTCAACATATTTTTATCTACTTTTATGATTTTCAACACTATTTGTTATTTTTTTTTTATTGAATTATCGCGATTAATTAAATGTCAACTTTGACAGCTGGTAAAATTGGTAAAACGATAAATGCGTTTTCCAAGATCTAGTGTTACGCCATCTATAGACTCGATCCTGAAAGTAATTGTATTTTATTTAAAAATAAAAGACTACGGATTGGAATGCACAACATACTACTTAATTATGTATAAAACGATATGGCAATTGCAGTATGCAGCTGTTAGGTATTATATAATAGTAATCAACTCTGATCAATACCTATACCTATTACCTATTATGTACTTTAAACATATCATTATGGTGATTATATTAAGTTAATTAACATTTTTGGTAAAAAAAATGAAACAAAGTATCGTAAGAAGCAATTAAATGAAATTAAAACCATCGTAATGATATATTATGACTTGTATAGAATGTGTCTAATATGTGATGTACATAAGCACTAGATGTTAATGTCATATTAATTTCAACTGAAAATGGAAATGGAAGGAAAGAAACCGGTTTCCAACAAACAGTACTATCTCATTATTGAAAAAATATTTACCACAATTGAAAAAAATATTCTAAAAAATAAAAAATATTTTTACTCCTCACTACCCCAAGTAGGGGGGGGGGGTATGAATTTGCAATTTAAGGTTATTTTATATTATTACAGATTATCAACATGTATCATGCTGAGATAGTATTCTGAAATTTTCATTAGTTACAATATATCTGTGTGTGCTGTGTGACAAAAAGCTGCTTCGCAGTTTGGCGGGAAAAAATAAATGTGTATATTTTTTTTAAAAAAAAAAGTAAAATATGCATTACGTACAGCGTGTTAATGTTTTATATATGTTCTGAGATTTTAAGTAAATCTGAAAAGCAAACACTATTAGGTACTGCTATATAAATAAATGTGTCATTGATATCCGATGTATATTTTAGATTTAAATAAATAAATAAATACATATTAACAAATAAATTATATAATTAATTAAAAAAAAAAATTAGATGGGTCGATGGCAGAGCGGTTAGCGCGCTGGGCTAGTAATCCAGTGGTCTCGAATTCGAATCTTGCCTCGACCGATTTTGTTCACCTATAGCACAAGCATTCATGCTTAATTTAGGGAATGTAGGAAGATGTGTATGTACTTGTTTATCAAGGACATATTCATTTAAAAAAAAAAACATTGAATGTGTATGAGATAACCCGGCGCCACCTCGATTTATGTGCTAATCTCCTGGCCTAAATTCGTAGCTTATGTCAGCTCTGCATAAACCTTAATCTGTGTATCCACCTTATTCATAATATAATGTTAGCTATCACTATAATAATTTGACAAGTCTTTAGTTTTAAAGAAACCATTTCACTTTAATATTATAAATCTAAGAACTTTTTTGTTCGATTATAATTATGCGGTGTGATAAAACGGAGCGGCAAATTCAAGCGAAATTGATTTGTTAAGAAATACATAACTTTAAAGATTTCTCGGATGAAATAAAATATAAGTAGATATGTTTTATTTCGTTGTGTTCAAGTTGATTGATTTCCATATCTAGAATTCAAAAACATGTTTTTCTACTTGTTCTAAGAACTCTCACATTTCCATATAATATGTGAGGTAGGTAAAACGTCTTATTTGTGCGATATCCATTGTTTCACATAAAGCGTTATACAAGCAATAAAATAACACATTTCGTGAATAAACATATTATTTGTAGAAACTGTTATTAACCCAGGATAACACTTTATCAGCCAACGCGTGTGGCCATTGTTTGGCAAACATTTGCAATTGGTAATATTATTACTTACTACCTAAGGAAAATAGAGTGAAAAACATAGTGAATGGAGCACTAAGACCAGTTATGAATGATCGCAACATAAAAAAAGGATGCAAAAATTGCCATTCATAACGCTATATTAGTGCCTACCTTGACGTATGCAAGTGAAACCTGGACATGGCAAAACTCGCACGAAAGCAGAATAAATGCAGTTGAAATGAGATCGCTAAGAAGAATCTGTAATCTGTGTTGAAATGAGAACATATGGAAATAATGTAAGATGAAGAAAGATGTTCATTAATAGAATGAAAGTGAATACATTGAGATGGTTTGGCCACATGGGGAGAATGAATGAGGAACGTCGGGGGCGCCTAAGGAAGGGATGGCACGTCCATGCGAACGGTATTTTGAAAGACGGAAATGTTAGAAGCGTGAACAACAGACGAATATGTATAAGACGATGTATGAATGTTGACGAGGCGATGAATGCGTGTCACGATTGCAAAATGCGGTTCTCTCTGCCTACCCCGTGAGGGACAAGGTGTGATGGATGGATGGTGTATAGCTATGGAAAATACTATGTTTTATATATTCTGTATTTCCACCTTTATACAACTCGGGTCTAATACATTAGTTGGTAGGTATGTCGAGCACGTTCGGCCAACTATGGCCCAATGTGTTGTAGAGTGCGTCTCCGGCGATATTGTAATTTCGTTCGCCCTGTGTATTGTTTTCGCTCCGTTTTCGTAGAAAATTGAAAATATCCCCGTGTCGAATCGACAACAATCAGATTCAAAATTGCGACTCGAACAATTTCCATATTGACAGATTATGGAAAATATTTTATTTTCTCTTTCGCTGAATGACGGAAAGCATAATATTCGCGAAATTACTCTAACGAAGCAGTACAGTACAGAGTGTGTTATTATTTATTGGCCCAGTAGTACTAGATACGAAAAACAAGCATAGGTACATAATAACATATATCGAAAACAAAATCATAGAAAAGAATACAATAATAAACTTACGCAAAAAAAGAATAACTTATCAAAATAATAAAAAAATAAAAACATTCATTAACATAATTAAATTTCAATCTACTTTCGTTTCATACATATAAATATGCAAACCAGAAAATTACACACTTTAGTAGAGGTTATGTTTTTGAAAATTTTCAATAGTGTTCTTATACGGCGGTACTAATAACGAAAAAGTAGTGAGGTTGAACTATGGAATAGAGTGACTAAAACCTAACGGCCAAAAATCTTACTAATAACCAAGTTTTAAAACTTCTATTTTATTCCATGGTTTATATCACCATGGTAACGCTAAACCATCCGGTCCCCTAGTTTAGTGGTGGAATAGCAATAGTGAACTCGTGAGCTGTCAAAAGTCAAATAGACCGCGCGTATTGTATTTTGTCATTTTTAAAGAAATACTTTTTTTAATTATGGACAACAATCTGTTTGATTATAGAATCGGCGATTTTGAAAGATCGTTTCAAGAAATTGAACAGGTGGAAAGTTTTTTGATGACGCAAAATTTATAAGGTGTGTTCATAGGTGCGTTGTAATCCGTTTGTTGATTACGACGACATTAATTTTAGAAGAAAGTACAGATTTTCAAAGGCAGGAGTTAGACATCTCGTAGATTTATTTGGAAGAAGGCAAATAAATGAAGATATTTATTTTCCATTGACAATTGTTTTTAAATAAATGTAATAAGTTATGTTGAAATAAGTTAAATTATTGGAATTTCAACCAAAACGTGACGATACATAAACAGTAAACCGTCAAAACCAACAGTAAACAAACAAACAATGACAAACATAGAAATACGATGATTCTCGATAGATGTCATAGATGACGGCTAATAAAGTCATAGAGAATGAACAAAAAATAGCATAAAGTAAAGAAAAATTCCGAAATTCCCGTTAAATGGCTGCGTTCACACAACATTCATTCCGTATTCCATGGTTTACTTAGTCCTTGTATATTTTTACATTATTAGTAAGAACTCACTAAACCACGAATTAGTGCCTAATACGTGGTTTACGTAGTGCGAGGTTTAGTTGGCTAAAACGAGTTTTAACGAAAATGTTATTAGTACCGCTGATTGTGTTTAATAGAATGTAAAAATACATCAGTCAGATAACCATAATCATTGCCCAACCAATGAATTATATTAATTGACAGAATGGTTGGCAGAACTTGATCCAAGGCTGTAAAACTCAGACGCTGCCCATATGGGTGAAGATGATACAAGTACCAGAGCTACACGAAAAGTAAAGTAAGTAATTGGTGAGTTAGGGAAATAATTAGTGTTCGATTAAATTAAATAGATTGTTAACTATATTTATTTATTTTTTTATTTATTGAGACATTCACGGCTTAAAGCCCTTTACAAAACAAAATATTAGATAACACAGCATAAACTTAAACAAAAAAGCATAATTTATAAACATTCATAACATTTATACATATCAATGTTAGCAGAAAATATAAACATAAAAACACATAAGAAAGGTAAATTAAACACAAAAGTGCATACATTAAGAACCAAATAATAAATAAAAAAACGACTCAAATAAAATAAAGTAATCACATAGCATGAACATAAGAATATTACTCACTATATATAAATATGAATGGTGTGAATAACTACCTACATACTTAGCCACACTGAATCAGTGAATGCTGCCAGATGTGATAATAAACAACATTATTGAATTAAATAAAATAAAATTTAAATGCACAAAAATATAATCATTTGGGGGTATGATTTCGAAAATGTTTTATTAAAGTGTGTTTATAGTCCTTAAAAGAATTAAAGAAAGGGTCAGTCAGATAACCAAAGTCATTGCCCAATCTAAGAATTATATTCAATGTAGCGTTATATAAATAGTTAGTGTTGGACATCTTTCATATAAAAGTTATAATTTGGCGGATATTTCTTGTTGGAACATGGTAATGTATCTGACTGACAAGGTAAGGGGAGCTAAAGTAATTATTATTAATTATCTTATAGCAGAGCATGATATCAGACACAATCCTTCAATATACAATAAACCGGTGAAAACTTATAATAGACTTATAAGTATAGTTTTCGCCAAAAATTTAGAAAAATTACGTGTGTGCGCAAGTCTTTTTTTGTTGTTGCTTGGTTGGTTTGATCGCCGATGTACGCAAATCGCTCCCATCCATGCCGAATAATTTCAAGATATTTGGTGACAACTATGTATAACAACGTAAGCTGTAGTATTTCCTATCATGTAGGTTACAGGTTAGATAGCCTTGGTAAAATTGAGTACAACGTGCCTTCTCAAGATCGAGGGACCAGCATTGTTTAGTGTTGTTTTCGAGTAAGTCATCTTCTTCTTCTTCTTTCTCAGCCATCTCTCCACTGCTGGATGTAGGCCTCTTCTAATAGCTTCCACTCGTCTTTTTTCTGGGCTTTTCGAACCCATCCGCTTCCAGCGACAGGGGCAATATCATCGGCCCACCTTTTCTGGGGCCGGCCTATTCCCCTTTTCATATCCCATGGTCTCCAATTTAGAATTCTGGGTGCCCATCTGTCCGTACCCTGTCTGGCAACATGACCTGCCCATTGCCATTTAAGTTTTGCAACTCGATCCATGACATCAACAACTTTTGTCTGGCGTCTGATTTCTTCATTTCTAATTTTGTCTCTTAGACTTACGCCTATCATTTGCCTTTCTATGGATCTCTGAGTGCATTTTAGCTTATGTATGGTCCTCGCAGTTAGCGTGATAGTTTCCAGACCATACGTAAGCACAGGCAGGATACATGTTTCAAAAACTTTTCTTTTCAGACATGTGGGAATATCTCTGTTTTTTAGGACATGTTTAAGTTTTCCAAAGGCTGCCCAACCTAGTCCGATCCTTCTGGGTATTTCTGCTGTCTGGTTATCCTTTCCTAATTTTATCTTGTGTCCAAGGTATATTTATTCTTCAACAGCTTCAATTATTTTACTATCAAAAAAGTAAGTCATAAGGACCGTCAAAATGAGGTTCTTCTCTCTGCCCTTATCAATTAGGAAAACGGAGTGTAACAATAATTCAATATGACAGTTTGCATAATTTAAATTTGTACCGGTTCCAGTTAAAAGTATGGTTGAACCGTTCGTTACAGATGGCGGCCATAATTCACGATGACTTATTGACATGCATCAGATAAAGGTCGCGTGGATCAGACAGGAACCTCCTGGCTTCTGTAAATGTAATCTCGGAAACCAGAGAAATTTATACACAGCAGCTGGGTGCGTCTGAAAATTCTATACCTCCCTTGACTGACTATTGACCGCTGTACACAAATGATAACTACTAACCTTTAGACTGAATATTTACATTTAAGAACAATAGATTCATGACATCACTTCCAGGTAACAAAAATATTTATCATAATGATATGTTAAGACTACACTTAAAAGTACTTTCATACATTAGAAGGAATATTTACATTTAAGAACAATAGATTCATGACATCACTTCCAGGTAACAAAAATATTTATCAAAATGATATGTGAAGACTACACTTAAAAGTACTTAAAAAGCATTTTTAGTATGAATTTACTACTACGAAATAAATCGGTATATTTAAAGTCTTTTAGTTTGTTCTTTTAAATAGATTTTTTTCTATTTATATGGAAATAATTATTTTTGTAACATGCATTAAATGTGTCTAGTATAATATTGTACTCTGTATTATTTCATTATTTGTTTTTCGTACTGTTCAAGCCATAAAAAAATATTAATCTAAATTTTACAACAAAATTTGATATCCTATTTATTTATTTATTTTTTGCCATTTACATAATAACAAACATAAAAATATACACATTAAAATAAAACGAGTGGGTTGTGGCCAACGCTAAACTCCTCACTAACGCCATTCTATAAAGTATTCAAATTTTGTATAGAAAATTTGCAGCATTTTCATGAAATGAGTTTGTTAAATTATTTTTCATTTAAATATTTTATTATGAAAACTTGATAACTCTTCAATGCCATTTTATGAAAGTGATGTGCCTTTTTACCAATTTGAAAATAAAAATTTCAAATTTTAATTTTCCTGAGCTTGGGAATATTTGACAGTTAAAAAAATTGAGAAGCGCTATTCATATATCGTTCAAAATCTAATGGGATCTAATCGAGTATTAGATATACAAATTTGCAAAATTTGTATAGAATCGAATGAGTACCTACTTTAGTCTATAATCGATAAAGTAAAAATGAACACGCCGTACATAGCACACTGCACACAGCACATAGCACACACACACACACACACACACAAATACATTGTGATGAAACTTTCAGAATACAATCTCAGCATGATACTAGTTGATAATCTGCAAAAAAATACCCTTAAAAATTGTAAAAAAAATACCCTTAAAAAACACTATATCACCTTGTGTTAGTGAGGAGTAAAAATTAAACAATTTTATTAAATAAAAATCCCGCATAAAAAAAACAAAAATCCAATTAAAAAAAGAAAATAATCAAAAAAAAATATTTAAGGAAAATAAGGAGGTATATTTTTTTATTCACTAATTTTACAATCTAAAAAAGCAAACCTTACCTCCGTGGCACGGTTGGTAAGCCGTTTGTCATACATGCGGGTGTCCTTGGCTCAATCCCCAGCAGGGAAAATTATGTTAATTCATTTCTCCATCAAATATTGCTTGTTAAGGCTGGAATCACTGGTTAAATAGAAGAAACCGACACATGGAAAAAAATTCCACTTGCGCAGGGTGCAAGGAAGTGTTTATTATTATTATTATTATTATTAATATATTTCCACAGGGTGGGGGGTCACCCAAGGTAAGATAAACACGTGAATGATACAAATGACTTAGAAACTTAAAAAATATATGAAAGAAATGTTTGCAAGGCACTCAGTGATCGTTGAATGATTGGAATAATAATATATAAATATGCATATTCTTGTGCCTATCAACATTTTAACATGTAATAAAATGCCATCTGTGGGAGTCATTCAAAAGTATTTTCGTGTTACATTTACGATAGTGTAGTTCACCTTTTGAAGTCATCGCTAGATGTCAAGTTGTAAAAAATAAACCTCGATAAAATTTTAATTAAAAAACAAAAACGTGTTTTGAATGTTGGTCCGTCGAGGATCGTGATGTGTTGGCGTAACCAACACGATTTATGCAAAAAGATGTAGTGTTATTAATAAAATGTTGAAAAAAAAAGAAACAGTTCGTAAATCTCTTGATGTTTTTCAGTATGAACTCTTAAAAGCGCAGTAATTTTATCACTCTCGCTTCTTTATGACTAATATATTTACTAACGATGTGCATAAAACAAGATTAGAGACCCACGAAAGATGATAATGTACCACGTCTACCTACAAAATACACAGCTTCTCAAACTAAGGTAACTTTATTTACTAGTTATCGCGCTGAGGTCTTAATTCGTCCCGTAATTCATTCAATTTTATTTTATTAGTATTTGGGAATTCGGGTTCATTTGGAAGGAGTATGTAGAGCCAAGAAGAATAGGAATGAGTTGGGCAGCTTTTAGCAAACTTAGACACATTCTAGAAGATAAAGAGATTCCGATCTGTCTGAAAAGAAAAACATATGAATCATGTATACTGCCAGTGACTACAGATGCATTGGAGACCATGGCCCTTACAAAAAGAAATGTAGAAAAGTTCAAATGCACACAGCGATCCATGGAAAGATCCATGCTTGGTATAAGCCTAAGAGACAGAATAAGAAATGAGGAAATTAGGAAAAGGACCAGAGTAGCGGACGTCATGGATCGCGTAGCTACATTGAAATGGCAATGGGTGGGACATATTGCTAGACAGGAACCTGCAAGATGGACCCTTGGGAAAGTAAGAGAGGCGTCGGAAGACCTCAAAAAAGATGGTCTGACGACATAGCCGCTGTGGGGGGTAGAAATTGGCTGCAAGCAGCAACCGATAGAAGGAAGTGGAAGAATATGGAAGAGGCCTATATCCAACAGTGGAGGACAGAGGGCTGAAGAAGAAGAAGAAGTATTTGGGAAACAAACAGCGTATACAGAATTTATAGTAAGAATAATAAAATTATAACAACTATGCTAGTAATATAACCTATGCCAGCAGGGTTTTTTAATCCAGTGGTCGCGAGTTCGAATCCTGCCACGATCGATTTCATTCACCTATAGCACAAGCATTAATGCTTAATTTAGAGAATGTTTGAGGATGTATATGTACTTGTTACTTCAAGTACATATTATCCTTTTAAAAAAATAAAAGTTTCCCCATGAATTTGAGTAGGTACATATACATACGTACATACCATCACGCCATGTCCCTCATGGGGCAGGCAGAGAGAATCGAACGCCAGATTTTTTCTCTCTTATATACAAATATGCATCGCCTTATCAACATTCATACATCGTCTTATACATGTTTGTCCGTTTTTCACGCTTGTTTCATTTCCGTCTTTCAGAATATCTTGGTTCACATGGTCGTGCCATCCTTTTCTTGGACGCCTTCGACCTCTTATTGACAAGTGGCCAAACCATCTCAAAGTGTTAACTTTCATCCTTTTAATTACAACTTTATTCATCTTACATTCTTTCATTGAGTATTCATTTCATTGACCTCCTCCTCGGGTTTTGGAGGTCGGTTACTAAAAAAATGGTAGTGTAGATGTTGATATATTATTTATTACTTTTGAATTTATCTTACAGACCACGTTACGCTTAGTACTCATACTAGGGTGAAAATAAATGTCTCGCGTGCCATGTTTAGCTCTAGAAGAGATTTCCGATAGTAGACATAAGATTTCTTTCTATTATGTATACCTTCGTATCGAATGGATGCAGTAGACCGTTCACAAGGTGTATGACTTTATTTTACACCGAATACTATTCGAAACCATTGAATCAGAAAGGCATCTTAATTTTAAATGGTCGTTTTATAATATACCTATAGGTATTAGAAATGCATGGATGATCTATTGCTCTACAACTCTGGAATATTGTAGGATGTGTCCAGTGATTGTCGTTTGCTGAGACAGATAAACTGGAAAGAGGCAGCCATGATTGTATCGATGAAAAATTGGAACACAGACCTTGAAATTTTTGGGGCGCCCATATTTTCGGTTTTATTGAGTATGTTTTTTTTTTCGTTACTCAGTCGGTTCAAATTCGAAGGTTCCAGGTTCCATTCCCGGTGGAGGTTTTTCGCTATGTTTTCGGTCTGGATTTGTGAGACGATCAACATCATAAGTCTCTTAAATATGGCAACATGACATTGGGTTCGTATTTAATTGATATTTAATGAAAAAAGGTAGGTAGGTACTTTTAGTTAAGATACAAATAAAAAAAATTTATTTGTATCTTAACAAGACATTTTTCTTGGGTAGGAAATGAGAGGATGTAGGTTTTTTCAATTTAAAAACTTATTTATTTAATTTAATTAATATAATATAAACAGTACATAAACATATATAACTGTCGACCTCTCTAGGGCTGTCTTTTATTGAGGTCGACAATTTCACTCCTCACTACAAAGTCACTCCGTAAAGTATAAAAATTTTGTATGGAAGTTTTTCTGCATTTAAATTATTTTTAATTTGTATATTTTATTAGTTGTAAAAACTTTTAATAATACTTCAATGCCATTTTATGAAAGTGATGTGCTTTTTTAGCTATTTGGAAATAAAAATATCAAATTTAAAGTTCTCTGAGTTTGGAGTCACTTTGAAATTTTTGTCAGTTAGTAAAATTGAGAAGCACTGATCAGATATCCTTGAAAATCTAATTGGGTCTAAGCGATTTATAGATACATATAAGATAATAAGAATCGAATGAGTACTTTAGTCTATAACTGATAATGTAGAATAAACACTCCGTACATAGCACACACACAGATACATTGTGATGAATCTTTCAAAATACAATCTCAGCGTGATACTAGTTGATAATCTGCAATAAAATATAGCTTCAAAAATTACGAATTCATAACTCACCCTTTCAGTCAGTGAGGAGTAAAAATCATTTACAAAAGTAATCTCCTGTATGACTCATCAGTTCCGATGGATATAAGACATTCATTTACTGTCATCTTCAGAGAAACCAGTGTTCTATATCCCTTCCATGCTTCATGTAACATATTATTGAACATTTTCGGATCGAAAAAAGTACATTTGCGTTGCGTTTATGTGGTTTTGGTCGTTTTCTTTATAATGATCGACTTTTGTTTGACCATTATGTATGACTTGGTATTATATGAATGGCTTTCTATTGGGAATTTTTGTTTGGCTTATATTTAAAACAAATAAACACTTCTTACAGCTATACCATGAGGACTATAACAGGTACCATAGAATCGAACCCAACTCAACGGTTGCCGGTGCTGTCCAACATTACTCCACCTGGCCTTCGTAGAGGTCTGAAAAATATTATGACAACCGAACTGGCTACCTGCGTTTTAGCCAAACCTTCTTTAGTATACAAGGTCTTTAGCCAAACCTCTATTTTGGCCAAACGTTATTTTTTTTTTCAATATTCGACACTATCACTTCATGGTAGAACTCCATAATCAATTAAAACTATGAAAAAATTATATTTAATTTTACGTTCTACTTAAATTTTTCGCAAACGCGACTCCCATTCACCGGTATCGCTCTATGATGAGCATCGTCAGAATGGTGAACAATAATGATGAAGACCATCCATATATAGATTCACAAAGAGGATAACAACAATAGATATGGAAGGGGGCAATTCTAAGAAAAAATTAAATACCCGAAAGACATTAAGGTAAATATGTATGCAGGTATAATAAAAATAAAATTGAAGTGAAGGAATGAATATACAAATATTGTATTAAAATGACAGCAATTATATTAAATAATGGCCAAACGTTATTATTAATAAAGATTTATCTATTTATGACTATGCTGTTTGGCTGTGTACACAAAACTATGTGTTTTGTAGTCACTTTAGTTCGGTTAATTTTAACATGAAATTTGGTTACTGTTAACAAAAATAATTTTCAGTGAGATAAAAATATAATAGGAATAATTCGCAATTATAGCCAGTTTTCATTGATATCATTCAACCACCCGAAAAAAGACTAAAATCCCGAAAACCCATATCGACAGTGGTGGCAGATGAATTCAATTTGGAAGATATCTGTTGAGAAAGATGGGCCACACAAGATACTTACCCAATATAAACACTTATAGCGGATCCTACAACCCTGGTTTTGATCTATCACGGAGGGTTTAGGTACAGCAAGAGACCAGAGCAGGGCTGCTGCAATTTCTTACTCAGGAGGTGGGGAAAAAAGATATAATCCTGACTGCGAGTGTGGAGCTGAGCAGTCGGTGAAACATGTGGTGCAAGACTGTCGACTAAAGAAATTTAACGGAAGCCTCCAAGATATCCACTAGGCGAAGCCAGAAGCGGTGAACTGGCTCTCAGCGCTAAAACTGAGACTTTAAAAACCTGATATAAACCATACGAAAAGTAATAAGAAAATAAACACTTTGAGAACTACAGATAAAACGAAGAAATATCGTTGTAATTTACACTTTCCAGTAACATCTAATTTGATTAATTGTAAAATATTACACACCTTTAGGTTGACGCAATTTTTTTTTTCTTGAAAATGTAAGTAGGTACCTAAGCACAAACTCTATAAAAATTGCGTCTGAGACACAGAATTTAGACAATGGTATCATTGTTGCTATGGAGGAAGACAATTATAATAATTTATTTTATTTATTTATTTTATGAAAATGAGAAATATAAACACATATAATTCTACAATTGATTTATTTCACACCCGCCATAATCAAATGGTTAGTTGATTATGGCCTTGGCCTTACATAATCAACTGACCTTATGGCCTTACATAATCCACTGACCAGTTGATTATGGCCTTGTAAGCCGAAACGGTCGTCGGGAGTGAAATAAATCTTTTGTAGAATTATATATGTTTATATTTCTCATTTTCATAATGGAGTTCTACAAAGTAGAAGCCGTCGCAATCAAAAGATTGAAATGTGCGCTTTACAATAATGACATCAGGTATTAAGGCCTATTACATTTTGACGTTGTGATTTAGGAAACAAAAATATTACAAGTTTGCAAACAATCTAAAACATAAAACTATGTAAATAATCCAAAACATAAAACTTAGGTACACTTATACGAAATATAATATAATTAAGGTTTTTAAAACGTTAATTATCCGGCCATTTGAGATAAAATTCATCGCTTTCACAGGGTGCAAGGGAGTGTACCGACCAATAAAAATTTTAAAACCCTTTTTAAAATTATATCTTTTAACTTTAAATATTCACAAATATATTTATTTCTCAATCTTAATAGGTAGGTAGGTAATAAAAATATTTTATTATTCTAATATAATAAGGAATATTTGCTTAATGAAAATAGGTATATTTTCATATATATGTGTGTAAGTTTTAGGTATACTTGCCTACATTAATGAATTATGGTAAATTTTACGATCATATAATAATATTTTCAACTTATCTTAATATCTTTTCTTCGTAAGATTATATATTTTAGTGATGGGAAAACTTATGACCAAATTGTTCATTGGTCATGCTTTAGAACTTCAATGACTGCCTGATATCTGGTCTGGCATTTACAGCCTGATAAAAATATTTATATTGAACATAGAATTAGGTATACATGGGTTTACGTTTTAAAATTATTTGTCTTTTATTGTTCAATTCTTAATGGATTTCCGTTGCAATTGAAGTAATGGTTTTTATTTTTCAATTAGCTATGTTATCTCTAGGAGATGGAGTCTGATATTAATTGACTACCGAATCAATGGTCTCTAGATCAAATTCAAATGGAGACACACTTTTTCAAAAACAAAATAAAATGTTCACTTTTAATTTTTCGTCTCTGCTGGTGGTTATTTAGTAGAGTTCCAGTTGAAAAATCCTTCTCCTGGCGAATCAATCGACCTGTATCATACATATATTTTGAAAGATTTTTTAAATATAATTAATTTTGAATAAATCTGATTTCTTCTTCATCTTCCTTTTCTCTCCTTATCCTTTTGTGAACCCAATATTGCTATGAACTGTTCTTATATTCAATCTTTTTTGTCTTTTTCTTTTTTACTTTTCTTCTGTTATCTTTATAATTTCATTATTTTAATTCCATAGTACACATTGGTTGCAGGAAATTGCCGTTTGGCAATAAACCAGCCAGCGTACAAATCATATGTACAAGAAGAAACAAATTAATAAATATATAGATATAAATGTTATGTCATGTATTTTTGATACAATGATATAACATAAAATATGTATATTGTCTAAAACTATGGGCTTTTCGATATGACTGAAAACCTGAGAATTCAAAAATGTTCGAATTAATTGGTTATTTCATAAATGTTTGGAATTTCAATTTTATGTACAGTGTATTTTATTACGAAATTCTTTTCCGTGTTTTAAACTGTATTTTAATCGAAAAAAAAAAAACATCAGCTTGCTCATCACTATTTTTCGTAATAAAATTCTTTCGTAATTAACTGAAGATTAGCAGAATGTCCATAACTTAAAGAAAATCTTTAATCAAGACTTTTTAAGTGGGCATTAAAATTTTCTCCATTTTTAAAGTAGGCAATTTTGATATTCAGTAATTTGTCGCGATATTATTTATGAACAGCCATTAATCAGAAATATGATAAGGGCGAGTTGTGACCTTCTTTTGAGAATTTCAAATAAAAAAATATTTAATTGGATTTTTTAACTTCCTACAGCTGAATCTAATTATACTAGATATCTATGTCATGTGATTAATTTTATATACATTTTCAAATAATTAAAAATAGTTTTTTCATTCGATTGATACCATCACGGCATATTCTACAATGTGGGGTAACCAGCGACAGGTGTACGAGTGTGCATAACCTTAGAAAAAGATAGCACGATACATTCGTGTATCCAACATAAAAGTCTTGTCTCACCTAAAAAAGTAAGTTTCATTTGTTTAAAAAAATACATTTAATTATTTTCTTCATTTTCATAAAGAAAGGTTAGGTTAGGTTGTTTTTGTATCTTAATTAAATTGTGTGTCCACAAAAAATGTATAAATGTGATATATATTTATCTATAAAGTCAAACTAACCCAGAAAATTATATTTATAATCATGTGTGTTAAAATTCGTAGTATTTGTGTTAAATTTCGTAGTATTTGTATTAAATTTCGTAGTATTTGTGTTTCGCAGAGTTGAAACGTTTGTATTTGTAACTACATAATTATGAATATAAGTTATTTAAATATACATATATAGGTATACCAAAGTAATATTGTGTAGTAATATGTTGCTCTGAACGCATGTGTTACACAAGTCATTTATTATTCATTTTATTTAAATAATATAACACATAAAAAAAACACAAGAAAAATATATACACAGTAAAAAAACATGTTGTCCTTTACCAAAGTGCAAGCACTCGTTTATAAAGAGAACATTTAAAAATAAAAGAAAAATATATAGCTACAGAATTATTAACTATCTATACAATTTATTTCATTATTTAATAAAAATAATTGACATACATTAAAAAAAAATATATATTAATATAATCATTGGACAGTGAATATTTAATTACTGATTTCTTAAATAATGTGTAGTACCTAGTTTTCCTCAATTCATCTGGAAGGTCATTGAAACATTTTATGCCCATGCATTCAAAATATGGTGCTGGGCCGCAGATGTAGAGGCGAGGGGTAGCTATATTATTTCTTGATCTTGTTCTAGTGTTTATCTCATGGATTTCGTTGTAATGTTTTTTTAAATATTGTTAATAAAGCTTTTTTTTATAAATTATTCAAACCTAGAACACGAAATTGTTTAAGTAATTCACTGGAGGAGAAGTCTATTGTTTTTTTTTTCAATTATTTTTACGATATGTTTCTGAGTGTAGGGAATATCATTAACAAAATGAACGGAATACCATAAACAAATCACTGAATATTATATAAGTCTATTTTTTTAATAATTTAATTCATATGCCAGTCTCAAATCTGTTTCGAGTTGGTTGAACCTAGGGTTGCCAGTTGGAAATTTGAAAAAAGAGGATAAATAGCACAAAAAGGAGGATTTTCCTTAAAAAGGAGGACAATGTCAAAAAAACCGCCATACCTACAGACACATGTCGAAGAATTTTCACCGTCTGATAATTACTTTATTGCTTCATTTTTTTTATATCTTCAATGCAGTCGCTATAAAACTTACATAATATAGTTTAGTTATTACTTAAACTATAAACAATGAAACAAGATTTTTTAATGAATTCACTTCATTTTAAACATCATGTTTTACAAAAACACAATTTTTTTGTAATAAGTTCTTGGTGCTCTTTTATGAAATATGTATAAAAATCTTTAGTAGACATGTTTTTTTAATTATATTGGATAAGAATCAACGCAAAAGGAGGACATACGGTAGGTAAGGGTGGACAATTTATCGAAAAGGAGGACATGTCCACCTTTAGGATACCATCTGGAAACCCTAGTTGAACCACACCACCCCATTGAACGTCTAGTAAATTAAATATATTAAAAATTGATCGTGTAATAAATAAAAAATATTATAAATTGATCAAACGATACCATACATTATAATTATGAACATTGTACTTAATAACTTGAGTTTTATTTCGAACTTAGTTTCATCGGATTGTACAGAAGCGCTGTAAATATTTTACCACGACCCCAATTTATTAATCAGGTAGAGGAATTTCAAACCGTCTTTACATTGTTATAAATGAAAGAAACATTTTCACTTCAAAGCATCCCTTAGTATTTTTATTTTCAACACCGGTTTTATCTCGAACAAAAAAAAAAACATTATCTTTCGGCAGGGGTTGAAACGTCTTTGTCGATTGGCCAAATTCACCCTTATATTACATAAATCTGGCATTGCTTTGCGCTGAATGTGCAGCGTTTCAAATAAATACGTGTGATGTGTCGATAAAATCACAGTCATTGATTGCACCTTGACTTGAAATAATTGTTATAGTTGGAAAAAATATGGCTCCCAAGTCCGGTGAGATCGCCTCGTCAAACGATCAGAGGAGAAAGAAGTCTTCCAAGCGTACAAAGGAGAGTTATTCTTCGTTTATACACAAAGTGTTGAAGCAAGTCCACCCTGACATCAGCATCTCCAACAAAGCAATGAACGTCATCGACAGTTTTGTGAGCGACATCTTCGACAAGACAGCAACTGAAGCTGCTCGTTTGGCTCAGGCCAGCAACAAGTCGACAATAACCAGCAGATCCATACAGACTGCAGTGAAACTCCTGCTTCCGGAGGAGTTGGCCAAGCACGCTGTCAGTGAAGGAACAAAGGCCGTCAGCAAGTTTGTGAATTCGAATTAAATCAAAAATAGAACAGTTATGCGTATCGATTGTCGTGAAAAATCGATAGTCTGTGATCTTGTTGATATTTGATATATTGGCTAAGAAATATTAGTGTCATAAAAATCTGGACATATTCCAGATTGTGCACGTACTCTTATTTCGTGTGGTGTAAGAACTGATTCTGTGACGTAACGCTATTTTTATTTTATAAAATATTGGACATGAAAACTATATTTAACTCTCTTGTATCTAAAAGTTTCGAAGAGTTATATGCTTCAGGATAACTAATGTGTTTATTCAATCTTGGCAAAATTATTCTCATAATGAGTTAAATTTATTTATTGTATTTAATAACTTATTAAAAATTGTATTTTTATTGGCGTTATGTGTTATTTAAATACTTTTTTAAAATAAAAAAATATATTTAGTATTATTGATCATGTGTTGATTTCATTGTTGTTGTCTTGACACATATTTGTTCAATATAAAAAGAACGTCATTTGTGTCATATTTTACCGTTTATCTTTAAAAACTTTATAAATCTTTGTTTAAACATGTTTTTTTAAATATGTTTTTAACGATTTTAATTTCCATCATCTGGAATCATAAATATTCTCTGTCCTTTTGTTACATGGTTGTATTATTCACATTATAAAACCAAAGAAACATATTTAAGATATTATGAATACATGTTTATAACAATATATTCAATGGCTACATAGTGTATTGATTTATTTATTCAATTTTAATGTTTCAAAGTTGCAGTTGAATAAATTTATGAATGTGTCATGTTATTCAAATAATAAATAAGTGTTTCAAGGTATCAATAATTTTGCGGATCAATTGATTTCGAAAAACCAATATTATTTCTTCAAACAATTTTCATAAAAATATGGTGCTCAGAAAACTTCATATAATGTACCTATTGGAAATAAAGTTAATCTCCTGAGACCTTGGCCTTTTTCTTAATTCTGAGAATACAGAACAACAGGCTTAGAATTCTAGCTAAACAAAGTCTGTTTACCTTTTCAAATTGAAACACTTTTTTTTGTAGATAAACAAACAAATTTGACAACACGAAACTAATAGTTTTTTTTGTTTATTCTTATTTATTTTCATTATACAGTATACACAATGAGTTACATATATTGAATACTACCAAATACTCTAGATATTTTGATACTACTAACTTCTCTTTGAAAGCTTACTGAGATGTGTATAGTTGACATACTATATAATTAGAAATGTTAGTATTATAAATGTAATTTTTTTCTATGCACATACACAGACATTAATATAAATACATACACATACATACTGTCACTAAAAAACTAAAGTAATATTTAATAAGTATGTTAAATTTAAATTTAGATAAAAATACACGATAAAAAATAGTGTAAATTAATTTTAATTTAAATAATTCATAGTAAAAGTTGGCCTGCAGCCAGCGTTCCTATTTTTCAATTAGATATTCCATCATTAATACCAATCGAATCGTTAAAAAAGCGAATTGTCGATCGACAAACTAAACTTAATTAAAAAATTTACATACTTTGGATATTAATGAAGAAGAATATTACTTAATTTTCAATTATGTTCTGTATATTATATTCTTGTAGAAAAATAATTAGCAACCGCAATTTTTGACATTTATCTTATATTTCATTTCTAAAAACTATAAGCCATAGAGTAATTTCTTAATACAATACAAAAATATTTGGAAGTATATTCTTTGACATTTGTGATGCTTCAGGTTAAGTAAAGAAACCTAAAAAAACATTTATTTTTCATTCAGCGCCGTAGCGTATAAAAAACTTTTAAATAAATTGTTTGCCAATTGCTCCAACTGTTGGAGGCAGGCAGAAAAACCTTGAAAAAATGTGTTATCATTTATATTTTTTTCTTCTTTTTAACTTATTTTATTAAGAAAACATTATTTATTTAGCGTATAGTAAATTATATAAAATAAATATTATTTGAGTAAAATTAAGGCCATGTAGGTACAGGTATTCACTGGAGTTATTGTAGAATTTTAAGATAAATTCATTCATTCATTCATACCATCACGGCATATCCCACAATGTGGTGTAACCAGCGAAAGGTGTGCGGGTGTGCATTGCCTTATAAAAGGGAGCACAACACATATGTGTATACCCACACACCAGTCTCGTCTCACCTAAAAAGGCACTACATTCAGAATGGGTGGTGAACCTCATTGCTGAACTATGTCAGATGTTATTGTTGCCTGTTGTATTTTCGATTACCCGGCTCTTACGGGACACTCGAAAACAGTAATAGAAAAGAGTGGAAGCACTATTCTAAGCCGGTGCCTCACAGCTAAAATTTACACAGCTAGGAATAGTTATATACTATGGTGAATGATGTGTGATTTTTTATGACATAGGTAGTTATGTGTTTATCTGTATCTATACATTTTCATTTTTTTTAATATCGAAAATCGCCGAAACACTGCAACTACAATTGAATAAACCATAAAATATATTAGAAAATATATAAATATATAAATTGAATAATCATTCAGCTCGTCATGAAGGGGAAGATTGAGGGTCGTAGAGGGGTTGGAAGAAGACAGCTTTCCTGGCTGCGAAACATCCGCGAATGGACCGGTATAAGAACTGTGGAGGAGCTGTTTCGCACTGCACAGGACAGGGAGGCTTTCTCTTTGGTGGTCGTCAACGTCTGGGAGACCTGATATGACACAAGAAGAAGGAGAGAAGAAGAATCCATAAAAATCATACACGTAATAGCAATGCATCTTAAAACTTTCTAAACGTTTTTTTTTAAATTGATGTAACGACATCGTTTAATACATCGTTTGTATGGCAAACCTAATACACAATATCTATAGGGACTCTCAATAGTTCGATACTTAATCATCATACATGTATACATACCATCAAGCTGTAAATATGTATTCGGGGTAGGAAAAAAGGTCTGACTTCCATACTATCCCATACTGACATACCTACATGTTTGGAATAGAAACCATAATATCTGAAAATACTAACAGTTTGGATTTAAAGGTTTTTATTTGGTAGGTAGGTATTCTTCAAATATACGTACGCACTTACGCCATCGACAGTTGGATCTCATGTGTTACATGTTACTAGCTTTATAACTATAAATACCTTCAAAATAACTAACTAAAGCAAAAAATACGAATATTATTATTAAGTATGTACCTACATATTATAGTGATTAAATTTCACTACAATTTGCATATCACCGATAATAAATTTACATATTCATCCTCATAAATATTAATTCGCTTTGACATATTCATAAAACGACGACAAACGATAAATTTTTGAATGCTTGTACTCAGGGTCGTATCTAGGACTTAGAGCGTCCGGCTCATTCAATTAAAAACGCCCCCTTTAATTGATTTTCCTCCGTATAATCAGTTTAAATAAAATAAAAAAAAATATTATAATATAATATCAATAAAATGAGAACGGTAGGTACCTATCGCTATGCGAACGATATATGTGCAAATTTATCATTGAAATTAAATGAAATAATTTATTTTCCATTAGGTAACTACTTATAAAAATTAAAATAACGATACTAAAATAAGTAGGTATTTACAAAAAAAAACATATACTTAACATACTATGTATAGTGTGTTCTTATTTGAATATTTACTGCCTAACTAGTCTGTTTTAAGACAGCATTAAAGTTTGAAAATGTATATCTAATATTTTAATTTGTGTAGGTACCTATTATTTTCTTTATTTTTATCATAGTTACAAATTAAATCCTTCCATTTTTTCCCCTTTTCTCCCGTCACAGGGAAACAAACAATAGGTAACTATTTATTATAATTTTTTTTTTTTGTTGTAATGTGATTGTTTAGTGATCATCATCTGTGGTCTGATTATTTCATAATGTATGTTTTTTTTGTATATTTTATAAATTGTGTTTGTCTCTTATATAAATTAACAAATTACAAAATAAATCAAGAAAATTACTAATTCTTACTAAAGTAAAAAAACGGATATTTTCCATAAGAATCTGTGGGCTTATCCCACTCACTATGCCTAAACTATTCTTTGGTACTAAAAATGTGGCGTTCGATTCTCCATACTTATCTCGCTAGGGACACGGCGTAATGATATTATGTATGGTATTTGTTTTATATATTTTTTTGCAAACTGTGTATCTCGATAGATATACAAGGTTTGAATAAATATTATATGAGAACAGGGAATTACGCACAATTTGACGATTGTTTGCGAAGCTTATATCAATTGTACCTTTTTATGAGTTCCCTTACGAATCCAAATTTGAAAAATATACATAATATTTGTTATGTAGTATTTTCACATTACTTGTAAATCAGATGTTTTTTTTTTATTTTATTAATAGCGCTTTCGTTTTATATGCACCCAACGTAACTTTATATTTTGATCGATTGACGGGAGAGGCCCTGCCTTCACATATTTAATTTATATAAAAAAACGAATTCATTATTTTAATATAAATTTATTGTGTGTTTTTATTATCAAATATGACCTAAATTGGAAATTTTAATTTTGCTATTTAAATGTTAATGAAAAACTACTTTTTCAAATTTTATTTCAACGACTATAAATGCTATTTTTTTCAAAATATAATTTAATATTTCGTATCTACTTATACTTGTGATCGCTCAGGGGTCAAAATTAGACCGTGATTATTAACTTTTTAAGTTTGAAGAGTTATTGGACCTGATCTATGTATGTATGTTAAAAAAACATCATGTATTCTTTCATCAATAGGTTACAAAGATTTCTTTTCAAAGATACTTTCAAGCGAAAAGAATTTCAGTATTACAATATATAGAACTTTCAAAATTGAATTGATAGGGATCTCATTAAAAAGGCATAATTGGTGAACGTTGCGCAAGCGCATAAAGTGATCACGTAAACCAGCCGGTGACAGGTCGTAAGCCTTGTAGGTGCCTTGATTTCCCGGTTTTCCTATAGTAAATATTCCAACTTCGTCTCTATTGAGATAATTAAAAATCTGTTAAAAAATAGTACTACTATGTTTGACAATACGTGCTTGAAATTGGCAGTAAACAATCTGTGGTTTGACGTGATATTTTTATGTATAAATTTTAAATTTCTGCACTCATTATTTATACAGGTTGTCCCAAAACCTACAGTCAAACGTCTAGAGGGAGAGCATACCTGAGGGTACCCGAATACTACTATATATGTATGTTCCGCGATTTTATGATTTTTTCGTATTTTTTTGTCAAACCTTTCCTTACCAGACATTATTGGTTACAGAGACATGAATAATCGAGATATTGCTAGATTTTTTTTCGAAATAGATGAATTATATTGCCGTGTGAATTTCACTGAGCCATCTCTATGGCGTCATATATAAAAAATCTAGCATATTTCTCGAAAATGCGTGTCTCTGTGATCAATTATTTCTTGTCAGTCAAGGTTTGATCAAAAATCTAGAATGTGTCTCGATAATTCGTGTCTCTATGACCAATTAAGTTAAGAAGAGGCCAGAAAGAAGAAGAAAATTAGTGGGTTTTGTGATTTTTAAAATATCATGAACATAATTTTTCAATGAATTCTTTTATGAAATAAATATGTAACGAAAAAAGTAATGTATTATTGTTTTTTCGGTTCAATAGAATTGTGAGAAATTGTGATATAATTTTGAAACAGGCTTTTGACATCAATTTCTCAACAGATATTATTGAGAAATTGCATAATATACGTTTGGTCGTTATGTTTTTTATGTATGTTTCGTGCTATGAAATTTTTGGTCCTCTATACATCATAAACCCCAAAATATCAGAGATCGATAAAAATCATCATGACGTGTTAAATAGATTAACTTGGAGTTCCATAGTTTCCATAGTCAAAACTGACAAAATGCTCTCACGTTCTGGAAAATCGAATTCAAGCATCGTCATCTTCCAACATAAAACCATTCACAATTAATTTTGTAGTGCCTCTCATACAATCTCGAATTAATATTTCCTATTGTATATAATCGTGGGAACCATACATAAACTAATTGAATGTCTAGTCTATGGTTCATTCAAGAACCATAGGGTGTCTGTCTATGGTTGTGATTTGATTTTCAAGAGGAAGCGTCTATTATTGATGGGTGTTTATAAATAATTAATTGATGAAAAAAAGTGACGTCAAATGGTACTCCATTGTTATTTACATATTCAATTTGAAATGGAATTTATGAAAACTATTTAATTTATTTAATTTTGTAAAAAGCGTGTTAATTGCTATAATGCAATCTCTTAAAAAAAAAAACTAAAGCAACTAAAAAAAAAACAACTAACCAACTAAAGTAACCTGAATCACGAAGTAAATTACTTATAAAAGTACATACATACATACATACATACATACATACATACATACATACATACATACCATCACGCCATGTCCCTTGCGGGGTAGGCAGAGAGAACCGAACGCCACATTTTTCTATCCTGGCACGCATCCCTCGCTTCGTCCACATTCATGCATCGTCTCATACATGCTCGTCTATTGCTCACACTTTTTTTTTACTTATAAAAGTACCTACATATAATATATTATGGTCCTTTTCAAAACCACAGTAATAAGAAAAACGAGGAGAATATTGAAGGGTACAAAGGAACATCTCAAGAAGTTTGATAAATAAACCTGTCGCTGGTTACCCAGCTGGTGGCTGTGTTGGTGGATATAAAAAAATACATAAGTATTTAATAGGTTTAGTCATGAGAAAGATGGGTTCTTGGTCTTGCATACCTATCCATCTTGCAATTTATGGAACATTCTTTTGACAGATCTTGAATTTAGTATGGAGCCAAGTCGTTCTGAACTTTAAACACAAACACCACAAGAATACCCAAATAGTCTTCTCGTTCTGGACATTTCAACCAGTGTAGTTCCTAAAGACGAGGTTTCATGTGACATATTTTGTCCAATCCATAATCCATATATCAATCTTACATTTTATCATAAAATGATTGTTATGACACCAATCTTTTTTTTCAGTGAGGTTAGGATTAAGTTACATCGTTCTATTCCGACAGACATAATATTAAGTAAAGGAATATTTAACGGATGAAGGACAATCTGGATACGATTTGCGGAAAAGATGAGTTTTTAATTTCTTCTTGAATTCATTGATATTTTCGGCACATCTTATATCCATTGGAAGATTGTTCCATAACTTTGGTCCAGAAACGCCAAAAGATCGATTTAGGTATTTTGGCTTATTTGTGAGATTGGTTTCTACTAGTTTTTTATTGGATTGGGTCATTGATCTTAGCGTACTTTGTTTGTTTATTGTTAGGTGAAAATGGAACACAAAGTTCCGATATATATTCCGGGGCCATGCTATTGAGTGCTTTAAAGACAAGGAGACATGTTTTAAATTCTCTACGTTCTGGGCTCTTCAGCCAATGGAATAAAATGGAATAAATTGCCCCCTGATATACGTGGAGCTCAGAGCGTTGACACCTTCAGTAAATTACTTAAGACTGCTTTATTTAGTAGAGCCAACAAATAAGCCACAGCGCCCTTGGAGTGATCTTGTATCACTAAACGGCGCTTTATAAATTCTAATTATTATTATTATTATTATTAATGAAGTTTGTGAAGTGTTGGTGAGATATGTGAGAAACGATCAATCTAGTAAATACAACGGGCTGCTGCATTGAGGATGAGTTGTATTCTATGGATTTGGTATTGCGGTAGGTGTGCTAATATGGCGTTACAATAATCTACACGGGAAACTATTAAAGAATTTATAAGGACCTTAGCAGCATTTGTCGAGAGACACCTTCGAATAGGTCTAAGTTGTCTGAGAAAGTAACAACTTTGTCTGACTATGGAAGAAATGTGTTTATCCATAGAGAGTGCACTGTCGATATGTATACCAAGAAATTTTACGCAGTTAGAAGGAGTAATTTCGAAATTTTTGAATTACAATGGGGTCATTATTTATGTATTGTTGCCAGCGAGGCGAGGCAAGCCAAAGGAACTCGGTTTTTGTCATGTTTTTGTTGGGTTCAGTTTTAGCTTGTTCTTACACATCCGTGGATATCTGGATATCTATGGCCACGCAATTGCTCATTTTGATTGTGAGTGTATATATGGGGCAGTTCAGTCATGACAGTCATAATGATTGTTCAACACTTTAAATGTCTCAATTACATCCATGATATGGGTACACATGGATGGTTTTGATTCCGTCGATTGACCAGACTTGCTCCCCTGAGTTGTAAGTGGAGGGAAATACAGAATTTGGAAGATCCACAGGCAGGCTGCAGTGCTAATGAAAGAGTTCAAGAAGTGACATAAATCAACATAATATTATTTTATAAGAAAATTTTACAGAAGTAAATAATACATAAATTTGAGATATTTTTTCAGAGCTATTTACACATACCTATTTGATAAAATAATACGAATGAATTTATGTTTTTATTTCAATGAACTATATCTTCTGGAATGTGATGTATGAATGGTATGTTTGATAGAAACATTGATTCAATATTTTGGATAGAAACATTGATTCAATATTTTGGATAGAAACATTGATTCAATATTTTGGATAGAAACATTGATTCAATATTTTGGATAGAAACATTGATTCAATATTTTGGATAGAAACATTGATTCAATATTTTGGAATTTAAAAAAAAAAAATTGGCACCATGATTCACTTTGTTACGAACGTTCAAAATGACGTTTCTCATATTTTCACTAAATTATTATAGTGGCGACGCGTCAAACATGACAAAGTCTGTTTCGGGGGTCGTCAACCATTATTTGATAAAATAAATATAAAAAAAAGATTTAAAAAACTCCCAACTAATCATCAATATAAAAGATTGAGTTTCGGCTAATTCGGAAAAGCAATCGGGCGTCCCTGGAAACGGCAGAATGCCGGCCAATCCTTCCACCACCGGAGCACCAACCAATATGATGGTGTTCCGGACACGGAAAGTAAGTAAGTAATATAAAAGATCTGAAGTGTGAATCTCCCATTCACATTCGTCGATTGTTCTTTTACACTATGGTGCCGAGATTGCTAATCTTGAGGGCTCCGTGAGCTACTTTTCATGCTATGCATTTTTTTTTTCTTGTCGTTCACTTAGCGTTCTGTAAAGGGGCCGTTTAGACTTCCCATATGCAGAACGGGTGGTGGTGGTAGTAGCGAATCATCAATATAAAAATATGATATTATAGTAACAACAAATATAGATTCACTTTTCCCTATTTGGTGGCAGAGAGAACCGAACGCCAGACTCCTCTCTCTTGACATACATTTCTCGCCTCATTTACGTCCATGCATCGTCTCATACACGTTATTCTTACTTCTAACGTCCATCTTACAAAATTCCATTTATGCGATTGTGGCAAATTTTCCATGGCCGACCTCTTCTTTTCGTTTCTTTTTTATCAGCCTTATATACTTTTTTTGTCAGACGGTCATCACTCATTCTTTCTATGTGGCCAAACTACCATATGGTATTTATTTTCATCTTACTTACTATATAGCTTTCAATCATACATCCTCATTTCTTATTCTATCATACATCGTTTTACCACACATTCGTCTTAATGACCTCGTTTTAACTGCGTTTATTCTACTTTCATGCGTCTTCCGCCATGTCCATGTCTCACTAGCATACATTAGAGGCGGTTTTAAAAATTATTTATATAATGTTCCTATTCGCATGCCATTTGGAATATTTATTTAAAAACATCAACAGTTTTCAATGAACCCAAATTACACGACATACTAGCCAAGCTAACATAAAGATACATAGAGCTAAGTTAACATTTGGACAAAAAAAATCAATTCCTGTGTGTCAATGTATTCAATCTTTTCCCATTGGGGTTTAAATAGGCTAAAAACTTAAATACATTAAAAACGGAATTATAAAATGTGTAAAAAAATACAAACAAAACTTTAATCAATAAATTAGGTACTTTGACTAACAATGACGGAAATAAACGCGCACTAAAATCATATACATCACAGAAAAAAAAGTTTTCTTCAGTCAAGAAAATTTGTTTCATATATAACGAAAATAATATTCTCTCAAATTAAGATTTTTTGTTTTATCTCAAAACAATATTTTCTTAATTCAAACAAATTTATTTGAATTAAGAAAATACTGTTTTGAGATAAAACAAAAAAATCTTAATTTGAGAGAATATTATTTTCGTTATATATGAAAAAATATTCTTGACTGAAGAAATTTTTTGAATTTTTTTTTCCGTGTACATATTATGTAAAATCAAAAACTCCTTCAGGGGGGTAAGTCTGGTCCAACCGGCGAAATCAAAACCCTCATGATTACCCATATCATGGATATATGGATCATATGGAGTTATATGACATCTTAAGGTATTATAGAACTCCATATAATAATTATATCCATGATATGGGTTATCGTGACGGCTTCGATTTTGCCTGTTGGACTAGACTTGCCCCCCAGAAAGGTACCTTGTGAAGCAGCTAACGTTCGCATCTAGATTTAAGCATCTTTTTTTTAGATTGGTGATTTTTGGTGGCAATAAATGTATTTGAATATTTTCCGAATGATTCGAAATGAAAATTGAAACATAATACATAATATTGCTTCTAGGGCAACTATCAGGTAGGCACTACATCAAATATTAATTTAACACGCACCCAATAACAAGTTGCCACATCCTGGAGGCATACGATATTAATAGTCTCACAGATCCAGACTGAAAACACAATTAAAAACTGTGTCTCCACCGATAATCGAACCGGGACCGTTGGATCAGGAATCAAATACCTAACCAACTGGGCCTCGAAGGCCAACAAAAAGAAGAAAAAGAACACACGAAGTTATTTATAATGTTATATGGAGAAAAAATAAAACTTTTTAAAATAATATTGATGTTGAATAAGTTATAGTTGTCTACCTCTGGCACCAGTTTCTAGTGACACTCCGAAGTGGTCTGAAATGAGAAACGTTCTTCGCATGTGGTAAAGTATTTCGGGTGTGTGTTCGCATTAGACAGACTATCTCACATCATTGTCTGCTGGTTGGGTGTTTACTTATTTTTTTTTTATTTTTATTATTGACATACAATTATTGTTTGTCGTCTTTCAAGATCTCCAGGACTGCCTTGGCGTGGGTCCTCTGCCACCATGACTCTCCACTAGGGCTTGCAAATACACGATAAAGTAATTTATTCGAATATTCGATTTTTTTCCAGTGATATTCGAAGATTATATTGATATTAGAAGTCAAATAAAACAGGGTTTTAAGTTCTAAAATCACATTTTTTTCATTGAACGAAATAGACTCGTAATAATTTATGAGATAAATTATGTTTTTGCTATAAAATGATATTTCTTCTCTGACAACATTTCTTATCGGCCTTCTTGGCTCAGTTTGTAAGGTATCTGACTGCTGATCCGAAGGTCCCGGGTTCGATTCCCGTTGGATACACAGTTTTTAATTGTGTTTTCGGTCTGTATCTGTGATCGTAAGTATCCATTATGTGGCAACTTGTTATTGGGTGCGTATTAAATTAATATTTTCACTACGCCCGAGAATTAATGTAAAAATAAAAATAAATCTAACAGGTACCTATTATGTCAAATATTAATTTAAAACGCATCCAATAACAAGTTGCCACATTCTGGAGACTTTAGAAGTGGTTTATTACTAGGTTTTAAACAATGCTTGATTATCGGAAGGTTTTACTTAGGCGTGTTCAATAAATTATTGGTTTATTAATCTTAGCAAACAACTTCCTCTAAATATGAATTCATCTCAATTGCAAAGAAATGTTTTAGGTCAACTGAATGAAAGAGATTACTTACTTAACTTCACAATTTTATTCACAAAATCAACTTTACTTTATAACAATATAATATAACTCGAATACAATGAAATTATTTTGAATTTATCGGCTGACTGACGCGTACGTTCTGACAGCAGAGGGAACAATGGCGGATGGATGAAAAAACAAGCTTATAAAGGTACTTATTGGTTGCTCTAGAATGTTCGAATTCATGTTTCTTGAAAATTCCATGGAACTCGCCGGAAATTCCATGGAACACCACAATACTAATATAAATCGTCTCATAGATCAACACTGAAAACACAGTATTAAAAACTGTGCTCCACCGGGATTCGAATTAATAGAATTTTTCGAATAATCGATTTGCAAGCCCTATTCTCATCTCTCTCGACCATTCAATTATTATCTTCGTTTGAGTGGAACGGGAGATTCACAGACTTGTCAGGGAAGAAACGACGCTCAAAGACTTAGATAAACGGACAGTGGCGCCTGATATTTGTTGGTAGCATCTGCAAAATAGTCTTAGAATATATAGAATTATAGTCTGGATGATTTTTTTTGTGTATTTCTAAAAATCATTCTTTTAATTGTCAAAACTACGAATGATGTTTGCAAGAAGCGAGACAGAAATAATAAATATTTCAATTGTCTCCACAGAATACACTAAAAAATACAAAGCATTGCTTACCTCGACTTATTACAAGAACCTTTTTCTTCTTCTTCCTCTTATACTGATTGAATTCCACTAGGACCCATTTGTGTAGGTAATTTCTTGAGATTCTCCCTTGTGATGTGGGCTCCCAGCTGTCTTTCCATCTCAAAAGAGGTCTTCATAAGGCATCCTTTTTCTCTTTGTTTTTTCAAGTAGGGCAGTGCAAGGTTGTCTGATAGTCTAAATTATTAGTTGGTACCTACCTAATCAGTCAAATATTTTTCATCCTATATAAAATGTTCAATTAATTGCAAAGTTACCGATAAGTATGTTTTTTAAGTGCCAAGTTACGGATAAACATGTTTTTTAAGTGCCATGTTACGGTAAAACATGTTTTTTAAGTGCCATGTTACGGATAAACATGTTTTTTAAGTGCCATGTTACGGATAAACATGTTTTTAAGTGCCATGTTACGGATAAACATGTTTTTTTAAGTGCCATGTTACGGATAAACATGTTTTTTAAGTATCAAGTTACAGATGAACTTATATAAGTATATTTTTTATTAAATTAAATTTATAATACATATAGAAAAAGATACACAGTAAGTTAAAACATATTTCCCTTTACCAGAGTGCAAGCACTCGTGTGTAAAGGAGACATTTAAAAACACAAAATATTTATAATACATAATTATTATCTATACAAAAAGAAGTTAATATTATTTAAAAATCAGTCAAATTAATAAGTATATTTAATTTTTCTATTGGATTCATTATATTCATTTGCCAGTCTCAAATATGTTTCAAGTTAGGTACCTATATATTTTTGTATGACGATTGGAAAGAAAGAATATTATAAAAGAACCATGGTTTATGAAAAAAATACACACAATAATAATATGGGTTCTTCTTTTTTTTTTTATTATATATATTTTTTTAAATTTAGTTTTTATTTTACCTACTTAAGGATATATGTATTATTCGTGGTTCATAAACCTATTTATTAATTTTATAATTATGTAAGCGCCTATATAAATAAATACATTAAAATAAATACCTACATTATACTAGTGAAACTTCAGAGGTCGAAATTCGACCGTTATTCATTATTTTTTTTCGTTTGAAAAGTCAATGGTCCTGATCTATGATCTATGATCATGAATTCATCAAGGAGTACAAGTTTTTTTTTACTTTATTTATTTATTTTAATCACACCATATTTACAATTTAACAGTTGAATTTTCATATTTATATTGCCAAGTGTTTTCACATATTGTATAAGTACCTATGTACTATTTATATTGATTCACAGTAGATTACGTATTTTTCTTCAATAAGTTCTTTTTTGATTTGATCTTTATCATAAGTTTATTATTGTCGTTTATTGTTTCATTTCTCTTATTCATTTCATTTGTCATATTCATGATTTTTTTTCCTTATTTTTTTCTTCTTTTTACACAACTCTGTTATTTAACATAAATTGTTTTTATATGTATTATCATGTTTAAATACTGTTTTAGTTGTGTATTTAAATGGCTACTAAGCCGTAAATTGTAGTAGGTAAATAAATAAATATGCGTTTTATATAATGTGTTTAACATTGGCAGCTTGAAAGTAAATAATCTACAGTTTGAAGTAAAAAAACTTTAAAACGGGGTCCAAATGTTAGCTTCACGATTATACATTAATATTTTTGTTAAGAGATTTCTTTAGTATGCTATTTTGTCTGTCGACCTTCAGGACGAGAATTTCATATTTGCGTGGTAAATTATCTACATAAATGTATATTTGAATTCTTGGTATTGTAATAAAAAAAAATATCAAGTTTCAACAAATGATACAAACGGCTTTTTCAAGTTTAATGGCATTTTAATCGGATAATTGTTAGTCATTATTTTGAAAATAAAAATACTAATATGGGCTCAATACATATAATACTATACATATTTGATTCCATCGAACCATGGACATTTATTAATAATCTTTATTTAAGGAACGAATGGTCAAAAAAATTAATATATATCAGACAATTACTTAACAATTTTGAAAACATTTATTACCAAATATCAAGTATAAAGCATGCATATAATGATAAAATTGTAATTAAGGTATACATTTTTAACATCCATATTTATGTTTATTCGTAGCTGTGAGGCACCGGCTTAGAATAGTGATTCCACTATTTTCTATTATTGTTTTTGAGTGTGGGGAGAGCAGGTCCAGATCGAGTGATGAGGATAGCAGCGGATAGGGAGATAAAAAGTAGCAGACCCCTTGGAAGGCCACCCAAGCGATGAAGGGACAGCTGGACTTCCACCTCACAAGACTGGACTCCTAAATAAAGCGGAAGAAGAAGAAGAAGAGTGAGTGAAAATACTACAGGCAACAATAACATCTCACATAATTCAGGAACGAGGTTCACCACCCATTCTGAATAAGTGAATGCACATCCGCTCACCTGTCGCTGGTTACCCAACATTGTGGGATATTCCGCGATGGTGTGATTGAATGACTCAATCCCTCCTCTATGATTTCATGTGTCTAATTTCCAAAATGCTCTCACGTTCTGAAATATTAAATTGATTTGATTTTTGTTTAAACAATGTAACTATACGATAGAAATCTACACTCTATAGAACGCATTCAGGAGTGGTCAACCTTTCGAAAAAAAATAGTGTTAATTGAATAGGATGTAATGCAGAATTAAGTATTGGTCACAACCCACTTGTTTTTTTCATGTGAGTAGGAAAACGAAGCAACAATCAAGGTGTGTTGCCATGGTACAAAAAATATGCTTTTTAAAATATGAAAGTAAAAACGATTTAAAGATTAAATTTATTTATTTTTTGCTGAGATAGCTCAAAGGCTAAAATTAGTAAAGAGAACCATTAGTATAATGCCTATAGGTACCTACCAGGTATTATTATAATTAAGTATCTACCTACATATTTCAAAAATCATTAAAGAGCAACGTATGACACCTTGGATGTCGGCCAGTGATTCGCACACACTCATGCATTGTTTATAAATTATGAACTGGAACGAAAAAAATTCTTTTTGAAGAAATCTACTTCATAAATAAATTATTGTTAGACTTCTTTGAGTTGAACTTAAAATATGTTAAAACATACGATTTAAAGGATTTTCTTTTATCCTAAAGGCGGTCTTACTGACAGTATTGTAGCTTATATTGATATATCGCTGAGGCACCAACTCAGAATAGTGCTCCCATTATTTTTTAAAATTATCAACATTTTAGGGTGACCTGTGAGAGCAGAGTAATCAAAAATATTATAAAGACATATTTTGCTACCGTGATTTTCCATCCAGACGATTATAGATTTTTACTGGTTTATTTTCATCAGTTGACACTCAATATTTGCACAGAGGATGTCATTTCGTTTGTATGATGTAAGGTCATACAAAGCCCGAAATAAAAGATTCTATGTATGATGTTTCTTTGTCAGGAAATTATCAGGAACATACAATGAATTTTTCTCAAAGTTTTCAATTATATTAAAGTCCAGCCTATTCGACCCAACCTAAATAGATTCAGAGAGGCGAATTACATATACAATATTCAGGTAGCTAATGATTTTTATGTTCATATTAAAACGACAGCAATAAAAAAACTACATATTATTATATACCTACAATTTTTTAAATACTACTCAAATAGTATATTCTCACGAGAACCAACCAAATACTCCTCGTATCAGAATAATATGAAACATTTTATTATTAATAATTGATGTAAGTTTTGTTTATTTGAACATTTTGAATATGGGATATCATATTTAAGTGCGTTTTTATCACCACAATTACAACATCAAGATTCTTAAATAATGGTATCCTACTGAGCTCCTATGAATAGGTAGGTAGACATTATATTGTAGATATTTTCTTTGTTCAAACAAGGCAAGAAATTATAATTTATTTTAATGTTTATTTTGATTGCCACATTATTCGAAGACGTAAGCTAAACACGGTTTTCTAGATTCCATCACGCCACGTCCGTTATTGGGTTAGGCAGAAATGACCGAGCGCCATAAATTTATATCTATAAATATTGTATCCTTGGTTAGGGTGGTCGAACAATGATGATAAAACACAATCTCTCAATTATACATAATATATTCACAATATAAGATATGAGTACAATCCAATATACAAATATGACGCCTATATTCGAATTACTAGTTAAGTAGGTAGGTACTCGTGAACTAGACAATATCGAAAGTCAGCGCGCACACTACGCGCCTTTTATAAATACATTCAGTCAGTCATACTGTCTCGCTATCTATGAAAGTGGACTATTCTACGTTTATTTTTTACTCCTCATTAACCCAAAGCGATATAGAGGAGAGTTATGTTTTCGCAATTTTTAAAGGTATTTTTTTTTGCAGATTATCAACTAGTATCATGCTGAGATTGTATTCTGAAAGTTTCATCACAATGTATCTGTGTGTGTGTGTGTGCTTTGTGCTATGTACGGCGTGTTCATTTTACTTTATCGATTATAGACTAAAGTACTCATTAGATTCTATTCAAATTTTGCAAGTATGTATATCTAATACTCGATTAGATCCCATTAGATTTTGAACGATATATGAACAGTGCTTCTCATTTTTTTTAACTGTCAAATATTTCAAAGTGACCCCAAGCTCAGGAAACTTAAAATTTGAAATTTTTATTTTCAAATTCGTAAAAAGGCACACCACTTTCATAAAATGGCATTGAAGAGTTATCAAGTTTTCATAATAAAATATTTAAATAAAAAATAATTTAACAAACTCATTTCATGAAAATGTTGGTAATTTTCCATACAAAATTTGAATACTTTATAGAATGACTTGTTAGTGAGGAGTTTAGTGTTGGCCACAACCCACTCGTTTTGTTATGAATCAAAGTTTGAATGTAGAACTTCGGAGTAGGTTGGTGCCCAGATATTTATACCTACTTGACAAAAAAATATTGTACTAAATCCCAAGAAATACCTAATTAGAAGTACCTACCTACTTGACTAAAAAGAAATTTATAACATTTCACTAATCATATAAAAAAGAAAAATCGTCAGTATGCAAGTATGTAAGTAATTTATTGTGTTTAGTAATCACACCTAAACTGTTCAATTTTAGAAGCATACAATAAAAAGTTCCTGTATTTGATTTTTTTTTTATTTGACATCTAACATCTATTAGGAATAAATTCATTTTAAGATCCGGTGACATGTTCAAAAGAAAAATTTCGTCCGACAGAAGAGCGACAGATGAGAAGTGGAATGGAAGGGTCAAAGGCACTGAAGGGACGGGAGGTACGTACCTACTGCACTGAATTTTTTTGTTTATATTAACAAAATTTCACGTTAAAATTAACCGAACTATAGTGACTATAAAACAATTGGTTTTGTGCAACTAAATGTTTTGTGCACACAGCCAAACAGTACAGTCAGAAATACATTATAAACCTTTATTACTGATAACAAAGGTTTAGCTAAAACGCAGGTTGCCAGTACGGTTGTCATAATATATTTTTCAGTGTGAAGGGACGGGAGGTATTGAAGGGTCTGAACGGATGGATGAGACTTGAAGAACTGAAGGGATTGGAGGTACCGATGAGCCTGATAAGTTTGGAGGTAGGTACTTAAGGGATGGAAGGTACTGAAGAACCTGAAAGATCAGGAGGTATTGAAGAGCCTGAAGAGACAGGAGTTACTGAAGGGACGGGAGGCACTGAAGGGACCATTTTTAATTATACAGGCAATACTATGATTACCAGGTTTTGCTAGTTTATAATAAAAAAGTGCTCAGTATTTCGTTTTAATCGTTTCAACAATACAATAAATGTTACGTTAAAATAAATTTGTTCCGATTTTGTTATTTCTCGGTTTGTTCCGTTAAAAAAATCATTAAAAAATATAAGTTGGGTATTTTTATTATTAATAATAATATAATCGATTGTGCAATGAAACGGCAGAGTTGAGCCATGGCTCGAATTGAGATGGGAACGAATCATACTGTAAAGAGCAATTTCGACAAAATTTTACGACCGGTGATAAAATTGAATTCCATTTACGGAGAGAAACACGTAACTTTTTTTTTCCATGAAAATTGTATGATTATACGTGAGTGAATTTTTAGCCCATAATAGAGATCTAAAGTAAGGAGATAAAAAAAAATCTTCAAATTCCATTCCGATTTGCGGGGCTCGAATTTTCGGAATATTTTTCTAAATAGATTTAAAATATACTTTAGTAAAACCGATTTTTTTTACATTTTAGACAACGGAAATCCTCACTTTCTTTAATTTATTTATTTATTTACTAATTCTTCTCGGGCAATTAACAGGCACTATGTCAAATATTAATTTAACTTGCCACCAATAACAAGTTGCAAAATTCTGTAGACTTATGATATTTATCGTCTCACAGATCCAGACTGAAAACACAATTAAAAAAACTTTTCTCCACTGGGAATCGTACCCAGGACCTTGCGCTCAGGAATCAGATAACCAACCCACTGAGCCATGAAGGCCGACAACAAGTATCCTCACAGAATTTTTTTAAGTGTTTGTATATGAGGTATTTTGTACCGTAAAATTTAGTGTTCTAGGCATATTCATAGGTTTACACAGATAACTAGAATTTCGTTTAAAAAAAAATCTGGTTTTACATGAATATTTTTTTATATACATCCAATGTAATGCTTCTTTCATAAAAAAAAAGAAAGAGGCAAATCAAAGTCAAATTGAATTTGATATAAAGTAAAATTAAATGGAATGAAGTATCTATTTATCTTTACAAACCCTAAATGAAGCATAAATATAATTATTTATTTGTTCATTCCAAACACATCTTACTACGTACTATAGAACCAATATGAAAATGAATGTTTTATATTATTTTTTTAAAATCTAATTACATATTTTTTTCGAACATTATTTTCCCATTTTTAGAGTACCTACCAAAGCTCGTACTGTGAAGGCTTCTAAATTTCGTTGAACCGGAATCTTTTTTGATTTCTTCCATAAAAACTAGGAATTTCTTACAATCTCCACTTTTAGAAACGGAATTCCGGTTTGTTTGATTAATTTTCGAACACTGCGCGTGACTCTTAAAGTTTTTTTTTAACAATAACGACTGAACGAAAAGGGTTTTATGATAGGAGAGACTCAGGTAAGTGAGAGAATCTAGATAAAATTAATTAAATCTTTTCGGAGCGGTCATAATATGTACACTTTTTATTTTTCCACGTAAAGAAACGAATATACGACATTGTACCTGGCAAAGGAATTGTGTACAATAACATATTTTTTATTTCTTGTCTGAATGTTGAATGAATGTTAATAATTAATAAGTTGAACAACATTGAATGTAGTGCCTTTTTTGGTGAAACGAGACTGGTGTGTGGGTATACATAGATGTGTTGTTCTCCCTTTTATAAGGCAATGCACACCCGCACACCTTTCGCTGGTTACCCCACATTGTGGGATATGCCGTGATGGTATGAAAATGAATGAATGAACAATACAAATACTGTTACGTTTTGGATGCCACATTATTGATATAGGTACGAAACATCGCCTAGGTCTAGCCTAGAGCATTCAAATACTTACTTACTTTCCATGTCCGGGCTAAATTCTGCCACTCCAGTAAGCCGCGACTTTTATCGCTTTGTCACTGGCCATAATCATGTCGTATATTAATTAGTATACAGTGTGTAGTTGGCCACAAGCCACGTTAGTCAATCTTTTTACTATCATATCTGCTAGTTTTTATTTATGTGAGTGTAAAGATATAGAGATAGGTACAATATAATTAGTTGTATCGTATAACATTTAAAATCGCCGGATGATAAATAAGTCATATCTCGATGAATTCTGTTTTCATAAAACTTCTACGTACCTACTACAACTTTTGTTGATCAACCAAAGTAGAATGGATATAAAAAATATGGTCATTTTCCAGTTGACGGCGAGAACCAGGATGCGGAAGCAACAATACAGAATAGTGGAAGCAGATACGGAATAAAGACGGCTAAGGAAGAAGAAAATTATTATGATATATCTTCATACTTCGCTGCTAATATTTTGTGGCACATTTTAACTAATATAATTAAATAAAATAAAGTATCTTAGTTTTTAATTACTGTGGCATAGAATTATAAGGTACAGAAGCCGCGTGTAGTACCTACAAATTTCGAATTCAAATGTATGACAAATTTTTTTACCATGTGTGTGAGGCGGTAGATCGGTAGGTCTACGTATTATGTAGGTGTTCGTATCGAGGTGTACGTATACGACCGGGCGAGTGAAACTCAGAACATTGTTCTTAGTTTTTGTTGTCATACTTTCATTGCGCTGACTAGGTATATATCTGTATCATATATAATCTAAGTACTGTGGTATTTGATACCACTGAGTACATGGTATGTACTTGCCCAACGACACTGAATATCGGATCATGTCGTTAGTTGTCGTAAATCTTCGGTTATTCTTCGTTCAACCTTGAAAGCGTTCACAATATGTCAAACTAGGTATTATCTGTATAGAATAGGTACGCGTGCGAAATTTAAGTAAATTAATTTGTAATAATTATTGTAAATACTCAACGTGGTTAAAAACTAAGATATTTATTTAATTATAAAATTATATTATCAACTTCCACTGTATATATGTGTGAGGCACCAGCTTTGAATTGTGCTTCCACCCATCATTGTTTTCCGGTTTCCTTTAAGAGCCGGCTTTTTGCAAATACAATAGCCGTGATGTTGCCTAACCTAACATTTCAATTGATCTGCACTAATATTCTTTGGTTTTATTTTCAACACAACGCAACACGTATAAATTATCTATTTTTCCTCATTTTCGTACGCAAGTGATGTTTTCAACATAAATAAATATCCCGGGCTGCTGTGAAAATAACCAGTACGCTTCCAATTTGGTTTGAACTAAAATTAGGAACGTTTTGACAGTTGAATCGACAAAAATGTGGTTGTAGAATAGGAAATTGAACTTATTCCTAAATTACCTTGAAAATTCCTATTTCAAATACAAATAGGTATAATACTGGAACAACTGTGTATTTTGAACAATGTTTTGTTTTGTTAAATCGACAAAACGATAGACATAAATATGATATTACACAATATGAAATATTTTAGAACCTGGGTGTTATCTACATAATATCATATAGTTTACATTTTCATATCGAAAACCAATATTATTACTTCAAAAGGATTACAAAAAAATGAAATAAACTGGATTATTACAAAAATATAAAAATTTAAAGTACATAGTACATATATTTGATTGCAGATCTGGCGGACTTGTAAGAAGTATTTTTAAATTGTAGAATTTAAATAATATCAACTTGGACTAAGTGGAATAGGAACTTACCTTTTTTAGCCTGAACGTTCTTAAAAAGTTATAGAATCGGACGTATTATGGAGTTTCCGCAAGTATTGTACGTTGACAAACTAGTAATTACCCATACGTTCTCTGGCAATATTTTTGACAACGTTTAGTTGATCAACTTACATAAGTCGAAGTGTGCGAACGCAGTGTGAGATTTTTATCACGCTTATATGTTTTGAACTCATTAATGTGTATCTAAATTATCGTCTTAACGTATTTTCTCTTGACATTTGAGTGGGTATCACGTCAATCTTTCAACAAACTAGTTTCAACAGAAAGAGTTGTATTAATAAATAACGTTGACCGCGCAAAAACATATTTTAAGTATAACTATAAACTAGATTCAATCTTATCAGCAAATCATTTCTAACATCTTGTTTTATCTAGATGCATCTACAATGTACGTCTACCCTCGTTTTGAAACTGGTATACACATCAACCACTTTTTAGTATCAGCCATATTTTCTATTGAATGCTGCGGGAAAAATGAAAGTCAGTGGACAATATTTTGTTATTTTATAAGTACAAAAACAATGAGTGGACAGTAAAAAAGGGGGCAAGTCTGGTCAATTGACGTAAACAAAACCATGCATGTTTACCCATATGGTTTTGATTCCGCCGGTTGATCAGATTTGCCCCCCTGGTGATACACAATATAAACCAATGGGCTGTGGCCAACGCTATACTCCTCACTACCAAAGTATTGTCATTTGGTATGGAAATATTTCAACATTTTCATTAAATGAGTTTGTTAAATTATTTTTGATTTGAATATTTTGTAATGAAAACTTGATATTTCTCCAATGACATTTTATGAAATTTATGTGCCTTTTAGCAATTTGAAAATGAAAATATCAAATTATAAGTTTCCCGAGCTTGGGGTTACTTTGAAATATTTGACAGTAAAAAAAGTTAAGAAGCACTGATCAGACATCCTTCAAAATTTTCAAAGTTTAAGCGAGTATTAGGTTTACAAATTTGCAAAGTTTGAAAAGAATCGAGTGAGTACTTTAGTCAACAATCGATAAAGTAGAAAAAACACGCCGTACATAGCACATAGAACACTGCACACACACATATACATACATTGTGATGAAACTTTCAGAATACAATCTCTGCGTGATAATACTTGATAATAATAATAATAATAATTTGTATAGCGCCGTTTAATGATTCAAGATCATTCCAAGGGCGCTGTTATTTAGATAGATATTATATTGCTCTACGAAACAAAACTGTTTTCAGCCCTTTAGAGAAAGTACTCTTACTATTTGCACTGCGGACATCTAGAGGCAATTTATTCCACTTTATAGGACCACTCACACCAAAGCATCGATCATAGTAAGCCGCTTTATTGGCTCTGTCCAACACCTTTAGGGAGTTGGTACTCTGTGATCCAGAAGACCTAAGTGTGAGATGCCTCCCAGAGAGATCTTTTCTCTGACACAGCTCTTGTATGTATTGTGGTGCTAGGTTATTTAAAGCATTAAACACCGTTAAGCAGATTTTGTTGTCAACTCGCTCTGGACACTTCAACCAATGCAATTCGTTAAGTAGTGGAGTTATGGGACATCGTTTTTCCGCTCCATAAATGAGCCTTGCCGCTGCATTAAACACCATCTGTAATCTATCGAGCTGATACTTTGGCAATCCATCATAGATGCCATTACAGTAATCTAGCCGAGACACAACGAAAGCATTTATAAGTGTTTTTGTCTCATTTTTGGGCAGGCTTCGACGAATGTTTTTCAGTTGTCTTAGTTGGAAAAAGCATGAACTGACTGTTTTAGAGATTTGCAGGTCAAGAGACAACTTATTGTCCAAGTGTACACCCAAAAACTTGACACTTGCAGACGGCAAGAGTTTTTCTCCGTTGATGTTAATAGCAGTACTTTCAATGAGGTGCTGTCGCCGTGGTGAAGCTACCCACATAAACTCTGTTTTTGTTGGGTTTGTTGGGATAATCTGCTATAAAAACACTGTATTCCCCTTGGGGTAGTGAGGATAGTCACACCCAGTACTTTATCAATTATCTTACATATTGTAATGCCAGAAGGGAACCAGACTGCCTCGAGAAGCTTGTTGTGATGGGCAGCGTGGAAGGACGGAGATCTCGTGGTCGCTCACCGACCAGATGGAGCGATTTGGTTAAGTTCACAATGGGGTCTTCGGTGACTGGTGCTCTGCGTTCAGCCCAAAACAGATTGCCATACGTGTGGCGACGGACTACAGCCGCTATCGTCAGTCATGAGGAAAAGGACGAAAATGATGATGATTGTAATGAATTTAGTTGTGTAAGAAAAAAACAAAGAATAATAAATGAGTTAAAAGTTAGAACTACAAAATGTGTGCTATCATGTGTGTTTGTCTTTTTGTGTGAAGGTAAGGATGTGTGTATGTGCGTGAAATTTAATGCGATGCACCCAATTAAAGATAATAAAAAATATTTTTTCTATTTCTTTGCCGCTGTAGACTCCCTTTGTGTCTCGGTTGTGTCGGGATATTTAGGGCAGGCTAAAATTGATATTTTTACTTCTCACTTCCCCAAGAGGGTAGTGGGGAATTACGAATTCGCAATTTTAAGGTTATGTTTTTATTTCAGATTATCAACTACTATCATGCTGAGTTTATATTCTGAAAGTATTATCACGGTACGGCGTGTTTTTTTTCTATTTTATCGATTATAGACTAAAGTACTCATTCAATATTCGGTTAGACCCCATTAGGTTTTCAAGGAGTGCTTCTCAAATTTTTCAGCCGTCAAATATTTCAAAGTGACTCCTAGACTACGATAGATTGATGGTTATGGAGTCGAGAGGTACCTACCTTCAGATAGCCGGTGTGCAGGAAAGGGTGTGGAGAGGAAAGGCTATGGAGAGAGTGCATTGGAAACAATTTCTTGAGGAGGCCAAGGCCCATTCTGGGCTGTGGAGCCACTGATGATGATATTCCTTCCTAAGAAATTCGAAATTAACTAATAGAAGAATTATGTCGGACTTGATTGTCCTGTACAAGACCATATATTCTGAATTTAACTGTCCATCATTGATTTCATTGATTAAGTTTCATATACCTAACAGATTTACGAGGCACTTATCAATATTTCATTGCGATATAATGAGGACCGAAGCCCATAGACATCCTCCGTTTTCCAGAATCCATCGTTTGGGTAATGAGTATGCCTTTGTTGCTGACATGTCATTTTCAATGTAAGCTTATACAACTTGAAAATTGAACTAAGGTCGGTATTGTTTTCGTAACATTTTCAATTGTGTTTTTTCATTTTTTTTTATTTTTAATTTCTATTATAATTATATGTTTCTTATATTCTTTATATCCTTATATATTATTTATCTTTCTCTTGATTTTTTTTATACTTAGTTTTGTATATGTATTCTTATTACTTTTTTGTTTTTTTTATCTTTTATAAAATTTGTATTTGAATAAGAATTCTAATTTCTAAGGCCCGGTATTACAGTCGGCCCTCAACTCATTGAGTTTGTTAAACTCAAGATTAATGTTAAGGGGAGATTGAATCCATTTCCGTATTACAGTGCAATATGACATGTCAGTTACTAAATCCTCAATTTTTTTTTTTTTATTTTATTTGAAAAAATGGGCAACGTACAATAATATTTTTTTAAACAAATATAATAAATAAGAATAGCAACATAAGTAATTGTAACTTAATCAGCCCACCTTTGATTTCATGGTGCATTGTACTCACTACAGGTAATAAAAAAAAAATATTATTCCTGTCTAACGTGGCTCCTGAAAAGAGTCCTGGACATACAGAATATGTCCACGGACCTGATCTTTTCCAAATTATTATACGTGGCAAGGCATCGGTACAATGGCAAATTTTGAGCGGCATTAGTGTTTTTTTTTTGTCTAAAAAGAACGTTGAGGTGTGTCTTGTTCGTCTGTTTGGTATGTTGAAGTTAATAATTTTCAGAAGGTCTGTACAGTCAATATTGAAGTTTATTATGTCTTAAAGGTACATTAAGTCTGAGGTCCTTCGTCTTGTCTGTAAAGTCTGCAATTCATGTTTGTAGTTATTACCAAATTTGTACTTCATATGTTTCAAAAATATTTGTTGTATTCGTTCTATATTGTTAATATAAATATTATATTGTGGATTATATAAATATTTTACTTTTTTGTGGTTATTATCTGTCAAATTTTAAATAACCTCAAATAATACGAACTACAAAACGGGACGCTACCACTTGAAATACTATTGTTTTACTATCCAACATGGTAAATTTAATGTTTTTCACCAAAATAATGCTTTTAAATGCCCATGTTCGTTTCAATGTGGCTGTCAGTTTATTTTGTTGTGTGGCGCCACCGTCGATACAACTAACGCCTCTAGTGATAGAAACTGAAACTACACTCGTTGCCTAACGCCTCTAGTGATAGAAACTGAAACTACACGCGTTGCCTAGCAAATGACAGTTGACTCACCGTTAAGTAATTAATCCGCCAGAAACGTTGAGTTAAATATTTGTCATTTTAGTGACGTATTTGAGGGAAGATTAGGCCTAAACGGACACTGTAATACGCTATATTTTTGTAAAGCTTGAGTTTAGCTCTTAAACTCAGACTGTAATACCGGGCCTAAATAAGGAAAAACTATTTTTATTTTCACTTATATATACATAAATGTATACTTTTTTTCTTTTTATATTTTTAACTTAAGATGATGTATCTTTTTTCTGTACTTTTTTTATGTAAATGGTTTTTTACCGTAAATAAAGAAATAAAAAATAAATTACGTATTTCCTATATCAGATACTCTTTATTTAAGGAAAAAGTACGACTATGTGTATTATATTTATGAAAAAAGTAATAACGAGGAGTATAAACAATCTGCAACCATGTACCTACCATTGAAGGTTTGATAAATAAAAGAGACGTGTTGCATTCGGCTGTATGTACATTGCACATATTAGTTCACCACATTATTTACATACATATATGTATGACTTTGAGTATGAATTGAGAGATCTTGGTTACATCTCTGACGCCCAAGTTCTAAAGTTAATGATAGTCAACGTGCGTGAAACTGTTACTGACAGACGTTGATTGTTATTTTTACACCATCAGCATGGTGCGGAGATTTCAAACTAGAGAGATCCATGAGTAACTCTTCGCGCTATACATTTTTTGCTGTTGGTTATTCTAGCGTTTTGAGAAGGGGGTGATTACAGTCCCTTTATACTGTATGAAAGCATATTTTTATTTTTTGTACCTAACATGGAGCGGCAAATGTTGGGCATAAGTCTGAGTGATCGAATTACAAAAACAGAAATCAGACGCCGAACAAAATTCGCCGATATCATGGATCGGATCGCAAAATTGAAATGGCAATGGGCAGGACACGTGGCCAGACAGCCAAATTCAAGATGGACTCTCAAAGTCTTAAAGTGGAGGCCATGGGAAAACAAAAGGGGTGTCGGTCGGCCACAGAAGAGATGGGCCGACGATATTGTTGTGGTCGCCGGAAAGAAATGGATTGAAGCGGCACAGGATAGAGAAAAATGGAGACAGATGGAAGAGATGAGAAGCTAGCTAGGCTAAAATAAATACCAATGCGCATGCGCGCCAAACTATTCCCGCTGCATTGTCAATTGTCAACCTATGTCTGTGAGTAGCGTCTAGTACCGGCTCTTCTTTTCTGCATTCTTAGGTTAGGTTTAAGTTTGTCTATAATAATAATTGCTTTATAAATTGAATTATAAATTAAATTTATATATTCTTTTAATTTTTCGCATTTAATTTAAAAATTCACAGCTCATTTGTAGACTCTAGCAAAGACTATATAATACCTACGGATAGACTCTAGTATGTCTGTCTGTGACCTGTGTCGGTGTTAGTGGAAATCATTTTGCGCGCATGCGCATTGGTATTTATTTTAGCCTAGCTAGCTTCTCGTATGGAAGAGGCCTACATCCAGCAGTGGAGGGAAGGCTAGGAAGAAGAAGAAGAAGAATGTACCTACCTACTCTAACGGTCTTACTTATTAAGGTCTTTGTAAACGCCTATGACCTAGGGTATAAGGGCTGTACACAAAATATACACAATTATTACTTCATAATGTATTTAAACACAAAAAAATATTGCATATCACCAAATCTGTATCTTACAACGTTATTTCGTGAAGAAAATGTAAAATTTTGATGTTTTTTTAATAGCAAGAATAGAAAGTAAAAAAACAGTTAATAAATTTTCATATTCTCTTTTGATCAAAGTAAAAATCTACTTCATAGGCCTTATAGTTTTTTGTTATTTACAGTAAACATATAAAAGGTTCATATTTTTACTTATTTCATAAGAAAATTATTTAACAAATTCAAATGGATGATGGCTGAGCGGTTAGAGCGCAGGGTAATCCAGTAATCCAGTGGTCGCGAGTTCGAATCCTGACACGACCTATGTATTTCGTTCACCTACATACACCACAAGCATAGGCTTATTTTAGGAAATGAACAAGGATGTACCTATATGTACATGTTTCAAGGACAAATTAATTCTTAAAAAAATAAAACAAGTCACGCAATAGAATAAAGACGTAAAAATAATTCTTATTCAATTTCTTATTTCAAAGACGTAGGTATCTTTTGAAGGTAGGTACTGGGGAAAAGATGGACCTGCATATTTACAAAAATCTTGTCTTATGCTAGTGTTTTTCATAGTTCTATTTCAAATACCTTTGTTACGATAACTTCAAATTGTATGCAATATAATTTTCTATGACTCGCCTGGATCTGCCATAAACATTGTTTGGTCTAATCACCCGCATAGAACATTCAATTTGTATAGATCGATGTATTTCTGTAGATTATGTATGTTAGAAAAATGCTTGGTAGGTACATACCTACCTCTATTGATTATTATAATAATGAAAGCACCAAGATGCTTATCTTTCTTCAGTGTGGTAACATCTGTTCCAGGAGATTTTTCGTGCGTTAATTATTTATTTTTTCCCCAGTAGGCAACACCAGTACCGGCCCTAGAGTGTTTAAAACCCAATAGTTTATTATATTTTATTTTTTGCCGTAGGTACCTACCTATATGCTTTTTCTGTATTTTGTTTTTTTTTGTATTATGTTTTATACGGTTTTTTATTTTTTATCATATTATTTTTTTACCGTACATTACAGGCGAATAAAATGAACTAATTATCGTGCCGACCGCAGTGGCACAGTTGGTAAGCCGTTCGGTTTCTGTGCGGGCGTCCTGGGTTCGATTCCCAGAAGAGGAGAAATTAATTTGAATTCATTACTCACGCAAATATTGCTTCTCTGGGCTGGAAACACTGGTTAGTTGGAAGAAACTGTCATACGGAAATAAACTCGCCACTTGCGCAGGGTGCAAGGAAGTGTTCATCCGGCAGTCCCAGAACAGGCTTTTGCCTAATGGGGTTTATTAGTCAATGTTTTTGCTGATTTGTTTATTTATTTAATTCAGTACATTATGTATCTCTCTTACGTCGGATCGGTACATTCGAATTCATACGAGATGTCCTATGTAGAGATTATTAGTGATGAGCAAATTCAAGATGGTCTGGGTCTTGCACTCCCAGTCTTTTTCTTCTTCTTGCATACTTGATCGAATCTCGGTCTTGAATATCCAGTGTCTTGAACTTTTACAAAAAAAAAATATATTTTTCTATTAAATTTTATTTTCCTATTCTAAAATTAAATATGACAAAAAAAAACACTATTATGTCGATAGTACATAGTTCATTTCTTATTTTTTAATTAAAAATATTTAGGTAAGTTTGTAAATTTATTATTTTTATACGGTAGATACTATGTCAAATATTAATTGAACACGCACCCAATAACAAGTTGCCACATTCTGGAGACTTACTATATCAATCGTCTCACAGAACCGGACTGAAAACACAATTTAAAACCTCAAGACTCTTAAGTAGTTTTGCAAAGCGTGTCCTTGGTCTTTGTCGTCTATGTCTCGCAAGACCATGGCCAAGACTGCAACACTCGAAGGATTTTTGCTCATCACTAAATCTAATATCGCGATTTGTCTCAATCTCATATTCCGACACTTCGGGTTGTAGCTTCTCGTTTATGTCACTAGGCCCGCCACTTTGAATGGTACCAGTAGGTAATCCATCAGGTTTAAACGTACCCAGAGGCACTATTATTATGTTTTCTTCTTCGTCCGTATCTTTTAGTCCCAAAGGGCCAAAGGGCCCTGTATTGTTTTTCAAAGAATGGAAAAGGTCCAAAGATTATACAGTCTAGAGGCCACACCCTACAAACTCTAAACTGATGCCAATAATACGATTTGAAAGAGAGAAAAAAAACAAGTTTTACGCATCATAACAATCAATAATTATAAATCTGTCGCTATGTGAGTCATTCGTTAATATTTATTATCATTTTGTAGGTAGGTACATAAAATGTATTAACAAATATATTGCACGTCGTCGGGCTTATTGTCATTAGGCAATTTCCTCCAACCGACAATGTAGCCAGTAGATGAAAATAAATGCCTTGAGATGGTTTGGTCACATACAATAGGTATTTGTGGCTATCTTCTCGTAAATATATAATCTTATGGGGAAGAGCGTGTATAAGACGATGCATGAGCACGAATAAAGCAATAAATTATAAATGCTCTGAAAATAAATGAAAATAAAGATCAAACGTATTCAGGATTTAGGCACTTATTGTAAAAAATGTTAATATTAATGCAGTTATTAAAATTTACTTAAGAACATGCAGTTACTTAAATATGATATATTAAAATTAGATGACAAGTTTGATTAATGTGCTTATTGTCAAATTAAAAAATAACTGTGAGGTACCGACTTACAATAGTGCGTCCACTCTATTATCATCTTTTTCGGGTGTTCAGTAAGAGCCGGGTAATCGTCTCACATAGTTCAGCAATGAGGTACCACCCATTCTGATTGTAGTGCCTGTTTAGGTGGGACGAGGCTGGTGTGTGGGTATAAACACACGTGTCGTGCTTCATTTTATAGGGCAATGCACAACCGCACACCTGGTCGCTGGTTACTCCACATTGTGTATATTCCGTGATGGTTTGAATGAATGAGTTTATCTCTTCTCTATGATTTCATGTGTCAAAATTTTCAAAGCAGTCTCACGTATGAATGAATGTATAAAATTCAATGATATTCTCCCCCTTGAAGGAATGGGCATTTAATGAATCCATATTTTTTATCAAGTCTATGATTAAATAGCTGTTTTTACGATGAAAGTTTTTCACACCATTTCATCTGTCATATTATTCATGAAGAATATTATAAAATAATATCTTTCTCTTCAATAACGATAGGCCGACACAATGCGACAGTCGCCATATTGTTTACTTTCATGACTACTGAGTTGTTGATCCCCAGTTCAATTCCGGATAGTGTGGTTGTTTTTGCGCAGTGCCTATAGAGCGTTTTAGGTATATTTTGTCTTAGGAAGCATTATACTTAGGAAGCATGTTTCAGCGTGATGGAAGATTGGAAAAAGATATTGAAAGGAGAGTAACGGCAGGTAATAGAGTGGATGGTGCATTAAGACCGGTAATGGCTGACCCAATTATTTCGAGGCAAGCAAAGCTCGCGGTACACAATGGTATCGTCGCACCGACTCTAATGTATGCTAGTGAGACATGGACATGGCAGAAGACGCATGAAAGTAGAATTAACGCGGTTGAAATGAGGTCACTAAGACGAATGTGTGGTAAAACGATGTATGATAGAATAAGAAATGAGGATATTAGACGAGAATGTATGATTGAAAGAAATATCGTAAGTAAGATGAAAATAAATGCCCTAAGGTGGTTCGGCCACATAGAAAGAATGAGTGATGACCGTCTGACAAAAAAAGTATACAAGGCTGATAAAAGAGGAATGAAAAGTAGAGGTCGGCCAAGAAAGAGTTGGCACGATCACATAAATGGGATTTTGAAAGATGGAGATGTTAGAAGTAAGAATAATAGAAGAGCGTGTATGAGACGATGTATGGACGTGAATGAAGCTAGGAATGTATGTCAAGAGAGAGGAGTCTGGCGTTCGGTTCTCTCTGCCTACCCCAAATAGGGAAATGGCGTGATGGTATGGTATGGGTATGGTAGGTATATTTTGTCAAACAAATAATTTTTATTGACAAACTTTTAATATCTCAATAGAGACGAAGTTGGGATATTATAAAAGAACCAGGAACTCAAGGCACCTACAGGGCTTACGACATGTCATCGGCTGGTTTATGTGATCACTTTATGCGCTTGCGCAACGTTCACCAATTATGCCATTATGTAATTTTTAAAAGTTGTAGGTGCCTTGAGTTCCTGGTTCTTCTATAATATCCAAACTTCGTCTCTATTAAGATATTAAAAGTTTGTCAATAAAAATATTATTTGACTCCCAAAAACAAAATCCAATGTTAGCGTATATGCAATTAAAAATATTCGATAAACAAATAATTAAGGATGCCTAAGTTGCCATTCATAACGCAATCGTTGTACCAACCTTGACTTATATAAGTGTAACCTGGATATGGCAGAAGGCGCACGAAAGCAGAATAAATGCAGTTGAAATGAGATCGCTAAGAAGAATTTGGAATAGTACGATGTATGAAAGAAGTACGAAACGAGGACACAAAGAAAGAATGTAAGATGAAGAAAAGTAGGCAGTTGTACCTAATGTTGTAGGTACGTATATTCACCTTTAACAAAAATAAAAAAAAATAGACTATGGTAAATGGTTTTAAATATGACTGATTATAAAGAGACAACGTTGTAAAGAGTTTGGATTTGGCCACAACCACTATTTTTATATATTGTCATCGAACGCAAATGTGTTTTAAATATTTAGAAATTTTGGATGATGGGAAATGGCTTAAAAATTAAATAAACAAAAGTACTGAAAAGATTCTAGTGTTGGTCACATCCCATTCGTTTTTATATTTTTCGTCAAGTGTGCATACCTATAGATTATTATATTTTTGCACAATAAAACTGATCTACATTACAGAAGCAGACTAATAGTTTTTAATTTGAATATAAACGTTGTGAAGAGTCCAGTAATGGCCACAACCCCGTTTTTTTATTATATTGTCATCAAAATCAAATGTGTAGTTATTGAAAATTAAGCAATATATGATGATATAATAAATGGTGTAAATTTCGATTGAAAAAAAGTATTGAGAAGATTCTAGTGATGGTCACATCCCATTCGTTTTATGTATTTTCGTCAAGTGTGCATGTTGTTTATAATATTTCTATACAATAGACTATTAGACTTAAAACTAACCCAAAAGATTAAATGGAAAAAAAAATAAGTATAAGACTATAACAAATAATTTGTAATAAAAACTGACCCAATGGTCTGCATAAAAGATGCAATAGAAGAATTACACAATAGTAAATGTATTATATAAAAAACTGACCAAATGGTCTTCATAAAAGAAGAAGAAGATGAATTGAACTATAGGAAATATTTTATATAAAATTCATCCAACGTTTACATTAAATAAGAAAACGAAGAATTAGACTAAAGGAAATATTTTGCATAAAAACTAACCAAAAGATCTACAAAAAATAAGAAAAAGAAGAATTAGACTATAGAAAGTAGTTACTATAAAAACTGACCCAAAGGTCTACATATTAGAAGAATAATTATACGTCAGGAAATAGATTGTATAAAAACTAACGCAAAGGTCAACATAAAAGAAGACGAAAAAGAATTAGACTAAAGGAAAAGTTTGTATGAAAACTCTCCCTTGGTCTACATAAAAGAGGAAAATATTAGACTATAGGAAGTTAATTTATACAAAATTCAACAAAGGTCTACATAAAATTAGAAAAAGAAGAATTACGTTAAAAGAAATAGTTGGTATCAAAACTGGCCCAGAGGTCTACATAAAATAAGAAGAAAAAGAATTAGATAATAGGAATAAGTTTGTATAAAAACTCACCCAAAGGGCTACATAAAAGAAGAGGAAGAAGATGAATTAGACTATAGGAAATAGTTTGTATAAAAACTCACCCAAGGTCTACATAAATTAAGAAAAAGTAAAATTAGACTATAGGAAATAGTTTATTTATGAACTGTCCCAAATGACTTCACAAAAGAAGAGGAAGAAGAATTAAACTCCAAGAAATAGTTTGTATAAAAAATCACCCAAAGGTCTACTTAAATAAAAGAAGAATTTCACTATAGGAAATAGTTTGTAGATTGAATGACATGTGTATTGTAGTTAACCTAAGATAGTTTAATAATTTTCCTATACGAAATTAGTATATTGTTGGTTTTTAAGTAGTATTAGGTATGTAGTTACCTACCTACAATGATGTTCTAAATTAATTCGAATTCGATTTATAACAAATTTTATTTGAATATCAGAATGTGTCCGTAACCATAGTAACCATAGAACATGTAAAAAATATCAAATGGTTTGTAGACATTTTTTGAATAATATGTAGGTACCTACATTGGTTTGTTACATACATACATACATACCATCACGCCATGTCCCTTGCGGGGTAGGCAGAGAGAACCGAACGCCACATTTTTCTATCCTGGCACGCATCCCTCGCCTCGTCCACATTCATGCATCGTCTCATACATGTTCGTCTATTGCTCACACTTCTAACATTTCCGTCTTTCAAAATTTCGTTCACATGGTCGTGCCATCCCTTTCTTGGGCGTCCCCGACCTCTCATTCCATTCCTTTCCGCTCTGTATATTTTCTTTGTCAGGCGCTCCTCATTCATTCTCCCCATGTGACCAAACCATCTCAATGTGTTCACTTTCATTCTAGTAATGACATCTTTCTTCATCTTACATTCTTTCCTTATATCCTCGTTTCTTACCCGGTCATACATCGTTCTATTACAAATCCTTCTTAACGATCTCATTTCAACTGCATTTATTCTACTTTCATGCGTCTTCTGCCATGTCCAGGTTTCACTTGCATACGTCAGGGTTGGCACTACGATGGCATTATGAATGGCAACTTTGGCATCCTTTGATATTGCGATCATTCATAATTGGTCTTAGTGCTCCATTCACTCTGTTTCCTGCCATAACTCTTCTTTCGATCTCTTTATCGAGTCGTCCGTTCCGTTGAAATATGCTTCCCAAGTATACATATTCGTCGACTTGCTCGACATTGGTTTGTTCGATGCCATAAAAATGAAAATTGTCCGAAATATCAAATATTATATACAAATTATGCAATTTTATTATGCCTATATCTTTACTAATAATTAACAGACTTTTACAATATACGTCTTAAAACTTGCTGTAATGTCTTGTCTTTCATTTTATTATTTCATAATTACATTTATTTCAAAGGTTTATTATTTTCAAGAACATATTCATTCGGTAGGAAAATGAAATATTGTATGATAAGATATTAAAATGGCGGCATTTATGTACAAAACGCTTACTTTAAACATAAGTTTAACATTATAATTATACAAAATATTCACCATGTTTTTCACTTAAACGCTAAGTTATACTTGAAAATATATTTTTTTCGTGTAAATACGTACTTCTAACTTTTAAACTAACAGATATTTGCGTGCAAAATGTACACTTTTTTGACAGATATGACTTGGAAAATTTTGTATGAGAAAAATAATTATTGAAATATTTTTAAAATTCAGCATTTTTATCGCATAATTTTTAGCGTGACACTGCATCAGGTATACTGGTACACGTTCGCACATAAATTAGATTTTTAGATGCTCTTGGTTTTTCAGAAGGCGTGAGACAAACACACACACACACACACACACACACACACACATACACACACACACACACACACACACACACACACACACACACACACACACACACACACACACACACACACATACACACATACACTAACATTTTGATTGCTTTATTACTTTAGATGAAATATCCAAACCGAGTACCTTAACTCAACTCACCTTTGAGTGTCATATTATCTTATTGCAACAGTAATAAGGGAAAAAATGGAGTAACCAGGATATAGGGAGGAGGATAGTGTGTATGTGTGTATGTGGTGTGTACACGAGATAGAGTTTGTGAGTAAGAGCATGAAGAGTAGCACAAGTAAAAAAAGTAACATTAAGAACATTAAAAAAGAAACAGAAATAAAGTTACATAAGAGGTTTTAAAATATGTAATTGCAATAATAGGGCTCGCAAATAAAGGATAAAAAAATACACGTGTAGAGCAATGTTTGGAGTAACCTGTATTTTGAATGCTGTTTTAAGCATTGAAAATGAGGCCGTTGAAAATCTCGTTACTGTTAAATGCGTTTAAGTGTATTCTACAAAAAAACGCGTTGGAAGAAAGATGTAGATTGAAATAATTTGGCTATTATGGAAGAATGCATGAAGAACGCTAAACGAAGAAAATATACAAAGCTGATAGGTCCGGGACGCCCAATAAGGAATGGATGTCACGACCATATGAACGATATTCTAAAAGACGGAATTGTACATACGAAGCGTGAATGACAGACGATCAAGCACGAGACGATGCATGAATTGTGCTGAGGGAATGGATATGTGTCAAGATAAAATAAATGGAGTTCGATTATTTCTGCCTACCCCGTGAGGGACATGACATATGTACCTATGTATTTTGTTGGCCACTGCCCAGGATAAAATGAGTGGGTCGTAGCCAACACAAAACTCACCACTAAGTAATATTATTTTACTAGTGAACGAAACGTCAAAAACGTTAAAGAAATTTGCTTATGCCATGTCTGTAGATTTCTATAGTCTGTGATGATATCCCTGTTATAATACATTTATGTAGCCACATTAATAATTTCCCCTGGCATCATTATCTATGAAAAATCTTTCTGTCAATTTATATTGGACAAGAAATACTTCCATTTAGATATTTTCATAATAAATGAATATATTTTTGACAATACAACCTATCTGTTTACTTCATCTTCGCTGTATGTACATAATATGTTAAATTTCTCATTTCCTTGACATATTTCAACATTAATCATACTTCCATAATGTTTTTAACTTCATAAATTTTGTTCAATGTCTATCAATATACATAAACTGACATTTTAACCAAAAAGATAACAAAATAGGTACCTATCTTTTAACAAATTGAGGTTTTATCTACAAAAGAAGAGGTCGTGACCAACACTAAACTCTCAATTCAATAAGGTAGTGTTCACATTGTTTTCTTATTCATTCATCCCATCATGGCATTCCTCACAATGTTAGGTAACCAACGATAGGTGTGCGGGTGAACATAACCTTATAAAAAGTAACACGACACATGCGTGTATCTAACAGATTTATAGTAAATATGTGAAATTATTCAGTGAAACAAATAAACGCACCTAACTATTTTACAAAATATACATACCTTATATTATTTAGGAGTATTTGTACTAATCCAGTGGTCATGAGTTCGAATTCTGCCTCGACCGATTTCGTTCACCTATAGCACAAGCATTTATGCTTTATTTAGGGAATGCAGTAAGACGTAAGTATATGTATGTACTTGTTTAACAAGGACATATACCTACATCTTCATCTATATACAAAATTAATGTGCCTATTCTATATGCCGACCACCGTGGCACAGTTGGTAAGCCGTTTGACATCTGTGCTGGCGTCCTGGATTCGATTCCCAGCAGAAGAGAAATTTATTTTAATTCATTTCTCACGCAAATTTTGCTTCTCTGGGTTGAAAACACTGGTTAGCTGGACGAAATTGCCATACGGCAAGGGTGCAAGGAAATTTATTATAATATCTACGTTAATTATTATAATATCTACGTTAAGTTTAGTGTCTAATATTTTATGTGCTAATTTCAAAAACATTTGCAGATAAATTGCATCACGATATTTTTACCCTATAGTCATATAGGTAGTCAGAGAGAAGCGAGCGTCAAATCTCCAACAAACTGAATAATAGGTTATTCATTCATTCATACCATCACGGCATATCCCACAATGTGGGGTAACCAGCGAAAGGTGTGCGGGTGTGCATTGCCTTATAAAAGGGAGCACAACACAATTGTGTATACCCACACACCAGTCTCGTCTCACCTAAAAAGGCACTACATTCAGAATGGGTGCTGAACCTCATTGCTGAACTATGTCAGATGTTATTGTTGCCTGTTGTATTTTCGATTACCCGGCTCTTACGGGACACTCGAAAACAGTAATAGAAAAGAGTGGAAGCACTAATCTAAGCCAGTTTTTTTATTCATATATCTACATAATAACATTATATAACAAAATAACAATGTTGATACTCTCTCGATATAGTTAAAATCTCGGGAGAGTGTTCGAGAGAGGAGTATCGTAATTAGATACAGAAGAAAAATTCAACTTATTGGATCATGAATTTGCCAAAAATATGACCATTTCATGATATTTTAAATTTGTTTTGATCTATTAATTTTCTAATGGAAGTGGGCAGGCCATTGTAAAATAATATTTCCCTATATGACAGGTATTTCTGAAATTTTTTTTTAACATATCGACAAAGTTTCAAACCAAGTAACGCGAGATTTGTATGCCAGGTCTATATATTTTTCACGATTTTTCCAACTTTGTCAAAAAACACCAACTTACAAATACCAATTTTCGATATTTTGAACATCGTTTTCGCTTAAGCCACCGCTAGCATATTATATATTTACTAGGGGCTCCGCCCCTGGCCGCTTCGCGGCCCAACCCCGGTTTGGCGCTACGCGCCATTTTTTTTGGCGCTACGCGCCTTTATTTGTGCGCTGCGCGCATTTCTTTAGGCGCTACGCGCCATTTGTTTTACGCCACGCAAACCGAGGACGGGCCGCGAAGCGGCCAGGGGCGGAGCCCCTAGTTTTATATTACAATGAGTAGAAATTATACGCAAAAAAAGGGAAAACGTAAAATGAGGGTATGTTAAAACCGGGGTTGGAGTTGAATAATGAAACTTGTGAACTCAAATTGTAGGATACTTGTATTACATATACATACCATGTCTCTAACAAAGAGAACATAACGCCACAAATATGTTCACCTTATATCTCTTTCAAAAAATTAGGTTGATAAATGAAATATAGAAATTTTATCAAATATTTTCTATTTTTAAACAACTTTACTGTCTTCCATATTGGTATGTTTTTGAGTATAATATGGTATATTTTTTCTAGCAATTGTTGAACACATTACCTACTTATTTAGTTTTACCTAGTTAAAAGAACTCTTATTTTATTTTATTTATTTTATTTTATTGATTTTATAGAACCAACAGTTAAAAGACTAAAAAGATATTTTTACAACTCTTAAAAGATATTTTTATATCTGAATACATTTTTAATGTATGTACCTATGTAAATATATTATGTACTGATGGTTCTGTACACCAATAAAATAAAACAATGTTTATTAGGTGATATTTCAAAAATCCGTCTGTTCTATTAGTATTATCAGAAAGAACAGACAAAGAAAACTGATAAACTTCAAAAATATAATTTTAGTGAGAAAAAAACATATCATAATATTTCCTTGTAAACAATGCTTCTTGTGTAAATATCATTCGATTCATTAATTTTCTTCTGTTCTGCACTTTCAAAAATCTGAACATGTAATGCACTCTGAGAAGAAACTCTAGAACAACCTACATATAATTGACCATGTGTGATGACAGGTTCGGGAAGGAAAAAACCAACGCGTTGAAATGTCTGTCCCTGTGATTTATTTATTGTAATAGCAAAAGCTAATTTAACTGTAAACTGTTTACGACACATATTAAATGGAATTGACACATCAGAAGAGGTATTTAGACAAATTCTAGGAATAAAGTGTGGAGTCCCTTGCTTTTCTCCAGTTATGACTTCTATATGAATATTATTTTATTTCAAAAATCCGTCTGTTCTATTAGTATTATCAGAAAGAACAGACAAAGAAAACTGATAAACTTCAAAAATATAATTTTAGTGAGAAAAAAACAGATCATAATATTTCCTTGTAAACAATGTTTCCTGTCCATGCAACAGTTAATTTTTTTTCCTATTCCTCGCAGATAATGAAAAAGTGTTTTATACAAAAAAGTTTTTCTAAATAAATAAATTTGAATATGGCATCAGTAAAAATGTACATACTTACCATACCACCATACCATACCAATGTACATACTTATTTGTTAAAATGTTGTTCAAAGCATACATATGAGAGTACAAAATGTGTATAAATCAATTTAAAATCTCTTTAAATACAATATTTTCTGTATAACATCCATTTGAAATAATTCCTTGTTTTGAACCTTCTATAATTTGTACTTTTAATGCAGATTGTGAGCGTACCCTGGAACACCCGACATATAATTGTCCATGAGTAAATACTGGTTCTGGCAGTAGAAGTCCAACGCGATCAAAAGTTTGTCCTTGTGACTTATTCAAGGTCATACAATATGCTAATTTAATAGGAAACTGTTTTCTACACATATTAAAAGGTATTGTTTTATCAGATGTTGTATTTAAACAAATGCGAGGAATGAAATGTATCGTTCCCTGTTTTTCACCTGTTACAATTTCTGCTTGTATAATATTAGTACTCATATGTTTTACAACCATTCTTGTTCCATTACAAAGGCCATCTCCGATAGATAAATTTCTGAGAAGGATTATGATTGCTCCAATTTTAAGATTTAAAGAGTGTAACGGAAAACCATTTGGATTTATACTGTTTAAAAATTCTACTGGATAATTAACTTGCTCATTTACATCTAATTGACCATTGTCATTAATAATATAGTCTAAAGAATGGTATGTATGCATTGTACCTTGTAGCCTTCCCAGTACATCTTCATTAACCATTCGAGCATGATCATTTTTAGGGCATAATATTGCTCGTTTACACATTATTGGTACATCTGAAACTGAATGACTTTCATTGTATATGCTTTGAATAACATTTTGACAAACACTATCATTTGGGATAAGCACCGATGACTCTTGCTTTCCTGCAACAGAAGGAAGCTGTCCATTACCTAAATCTAAAAGCCACTGTGAAAATATGCTTTCCCCTTCTAAAGCTCTTATATTGGTTTTTAAATGGAAGGTAATAAATTTTCTCCAATGTTTACTATTTTTAATGGACATTGCAACTAATTGACCTCGAGAGGCTCTACGACAAACTGGAAGAATCTGTCTAAAATCTCCACCTAAAACAATAACTTTATTACCAAAAATATAATCATTACCCATTATATCGCGAATAGTACGTTCAATAATATCTAAGGCTACTACGGGAGCCATCGGTGCTTCATCCCAAATGATAACGTCAGCATCTTTTATAATTTTACGGTTCTTTGAGGTAATTCTGCAAGTAGTATTATCCTGTAAATCAAGAGGTAAATTAAAAGCTGTGTGACACGTCACTCCACCTGGAAGTAAAATAGCTGCAATTCCTGTCCAAGCAACGGATAAAACTTTCTTTCCTCTTCCTCTTAAAGTATGTATAAGAGTCTTGTATAGGAAAGTTTTACCTGTTCCACCAGGACCATCGATGAAAAAACATCTATTTCCATCACGTTCATCTGAAAATACTTTGGAAGAAATAACTTCGAATGCATTGCGTTGTTCATCATTAAGCTTATTCGCCATTTCAGCACCTAAAGAAAACTCTAACATAAAATTTAAATCTTCAATTTCATGAAAATCACTGCTGCTATCTGGTTCCGGCAACCCTTGTAAACTGCAAGAAGAATTTTCTTTCATTAGTGCGTTTTGTATGTACAGAAGTGAACAATTAACAGCAACTTCTTCTATAGCTCCTCGCTGGACAAAATCTTCAGACATTAAACTCTTGAAATCATTCCACAGCTCCAATGGATCTGTTGGGAGACAATGAATCATTAATAATACAAATAAATCTCGAAGAGCTCTAGGCATCATATATGATGACGCTTCTGCCATGCAATTATGCCATTCCCTGTTGTCGTGGATTAGTCCTAGTTCTCGAGCTGCATCACGAAATGTGGGCAGTAAATTACCACCTACAGTCCGCAATGATTCATATGATGTAGCGCCAGTCACCTGTAAAAGAATAAGCCTTAGATGATATAATTCTACGTTTCTGGGAGAAACTGATGCAAGGCGCCCAATAATCTTATCGCCACCACGTTGTCTCTTAGTCCATTTCTTATTAACTGAAAACACATAAAAATTTGGTATATCTTGATACTTGATTGTGCGTGCATCGGTGTCTTCTAGGTTAAGTTGGAACCACGCAGTTAAAGTTGTGTTTCTTGAGGTTGCTGCTCTAAGAGCTTCTTCTTCTCGTCCTTCTGAAAAATATATAGGCTGACCATTAGGCAAATGTACTGACAAAAGCAAAATAGCATGAGAATGACCATATATTGGATTTTCCATGATTCTCCATGCAGCTTCTGGTGCGCTTACATATCGACAGTTAATATACTCACATATTTCATCATATACCAGAGTCTCATTGCGTTCAACATTTTGATGTATTTGTATCCGGGCACAATCAAACCCTTTTGATATATATTTATGAATATACTTAATACTAAGAACCGAAGAACAAATTTCTACATTAATGTGAGCATTATATTTTTGACTAAGATAAGGATTATATGGAACGACAAAACGATTATCAATACGTATTCCTCGAACAATATGATTACCAGAAAAATTATCGCGTCTCCGATATTCTGGATACCCTCCTACATTATTATTGGTGTCATCTCTGAAATTCTTTGGAAATTTTTTAGAACACTTACCATCAACCATACACACTGAATTTGGATTTAGTATACCGCAAGGTCCATGAATATTATGTTTCAAAATTATGTCATACAAACCATGAAAACTTCGATCGGGTAATTCAGCACTCACAACTGTGTCAATATCTGAAGTTGTGCGAAATTTGTCCTGCTCACACAACGTAAATACTCCATGAAGATGGGGAAGACCTCGTTTCTGCTCTTCTATAACACTTTACCAAACTCTTCCACTTTTAACTGAAAAACCCGGGCCACTAAATCAGGCCTATCCGATGTAGTTTGATTTGGTAATAATTCATTCTGGATTTCTGGCCACTTTGGGTTACAGGTTAAAGTGATGAACAAATCTGGACGACCAAATTTTCTAACCATAGCCATAGAGTCTTGGTAAAGTTTATTCATATGACGTGGCCCACCAATAAATGTAGAAGGAAGAATTATTATATTACCTGCTCGTCCACTTTCAATAGCCAAATTCTGTACATAATCCTGTAGACCCTGGTAGCATTCAACTCTCAAATGTTGTTGATTTTCTCTTATGTACTTTAAACGAAGTGATTCACAAACTATGTATGCATGAATTATATATTGTTGGAAAAGCTTGCCAGCAAAATGTATTGGATTGAAGACCTCCCTACGTACTGCTATTTTACTCGAATAAAATTGCATAGTTGTTACAGATTGACGACGATTTGTTTGAAAATTTGGATGATGCTGAATACCAGTCGTCCATCCATACTCGCCTGAGGGAAATAACAATGGAAAAACCATGGGGTCCAGATGTTTTGATAACATATTTATGCGCTGGAGGCCTTCAATATTTCTTGGGTGAACAGCTACATCTACATCAAATGGTATCTGACCTTCATGATCTGCGACATATACAATGGCAATGTCACTATTGTGAGATGGAGCATTATACCTTCTTTGATCATCTGCTTCTGACCGTGTGAATAGGAGTCTAACATCTCTCATTGGGCCGCCATTAATTGCAACTCGAGCTTCTTCTTCTTCTACAGCTTCTTTTAACCTTTTATACTGGAGAGCATACGGACTTACACGACGAATGACATTATCAATCGTAAACATAATATTTTGTTGACACCTTGCATTTGATGGGTGTCTCATACGTACCCTTACAGCTTCATCGGCATCATAAACATACAGCTGTGCATAAGATGGAGTTTCTCCGTCAATCTGCATACTTCTTGAAGTTCTATGATATACTTCACCTGAAATTTTCAAACAGTATGGTCCGGTACCAGGTACGTCTGCAATCTGAGCGCCAAAGGATGCAAAAGCATTAGCACTATTGTATTGACGAATAAATTCTCTAAAATTTTTGGATTCATTGCAGCTTCCTAACAATAATGCTTTCAATTCTTCCGGATATGTTGACAGTACTTGAGGTGACACTTTGCCACTGTGGCAACAACTATGTAATAGTTTGCCCTTTTCAGCATTAAAATGAACCGCTCTGCAATTCTCCACTGTACACAGCTTGTCCATGCGACCCATATCATGCTGATCTGGAAGAAAATTATGAGGTGTATTAATAATTGCACACTTAAAATAAGTGACAGAATTTCTTCTGCCTGCATTCATACTTCTATCTCGCTGCTCTTGCATAACATTTTCCACTCTTCGCCTAGAATTCCTACGATCTCGCTGTTCTTGTGTTATATTTTCCACACGCTCCCTCGTATTCCTACGTTCTCGTTGTTCTTGCGTCATATTTTCCACTCTTCGTCTAGCATTCCTACGATTTCGCTGTTCTTGTGTCATATTTTCCACACGTTCTCTTGCATTCCTACGATCTCGTTGTTCTTGCGTTATATTTTCCACTCTTCGTCTAGCATTTCGACGATCTCGTAGCTCTTGTGTCACTCTTCGCCTAGCTGTTCGCTGTTCTGTCATATCTCGCTCATCCAGATCTAGCTGTTCCGTCATATCTCGCTCATCCATCTCTTGATTGTTTTGATTGTAAGTATCCATGGAGTTTCGGTAAAAACCTGCAACAAACAAAATAACACCAAATAATTAGATAATGATGTTAAAAATAAATATTTTGAACGATCAAAGTTAAAATATGACTTTTAAACTCACGTCAAAGCCATAGATTAGATTGTTTTAACGCGTTCCATAGAGAGTTCGTACAGAATGGTGCCATAATTTAAATACGTATTCCGCAGATTTATTAATAACGTTTGATAAAATTGATGTTTAAAATTCCTTTTTGAACAATAATATTGTCAATTGATATTTAAAATACATTTTAAACGATAATTTTGTACTTTTTCGATTCAATTTATTTTTTATATTGGAGAAATATTTAGAATGCGTAAAATAAAATTGGGTAAAATTATTTTACTGGCAATACGCGCACATGCTAAGCGGCCACGACCACGTACAGATTGTGGAGGGAGACGTATTCAATATAATAGATGATGTTAAAAATAAATATTTTGAACGATCAAAGTTAAAATATGACTTTTAAACTCACGTCAAAGCCATAGATTAGATTGTTTTAACGCGTTCCATAGAGAGTTCGTACAGAATGGTGCCATAATTTAAATACGTATTCCGCAGATTTATTAATAACGTTTGATAAAATTGATGTTTAAAATTCCTTTTTGAACAATAATATTGTCAATTGATATTTAAAATACATTTTAAACGATAATTTTGTACTTTTTCGATTAAATTTATTTTTTATATTGGAGAAATATTTAGAATGCGTAAAATAAAATTGGGTAAAATTATTTTACTGGCAATACGCGCACATGCTAAGCGGCCACGACCACGTACAGATTGTGGAGGGAGACGTATTCAATATAATAGATGATGTTAAAAATAAATATTTTGAACGATCAAAGTTAAAATATGACTTTTAAACTCACGTCAAAGCCATAGATTAGATTGTTTTAACGCGTTCCATAGAGAGTTCGTACAGAATGGTGCCATAATTTAAATACGTATTCCGCAGATTTATTAATAACGTTTGATAAAATTGATGTTTAAAATTCCTTTTTGAACAATAATATTGTCAATTGATATTTAAAATACATTTTAAACGATAATTTTGTACTTTTTCGATTCAATTTATTTTTTATATTGGAGAAATATTTAGAATGCGTAAAATAAAATTGGGTAAAATTATTTTACTGGCAATACGCGCACATGCTAAGCGGCCACGACCACGTACAGATTGTGGAGGGAGACGTATTCAATATAATAGATACTATAATAATAAATCTTACAGTTCCTTCGTCTTCGACTCTTCGTCTATTAAATAGTAAGGTTCTTTATTTTCAGTTTTTTTAACAATTCCATAGGGATGACTTGACTTTTCCAGACTGTGATGTTTTAACTTATTGATGTGTATTCCACGTGTTCTGAAGCATGTGCGATTTTTTTATGTCATGCTCTTATGTCATTCATGAATTGCTTTAGATACCCCTCTGGAAGTGACTCCATTAATGCGTCAACTTTAGTTTTATTTCTCATACAGTTAAGGACACTTGATGTGCAAATGGTTTTGACGATGGTATCCGCCATTTTGGGATTTATTACCTATTATTTTACTGTTACAGATAACATACAATGTAAACGTATGGCCAAGTGACAAGCACTATTGAAACTTAAATGTGTTGATAAACTTTAAAGTAGGTTCCCAGCGGTCCATGGAAAGGCGTGATCTCCAAGATGAATTTGAAGAGTTTATACGCTGAATATCAATATATCAAGAATAGAACGGTTAAATTTAATCGGTTATCGACTTGATATGGCCTAACAGGTTGATGGGCACCCAGAATGCTTTAATGGAGACCATTGACATATACATAAGAGGAGAGTTAGCAAAACCCTTAAAAGATTGGACTGCTAGAACTTGAATATGGAGGGGACAAGACAATCGAGTAGATGACAGAAGAGGCCTTTTATCCAGCAGTGGAGAAAAGATGACTAAGGAAGACAAAGAAGGAAATACAATTTATTGGATAATATAGATAATACTTGTTAAGAATATTCACAAGATGGATAATATATCAAGCCCATAATGTGGGAATAAAATACAAGAGAATAAATCATCAGAAAGATTCTTCTTCTTCGATGGCGCTACAGCCCAAATCGAGCCTTGGTTTCCCTCAGCAAGCGCCTTCAACGTCCCCTGTCACCAGTTGCTGTCCTCCAGTTGGACACCTGGAGTAGCTGTTCTGCATCTCTCCTCACACCATCCTCCCACCTCAGCCTTGGTCTTCCTTTCAACCCTTCTTTCTAACCCTCCTTTTCCCACCCGGATGTCCATATGGAATCCTTCTGGGGATCCGTCTTTCCGGCATTATTTGTACATGGCCCGCCCATCTCAATCTAAGTAACCTTATATGTGTTAAGATACACGGGGCCTGATAAATGGAGTAAAATTCGTCATTACGCCGAATTCTCCATGATCCATCTTCAAAAACGGGTCCACAGATCCTCCACAGTACTTTTCTCTCAAATGAGTCCAATATATCTGCCATACTCACTGTTAGGGTTAATGCCTCGCAGCCATATGCCAACACAGTCCTGACTATGGTCTCAGAAATATTATATTTACATTTTTTTTATCTTTCTTGAACGGCACCATTTTAAGAAACAAAATGGCATCAGGTTTCAAATGTATAAGCGATTCATGTTCCTAAAAAAGATCGATGTCATTTGGCGTGTTTGTATGATGTGTAAATTCAAAATAATATCTCTACAGTTATGAGATAATTATTGCTAACACATTTTATTTTTCGATATATAATTTGTTTTAATCGAGTTCATATAGGAAATCTTTGTCATTGCAGAAAAAATATATATGAAGACAACATTTATTAATCATATTTTTCAGACAATGTGATTGGGTAGGCAGAGATAATTGAACGCCACATTTTTTCATCTTGACACGCATCAATCGCCTTAAATGTATTCATGTATCGTCTCATACAACATGTCCGTCTAATTCTTAATGCTTTTCGCGTTTCATTCTTTCAGACTTATTCATTCTTTCAGACTTATTCATATGGTCAAGAAGTCTTTGAAAAAATACTATACATATTAATTTATATTTTTAATAAATAAAAATAAAAACACTTGTTTAAAATACATATAATATAATTTTTTTTAAATGACAACTCAAACAACCCACTTATACCAATGAGGTATAGTGGCACAGTGGTTCTTGTACAGGGCCGGATAAACGTGTTTTTGCGCCTGTAGCAATATATTTGAAACCGCCCTAAATTTTTTTGGAATTTTAAATGTAGAACAATTTTAAAGTATTTAATATTACATCGGGTCTAAAATGACAAATCATTGAATTTTTTTTACATACACACCATCATGCCGAGCCTCGTTTCGAGTATACGCAATGAGAACCGAGCGCCATACTTGCGGATTTTTGATTTGTTTAATTAACATTTTAGGATTTTAAAAGCGCCCTTGTAAGAGTGCTAAGTGGTAAGGTACTATGCGGATATTTAAGGTTCGATGGGCCACGATACTATTTACGACCTCACGTTGCTCTGGTTGGTTGAAAGAAATTGCCTTGTGGCAATAAACCCGCCATTGTACATTTGAAGTACATTCAGCTAGACTATGGAATAGTCTAAGGCCTGATATTACGTCGTCTATCTCACTAAACATCTTCAAGAAAAGGCTAAAGCAAAAATATTTATCTGACAATACCTGATTACATCTTCTTCTCCTCTTCCTTTGGTTTTGCTATCATTGCTATGAATTGTTATTGTTTGCTAGCTTCTTTGTTTTTTTTAATTTTCTTATGCTATCTTTGTTTATTTTTGTAATGTGATTAACTTATTGCCATAGTACACACTGTTTTGTGTATTTAACATTAAATCTGGTTAGTTGGAAGAAATTGTCATTACAGATAATAAGGCTTAGCTGTGAGGCACCGGCTTAGAATAGTGCTTCAATTCTTTTAAATCATTGTTTTCGAACGTCCCGTAAGAGCCGGGTAATCTAAAATACAATAGGCAACAATAACATCTTACATTTACATAGTTCAGCAACGAGGTTCACCACCCATTCTGAATGTAGTGCCTTTTTTGGTGAAACAAGACTGGTGTGTGGGGATACATATGTAGATGTGTTGTTCTCCCTTTTATAATTGCAATGCACACCCACACACCTTTCGCTGGTTACCCCACATTGTGGGATATGCCGTGATGGTATGAATGAATGAATGAATGAATGAGATAATAAGGCCGCCGGTGTACTAATTTTATGTATCTACAGAAAGATTCAAATAAATAAAAATAATTGGCGTTCGGTTCTCTCTGCCTACCCTAAATAGGGACAGGGCGTGACGGTATGGTATTTTTTTGTTGTATTCATTTTAAAACTTGTTATATTATAGGTAATCTTGTGATTATTTAGGTATGTAATTTTTGTACATTTTTTGCTATATAATTTTTAATTTTACTTTATACTGATCCAAATAAATAAATTGAATTAAAATATTTTCATTAGTTTCCATTAATTTGCACGCGACTGTTTATCCTCAAAGAAGATTATGTGAAACAGATTGTCATTTATTTTTCTGTGAAAGTGTTCATATTATATCTCTATGTATATATACAGGCACTATTACGCTTTTGATGTTGTGTGATCGTTTATTCTCAAAGGAATATTAGAGACGTCCCAGAGCAGAGTTTTCAAACTTGTAGTCTTTCAAAATACCAAGAATATTATTATTTAGAAATGAATTGAACATGAATTTCGTGTCAATATTCCTCGTATTTCGTGGAAAGGATAAACCCTATGAAAGTACTTACTTTAATTGTGATAAATATCCAGCCATATATTTTCGTGAAAAATAAATAATACAGGCGTAGTATAGTGCAAGTATAAATGCTAACGCATATATTTTGCTGCCTGTGAAAATAATAGGCAGACCGCCGATTAGTGAGGCAGGAGCTTTTAACTGATTTTTTGTATCTGTTTTATAATGGTTTAAATCTTCAAATACGTGTCTTACTAAACAACACTTCCCAATGTATTATTTATTTATTATTTTATTTTATTTAGTATACTTCTCTGGAAATTCAAAGGCAGGGCCGGATAAATCATAGAACAACCAGGAACAAGAAGTCAGGGCGGTTGTCTTAAAAAGGGCGGTTAAAATTCAAATAAAATCATATAAATCAAAAATCCGCAGGCATGGCGCTCGGTTCTCTTTGCGTACCCGGATAAAGGATCGGCATGTAAAAAATCCCGCTTATTATGATTCATTATTCGTCATTGTAATTTTGCATAATTTTAAATTGTTCTACAGTTAAAATTAAAAAAAAAATGGGGGGGGGGGGGGCGGATTCAAATATATTGCTACGGGCGAAAAAAACACGTTTATCCGGCCATGTTCACAGGTAGGTACCTACTGTGTCAAATATTAACTTAACACGCACCCAAAAGAAGGATTTTTTTAATTTTTTGAAATGTCTCTTTTACACACGAGTGCTTGAGTGCACGATTTTTATGGCGTTTTTTTTAATATATAATTATAATATAATATTTGGAATTATTTCCCATCGAAACTTCGAGTTTCATTAAAACTTCCCGCTTTCAAAAGAAATCTGAGGAATCATTTCCTTAGGTTTCATTTATTTTGAATAGAAATTCACAGAAAAATCAGACAAAAATTTGCACAGGACATACGGAACAGACTGATACACAAACAAAGAAAGAAAGATACACAAACAAACAAAGAACGATACCCAAACAGAAAAGACGGACGAAACAGACACACAAATACAAAAACACGTCCAAAAACTCGTCCTTTTTGACTGGCATTACAACGCATGTCGGGTTTAGTAAGTTCCCGTCAAACTTCTTGAGCCTATTCGCCGTGGAGGGAAGCGATTTGCACATTTGCCAACCAAGCAAAAAGACACAAAATTGCGCTCTGCGCACCCACGTGCCTGGCTCAAGTTGTTTTACGATAACTATTCTCGCTAATAACATATATTTTTTTTTTTATAAAAAATGAATATGTCCATGTTAAACAAGTACATATACATCTTCCTACGTTCCCTAAAATAAGCAAATAAATGCTTGTGCTATAGGTGAACGAAATCGGTCGAGGCAGGATTCGAACTCGCGATCACTGTATTACTAGCCCAGCGCGCTAAACGCTCTGCCACCGACCCATCTAATACTACTACACTACTTATACTACTATCTTTGTCCCCCCCTCTCCTATCCCCTTCGTTTCTTTATTATTTTGTTTTTATATTATGTAATTTTATTTTTAATTATATGTTGTATTCCTAAAAATGTAGGTACATATCATAAATACAATATTTTTTACCAAATGAATATGGTTGGTTGGAAGATATTGCCATTTTTGGCAACAAGCCCGCCATTGTGCACAAAAAGCTTTAAATAAATAAATATAAATGAAATATATAAAATACATTCTGCTCTGCTGGGGATCGAACCCAGGACTCCCGCACAGTATCCAAACGACTTACCAACTTTGCCACGGCGTTCAGCGAAAAGATAAAGTTTAAACGATAGCAAAATGAAACACGAAACATAGCAGAACAAGACCACGTAAAGTTAATGATTTAATAATTATTGACAAAGCACACTCGTCTTGAACAAGGGGTTTCTGAAGTGACACTTGATACAACATTGGGTTGATGAAGTACTTTTAAAAAATATATTCATATATTGACAGAGAGACCATTAAAATTTATGTATTAAAATACATACATACATTCACTTGTGAATCATTTTATTTGACGATATTAATATGATAATGTTGGTACGGTATGTACTTGTTAGATACTCATATTACGACAGCCATTTAAAATGAAAAAAAAATATGATTAGACAATTTTGAATAATTAATTATTTGACAAACAAAATAATAATTTGTTTATGTAGAACAAACAATTTACAATTTGTATGCCGTCGTTTAATGATATGTACAATTGTTTTCCAAGGGCGCTTTTGTTACATATTTTTCTGGCTCTATGAAACAAGATACAATATAGTCTCAAATAATGTTTACTTCGAGTTCCACGTACACCAGGAAGTAATTTATTCAATTTTAAAGACCCATTAAGACTGAAATCGCAATCATAGTAAACCGCTTTAATGAATCTATCCAATCCTCTTAAACTAATTGGTACTCTGTGATTCAGTCAACCTCAATTTAAGATGCACAATCTTTTTACACTGTTATTGGTTGTGGTGCAAAATCTAGCAGATTTTTATAGACTATAAATTATACTTTAAAGTGTATTAGTTTATGACATAAACGATTCATCGAGGAGTGATATTTTGAAACAACTTTTGTCAGCTTTAATATTAATAACTAACGAAATATTATTTTTATCACAAGTACGAGATGGAATTTGAAAAAAGGTGCATATTACTTATATTATATGAAAACACTTTAATTTGACGTCAGAAACGTCAGAATAGACCTTTAATCCATTCATTGTGCAAAGGGAAAATTCATAGACCATATCTTTAATATCGCAATGGAGACGAAGCTGGAAATGTTTGATTCATAGACCAATCGTGGGACTCAATTAATCAGTGGTACCTAAGAAGCATAGCCGACCAGAGTACCAGCCAGAATAGGCGAGCCACATGGGCTTGTTAACATGTATGCGGGCGGAGCCCTTCAAACCAACCTCCGAATGCTACTCCACTACCCTGCGCAACCAAATCCAATAGGACTCGGAAAATGCTGCTTTTACCAACTTATCCAAAAGTTATTTTTATTTAACCTCTAGGGAAACCTAGGTCCTTAAAGTAGGAATATAAAAATTTTGCGGGCAGGCAGGCTTTACAGCACAATATGTATATATTTGTGCTAAAGCCATTTAGAACTGTTTTATTTACCTGTTCTTCGTATTTTTTTAACTTGTACCTATTTGTGGTCTTTTGGATTATTTGTGTCCCATGGAACATTCAGCTTCACATAAATAACTATTTTCAATGAAATACAGTATATTGTCAAGTCAGGCCTAAGAGATGAGATGCAGATCTCCTTTGGAAGGGTATATTTCTCTGTTCTCGTATCCATCTGGATATTCCAGTCATCTCACTTCCCAATTATTGATACTAATTTCTTTGTTGTGGGTATGACTTTTTGCTCTGGTTTTACAAATGTTGTTTTATATACCTACTAAATATGTATTTTTTCACGTCCGTAATATCAAAACAGGATATATTATGACATATAATATAGTTGCGTTGCGTAGAGCGAGCTTTGCTTTCATTGAAATAATGAGGTCAATGGAGATCAGTACATCAGTGACTTCATTTCCTCAATTTTCTTACTTTCAAGAACATTCAAACGCCATGAAAGGTATATTACGTTGGTTACTAAAAGTGTTCAATTTAAATTTGATCTGTCTTCGTTATTTTCTCCTCTTTGATCTAAATTTGATCCCTCAATTTTGAAATTCATTAGGTACTAATTATTATTATCTACAAGAAATATTTTATGTTCTTCTATAAATTTTTCGATTGGTTTATACTCTATTGTGAGAATATATATTAGTTTGTAACTGTTATTTCTCCGAATAAAATCTAATAAAGAAGGGACGTTCTACTATTTCGGGATATCATTGTGTGTGCTTCAAATGTGTGCAATTTATAAACGAGGAAAGGAAATAAACCTGACAAATAAAAAGGGATTTTTTCAGAAATGGAGGAAATCAGATAGGTAAGTAGTAGTGCCTCGGCAATAAAGCAAACTTTATATTATATATGTACATGTATGGTATGTCAGTGAAGAGCAGTGAAGGATGGAAATAGCAATTTGATATCGCCCGTGCGTTGTTTGAATAGCACGGACTATATTCTGTAGGCCTTAATATCCGTCATTAAGGACCTTTTATGGCCTCTAAAAGGACTCGTTCCGTCTCTCTTTGCGCCCTAAAAGGGGCGTGCGTGTGCCGGCCGATTTCGTACCCCTGTCTCGCATCGACAAACCAATGCTATTAATGACAGATCGACAACCAAGGGTTCTTTATAAATTATTCTCTTCAGTTGTAAAGTTGATGTAGGATTTGAGTTCTGAACCGCAGTAAATTATTTTTATTTAAAATTGAGTAAGTAGTGATTTTAAAAATGCAATCCTTTCGGTAAAGTATACTGACTTATTGTTAAAGGAAGTTGGATATTCCTACCTACTAATAGAAAACGTAGGTTTGATGTAATCTCATCAAAGCTACGTGATAAATTTAGTACGATGTGACATTGGAATATAATATGATTCCATTCCAATCATCCAGAGTTTGCTTATTTGGGCGGGAAATACTGGTTAGAAGAAATTGCTATATCAACAAAAATAAACGCGACTCTAGTACAGGTACTTGTACAAGAGAAGTGTTTACTTATTTGAAAAACGATGCTTTGCAATTGATTACATTCATATTAACGACATATTAAAATTGTGTACATTTTACATTTGTTTATAAAAAAACACTTTCTAAAAATTATATTTGAAGGTATCACATCCTCAAAATTATATTTGAAGAAATCTCTTCATAAAAATTATATTTGAATATATCACTTCCTAAAAAGTATATTTGAAGATATCAATTCCTTAAAAATATATTTGAAGATATCACTTCCTAAAAATTATATTTGAAGAAATCACTTCCTAAAAATTATATTTGAAGATATCACTTCCTTAAAAGTATATTTGAAGATATCGCTTAGTAAAAATTATATTTGAAGATATCACTTCCTAAGAATTATATTTGAAGATATCACTTCCTAAAAATTATATTTGAAGAAATCACTTCCTAAAAAAATATATTTGAAGATATCTCTTCCTAAAAAGTATATTTGAAGATATCACTTCTAAAAATTCCATTCGAAGATATCACTTTCTAAAAATTATATTTGAAGGTTTCACTTCCTAAAAATCATATTTGTAGATATCACTTCCTGAAAATTCTATTTGAAGATATTCCTACAAATTATAGGGGTTTGTCAATAGTGGTGTGAACTGTTTCAAGATGCATTGTCTTTATTATTTTTTAATTTTCTCGCAGATCCAGACTGAATACACGAACACGGGAAACGAACCTGGGAACTTTGGATCAGCAGTCGATACAAATCTAACTGATCCTCGAAGGTTTTAGCCCCAGCACAGGTATTTTTCCTAGTGTGGCATCGTAAATACAATTTTTAATGTCCAGTGTATGTAAATAAAGTATTATGTCATTCTGAGTGATGGATTATTAAAGTGTTAAATGATTTCTCTTCCACGTGGAAAAAATACGATGTCAATCGACTATTTGTCAAAGATTCTCAAATTATGTTAGTTCACCGTCCTCACACTATTCGTATCCAGTTCTTGGTCGTTATAAGTTTAAGGGGAAAGTGTGAGGACTGGTGGAGGGAAGGATATCCTTAAATAAACTAGGATGAAAGAACAATTGAATTTAAATATATACATAAGTCGATACTCTGCCCACGTGTAAGGTAGGTATAAACATTACACATACGTACATGCTAACGTCCACTTCCTTAAAATAACGTATGCATTGTTTAGTACCACTGGCAGGCTTCATTACTTTTTAAATAGGTACTCAGACTTTAACATGACATGTCTGTTAATGACAAACCTCTTCTGATGATACTTGTGTGAGTGTGCTTTTAGTAATAACAATTATAGGTGCTCGTCGACATTAATAATTATTATTTCAACAGTGTCGGTTTCGATAAGCAATGTCGTCATACACTACACGTTTCTAACCTCAATTGTCATACAAACCGAACCCACTCTCTAAAAGTACGGTTGCCAAACGTCCTGGTATTCGGATTAGTCCAAGTTTCAGCTTTATAGATTGCATCTGGTGTTAAAATTATCGATGAGGCTAGTAAAATATGCCGCATATCACCTCTCCTTAGAGCTCTGCATTGATTAAGGTATCTAAAGCGTGTGGGCTATAAGTGTGCTTGATGGTTTTCAAGGCTCTGCTTAAGTTGGCTTCATATTACATTTGAGAATTGTGTCAAAAGAATGAAATATCACTGAAGGCGATCCCACCATCCGCCCAGACTCGTTCCAGGAGAAGAAGTCTCCTTTTCGAGTCCGCTGATAATACCCCAGCAAAGATGCGTATAGGTGCGAGGAGTGCGACCTACGAGCTACCAGCTACCCCAGGCAGCCTGCATGTCAACACCCCACCAGCATTTCCTCGCAACCGCCAGAAGGGCGGCCTCCAGGAATGCGCACCCCAAGAATCAGTTTACCCTCAAAAGCCCTGCATATACTATCGTATACTATCTCTTTTGTACACCATATTATATACACCACAGTGTCTACCTATTTTGAGCTATCATTAGGAAAATCGCAGTCACCTACCCCACTCCATAAGGAACGTTATAGAACTAAGTGTTCTATTCATCCCCGGAGCGGCTGCTCGTCGCACAAAACAAGAACTACCACCATGCATATTTCATACCAGTGCCACTAAGAGTCCAACCACACTCGTGAAGGCCCGTGAATCATAGCAGGGGTTACCCTCCCAGCAGCTCCACGAACAACAGACTGCCACAGGGAGCCTTCGCCACGCCCGTAGTACTTTCAGTTCTTCGATTTCCACATCAGGCGCAGCGTTAGCTGCACCTGTCTCGTAATCAACTCGGGTACCGCCGAGTGGGTCGTGCCGACCAATCATCACGGGGGGCTCCTCCACCCCTTAGTACTCATGTTGGCGAATTTCAGGTACACCACCGGACAGTACTTTCAGTGCTTCGATTTCCATCGCCCGATGATGCAGACTTACTCATCGCCACGTTTGATGAGTCACCGCCGAGCGATGCATTAAGGCGTCTGCCCTGCTCTTCCATAGGTAAGAATTGAAGAGGGTACTGACCTGTTACCCAGAATCCTAGGGTGGGGCTGCAGCCACCCTCAACTTTACTGGCTAGGCCCCTATGGCCGCAGCCTAGCCCCAAATTTTTAGCTATCAGAAAGATATCGTTCATTGAAAACTTTTGTATTAATGAGACGCAAAATCGGTATTCTTGTTTCTTTTAACATCTCAAAAACCTAAGCCTGCTTAATTCCTGCGAAGAGTAACCCTAACGAATTCCTAGTATCTTTCAATGGAAGTAGGTACCCTACCCTAAATCTATCGACCTGCTTGGAGTATCTCTAGTTTCATTTCAGTCAGCTTTGTGTGTTGTCTTCCACAGGCGTTTTTCGTTCATTCTACCCATGTGGTCAAATCATCGCCAATGTTATAATACAGATTGTAAAACTTTCTTCCTTCATTGTTTATTTAGCTGGTATCCTCTAAGTAACCATGTTATAAGAAACTTTGATGGTTTACATTCTTTGATTGAAATTATTTATTGAGAAATGACACAGTTATTGGTCTGGATTTATGAGACGATTAAAGTATCCAAAGTCTCCAAATAATTGATGTGCCTGTACGTTGCCCAAGAAGCGATTTACACAAAAATAAAAACAATTTATTGCACCAACGTCATTTCTTTCATAGTATCACGGCCTATCGCACAATGTGGTGTAACCAGCGAATGGTATGTAGGTGTGCGTTACCTTATAAGAGGAAGCAAGACACATTAATCTTGCCTCAGACACTACATTCAGAAAGAGTGGTGAACATCATAGCTGAACTACATGAGGTGTTATTTTCGATCAGGAAATGAGGTCCCTAAGACGAATGAATAGGATAAATAAAGAATGAGGATATTACACTAGAATGCAAGATAGATATTGTGAGTAGAAATATATTATTATGCACAAATGCTTTTTGATGGTTCGGTCATGCAGAGAGAATGGACAAAGAAAGTATAGGTACCTACAACCTGAAAAGAGTGGAATGAGAAAGATTCGAGTGGAGATTTTGAAAGACGTTAATAAACGAAGTCGGAAAAATAGGGGAGCATGTATGATGCAATGCATGGATGTAAATGAGGAAAAATATGTATGTCAAGATAGAAGAGTCTGGCGTTCGGTTCTCTCTGCCTACCCCGAAAAGGGAAATAGTGTGCTGGTATGGTTGGATGTGTTTTCGATTACCCCGAAAACGATGATAATGAAAAAAAATGGAAGCACTATTATTCCGATACCTCACAGCGTAAACACAACACTATGTAAAACGTTGAAAATTATTTATCGTGTACTCATTTCGTTTTATCGTGTACTTATTTCGTTTTATCGTGTACGTCGCATGGCTAAATGAGTGTGCACATGTCGCCTTTATATACATTAATCATTCAATGACATGAGAACATTCGTGATAGATTAATAATATAACAAATGGTTGAATTGAAAATTGATTGGACGTCAAATCATGTTGGTATATTATGTATGTTTATTATAAGTAGGTACTTATTATTATTTATCTACACGAGAAATAATGGGAATATAATTTTGAATTTGTTGAAGGCGAAACCAAATTAATCTTTGTCAATGGAGGTTCAAGGCAGATTGTTCTTGCATAATGTTGACGCATACAATGTGTCAATTTGTTAACGAATGTGTGTCCAAAGTGGCATCAATAAGAAACAGCACAGGACAACAGCAGTGTTCTTGTTAATCGAATATTTTATCTAATTGCATATATGTAGATACGCAAACATTGGATTCTTTTCCCTGTCGGGAGTCAAATGATATTTTTTGATTAACTTTTTAACATCTCAATAGACACGAAGTTGGAATATTATATGAGAACCAGGAACAAAAGAACTGTTGCTTTTATTGTTTAAAAATAAACCAATCTATCAATAGATGGCGTTACAAAAAGGTTTCTTCGTTACTTCATAGATGGCAATAGTAATATTTTCCTATTTTCAGGTGATAAATTAATCATTATAATATAGAACTTTCAAAATTTACATAAGGGACTCAATAAGAAGGCATTAGTGGTGAACGTTGCGTAACCGCATAAAATGAATACGTAAACCAGTCGGTGACTGGTCGTAAGCCCTGTAGGTGCCTTGAGTTCCTGGTTCTTCTATAGTACCCCAACTTCATCTCTATTGAGATATTAAAAGTTTGTCAGTAAAAATAATTTGTTTGACAAAATATGTATACCACATATATTTTAAAAAGTTTGTCAAAAAAATAGTGTTCTTGTTGTAATCCCATTCTTAATGCGGACTAGTATTTCTGGGTTACAAAACAAATCCGCATTAGGGATAGGACAACAGCAGTGTTCTTGTTGTTATCCCATTCCTACTGTTGATTAGTATGACTGTGTTATAATACTAATCCGCATTAGGGATAGGACATAATATGCAGTGTTCTTATTGGTATCCCATTCCTAATGTTGATTAGTATGACTGTTTTATAAAACAAATCCGCATTAGGGAAAGGACCCACTCGATCCTAATGCGGATTTGTTTCACTACTTCAGTTGTCATATCATTTTGATCATAATTATTGACAAATTCCTGTTTTTTTTGTTTCATATTTAATTTATCTTCCACTAAACAATTTATGACCTCACGTTGCTTTGGTTGATTGGAAGAAATTGCCTTTTGGCAATGAAACCGCCATTCTTCACATAATTGTACATGAATTAAATAAATAATCCACGAAATGAGCTCATAATAAGAACGTGCAAGGTACGAAAAGAGAACAATAGGAAAGGATGTTAAATAAAGAAAGATATTATTAATAGAAAGTGGACATGCTGAGACGGTTTGATCATTTAAGAGAGATGAATGAAAAACGCCTGATAAATAAAACATTCAAGGTATGTTAGTTGACAGAATTCTGGGTCGGGGTCTTTTGAGAAAAGGATGGTACGACCATGTGAACGATATTTTGAGAATAACTTGAACAACAGACGATGCATGCTTATTAATTTTCAAAATATAATAATGTGGCGTCCGTTTCTCTCTTTCTACCTCATTAGGGATATGACGTGATGGTATCTAAGCATGTCATACCCAAAACAAACACTCATTATTTTTGTTGACATCGGCATTATTAATCACATATTTCTTTACACGAAACACAGCGTTGTTTAGTTTTTGTGTGTATTTTTGAGATAAGCACAATCGCTTTTACAGAAAACGGATAAAAACAATTTTTGAATTCCCCGTTTTTACTCGAAATTATAATTATTTAAAGATAACAAAACCATTAATATCAAAGTTTCCTGTTAGTCCTGTATTATTAATATTATTATTTCACATAAGGGTTGGTTATTATTTCATACAAATTTGGGCGGTACATTCATATAAGGGAGGGTTGTAATCGCTTAAAAGGAAGGGTAAAATTCAACAAAAAATAACTTGGGTTTTCTCCATTCAAGATTTCACTTATTTTGACCGGCAACCTTTGATGACTTTATTTTAAAACACCTTTACCCTTTCATTATTATTTTGAACAATCTACCTTATTCAAAAAAAAAATTTATAACTTATGTACCTATAACTAACTTAATCCTTCCTCGACTCTTTATTGTTGTTTGATAACCTATATTTATTTTTTTAATTTTGTTTATACAGCACCTTTTTCTAAAAACAGAATCTAAAAACCACTTTACATTATATATTTATTGGCTACTTCCACCACCAGCTCTGCTTATGGAGACCATTATCGGCCCTTTCACAGAACTAAAGTTTTTCGAGATACGAGCCGGCGAGTAAGTGATTTTTTGCTTTGAGTTACGAGCGAAATTCGAGATACGAGTTCGGTTTAGCAGGTCGGCCGGTAGATACAAGAGTTATAGTCACAGCAGCATACGGAGGTTATGCAAGAAATTGGTTTCGAGGAGTCAGAGGAGGAGGAGGTTATTTCTACAAGTGAGATAAAGGAGATCTTAGGGATGTGGGAGAGAGTTTCACAGTTCGTGGAAAAGAAACATCCAGAAAAAGTTGCAACAGGTCGTGCATGTGATCTTTTTAATGACACTTGCCTAACTCATTTCCGGAACATTCTGAGAGGGAGGAAGAAACAAACCTCCTTGGACATGTTTTTTTCTAAACGGCCTACAGGTGAAAGCGAGAAAAATGTAGCGAAAAAGGCAAATACCAGTGAGGATACCTAATTTATTTCTTTACATTCTCTTTTTTGTTTTTGTACAATAAATATTTGTCATTTATAAATACGTTTTTACTATTCAAAACCACGTAAAAAAAATAACTGGGGTGACATTTTGGGTGTTGGAACGGATTAATGGTAGTTCAATTGTTTTGTATGGGGAAATTTGCTTCGAGATACGAGTAATTCAAGATACGAGCAAGGTTGCGGAACGAATTAAACTCGTATGTCGAGGTACCACTGTATATTTATTGTCTACAATCTTCAATCTTCTATTTATAATGGCTTTCAATTTGTAAAATTCTGGCGAGTTTATTGCCAAACGGCAATTTCTTTCAAACAACCAGATTTGATAATGATGATGATTTTAATATGGAGTACAAAATTTAAGATTATGACATGACAAACAAAAAGAAACCTGTATATAGTAAAGATTGATTGCATGCAGATGTCCGCAGTGCACAAAGCGAGAGCACTTTCTTTAAAGGAATTAAAACAGCTTTGTTTCGTAGAACAATATAAGATGGAATATAAGCGCTTTTGGAATGATCATGAATCATTAAACGGCGCTTTATAACTTATTTATATTAATATTTATATAACAAAGATAATAGAAGAAAAGCAGAAAATGATTGGTATTATTTATTTATTTGATATTTTTATTCAAAATTTCACTGTTAATAATACTGCAATTTCTTAGATGTACGCTTCGTATAAAGTAACACTTATCAGATATAAATTTTAGCTTTAGCCTTTTTAAAATATGTTTAATTAGATTGTCGACGTATTATTATCAGGACTTAGACTATTCCATAGCCTTGTTGATTGTACTTCAAATGAAGAGTTAAAAAAATCAGTTAGTACTATGAATTGAAAATATAAAAACTTGATTAAATTAAAATAATGAGAGGTCGGGGACGCCCAAGAAAGGGGTGGCACGACCATGTGAACGAAATTTTGAAAGACGGAAATGTTAGAAGTGTGAGCAATAGACGAACATGTATGAGACGATGCATGAATGTGGACGAGGCGAGAGATGCTTGCCAGGATAGAAAGATGTGGCGTTCGGTTCTCTCTGCCTACCCCGCAAGGGACATGGCGTGATGGTATGTATGTATGTATGATTAATATTATAATTAGGTATATGATACATATGCATGAAGTTGATCTTCCAGTTTGCGGTGCACAAAATACACAAAATACAACGACTTTTTCATGAACGACTCCAAGATCTTGGTTCTTTTCCTGTCGCATATTTTCTTCGTCAGGTGTTCTTCATTCATTATTCTGAAGCAGTTTACTCTTAGTAGTGGACATTGAAGCTACAAAGAATATAGAGACTGATATAAATTGCTATGAATTGCTTCTCCTCCAGTGAATTATTTTAACAATTTCGTGTTCTTAGGATGAATAATTTATATAAAAAAATAGCTTTATTAACAATATTAAAAAAAATACATCGAAATCCATAATATTAAACACTTTGACAAGATCACATTGCCCAGCGCCATTTTGCATACATAGGCATAAAATGTTTCAATGACCTTCCAGATGAATTGAGGAAAACTAGGGACTACACATTATTTAAGAATCAGTAATAAAATATTCAATGTCCAATGATAGATTAATATAAGTGATAAGAGTAAGTTTTTTTCTAATGTGTGTTGGTGAATTGATTTTAATAATAATAATAATAAGTCATTTGTATAGCGCCGTTTAATGATTCGAGATCATACCAAGGGCGCTGATAGTCTAATGTTGTGTTGCTCTTTGAAACAAAGCTGTTTTTAATCCTTTAGTGAATGTGCTCTTGCTTTGAGCACTGCGGACATCTAGAGGCAGTGAATTCCATTTAATAGGACCACTCACACTAAAGCATCGGTCATAGTAAGCCGCTTTGTTGACTCTGTCCAACTCTTTTAAGGAATTGTTACTCTGTGATCCAGACGACCTGAGTGTGAGATGCCTCCCAGAGAGATCTCTTCTCTGACACAGCTCTTGTATATATTTTGGTGCTAGGTTGTTCAAAGCATTATATAGGTACTACATTATATATTTTATTGTGATTTAATGTGTTATAGCGGTTTTTGAATTATGGAAGAGGTGACGGTGGACAGTGTATGGTTTTGCGAGGGACGGCCGGCGTTCGTCTGTTTGTATGCGTGCAAACGTGTGTTTTACTGTTGAGCGTTGGCTTTCTGTTGCAAAATCTGGCGCCTATTTACTTCGACTTCACCCAGAAACGAATGAAGATAATGACAATGCTCCTCTCACGAACACGAGATCCGATCTCAAAGAGGGATGAATATATCTCTATATTGCCATAATTTAAGAATGTATACATAGAATAGTAATAAAACTATAGAATGCTCATTCCCATACAATACCTCGCTGAAAAAATGAAGCCGTTTTATTGACCGGCTCGTGTCAATATATGTATGACTCTGCTATAATTTAGCAAGTAATTTTGCTATTTTGCTAACTATTCCGTAAATAATTTTGCAAGCAGTTAAAAAATTCCTTATTTGGAGAACGTATCACGCAGACAGCCAAATGATTACTGAATGCTCGTAGCAAAATGTTGACTAAATTAGTCAACATAAAGCAGTTTCATTTACTGCAGGCTAAAGAGTATTCTATACTATTTAATAATTCTATGAATGTATATTATGAAATGTTATTTTTTTTATATCCATGTCACTTAAAAAAGGAAGAAGGGATTTGGAAGTTAACATGGCGTGTATAAAAATAATATAATAAATCCCATGCCATTTAAGAAAATGTGAGTTTTGAACGTAACATAAAGAGGTCATGGGAACGTATAGGTATATTATCTCATATTCAGATATTGTCCCCTCTGAATTTTCATCCCATTTCTTGCCCCATTTTTTTCAAATTGGAACCACTAAACCGTTATCTTCCCATGGCTGTCGGCTGGTGTGTACGATAACGGCTGATTATATTGTTATTTAGAAGCCAGAATCTCACCATACAACGGACACGTCCAATCCTCACAAAGCCGTTGGATTTGCAAAGCGGCCGGCGTAGTTTGGGAGGAGTAAAAAATATAATATGCAAATCGTATGATAATGCAAATCAGGTCGGTTTAATTTGGGACGTCCTGAAAAGTTTAAGGGTTCGAAATCGATTCTTGAGTGAATGCCCAGTCTCATTCGTAAAATAAATATTAAAACAATGGGTTGTGGCCTACTCCAAACTCTCCAAAGCATTAGTTTGTGTACCATAACATTTTTAAGTATCTAAAGTTGTAAATCTTTGAATTTTTTACTCAGTTTGTTTATGTATATATAGTAAACATACATTATTTGAAAAAAAAATCCATAGCGTGAGAACATTTCGAAATTCTTCAAAGATAAGGTTGAAAGGACACTGAAAGTAAGCATACCGAAAATATTTAACATCTTTCCAAGTATAAACTATATATGGATAAACTTGATAAAATATCCTCGGTTAAAACTATATTCAAAAAGATTATTGTAGAAAGTAATTAAAAACATTTGACTCATTTATAAGCTGTAATTATATAAAAAACATCTATCTCATATTATAATTTTAATACCTACTATAATTTAAGGAATGTAATATGTACTTGACTTTTTGTATGGGAAACTCACTGATAGCCTGTAGGCTAGGAAGATCCCAATTATTATAATGTAAAAAAAAAAAAAAAATCTAAAACTGCGTATTATCTATTATTTTATCAAATAGTTTATGAATATTACAAATCCCAAAATACAATTTTTTTTAAATTTTATCGTACCTATAATATCGTATTTATTTTTAATAATATTTAATATTTTTTTCGTTTAATCAATTAGGTAGGTACCTACCAATTCATTGATTTATTTAATTGCATTTAATTATTATTCTTTATTTATTAATTGATTAATTTATTTAATTAAACAATTTATTTATTTAATTAATCAATTTATTTATTTATTTATTTAACAACCTGCCAATTTATTTATTTATTTATTAATTAATTGATTAATTAATTAATAAATTAATAAATGAATATATTTATTTATTTAGTATTTATTTATTTATTTATTTGTTTATTTATTAATTTATTTATTTGTTTATTTATTCATTTTTTTATTTATTTATTTATTGATGTATTTATTTATTTATTTATTTATTTATTTATTTATTTATTTATTTATTTATTTATTTATTTATTATTTATTTATTTTATTGATTACTTATTTAATAACTTGTAGGATAATAACAATTTTATAAAGTATACAAAAAATACACATGAAATAAACAAAAAATAACAGACCAATTAAGTTTGTCCACAGATGATGATCACATAAGTAGGTACCAACATTCAAACAAAAAATAAATTAAAATAAGTTAACAATTACCTATTGTATGTTTTCCTGTGACAGAAAAGAAATTGAAGGAATAAGGATGGGAGAATATCGGAGCTGTTGCGTTCAATTGATCTGTCATTTATATCATTGTATTGAAATATATGGATTTTTTTATTTTTTAAACGAGAACGGTTCATATTCGGAATATGGTTATAAGTTTTTCATATTTTCATAATCATGTAAACTTGAGTATGTCCTAATGTAGGTATATTCTGATTGCGCGTGTGTTGAACAGATTGATATTATATTCGTTGTTTTCCATTTAGTTTTATTATTCTTATATTATATTTTGAATATTTCCATGAATAATTCACTATTTACCCTTTGCGTTGTTCAATAAATTGCAGTTTATTATCAATACAGGTAGATGTTATAAGTATATCTTCCAAATGTTTTTTGTATAAAAAGTTTCATGTTACAGAAAAAATTGTAAGCAAAAATAAACATTGAAATATGACTCTGCACAGTTTATTTGTTTAGTATGGCCAAATACAAAAATCTTCTGTTAATATCAATAAAACACTTCATCGTCTCCTATCATGATTTCTATTTCTATGGCCACGAAGGGATATTAAGTGCTTAAGTTATTCTGAGAATGAATATTTTTATACCTGGAAAGTGTTGTCTTCCTTGACTTTTCTAACCCATGCAATTTCAATGCCGATTTTTAGGTAAGGTTAAGGAGACTTTGGTATATGGCATGATAGATGATGCATGAAAGTACTCAATAGATCAAAGATGATCGCAGTGCAGGAATTCAAAAAGATCCACTTCTAGTTAAATAATTGTCATCTATGGGACTTAGGGCCGTTATTTATAAACCATTCTTAGTGCTTTAGTCAATACTTAGCTCACCGAAATGTATAGAATTTCCCATGCTAAGCATTGAGAAAATTCCAAGTACGTTTTATAAATTCGGTCCTTATATGCCATCATCATAGATATTGAATGTGTTTGATTAACTGATAACACTTAGTTATATGAAGAACCAGAGGGAAGAAAGAAGGCTGAAAGACCCCCCCAAAAGATGGAAAGACTGCTGGGAGTTCACATCAAAAGACGCAGCGAACTGCATAAAGAGGCCCTTATGGCCTTCAACTAGTATAAGAAAAAGAAGACTTAAACATAGTTTATACTTGACTCTCTCTGGCTCTCTCAGGCAGTGAAGATTTCGAAGATGGTAAGATATGAGAGAGAATTTCGCGACTCCGATGATTAGCCTAAGTTTTTGTTATACTTTTCTATCTCTCTTTGTATAATAATGTCAAATTTTAATTGTTTATTTCCTCGATATTAGTAAGCTAAGTCCCCATTGTGTCATAGAGCCCCACTTATAACCATGGGTATATTATGATCTTTCATATCGTTCTGTTGTAATCTTGAATGTTGAAAAATAAATACAACACAATGATTAGACTACCTACTATTCGAAAACAAACAACATAGGTAGGTATGTTAATTTAAGGAGGCGACTGCTGCCAACTCACCTATTTTTCAATTTGGTATACCAAATCGTTTTGGTGTATCAAATCGCTTTGAAAAAAATAATTTAGATAGTTTGGGTATCAAAAAAAAATACCCCAAACTTTTTGATAATGTTCTGTATAAATTCTTGTAGAAAAATAATGACATACCCCGATTTTCAGCTGTGTCTTATATTTTTAATAAACTATAAGGCGTAGGATAATATATTTTTTTAAATTAAAAAAGATAAAAATATCTGGAAAAATATGTCGTGACGTTTCATGAATGCTGCAGGTTTGGTAAATAAACCTAAAAAAACATTTATTTTCCATTCAGCGCCATTGCGAAATAAAAGTTTATTTGGTTTATTTACATAACCTGATACATTAATGCAATGTCACAACATATTATTCCAGATATTTTGTACTGCTTTAAGTTAAAAAATATATAGCTTTTTATACATTATAGTTTATTTGAAATATAAGATAAAGGTCAAAAATCGGGGTATGCTTATTATTTTTCTACAGGAATACAATAAATTAAAAGTTAAGGTATATTTTTCTTTATTAATATCCGTAAATGATTCGTTTTGTAGATAGTAATGATGCAATGTCAAATTGAAAAAATAGGTACGTTGAGAGGTATATTATGGTAAACACTTCATTGTATCCTATGCATGCGGAGTGGATGGTTTCTGAGAAGCAAAACTAATGCAGAAAGGCATCAGTTGTATTGTAGATAATATATTTTGTTTTATTTTGAACATTACATCGTGATGAAAATATGAAATAAAAATAATTTACTATCTGATTGATGGTGGATACGTAGTTTGTTGCAGGAGGATCCAGGAAACACGCACACAAAATGATTATAAAATTATATAACAATCTTCATGGCTTCCATTCCAGGCGCATTTTCGTTCACAGCCAGCTCGTTATGTACCAACCTACTACGAAACCATCAAGACCTGAAGCCATTAATTCTTAATTCACTAAATTCCTCCGCATTCACGGCTTATATTACTTTTTTATTGACAAACTTTTTTAAAATCTCAATAGAGACGATGTTGAGATCTTATAGAAGAACCAGGAACTCAAGGCACCTATATATTTGAATAATGTGTAAAAATTAACTTTAAAATGAGGAATTGTTCTAAAAGGAAGCACGACACGTCCGTGTATGCTCACACACCAGTTTAGTTTCATCTATAAAGGCAACGTTCAGAATAGGCGGTGTGCTTCATTGCTGAACTATTATATATTCGAGGGAATTCCTTTCGACCTATTGAACATGCGGACGTTGAAGCCACGAAGAGCAACACAGAGTTTTTTGTCAAAAATACGATGCAATCGTATCATCACATTCAGTAAATGGCGAGCCTGTAGTTTCCTTAAAATTGGATCTCTTTTTGAGTTCTCCGACCTTATTTCATGTTCTTTGTGCCTTAAGCCTTTTAGAACTTCTGTCATAGTTATAATGCCTTAATATTGGTAGGATTATGTTTATTATTTTCAGAGATCTTGACCACACCTCTGATACTCGATATTTAAAAAGATCCACGAATGCAAATTTTCTATTTACATTCGTCGATTGTTCTATTTGCACTATTGTGCCGAGATTGGTAATATAGAGGGCTCCATGAGCTACTCCTCGTGCCATGCATTTTTTTGTCGATCACTTGGCTTTCTGTGAAGGTTTTACAATAAGTGATGTTCCTTTTTAGCAATTTGAAAATAAAAACACCAAGTTTTAAGTTTCCTATGATTGGGGTCACTATGAAGATATATTTGACAGTTGAAAAATTGAGAAGCAACGATCAGATATCCTTCAAAATCTTATGGAGTCTAAGCGAGTATTAGATTTACAAATTTGTTAAAAATTGAAAAGAATCTTTCTAAAAAATAATCTTAAAAATTGCGAATCCATAATTCCCCACTACATCACCTCGGGGTGATGAGGAGTAAAAATATTTTCGTCGATGGTCGTGTATTCCGAGGTTTGCCGAACATCATTACTTCGTGACTTAACCGAATAATAACAACGTGGCAATCCATATTATATGTATGGTATATCTAAATCTATTGTGTGTATCATTATTATACGTAGAAATACCCCTCACTTCTGATTACTATCGTATTAAATTACCACCAAACTGAGTCACTTAAGCACTCGAGAGGTCTCTATCTACTATTTACTCTTCCCTTACCTTTATACTAAATATTACCTACATACATAATATTATTATGTACCTACGGTTTCCACTAATACAAAACTCGATATCTTGACTGTTCTGTAGACCTACCTGTGCCCCAAAGCCAGGATCGTATCTTATTAAATTATTAAAAAATAATCAGTATCCACACAGTTTGATTTAGGACAGGTCTCCTGGAATCTTTTACAGCTTCTCAAAAGCCAGATTTTAATAAAATTCCCTATGTCATGTACACCCCTCAGTTCATAGGTCGAAAAAGGGATGAAATTCCATATAAAAATATGAATACAATGACGCTGTATGACAAAACTATGAACCAACCTTAGAAAATTTGGTGAGATGAGACTGGTCTTTTGAATACACACACGTGTTGTGCTTCCGCACACCTGTCGCTGGGTATCCCTCGTTGTGTCATATGCCGTAATTTATTTTAAACATTTTTAAAAGGTGACAAATAATATATTTTAAACAATTTTAGATTTATTTTTTTCTTTTTCCAAGTCCGTTTCTGCAAGTCGTCATCCCCGCATATTTCTAAAACCACATATAGAAATAATGGTTTTCTAATACCCATTCTGAGAGCCTAACGCTGTTGACTTGGCGGTAGATAGCATTTTGGGATATTATGTAAGTAGCTAGTTCACCTCTTCTAGCAGAATCACACTCTGATTATAAACAACCACCAAATTGTTATAGGATTACTTCGTATATAATAGCTGCTACCTAGGTACATTATATTATGGGCTGTTACGTCGAAGGTACCAATTTCACTTTATCCTTTACTCCCAACTGATTAGCTCAATTCTCTTTAATATCTTTAATAGTACACAAAATAGCTATCATAATGTAATTTTAGCTCTACGCACTTGGTACAAACTTATCAAATTAAATTCGTATAACTATTTATTCAATTGATTTTTATATGTAAAGCAAGAGAGTTGATGTGCTATTTTTTACTTGGTAAAATTCAACCATGTTCATTGTTTTTAGTAACCACAAATATTATGTTGTACCATTTTTTTTCGCTAATCCACCACCACCCGCTCTGCATATGAGGACTGTTAACACCCCATTCAAGAGAATTACAAATACATACCACGAAAAGTAGATCATGGAGCCGTTTACATTAGCAATCTCGGCACCATATTGCAAAAAGAACAATCGACGAATGTGAATAGAAGATTCACACTCGTGGACTGTCATTGACTTCAGATCTTTTTTAAATGAAAAGCATCAAATGTGTGACTGAGATCTCTGTAAAAATAAACTTAATTGAAATCTGACAATAACTATGGCAAAACTTCTTGAAGGGTTCTTTAAAATTGTCCTTCGAGATTACAAAATCCACATAACCAATGGGACAAATTCGCATGTCCTTGAAGAGGCCCACGGACTTCAACAAGGAGCTCCGATCTAGCTCCGAAGAGGACACCATTGAGTGGCAACAATCCCACAGGAAGTTTGATCCGAGTATTGACAGGTATTCTAATACTATTTAATTGGTTAATAAAAACCAATATGAAGCCAAAAAGGTATTTTGCTTAACTTAGATATTTTCAGTGTAGGTACATACCACAACGCCATGTCCATGTATGTTCATAGAGAATGTAGAAAGAACTGAACGCGTTTTGTTATCACTTTTTAAGCACCGTTTGGTGATACACGATCCGCTATAAATTCTTTGTTGGCTCACAGAAAAAAGACAATTTTAAGTAGTCTACCGATTGTGTCATGCTCTGTCAGGGAGCAAATTATTCCACTTTCAAAGGCTCGATTACACTTAAACTGCAATCATAGTAATCCGCCATATTGACTGTCCAATGCTTTTAAAGTGTTGGTACTCATTGATCCAGATGATCTCAATGTACGCTGTCTTCCTGATGGAACATTCTAATGCCACAGTTCTTTAACGTAGTGTAGAACCAAGTTATTCAGGGTCTTAAACACCATCAGGCGTACCTTATATTCTGGACGTTTCAACAAGTGTTGTTCGTTAAGAAGAGTTGTTATGTGACATCTGTTCGTCAGCTCCATGTGTAAACCTCGCAGCTGCGTTGAATACATGTCCGTCTACTGCTCAGATTTCTTTCTTTCAGGATTTTATTTACACGGTTGAGCCATCCTTTTCTTGAATGACTCGTCCTATTATTTCATTCCTGTCAGCTTTGTGTGCTGTCTTCGACAGGCGTTTTTCATTCATTCTACTCATGAGGTCAAATCATCTCCAATGTATGTATTCAATACAGATTGAAAAAACTTGTTCTTCATCAACTGTTTACTTATAAATGAAATTAAAACAGTAATCGATCAATTAAAGGCCATTGTCAGTGTATAATAATGAAGCGTAGTATAGTAAGTATGAATTTGATTTTTTGATTGGTACATAACCTTTTATTAAGTATATATACCATGTTTTTTTATTTATTTATTGAGACATTCACGGCTCAAAGCCCTTTACAAAACCAAATATTAGATGACACAGCATAAACTTAACCAAAGAAATACAATTTATAAACATTCATAACATATCAACGGTAGCAGAGAATATATAAAAAAATAAAAACATAAAAGAAAGGTAAATTAAACACGAAAGTACATATGTACATTAATAACCAAAGAATAAATAAATAAAAAAAAATAAATAAAATGAAGTAATTACAAAGCATGAACATAAGAATATTACTGACTGAATATATATATAAAATGAATGGTGCGAATATAGTACATAGCCACACTGAATCAGTGAATGCTGCCAGATGTGATAATATATTACATTATTGAATTAAATTAAATAAAAATTAGATGAATTTTTATATAAACATCACAATTCTCCAAAATCTGGCAACTTGTTATTGGGTTGGTATTAATTTAATGTTTTGACATAGTACATAAATATAAGTTTACCATGAAACAATACAAAAAAAGAAATTCTCTACAACGCGCAAATATGCCCAATATTGAATATGGTAGTTACCTTTGCAGTTGCGCTCCCCCACTGAATACCCTCGATGCTGTACAAAGGAGTGCTGTGCGTCTGATTGACGACCCATCATTGACTGATGGATTACGATCACTTGACCACAGAAGCAAGGTCGGTATACCACGGGAGATGGTCCCTCTTCCATCCATTCACAGTAGAGTCACTCGTTTTACTCAATCTCAACATCCGTTCATAGTAAACCTTCAATACACACGAACCAATCACTTCTTGAACTTATTTATTAACACAGCAGCGCGGCTTTGGAATGATCTTTCGAATTCTGTGTATCCACCTTCTTACAATCCGGGTTTTTTAAAATCCGAATTATTATTTTACTGAGCAGATTGCAAACCCTTCCCAACACAGCGTAGTGCGCTTCTTCGGAAGAGCATAATAGACCCAAATCCAAATTGCTGGTAGCCATGTTTAAAAAAAAGATAAACAAAAATAAATCAAAATTTTGCGTCAGTAAATCTGCTTATTTTGGTTTTTATGAGACTCAAGCGTATCGTTATGTATCAGGGAATGTTTTAATGTTATGTTATTTAAGCAAATTATTCACATGCGATTTTCAGTTATAAACGAGTATTAATAATATAATGGATGAATTTTTATTACCAAGAAATCAGGTCACGTTAAAAAATAATAAAAGACTTTTTCGGAGACGGGCATTTAATAATATTCTCCATGACCATTCATACATTTTATGAATTATTATTATCCATTGTGAAATGAATTCTTTTATGGCTATAGAATTATTTTTATGCATGGAGAAAGATGCGACGGATCGCCTGAAAGAATGCCATTTCAATATCCCGCATAGTCTATCCTATTGATATCTTAAGAATTCATTGTCGGTCCTCTTCGTATGGAATATTTTGATTATCATCTATCATTATAATACAGACCCTCTAGCCATCCCCTCTTTTAGGGGGTTGTGAAACCAAAGGGGGATGGCTGATGGTAGAATGAGAAGGAAATCCCAAATATTCACCACCCTTCTGTTATAATATTGAGGTCAGAAAACGCTAAGATATAATTTATTGTCATTTTAATTTTGTACCTCTCTATAGGGTGAATTACTGCTTATATGCATATGTACCTATATATTATTATTATGTCCTGTCTATTGATGGAATTCACAGACAGAATTCAGCGCTACGTTTTCAAATCTTAAGAAACATCCATCGCCTGGACCATTGAATACAAAATTATTGGCGCGACTCCTTCCTTTATAGGATTGCATTAAATCATAATTCTGGTTTGCTCCACAAATATTATTTATTTTCATTGATGGAACGATGATTTCAAAATTGTAAAGACAGAAATACCCAACAGCATGTTGAATATCTCGCTAAGGGACCACAAAACTAATGAATAGATTAGGAAGAACACAGGAGTAGCGGATGTGGCCAAAATAATAGCGGAGTTAAAGTGGAGTTGGGCGGGTCATAAATATCTCGGATGTCGGACGACCGATGGACAAAAGTTGTGATGGACTGGAGGCCAAGAACAGGAAGCAGAAGCGTGGGAAAGCCCCAGACCAGATGGTCCGATGACATAAAAAAGTGGCAGGTCCAAAATGGCGAAGAATGACAAAGGATAGAGTCCAGTGGAAATCCAAGCGGGAGGCCTTTATCCAATACTGGACTCAAGAAGAGGCTGAGTATGTAACTAAGTATCCAACAACAGAAGACTACCCGGAAGGCCTGCATAGAAATGGAGACAGTTAGACTTTCTCCTCCCAGTATAGTCCACCCTCACAAACAGTTCAAATGACCTAATACACGATGATAAAGAAGAAGAAGAAGAAGATAGAACGACCGTTTCAGCTAACTTGATGAGAGTCTATTCAGCTGAAACTATTGTCCTTCAAAGTTTACCTAAAAAGGCAGTAGGTACTTTCAGAACCTCATTGCTTAACTATTTGCTACCTGCACTTTCGATTACACCATTCATACAATCTTGGCATGCCCCACAATGTGGTTACCAGCGACAGATGTGCGGGTGTACCAGCAAAAGTTAATGTAAATAATCTCACAAAAACTGTAATGTATACTAGTGAGACATAGATATGGAGTATTCATTCATAACATCGCGGCATATCCCACAATGTCGGGTAACCAGCGACATGTGTGGGGGTGTGCATTATCGTAAAAAAAGAAAACACGGCACAGAATCCCACGTATAACGAGTTTCGTCTCACCTATAAAGGCATTTAATTTAGAATGAGTGGTGAACCTCATTGCTGAACTATGTGTCTTGTATTTTCGATTGCTCAGCACTTAGCGACACCCGAAAACGACCATAATATAAAAGAGTGGAAGCACTATTCTAAGTTGGTGCCTCAAAGAAATTTGTACTTAATAAATGTACCTACGGAAAAGAACAGGACTGTCTAAGATTTCTATTTTTTTAAACCGGCCAGTTTTAAAATTAAGTCTGGACACAAGACCCACACTTATGTATAAGCTTTCAATTTCGATTCAAAACCTTTGCAAGATCGATTCCCGCTGTTTATAATTAGTCAAATGTCGTCGCTTTCATCTCTGCAAAATAAATATGAGTATACCTATTTCTTGAGAATATCAGTTTTCGTTACGTGTGAATCAACTCCGGCGTTAATATCCCACGACAGATGAATAAAAAACGCACACTCACTTCTCACGAGTTCTCTCAGAACTACTTATCACAAGACATCTCACAATTACGATAATATTGTATCGATGAAGATATCAATATTGTTATGGAAGACTGACTGACATATCACATTGACATAATCAATTATTATGTGACTGAGAAATATAAAGATATCACACAGAGATTAATAATATGTAGGTACTCTTTTTATCCGCATTACGAATCGCAGTGAAATATTTTAAACCAATTGTATGCGACTTCCATACTGACGTCATAGTATAAAGTCTGATTATTTTATATGTACGAATACATACATATCATCACGCCATGTCCCTCACGGGGTAGGCAGAGAACATTCAATTATCGTCTTATACATAATCGTCTATTGTTCATGCTTCTAACATTTCCGTCTTTCAAAATACCGTTCACTTGGACGTGCCATCCCTTCCTTGGCCGGCCCCGACCTCTCATTCCTGTCCGCACTGTATATTTTCTTCGTCAGGCGTTCCTCATTCATTCTCCCCATGTAGCCAAACTATCTCAATGTTTCACATTCGTTCTATTCATGACATCTTTGTTCATCTTACATTCTTTCCTTTTGTCCTCATTTCTGACCCTGTCATACATCGTTCTACTAGCGATCTCATTTCAACTGCTTTTATTCCGCTTTCGTGCGTTTCTGCCATGTCCAGGTTTCACTTGCATACAAGACCGTAGCCAGGGGGGGATCAAGGGGGATTGATCCCCCCCCCGAAATGAAAGAAAAATAAATTTAAAAAGATATTTCTGTAGTTAGTAACAATGAGACTTACTACAGAATTATGGTGAACCCATATTTCTGGGTTGAACCCATTTCACTCTGTTGTTATGGTGCACCCATTTCAAAATTTTGTATGAAAAGCGTGGTATACTGGTACATGCTCGCACATACATAAGATTTATTATTTTTCCAGGACGCGTGAGACAAACACACACACTAACACTATCATTGTTTTATTACTTATGATGACTGTGCTTTATGCTCGCTTGGTACTAGCATGGAAATACGCTCGCGGGGCGACTTGTTTCTACTGTTCTACTAAGCTAAACCCCCCCCGAAATTGTCTTGCCTACGGCCTTGCTTGCATACGTCAAGGTTGGCACTAAGATAGCGTTATTAATCCCTTGCGGTGAGCTCTCACGAAAACGGCGCTATATAAATCGTCCAAGTATATATATATATATATATATATATATATATATATATATATATATATATATATATATATATATATATATATATATATATATATATATATATATATATATATATATATATATATATATATATATATATATATATATATATATATATATATATATATATATATATATATATATATATATATATATATATATATGTGTTATATTTGATGTTTTCACGGGTGAAATATGTTATAATATTTTTTACGTATAATATAAAATATGTTATAATATTTAAACGTCGGAAGACAAATGGTCTTAGTCAAGACCTACTGACACGGGAAAACCGAGATAAAAATATTATAATATATATATATATATATATATATATATATATATATATATATATATATATATATATATATATATATATATATATATATATATATATATATATATATATATATATATATATATATATATATATATATATATATATATATATATATATATATATATATATATATATATATATATATATATATATATATATATATATATATATATATATATATATATATATATATATATATATATATATATATATATATATATATATATATATATATATATATATATATATATATATATATATATATATATATATATATATATATATATATATATATATATATATATATATATATATATATATATATATATATATATATATATATATATAGCTTTGGCATCCTTTGATATGCGATCATTCATAAGATATACCTACTAGAGCAAAAATTAAGTATTATTTAGTATTTTGTGAATCGACTCAAACGAACTTGTGTAGCTTTGTTTGATTCTCCAGTATGCATGTTCGATCTAGTCAACTATGTAGGTTGAGATCACATAGGTATATCCAAACACATAAACGAATATCTTAAGTAAAGTATTTTATTTACTCAAATACAATTATACATAGGATTGTATTTATGATAGGTGGAAATAAAAGATTCTTATGAAGATTAATTACTCCATATTTTAAGTTTCTACAAAGGTGCAAATATTAAACACTATCATGAAACGACAGAGAGGTTGATTTGACACTAGCTGGCGTGCTTCCGATCTACTATTTATTTCGTATCTCGACGCCGTTTTCTGGAATCTTCTGGGCTCGTTTATTGGCTGAGCCGTCGCTATCGTAAAATATACATTTCTGATTGGTCGCATGGATACCAGGCGCCGTGTCGCCACATTACTAATATTTTTTTTTCGTTTTATTTAATTATAAGTAGGTAGGTACTTCGATATATTTTTTTATCATAAGGCTGGTATATTTTATTAAAAAAATATGTTATATATTGATTTTGTAATATATGAGAATAATAAATAAGGTCTATTATATTGCGTACCGAAACAAATTTAACATTCTGTTGCCTCGGTACGGTTTCATTCTTAGTGAAACGAGTACAACAAAATCCTTAGTAAATTTATATTATGTTCGATTGTGACATTCGTGTGAAGCAATAAATTTACAGTGGATTAATTTTCTATACAGAATTTTTTCCCTGTGATCTGTCAAAAGTTCAAATTACCATCACGTTCTGTTAAACACGTGATTCAAACGAGCGTGGCGGGGGACTAATATAAATAAACAACGTTATTTCGTTGCGTATTTGTGAGGTTTCTATTTTATGTTGTTTATCACAACTTCTACATTGTAGGCAAGTAGGTACCTACATAACCCGATAAGAAAAGATAATTAATTAACAGGGCCTAAATTGACGAAACGGAACGGTGACAAATCCGTTCCGGTCCACTTCGAGTCTTCGAGAGACGTGGCTTTGTTTTTTTTTTACTTCCGACACGTACTTCCTTCAAATAATCCTTTTGTTGAAGGTTGTATTAGTCAGATTAATGAAAATCAATTTTATATATTACACCTTCTAGAATCTAGAATCAGTACCTACATTTGAACAGGAACTATTTTTACAGTAACTGTTCAAATATACTGGCACCATGTTTTAAGTAATGAAAACAGTTTTATATAACATTTAGAAATTCATCCTCAAGGGCGCATTACATATCATTAATTTTATATGTAAAGCGCCCTTGAGGTAGTTTTTCTTTTTTACAAATGACACTGTATGAGTAAACCAGTTATATTATTTACTATTATTATTTAAACAGGTATCAAGTAAAGGGTGCATAATATGAGTTTGTCTTGATGTCTTTGTGTGCATACTGCATACCATATGCTGTATTATGAAAATTTGTTTCTACTCTATCTTAAGCCCAAACTAATACATCTAAGATAGACTTCATATTGATATATTATGTCTACAGTGAATTAATTTAGAGTTGATTAATATTCCATTCAAAAATGATCTCACTTTCTGGAAAATTTAATATTTTAATGTTTGTTTTAAAAATATTTAAAATGGTATTAGGCTCCTTTGTAATGCATACATTTTAAATATTGGGGATTGTCATAATTTTAAAGAGAAAAATGATATGAATCCTTACTATTTGGGAAAAAGGTTATGTGTTGGACATAGCGCACTCGGTTTTTCAAGTTATCGACTACAAAACGTCGACCTTCGTGGCTCAGTAGGTTAGGTATCTGAATGCTGATCCAAACGTCCCGGTTTGATTCCCGGTGGAGACACAGTTTTTAATTGTGTTTTCAGTCTGGATCTATAAGTCTCCAGAATATGGCAACTTGTTATTGGGTGCGTGTTAAATTAATATTTGACATAGTACCTACATGTTAGTTGTCGGCGAAGCAATATTAAAAAAAAACGCTTGTCAAAAAATATTTCGTTTAGTTCGATTTATCCAAGTGTTTCACTATTTAAAATTTTGAATTATTATTTGTTGTGCTCTTCACCATGCTTGTGCCTATATTAGACGGCGGCGTCTGACAAAAGACAGGCTTTTAATCTTGTAAAACAACATCAGTCAGAACAATACAATATATCTTCATTCATAGTATAATAGAAACAATACTCGCAACGTAACACAATGAAATTACATATTATAAAACAGGTCGCTATAGAATATTACAATGAAATAGAAGTTTTAATTGATGTTATTATACAAGAACTGATATTATAATAACTAGTATGACTTGGCAGACGTTGTCCTATCTCTGTGTAATTATTTAACTTGTACATATAATATATAAAAATGGATGATCTTTACATATGTAATCTTCGTTGTAGAATAATGCAATGTGTAAATTAAAAAATTGAAGACACCCATTTCAATGTTTTCTTCGCGTATTAAATTTGTAATCGATTATTCACTAGTATGCCTGCATAAATTGCTCAATTAATAACTTCTTGAAATAGTGATTGTATTCGATTTACTAAATTTACCTTAATTTTTATTTAGTTCACAATTAAAAAACATGTTAAGAAATGTGTATTATTATGATTATAACAGTTTTTACACGGGAAATATGTATAAACAGTAAAATAAGCAAACAGTAAAAAATGTATAAACAGTAAAATATCTATAAACGGCAAATTATGTATAAACAGTGTCTAAAATATCTATAAACAGCAAAATATCACCAGGTTTTTCAACGCGATGGGAAAAAAGTTTTTCGTAAAACAGAAATCTATAAAATTATTCGTTGCCGACGAGTTGTCTAATTCGTTGCCAGTTTTTGTTGTGTGGACGTGTGACGTTCGCGGTACCTTTTGTTTATTTGGCATCTCTCGATTAGAAATAAATGTTTTAAAACAAAAAATTGAGGGTCTAAAAAAAATCAAATCGTGTCCAATTCAAGTCAAATGCCGGGTAGTCAAAATGCAAAGTCAAACGAAGAAAACGAGAGAAAGATTGAACCGTTGAACGAAATTGGGAAAAAGCGAAAAATAAAATGTTGCTATTTTTCACATAGATGGCATAAATTTTTTCGTAATAGCAATAATAGGATTCGCTAACAAGGGAGAAAATAATACTAGTGAAAAGCGATGTTTGGAGTAACCTGTATTTTGAAAGCTGTTTTAAGCGTTGAAAACCGTACCGCGTTAAAAACCAGGTTCGTCGAAAAGGGACACCATCTAATAGGATTTGAATCCATTTTACTTCTAAGACGCTACTACGTAGCGTCGGGAAGGGGTTGCCATCTGCTTGTGGCAGACCACATCTCGAAATTTCTTTCGAGCGCGCGCCTAGCGACGGCAAGTATATTTGTTTGTCGCTAGGCCGAGTTCATCGCCCGCGACGTCAAACTAGTGACTGGGTATGACAGTTCAATGAAATGGTCTAGAAAGTTCGAGGACATTGAACTTGCTACCCCCAGCACAGCACTATTTAAGGGAGTCTACACCTGTAAACGTCGTCACTTTATTTCCGTATTTCATCCGTCACTTCACGCCGCCGTTACGACCACGCGACCACTGGTCGCTTCTCGACCACGCCGTCTCGCCGACATGTCATCTCTCGACTTCCGGTCAACTCTCGACCTCGCGAGCACTATGGTACACTTCGAACACACTCGCTAACTCGCTCGTTATACCTACCTACTCATCGTGAGAAAGTTCCTTTGTAAGTTATTTTATCAATTGTAAATTTACCTTTAAACAAACTATTAATTGTGATCAATATACTCATTGTAAACTTGTCCTATTCTTTCTTCTTTTCTCTAAACCACTGTCCTTGTGTTCTTATTTCAAATCATGTCAAATCACTTTGATTTGATAGTAAACTGTTAACTACTTGGTTAACCATCCCACTTAATTGGGATTAGCAAACTCTCTTTATTGGTAACCCCTATGATTACCACATATAATTAATAGTAACTCCTCTGGTTACTAACTACGCTTGATTGGTAACTCTTCTACATAGTTACTAATCAGCTAAATGCTAAAGAAAATTCGGATTCGGATATACCAACATCCGTTTTTATATATTAAGATACCAGATTGTAATGTACAAACATTATATTCGGTATGATTAGATATGTTTCAGCGAGACATGGGTACCTACCTATCTATCAATATCCTTCTGCATTGAATCACGAATATTTCAATCTTCAAATTGAAAGAGGTCTGCTATGAAAATATTTAATTATGCTTCTATTCTATAGGAAGTATGGAAGAGTTACAGTATCTTGTAAGTATGGTATATGAAGGATGTATAGAGAATGGACTTAGGATGAATGCCAGCAAATCAAAGACAATTCTCTTTGAAAAGAGTGAAAGCAGAACAGCGTGTAAAATAAGAGTAGAGAATGAATGGCTCGAGCAAGTCGACGAATATGTATACTTGGGAAGCATATTTCAACGGAACGGACGACTCGATAAAGAGATCGAAAGAAGAGTTATGGCAGGAAACAGAGTGAATGGAGCACTAAGACCAATTATGAATGATCGCAACATATCAAAGGATGCCAAAGTTGCCATTCATAACGCCATCGTAGTGCCAACCTTGACGTATGAAAGTGAAACCTGGACTTGGCAGAAGACGCATGAAAGTAGAATAAATGCAGTTGAAATGAGATCGTTAAGAAGGATTTGTAATAGAACGATGTATGACCGGGTAAGAAATGAGGACATAAGGAAAGAATGTAAGATGAAGAAAGATGTCATTACTAGAATGAAAGTGAACACATTGAGATGGTTTGGTCACATGGGGAGAATGAATGAGGAGCGCCTGACGAAGAAAATATACAGAGCGGAAAGGAATGGAATGAGAGGTCGGGGACGCCCAAGAAAGGGATGGCACGACCATGTGAACGAAATTTTGAAAGACGGAAATGTTAGAAGTGTGAGCAATAGACGAACATGTATGAGACGATGCATGAATGTGGACGAGGCGAGAGATGCATGTCAGGATAGAAAGATGTGGCGTTCGGTTCTCTCTGCCTACCCCGCAAGGGACATGGCGTGATGGTATGTATGTATGTATGTTCTATAGGAAGGTGTTTTCGCTTATTAAAATGATCTTCTTCTTTTCAGCCCCTTTCACTCCACTGCTGGATGCCTCTTCCTGGGTTTTCCATTTCTCTCTATCATGGGCACTCTGCTTCCACCCATGTCCCACCAGTTCGACAATATCGTCAGTCCATCTCCTCTGTGGTCTCCCTACACTTCTTCTATTATGATAAAATTATCTTATTTAGGAATATTTTTTTTAATTTATATATGCTAAAATATTCTGTAAAGCACAGACTAGTAATAAATAGTACATCCTTCAGTTCTATTGCAATGTCATCGTTATCAGATGTCCCTTTAAAAAATATTATAAATGTTTTCTTTGTGTCTCTTATACCAATAATTAATCAAAAATATCATTATTTACTTACAGAAATAATTCAGATCTGAAAGGGTTAAAATTACACACCTTCACGCCATGTCCCTTACGGTGAAGGCAGAAATAACCGAACGCCACATATTTCTATCTTGACACACATAAGTTCATACATCGCCCCGTCAAAATTCATATATCATCTTATTCATGTTCTTCTGTTGTTCACGTCAAATTTCCGTCTTTCAAAATACCGTTCACATGGACGTGCCTTGCCTTCCTTGGGCGGCCCCGACCTCTCATTCCATTCCTGTCTAAAATGTATATTTTCTTCGTTAGTCGTTCCCCATTCATTCTACCCGTGTGGCCAAGCCATCTTAATGTGTTCACTTTCATTCTATTAATAACATCTTTCTTCATCTTTCCTTATGTCCTCATTTCTGACCCTGTAATACATTTATTTATAACAGATTCTTCTTAGTGCTTGTTCTCATTTCAACTGCATTTATTCTGCTTTCGTGCAACTTCTGCATTTGAATGGCAATTTTATCATTTTTATGGTCAAAGTGCTCCATTCTTTCTGTTTCCTGCCGTAACTCTTCTTTTAATCTCCTTATCAATCCGTCCATTCCGTTATAATGACATGCAATTGTAATTTTCGTAATTGAATACATAATCAAAATCAGGCCCAGAGAGATTATTGATCGATGTCGATAGGTTCGATAGATTATGTCAATATCGAAGTCGAAAGGTTACATCAAAATATGTTATTTATATACTTATTGATAACATTTTTTGGTCATTTAAATTATATCGTGTCAGTTACAATGTACTTTTATCTTCCAATAAGTTGAAATATGAATGGAATAATAAACTTGGTTTAAAGGCCAAATCTATGCCTAAAACTTAACATAGTATTGCCCTCCAACCATCACCCGCTCTATTTGTTTAGACTTAATGACCTGCTGTCGATATAAATTTATAATTCCAAATTCACCGGAAGGTTTAACCAACTTACTGGTAATATTTTCATATTTTTTATGCCTACTATTCAAATACGAATACCTTTATATTTTTTTAACATATCCGCTTATAGCAGTTTTTTCTGTTACCAGAAAAAAATCTATATGTTAACGTTTTTTCATGTTTTTTTTTGTTATGTAAAATAACATTCAAACCAACCCGTGCTTGTGGAATATTTTTCAATAACGGCGATATAATTTATTCTAAATGGAAGGAAGTTATAAAAAAATGTGTTCTGACTGAATATGTATATGTGTAGGGTTTAGTTATGTATTTAGTAAACCATACACATACCTATATTCCTATAATTATATTCGTCAGACTTATAGGTACCATTATTTCTTTCTATGTGTCCATACCATATAAAAAGTGACTATTTTTTATATCACTGGTGTATTCACCGCATTCATTAAAATTGTTGGCACTGGTTTCGAAACCAAACGTTCCCTCATCGAGATTTCAATTAATCACAACTCGTTGTTGACCAAAGTCGTGAATAAACCTGATAAGGCGACAAACAGATCTCACACGGTTTTTTTTATTTTTTTTATTTCATTTATAGAATAATAAGTACATAGGTTTTGTAACATAGGAAGGAGTGTATGTTTGGGAGACCACGTTTGTGTGTGTGTGATTTTTTTTACTGTAATATTGTTTGTTATTATTAGAGTATACATACATAGATATTGTCTTGAGAATACGCCGACATGATGTCTAGAAATTAGACTTGGCGTGACTCAGAATTTTTTTTACTATCTCTCAATAAAAAAAATCAGTTCTGAAACAGTTCAGCCGACCGCCTTGACACAATTGCTAAGCCGTTTGTCTTCTGTGCGGGTGTCCTGGATTCATTCCCCAGCATTGAAGAAATTGATTAAATTAATACTTCACGCAAGAATGGCTTCTCTGGACTGGAAACACTGGATAGTTTGAAGAAATTTCCATGTGGCTATAAATATTATTATTAAAACGTTAACTAAGCCAATTTTAATAAGATGTACCTACCAAAAATTTAAGCACCATCACGCCATGTCTCTCAAGCTACAGGCAGAGAGAACTTTAAGCCACATTTTTCTATCTTGACACGCATCCATCGTCTCATATAATATGTTCACCTGCTATTCAAGTTTCATACATGTTTAGTGTTTCCTTTTTTCAAGATGTTGAACACCCGCACCTGTCGCTGGTAGCCCTGCATTGTGGGATATGCCGTGAATGAATGATATTACAAACTAATGTGTTTCTTAGCGCACAGTGTCATCTTTTATCCTTTCTCGTTCTTAATCCTCTCTTGGACGTCCCATTGTAAGTTGGACGTCCTTTTCCATTAAGTAGAAGAATATATTAGGTATGGATAATGCGCCATTCAAAGGTATGATGATTCTTTAAGTTATTTAAATTCCAACGTCTTTGGACATAAAAACGTAAGTGAAATAAAAATGACTTGAATTAATATTTTGATAAATGAACGTAAGAGGATGCACGCCATGATATAGTGAATATTATATAGATGGGCAGATGTTATAAATTTTCTGTCGCCTCGTAATTCATACCGGCGATAAAAATTGTGTCACTGTTAATTTTATTTATTGCCCTGGAACTACGCTCGAAGCGCTTCGGTTACTGTGAAGTTTATCAAATTCTTTGGAATCGTTATGTCCTTGTATATGGTATTATAGCTTCACGTATTTTTAAAGTTTGCTGTAATACGCAAACTTTAATTAAATTGAAACCTGAACAACCTAAGGTTTTAATAAAACAACATCTGTGGTATAGTGATAAGTCGATTGACTTCTGCGCGTAGGCTATGGGTTTGATTCCCTCATTCTTTTTTGTCAGCCTTCCTTCGTCCAATTAGGCAGATCGTATCCATCCGCCTCCAGACACTCGTCTCGTATCCTCAGACGACCTTGTTTGAGCTCTTCCAATACTTCTTTTGTTCGTTATTGGTCACCATTCCAGCACTTTCTCAGTCTATCGATTTCATTCTGGAAATTAATTTGATAGAATTTGACATCGATGACAATATTACTTCACAATTTAATTCAACTATTCATTCATAACTGGTACAATCACCTGGTTCATAACTGCATATACCTAATTGTCAATAAAAATTGTATATTGCTAGTCCAAGAACAGGATTTCCTAGTTGGACAGCAGTAATCTACTTATTGTTTTCATTATAAATATGGTGTGACAAAAGGTAAATAAATAATAAATAAATACCATCACGACATACCCTACAATGTATGGTAACCAGCGAAAGGTGTATGGGTGTGCAGTACCTACCTTATAAAAGGAAACACGACAAGCGCATGTATCCCTACTTACCAGTTTCGTTTCACCTAAAAATTAATAAATGAGACTGTATTTACATCTTTCCGGGAAACATATCAAAATTTGACATTCGTGCAAGCGAGAGAAAACTTTGTGTGTTTTGAACAACATCCTATTGTAAAATAGCAATAATAAATAAATGTATTTACTTGTAGTCACATTTGTTTTTGCCAAATCCTAAAATTCGCGGTTCGATAATAATAATTCTTTTGTCCCATAATATGGGACGTTCATGGACAGAAATTAAAATTTCTGTTTCTGAAATGTCATAAAACAATGGCACCGCTATCGATTCGCGCGAAAATATCAAACCAACTGATCGCGTTCGCTTCACATCGCGCCGCGCCGCATCGAAACCAACTCGCGGTCGGTATCGTAGGACACTTCCATAGTTACCGACTGTTTGTTATTTTCACGCCGCGCCGCGCCGCTACGCATTCGCTTTGAATCGCCTACGTAGGACGTCGCGTTAGGGAGTCAGAGCGAAAGAGGATCGATGCTGGAGGTGCTGGAGGCGTATGTTGCGCATCTCATGGACAGCCAGAGGAACGAATGTGTCAATTCTAGACGAGCTGAAGATCGAGGATCGTCTGTCGACGATATGTTACAGACGTATCATTCAATTCTTTGGACACATTGCCAGAAGGGAATCAGACTGCCTTGAGAAGCTTGTTGTGATGGGCAACGTGGAAGGACGGAGATCTCGTGGTCGCTCACCGACCAGATGGAGCGATTTGGTCCACAATTAAGTCCACAATGGGGTCTTCGGTGACTGGTGTTCTGCGTTCAGCCCAAAACAGATTGGCATGGAGGCGGGCCATACGTGTGGTGACGGACTGCAGCCCGCTATCCTCAGTCATGAGGAAAAGGACGATTACATATGCCCTTCGTTATACGCCAGCTTACAAAAACTCATGTTAGTAAGAAAAGTGTATCGATATTCTTGTTCATTAGTTGTGAAGTAGGTAATAATAAATATTTTTAGTAACTTTGAGATCCACTCATATTATAATTTTTTCTACGAGTTTATCAAATGATGTACAAAAAATACATACTGTTTGATATCTTTCAGAGTTAGGAGGCACTTATCGATATCGCATCGTAATAATAATTCATCTGGCCGTCATACTTTTCAAATATTGGTCGTTACTTTATCACGCTCTCACATCCTGTTTATTTTAGCGTCAACTTTAGCTCCCACTGGGGGGACACCATAATACTCTACCTACTACACTGTTCAAACATCTTTACAGGGCCAAACCGACGACGATAATAACTTTATATGATTAAAATTAAAATATCCTTGGCGGTCGAGAAATGATGACGAATTAACACAGTTCTTCAATTACACATATATAATATTACTACATAATTTATTTATTTTATTGTGTTAATATGTGTATGCTTTTACTGTATTCATAATTTTATGCGAAAGAAATAGCCATCAAGACACAGGCTTTGCCTAGTTTGATGGTGATTAAAACACCTTAATGACACTGCTTTCTGCATCACTGTATAATATAATATGTATTTGTTAATAATAATACGAATTATAAGTGTATCAATATTTGTCAGACATGAATAAATAAATAAATAAAATAAATAAATAAATAAATATTAGGCTCTATAGTTGTCGCCAAATTACTTGAACTTTAAGCCGAGAAAGGGGGCGATTTGTACGTAAACCAACGAAGCAAAAAGACACAAATTTGCGCTCTGCGCAACCGGAAGCGCGATCAAGATGTTTGGCGAAAATTATACATAATTGATTTACAAAAAATCAAATTGTATAAGCATTAGCCCTTTTTACATCAAACAATATTTCATACTACACTAAAACGTATACTTGCACCTCTGTATCACTTCAACCGATCACTAAACCTAATAAAAATTAATTTACACTTTGACGAATAAAAATAGTAGAACTGATTTATAAAACGCTACTCTGGGACAGGCATAGCCTAGTAGAGAAGCCTAATCCACAAATTAAAATTAATATATGTATACACTTATGACTTAAACTTTAATTTTTTTCTTAATTATAGTGTTACTACTTTTTCAAGTAATATTTTACCTAATTCAGATATTATTATACTTGTAAAATAGGATTTTTAATAAATAAATACATAAAATATATTTTGGTGTTATTTCCTCTATCAATTTTGTTGCCAATCCACTCTGTTGCGCCAGGGACTGACAACATGGAATCTTGAAGGGTGGACTGTATATTTTTTGGATGCCATTATTTGGAAAAACTTGGGACGGGATGACGGAAGCGAATCAAACTTAAATTCGACTTATTGCTACAAGGCCGCCTTCTTTACATCTGGTGATTCATGTGATATAGTCACAATTGAAAGATAGTTCACACATATAACACAATTACGGATCGAAATCGAACCCCATTTGATAAACACCGCATCGCGCCGTATCAAAATGTTAAATATCGCTAATGACGGTTTTCCTGGTACTTATCAACTAGACCTTAAATAACACACCAGGTCAAAGTCGTATGACCTGTCAAAGATGACATTAAACGCGAAAATTTTCAACATAAATAATAAGTAGGTATGTAGCATTAAAATAGTAAGTATCATACAACAGTAGCGTTTAGTCCCTGAGTTTCTTTTCTGCATTCTTAGGTTAGGTTTAAGTTTGTGTATAATAATAATAGCGACTCGCGTGAGCGAGTTGCTTTATAAATTGAATTATAAATTATTATAAATTAAATATATAATATTCTTTTAATTTTTCGCATTTAATATAAAATTTCACAGCTCATTTGACTTAATACTACGAGATCTCAACCAATCAGAGTGCCAACCGGAAACAATGCAAACGGGTAGATTCAGATTGTAGACTCTAGTTCATACAACTACGTAAATAATGCGTTGAGAAATCTAATTTATTTGATAAATGTGATCAAATTCGAATACATAATAAACTAATTAAATAATTTCCTAGCCAAAATAGGCAAAGGTGTTGATAAAATTATTCTTTTAATTGATTAAGTCTTTTCAATTAATAAAGCAACTCGCTCACGCGATTACATTAAATACTTACTAAAACTAGCTAAAAAATCAACGGGAATGGAGATTTACGGACATGAGGACAAGTAAAAACAATACGAAAAAAAATACTATTATTTCGCTGTCGTATTTATTACATCCATTATGTATTCGTATCTGTCAAGCCATTTGATCACATTTTTCAAATAAATTATATATGTCAACATATTTTTTACCTAATTGTATGATTTTAAACACTACTTTTTATCTATTATGTTTAAATTTTCACGTTTAACGTCAACTTTGACAGCTCATCTGTTATTAGTAAAATTGATCCGGCGTGTTTTTTTAAGGTATAGTTACTTATCGACTGGCCTTGGGCGGTCAGCTGATTTGCATCATGAACCGAGGAGGGGGGGGGAGGGGATGAGGAAGAAGGCGCAGATTCGGGCGTCTATAAATTTTGTTTATTTTTGAATTATTAATTAGCTATAAACCACTTGTTTTTTGAGTCACTTCGCGACATGTTTCGGAAGCGCTGTCCTTCCATCGACCGGCGTGTCGAGACTAACATGTTGAATTTGTGTGTATCTGTCTGTGAAGCGAGGGGGGTGGCGGTTGAGGGTTGGTTGGGTTAGTGGGGGGAGGGGAGAATTGTGAAGTGTTTTTGTTTTTGATGGGAAATATATTAAGTATTGGAGAGGTGTTATGAAAGGTATGGAAAGAGTGCACTCTTTCAATAACCACAAACTAAAACTATTACATGAAACACAGAATAAAGGATACCGACTTAACAACTACGAAACGCTCGAAATACATAAACACATAAATTCCGGTATAAAACTTATAAATAACCATACCTTTCATGACACCTCTCCAATACTTATATATTTCCCATCAAAAACAAAAACACTTCACAATTCTCCCCTCCCCCCACTAACCCAACCAACCCTCAACCGCCACCCCCCTCGCTTCACAGACAGATACACACAAATTCAACATGTTAGTCTCGACACGCCGGTCGATGGAAGGACAGCGCTTCCGAAACATGTCGCGAAGTGACTCAAAAAACAAGTGGTTTATAGCTAATTAATAATTCAAAAATGGTTTATATTAACTACCACAAAATATCCGCCGAATCATTAAATGATATTTGTTTATTTTATTTGTTAGTACTTTTACAATCATATATAAAGGATTATGTGCACAATTTTTGGATGTACCTACTTATGTAATATATTTTGTGAATTTATCAACATATAAAAATAAATACAGAAGTAGATATACAATACAATATACCATATAAAAAGGATCGGGAATCTTTTCATGAGCTAAATGACACGTTGTCTAGGGAGGCAGGTGTTTAGGGATACCTAATTATTCTTCTATAGTTTTTGCTTGAAAATGCAAAGTGAGTTAGACGGCGCAATATCTGGACTTGGCTATTCCGTAGGTATGTACCTATGTACATCAAACTAACTAAACTCAAGTTACATCTCTCGTAACTTCATTAAATTATATTTAAATCGATTATTTTTATAGTTGTATATACCTACGCAAAAATGGTTATTTTACCTGTCGGAAATCAATGAAATTTTGACAAATTTCATCTCAATAGATGGCTATCCTTAATACCTACAATGATGTAAAATTCGCTGTCAGTTGCCATGGCACGAGTAAACAGATTATCTTTGTGTGACGAAAAATGTTATTAACCACACGAAAAAAATCTGTTGCCAAGTTACGGGTAGTAATATTATCTTTGTGCAACGAAAAATGTCATCAAACACACGAATTACCTACAATAATATAAGTTTTAAATGTATTAAGCATGTCTAAAATAAAAAAAAAATGTAAATTCGCTATCAGTTGCCAAGTTACGGGTAGTAATATTATCTTTGTGCAACGAAAAATGTCATCAAACACACGAATTACGATAAGCATGACTTAAATACAAAAATGAATTCATTGTGGCCAGTACTTGATTCTCCATAACTTTGACGTTTATCGTTTCATAGACCCAGACTGAAAACTAAATAAATACTTTGTCTCCAGCAGTAATAGAACCACAATCTCCGGCTCATGAGACAAATATGTAACTATCTGAGCCACGAAGATCGACAACTTCGAAAATATCAATAATAACACTTTAGAGATTAATGTTTCTTTGTTAATCTTCTTACCCGTAATCCTAGATCATTTGTAGTCCCAACTAATCTATCATTATCTATCCCATAGCAGGTATAATTTAGTTGAGTTGTTTAGGAATTGTTTAAGGTAGGTAATTGTTTAAGGTTCTACCCAACTATAGCTTACGTTAATAATGACAGATGTCTTAAGTTTCACAATAAAGCTAAGAGGTTTATTGTTTGAAGTTTAAGATAGATATCACATTGAAAAGTCTATTTTCATGTAATTGGTACATTGTGATATTAATCGATTTTTACTTTTCTCAAAGCAATTCTTTGATAATAACAATTAAAATAATATTAATGGCCGATACTTAAATGCAAGCCATCACGTCATGTCCATATTAGTTCGATAGGCAGAAATACGTAGACATTCATACATTTTATGAATCCATCTTTAAAAATCGTATTCCCTTCGTGGCAATCTTTTTTTGTGCGGCCCCTACCTCTCGTTTATTTCTTTCAGCTCTTTTAACTGTTCTTTGTCAGACATTCTCCTTTCTTTGTGAACCAAACCATTGCTTTATTTATTTATTTCAAAATCCAGTAGAGTAGAAAAATATTGACAAGGTACGACAAATTGTAAAACATGTAAATCTAATGATAAGTCATTGATAAATGCTAATAAGTCATTGGCGTCATTTAAAGTTTTATGTTATTTTTACTATTTTCATTACTTGGATCCAAATAAATCATTTTATTCACATCCCATAGCTTTATTGGTTTTGCAGTAAATTCTGGATAAAACACTCCATTATATGCCAATTATAGGCCAATGCCATTATACATAAAGTTGTTTAGTGTTTAATTCCTGTAAGTTTGAATAAAACGTCTTTTTATCTATTCCTGCTAGAAGGTGCTATAATTGTTAGATATCTGTACCTATGTAATAATCCTTCACTCTCTACTCTGCCTTTGTTAAATATCCAATTGAATATATATTTTTTGTTTTAGTTGATGAAAGAGTTAAAATTTCTGGTATGTCTTATTTTAACTTGTTATGTAGTTTAGGTTCTAGGTATGTATTTTTTTTTCTTGTGTGGTTTTCATTCAAGCAGGTACTACTGTAAGATTTTGTTCAGTTTGTCTTGTGTTATGTATATGGCTTAGGGGAATATGACTGTTATTTTTTGTATTGCAATATATTAAACATGAATTCTGTTGACAATATCCTGCTCCAAATTACATTTAGTATAATGTATATCTTCGTTTTTTTATTCTGTTAACATCGTTTCCTGCGTAGCTTTCCAAGCGACCTTATTTCCATGACATTTACTATTCATACTTTCATGCCTTTTTCTGAGATGTTCACTGTCCATGTCTTTCAGGCAAACGTCAATTGGTACCACAATTACATTGTGTTTTGCAAGTTTGGCCTTCCTTGAAACATTGCAATCCTTCATAACTAGCCAAGTGGTAAGTACCTACATTTTGGTACTCTATTTCCTGCCAACGCTATTCTTTCAATATCTTTATACGGTAGTCCATCTCGTCAAAAGACAATGCCCAGATAAAAATATTAGTCTGTCTATACTTTGAACATTCGTTTACGACTACGTTAGAATTTGCAGATAGTTTTGAGATCTAATTTAATAATAAAAAGTTTGGAGAACGATTAACATGAATATATTGATTTTTGTGGCTGGATATTGTTGCTTTGTTTTGTCAAAAATATCGTTTTTTTTATTCATACCATCACGACATTTCAAACAATGTGTGGTAACTAACGATAGGTGTACGTGTTTGCATTAATTTATAAAAGCACGACACAGAAAAGCATTACATTCCGAATGGGTAGTGAACATCATTGTTGTATTTTCGGTAACCCGGCGCTTACTGAACATCCAAAAACGATGATTATAGAAAAAGGTGGAGGCACTATTCTATGCCGGAGCCTCACAGCTTAAAAGTCAGTTGGTAATAACATCATCTGGCAATTAATATGTCAAATGCACGGGACTTAAGAAAGAATTTGAAATATTTAAAATATCTATTGTATTTTTACTATTTAAGTTATTTGCAGACTTATTATTCTACCAGATCCACATGGTTCACTGGCATTATACAAAGTGCAAAAATTCTACACGCGTTATACCTATAAAAAATATCCTTACAATTTGCAACGTTTCTAGTACACGACGAAAACAATGAATTTCAAAATGATTGTATAGGTTATTTTTATAACAAAATAAAAATAATAATAATAATTTGTATACAGTTGGTACTACTCCTTTTGACAATGATATATTTCCCTACAAGTTTAGAAATAAAAACTTTTGATATTTTTTTGCCTTCATTGTCATGCGAGTTGGCCTCAATTTCGTCACGGGTCCTAAAAGTGTCACGCGGCGAAAACAACAATGGAATTTTTATTTAGAACCTCTTCAAAAGTTGTAAAGAAATCGTTTTTGCATCATTAAAACACAGTTTACATCGGATGAGTAAACGCTGAATGAGTTTAGACCAGTGAATGCTAACAAGGCATTATTCTTTGCAGTAGTAACTAATTGGAGGACTACATAAGTAAAGATTTTGATATTTTCTGTTTCTATTTGTGAAATGGATCATGTTGTGGCCCTGGTGAAATGAAAATTTGTAATATTGGCTTTGGACGACTCGCTTAAGTGGACTGTATATTTTTAAATATGAAAATATGAAAGGCGAAATAACGTGTGTGACACTAGTGAAAAATTGCAACTAACTAAAAACAAATCTATGTTCCTTTTTTTTTTAATTTTCCGAATTATATGAATTATTGAAATGAAGATTCCGAATCGTGGGTAGGTACTTTCTTCTCTGGGCGGCGATGGGTGACGTCTGGTCTCAGCGTGGTGAATATGGGTAGGTTGGATCTTAAACGCCTGAACAGATCATGTCACCTATGCCATGTCTCTGCAATGGGTTTCGTTTTTGCACGATCCATGAATTCTTTGGTCTTCCTCTGGATGCAAGTCGAGGAAGATCCATGGAGATTGCTTGGTTTACCATGTGATCTGGCGGTCTGCGTTCAACGTGCCCGTACCACCTCAACTGTCTTTCCTCTATCGTACTATGAATAGCAGTAACGCCTAGGCTTCCACGAATTCGTGAACTTTTTATTTTATCCCGTAAGAACACTTCAGCTGCCCATCTCAGTATACGCATTTTAGCAGTTTCCAGGTTCCTAGGGCAAGTCTGGTGAAATCAGAACCCTCGTGATTACCCATACTTACTAACTTACTAACTCAGCCTCTTCTTGAGTCCAGTATTGGACAAAGGCCTCCCGCTTGGACTTCTACTGGTCTCTATCCTGTGCCATTATTCGCCATTCAGGACCTGCCATTTTTTTGATGTCATCGGACCATCGGGTCTGGGGCCTTCCCAAGCTTCTGCTTCCCGTTCTTGGCCTCCAGTCCATCACAATTTTTGTTTTTTATTTTTTTTTATTTATTTAATCTTTTTGTACATATAATAAGTACACTGGCGGGCTTATTGCCTAATGGCAATTTCTTCCAACCAACCAGGGTAAATGTGTAATATACAAAACAATGTGTACTATGGCAATAAGTGAATCACATTACAAAATAAATAAAGATAGCAGAAGAAAAGTTATAAAAAAAAGAAAAAAAAAGAACACAAAAACAAAGAAGATAGCATATAAGAACAAATCATAGCAATGATAGGAAGACTGAGGGATAAGGAAAGGAAGAGGAGAGGAAGATGTAATCAGGTGTTGTCAGATAAATATTTTTGTCTATGTCACGATTACCCATAACATGGATATAATTATCATATGGAGTTCTATAACATTTTAAGATACTATAGAACTTATAATAATTATATCCATGTTATGGGTAATCGTGAGGGTTTTGATTTCGCCGGTTATCCAGACTTACCTCCCTGGTTGGTTAAGTACCTATGTATACCTATGTATACCCATGTACATTTATATAAAAAATAGCATTTAATCATGAGTAGTTGTGGGGCATAATATGATGTCCATGGTTAAAGGTTATTAAACACATAGACTTAGGTAAGGCGCGCATGGAAGCTTATATAAATCGGCCGATTATTATCGGCCGATTAATTTATCGGCCGATAAAAAATCGGCCGATCGGTTCTAACGCGCATGGAAGCTTCTAGAATCGTACAATTGGAAATAACACGGCGGTCAACATTCATATGATAAGAAATAATTGACAGATCATAATTTACCGAACTTAATCAAAAAATCATTAACTTGGGCTCCATGCGCCTGTACAAGTGGGAAAAAGAAATACATTGCGCGGGAAACAGAAAACTGCGGTACCTTTGTATTGCGCGGTAAAAGGTATGTATTGCACGGGAAAAGATAAATAAATTGACAGATCATAATTTACCAAACATATCCTAGAAATCATTATGATGGGCTCCGCGCGCGTACAAGCGGGAAAATACAAACATTGCGCGGGAAACAGAAAAGAACTATTGTGTGACAGAGCAAATGTACAGACGCAATAGTGAACCAAGTATATATAATATTAAACTTTTTTTAAGGTTTTTTCGTTGACACAGTTGAAGTTCATAATTATAAATTGTAAAAAAAAAACACTTGAAACACAGTTAAGTTTTTATTCATTAAGCGGAATATTTATTAAATTACCTATGTAACTATTATTCAATTAAGTAATAACTTACCCAATTCAGTTCTTTTATTATGATTTAGCTGTTCCCAGTCAGTTATTAATATTTCGCTTATCTCCAACCATAATTTTTGCTTAATTTGGCGGTTACTATAATTTTTTATCATATAATGAAGGACGTGCGTCAACTAATATAATTAATTTTTCCGAATCAAAATTTATTTCATCTGACATTTCGTTTGGCAGCACTGAGAACGTACTTCTCGATCTACTGCGCTCGGACGATTAAATTATCGATGAGCATGCGCCATGCGTGCCCTCTCATACAACAAGTCACAGATTTTAAAATCGGCCGATTCTGTTAGCTTTCATGCGCGCTCTTACATGTAATTCGTATGTTGTAACTCACCGATTATTAATCGGCCGATGAAATTTGCTTCCATGCGCGCCTACCTTTAGTGAACTTATCTTCATGAAATATTATATGATAAGAGCCGAATGCAGTCCATCTGAGAGTATAGTTTTTTCACCTCGATTTATTTAAGAAATGTATATCGTATATTTAGGTAAGCTTGTAACATGACCATAGTAATTATTTATTTATTTATTTATTTATTTATTTATTTATTTATTTATTTATTTATTTATTTATTTATTTATTTATTTATTTATTTATTTATTTATTTATTTATTTATTTATTTATTTATTTATTTATTTATTTATTTATTTATTTATTTATTTATTTATTTATTTATTTATTTATTTATTTATTTATTTATTTATTTATTTATTTATTTATTTATTTATTTATTTATTTATTTATTTATTTATTTATTTATTTATTTATTTATTTATTTATTTATTTATTTATTTATTTATTTATTTATTTATTTATTTATTTATTTATTTATTTATTTATTTATTTATTTATTTATTTATTTATTTATTTATTTATTTATTTATTTATTTATTTGGGAAACATACAGCTTATAATCTTAAACAAAAGGAAATTATTTTACACTTATGCCAAGATTGTTCCCTCGAATTAACAAACCTAATTAACAAACGAGTATAAAACCTTATTAACAAACATTGCCTAGTTATTAAAAAAAATGTACACACAAAAAAAACAAGATAAAGAATGTTTTGAGAAAGAAAAAATAAAAATATTACACAATAAGATAGTTATAAAAATACAGCATTAAGCGTTAAATTTAATCATTAGGAAAAAAAAATCAAAATTCAGCATTAAATAAGAAAAAAAAAATTACAAAATAAAGCTGTAACAAAAGACAAACACAATATGCGTGAAGGAAAGAAATTAAATTAGGGAGAAAGGAAAAGGATTAAAAAAAATGTGGATTGGAATAAGGAGTTTGTCACAGAGTTCGCCTACCCATATTTGCCCCGTATCGACCTTCGGTAAGCATCATAGCTCAAGTGGAATATGTCGATGCCCGTAAAATTTTTATTGTATTGTCGACAGATTCTGATGAAAGGAGAGTTTTGTCTATAATTTGTTCGACAGAATGGTATATGAAAAACTTCTGGTCTTCTGGTCGCTTTTCGTGGGACTTGTAATGAAATGTAGCTTAATATTTCAGGTGAGTCAATGTGGTTACATATTATTTTATATAATAGGGATTGGTCAAATATAATTCTTCGGCTCTCCAAGGCAACCAGTTTATAAAAGTGTATGGATTCAGAGTAATTTGAGAATTGTGTGTTCAGTCGATAATTAAGATGTTTTGCAATGATCAATATTTTGTCAATTTGCTGACACTAGTCATATTATTTCACATTTAACTTAGGCATTCAGCACAAAATCAATCACTCGCTAGGTCACTAGACGAACACTCGGAGAGTGCAGTAGCCACAAAAAAATGGACATGTGCACTCTCTCAATGTGTACTAGTCATTAAAATATTTATGTTAAGTAACCGAAGCTTATGTCGCATTGTGTCTCAGAGCAAACGACATTCGAATCGTGTACCAACGGAGACTAATACCATTTTATTTATGCTGATTACGTTATTTATGGTGTTTTTTTTTTGACATTTGAAAAAGGAACCAAATACAAAAAAAAATCAAACACAATTGGTACACTGTGGACTTGTACCAGATATATTGATAAATTTAAGTGATTAAGACTGCATAAATTACAGATTTCGTTTTGAGCACGGGTAGTTTATTTTCAAAGTCATTGATTTGATCCTCCAGTCTATTCAAATTCTTTAATGATGGAGTAATATATTGGTTTTAAATCTTGCATCATAGAAATTTAGATCTTTTATATATTTCATAATGTTTATCTCCTTTCAATCTCTAGTATTGTTTTGCAGCAAAGCCATTTCGTCCTGTTTGTGCGAATATTTACTGCTTCACATAGGTGCTGCAGCCCATTACATCTGGAGAACGTTTCTGAGATGGTCTAGAGCAGGTGTTTCCTCCTTCGACCCTCGTGCGAATTCCGTCATTCTTGATGTGTTCTCTCCAGAAAATACCTAGCATTTCCATATTTCGGACCTATAATCAAAGAAATAATATCAACAGGTTTTCTTCTATCGTCTGTAAGTTTTTGGATAGGAGCTGGGCAGGGCATGTTACCCAAATCACAGACTCCAGATGGAATATGGAGAATGTGCTAGAGTGGCGACCAAACAAGGTGGTCTGATGCTATTAGACGAGTGGCTGGAGGCGGATGGATGCGGTCTGTCCATGATGGGAAGCTGTGGAGATCATCAGAGCTGTAGTGTATTCTAAGATCTAGTGTTGTTTTGTGCATTTGTTACAAAATTACTGGAATAACTCAAAAAAAATTATTATTAGGTACCTACATTGGTTATTTTTTTTTCACTTACATCATAATACATTTTACTTCCAATCACCATTTTTACTCCTCACTAACCTAAGGGCACTAAGACGAATGTGTGGTAAAACGATGTATGATAGAATAAGAAATGAGGATATTAGACGAGAATGTATGATTGAAAGAAATATCGTAGGTAAGATGAAAATAAATGCCCTAAGGTGGTTCGGCCACATAGAAAGAATGAGTGATGACCGTCTGACAAAAAAAGTATACAAGGCTGATAAAAGAGGAATGAAAAGTAGAGGTCGGCCAAGAAAGAGTTGGCACGATCACATAAATGGGATTTTGAAAGATGGAGATGTTAGAAGTAAGAATAATAGAAGAGCGTGTATGAGACGATGTATGGACGTGAATGAAGCGAGGAATGTATGTCAAGAGAGAGGAGTCTGGCGTTCGGTTCTCTCTGCCTACCCCAAATAGGGAAATGGCGTGATGGTATGGTATGGTATGGTACTAACCTATGGTACTAACCTAGGGAGTTATGATTTCGCAATTATCAAGGCTAATTTTTATTGCAGATTATCAACTAGTATCATGCTGAGATTGTATTCTGAAAGTTTCTCCATCCATGGTTGGGAAATTAGTTGAAATAAACAGGGTGCACACAACTAATTTCGGTGATCGTGCATTTGCTGTGGCAGGACCAAATGCATGGAATAAGCTCCCACACACCCTCAGACAAACCGAAAATATATCTTCGTTCAGGAAAAAACTCAAAACGCACCTTTTTCGCAAATCTTACCAGAGCCGAAATGATACAACGTAATCATTTTTTCAGCGCCCTTGAGGTGAGATATTTACAAAAACGGCGCTATATAAATTATCCAAATTTATTATTATTTATTACTTCTTTACAATTTTTCTGTGTGTGCTACATAATATGTGCTGAGTGCTGTGTGCTATGATACGGCGTGTTTATTTTACTTTATTGATTATAGACTAAAGTACTCATTCGATTCTTTTCAAATTTTGCTAATTTGTATATCTGTTAATCACATAGACCCCATTAGATTTTGAAAGATATCTGAATAGTGCTTCTCAATTTTTTTAACTATCAAATATTTCAAAGTGACCCAAGCTCAGTAAACTTAAAAATTTTAAATTATTATTTTCAAATTGGTAAAAAGGCACACAACTTTCACAAAATGGCTTTGAAGAATTATCAAGTTTTCATAATAAAATATTTAAATAAAAAAATAATTGAACAAACTCATTTCATGCTGAAAATTTTCCATATAAAATTTAAATACTTGTATTCAAATTTGAATGGATTGACTTGTTAGTGAGGACTTGTTAGTGACTTGTTAGCGTTGTCCACAATCCACTCGTTTTACCCAGGGTTCTTGCTCGTATATTTTGTACATGGTTCATTAATTTCTTAAATATATTTTGTTGAAATAATTAATAATACAATGTGTAGTTTACACATTACTTTCAACAAAGTTATTTAAAACGAGTTTTCTGTCAGAAAGATAAACGTCATATGTAAGATAATATATTTTATGAAGTTGTACTTCACCAATATATAGGAAAACTGGTTTAATATAAAGATACAAGAATATTTAATTTTTTTTGTTTATTATTTGCTCTCTTAAAAATATTTAGATAATTCTATTTATTTGCCACAAGATTTTTTATCAAGTGATATTTATAAAAATCCTTAAACGTAATAATAACTATGTAAAATAACTGATACCAGGGGGGCAAGTCTGGTTCAATCGGCGAAATCAAAACCATCGTGATTACCCATATCATGGATATAATTATTATATGGAGTTCTATAATATATTTAGATGTCATAGAACTCCATATGATATTTATATCCATGATATGGGTAATCACTGGGGTTTTGATTTCGCAGGTCAATTCAGACTTGCCCCCCTTAACAGATTTTCCGTCGCAACTTCAGATTTAATTAACAATACCCCCTATTCTGTAACTATTGTAACTAAAATAGGAACGTTCTAAAATTATAGATTTTAGATTTACGGTCGTATTTCAGCGTTATAAAATATGAACTTGGACTAAATGGAATAGGAACGTACCTATTTTGGTTGGAACGTTCTTAAAAAGCCACTGAATCGGACGTATTATGAATTATTATGAAAATTATGAAATTTTCATCATTTTCATAATTATTCAAAATACGTCTAATTCAGTAAATTTTTAAGAACGTTCCGGCTAATATATGTATGTTTCTATTCCATTGAGGCCAAGTTGATATTTTATAACGCTGAAATAAGACCGTAAATCTAAAATCTACAATTTTAGTACGTTCCTATTTTAGTTACAATAGTTACTGAATACGGGGTACTATCCGCTTTCAAAAGAAATCTGTAGCATCATCTCCTTAAAAGTAGTAACACTTAATTAATTTTTCTTTAAGAATGAATATGTCCTTGAAACAAGTACCTACATATAGTACCTACATAATATACTCTTCATACATTGAAGAAAGATTAGCATATTGGTGCTTTCATTATTATAATACTGAACAGAGGTAGGTAGATCTTTCTAACATACATAATCTACAGACATACATCGATCTATACAAATTGAATGTTCTATGCGGGTGATTAGACCAAACAATGTTTATTATGGCAGTTCCAGGCGAGTCTTAGAAAATATATTGTATACTAGTTGCATGTAACACATGAGATCCAACTGTCGATAGCGATAGTATGTATAGTTGAAGAATATGTACCAAACTATAAACCCATAAATACAAATTATTGAATATTTTCAGATATTTTGTTTTCTATACAACATATGTAGGTATGTATGTCAAGATAGGATAGTATGGAGGAAGGTCCTTTTTTCCTACCCAGAATATGAAAATAGCATGATGGTTTGTATGTATGTTTGAAGATGAAGTATCAAACTATTAAGTCTTCTTACATATTGTGTATAGGCGACTGCCATACAAAATGTATGAAGCAATGTCGTCACTAAATTCAATTTTTAAAAAAATTGTTAAAAAAAATTGAGATCTTCTACTACTATGCTAATATTTTTTATAGAAAATTAAATTATCTAGTTGGGGTGTTTCGGCTTTTTTCGATAATTGTAAAAGTTTTGGAAAAATAGGCAGTTAAACTCATAAATTTATGATAAAAAAAATACTTTTCTTAATAAAAAATGTTTGAGAAACCCTGGAATTTTTTTGAAAAAACTAATTTGAGATTTTGTATTTTTCTATGTTTGTACCAATTTTCAGCGTTCTAGCGTTTATGGTTTCTGATATATATGGAAAAATAAAATAAAAATTCAAAAGTTGATAACCCCTGACTGAAACAAAAATTCAAAATTTTGAGTAAAAAAGTTTTGTAGGCCTATAACTGTGTATATATTCTGAAATTTTGGGCTCTGTCAATTGAGCGGATCAAAAGTTATAAGGGGGGGACACACACACACACACACACAGACACACAGACACACACACAGACACACGAAATGTTCTACTCCGAATTCTGAGTAAATCCGTCTATGGAACATATATGCTGCGAAGCCTCTAAGTTGGTGTTTTTTGACTTCAAAATTGGAAAAGCCGTGAAAAAAGTAGACCTCTCCATACAATTCTCGCGTATTCTGGCTTGAAACATTGTCGATATGTTAAGAGAACAAAGTTCTCCTGAACAAATCGACAGTTGGAAAACACCAGCTTAAGACAGGATTTTTGTAAATATGCAGGTCCATGATATGTGCAGTTTAAATAGTAAATTAAAAAATATTTTCCCTAGAACCATCAAAAGATACATCTCTGAAATAAAGAATTGTTTATGTTTACGTCTTTATTCTATTGTGTGAGTTTTTTTAAAGTTTTTTTTTACAGAAATAATATGACCTTGAAACAGGTACATTTACTTCCTCATACATTCCCTAAATTAAGTATAATTGCTTGTGTTTATCTTCTTCTTCTCAGCCTAATCCCGTCCACTCCTGGACGAAGGCCTCCTCCATCTGCTTTCACGCCACTTTATCTTGTGCTCTGAGCAACCAATTGACACCAGCATGACGGCTGATGTTATCTCTCCATCTCATTGGCGGTCTTCCAACACCTCTGACTGTCATTCTCGGTCTCCAATCCAACACTATCCTTGGCCATCTGTCTTTTGTGGGCGCTTTGGGTGACTCTTATCATTGTCATTGTCATAGTTTCCAAGCCATTAGTAGCTACTAGCAGTACAGATTGTGTTATGGGTGAGCTAAATCGGTCGTGGCAGTATTCGAACTCGCGACCACTGGGTTACTAACTCAGCGCGCTAACCGCTCTGCCACCATCCATTTATTCGAGAACTATTAATTATGTTGCCCAATCCCAAGAAAGATATTTGGCATATCGATAGATATAATGTACAAAACAAAAATATATTTTTGTTTCGGGCATATGAGCCGTCAGAAATTTGCGAAATTCCTTAATTTTTTATTAAATTTTATTTTATATTACTTATCGGGCAACTACATAACAGGTAATATGTCAAATATTAATTTAACACACACCCAATAACAAGTTTCCACATTCTGGAGACTTACGATGTTAATCGTCTCACATGTCCAAACTGAAAACACAATTAAAAACTGTGTCTCCACCGGGAATCGAACCCGGGACCTTTGGATCAGCAGTCAGATACCCAATCAACTGAGCCACGAAGGCCGACTATACGGATTTACTAAGAATTTGGAGTCTGTGTGTCCGTCCCCCCTTATAACTTTTGATCCGCTCAATTTACAGAGCCCAAAATTTTCTAATATATAGATGGTTATAGGCCTATAAAACTTTTATACTCATAATTTAGAATTTTTGTTTCAGTCGGGGGTTAACAACTTTTTTTAATTTTCACTTTATTTTTACATAAAATTCGTATAAATATAGGCAAATAAAAAATCTCAGATACCTTATCAACTGAAACACGAAGGCCGATAAAGATTTGTAATTTTTATTGAAAATAACAAATCTTTTACTGTCCAGAATTGAATGTATACATCGTGCAAGTTGCGAGTTTGACGCCGTAACAGTACCTACCTATTGTTGTAGCCCAGAGAGGCTAGATTTAAATGAAAAATAATTTTAAATAAATTTCTCCTACGCCGGGAATCGAGCCCGGGGCGCCAGCATAGAAACCAAACAACTTACAACTGTATCACGGTCGCTTTTATTGTGAATAAGTCTTGTAATTATTTTTCTTTTCTTGTGTCTAATCGATGATCTTTTCTACGCCCCTAACAGACCGATATCGTTTTTCAACACCGCAGCGCAGACCAGATGTTCTTTCAATTTCAATTTCTGTCTCAAGTGTATATTGTATACAAAAAAATAAATAAACGAAAATAAGAAGCATAAGATGTATTTGAAGTAAAGTGTGGCTTCTGTGTTTGTCGCTTCTTTCCTCGCCGCGGAACTAATCGCCTCAAATAGAGATTTTTATATAAATAAACCGTAAAAATTTCGACCGTGAAGTTTCAGTGTTTTTCCTTGGATTAAAGATTTCATGGCGAAGCCGTGTTCAAATTGACACACCTCATTACTCATCGCGCTCTTGGTACCTTCTAGACAACAAAACTAAATGAGGATAAAAAAGAGTGGGTTGAGGCAAACGATTAACTCCTCACTGCATAACTTGGGCTGGTACCTATTAAAAGAGATATATCCCATTCTAAATTATACTTAGGAACGTATAGTATCTGGATCTGTTTATTTATTATTATTATTAATGCACAAAACTCTCTCTCTCTCTCTTCCTTAGCTTGTATCCCACATGGTGGTGGGGTCAGCTCTCCTCACTGCGCTCCTCCACTTCGCCCTATCCTGAGCATCTTCCTCAGAGACATCACATTCCTGCATGTTCTCAGCTACCAGGTCTTTCCATCGTTTTTTGGGACGCCCTCTGGATCTTTTGCCAGACACTCGATGGTCCAGTGCAGTGTTTCCTATATATTCTGGCGGTTTTCTAAGGATATGCCCTAACCACCTCAGCCTATTCTCCATCAGCTTATCGGATACATCGCGTACACCCAGGCTACCTCTTATATATTCATTTCGTATTTTATCTCTTCTCGTGACGCCGCACATCATTAATACACAAAACAAATATAACAATTAAAACTGACATAATAATTAATCTTACCTCATTTAACAAGTTTCACCTCATTCAGGAGAGTGTTGAGGGTTTCACTCGCTGGAAGGGTGGACTGATGTACGAATTGTGTGCATTTTTTTTTCTTCCTCTCCCATTATCTCCTCCTTTTCCTATTTTCCCACCAAGCAATGACAACTTTGTGTTCTTTTACTTTTCTTACTTTTTTTTATTTAGATTTAAGAATGTATACATATGTATTGATGGTGTTTGTTTATAATTGTTAAAGTGCACTTCACTATTAAGTAATAAGCTGTAAACAATTTTTGGTCCTTGAATTGTGTTATATATGTAATTTATTGTTCTCTGTTATGACTGTTTGTTTACAATTGAAATAAAATAAAATAAAAATAAAATAATAACGCCCCACTAGGCAAAAGCCTGCTCTGGGACTGTTATTTTACACAGTTGAGTATCTTTATTCATCTGTAATGTTCATATATTCATATATTATAAAAGAAGAATAAACAAGAGTAAAAAAAATATATGTAAAATGAATGATACAAATACACAAATATAATCAATTGTACAAAATATTGATTAAAGCAAATATAAATAGTATTGGAGATACAAAAAATGTGAATATAAATATGACAAGTGCCTGGTCAGAAGTCACGGGCGGATAACCACCTCCGCATAGTGTCTACCTGATATCTTAATCCAGTTTATCAGTGCAGCCTTAAAGGATCTAGTTGTAGTCATTTTTTTAATACTAATACAATCCAACTGGTTAAAGATATGTGGAGCAGTGAAGTGTGTTTGTATCTTTGCCCAAACGATGTTTTCATGATCGGAACAAAGTAATTGACACCATTTGATTGTTTTGTAGTTCTCGTTTGTTGCGTTCTAAGAAATATCAAGTTATGAAATGATATTTCTGTATGGAATTGAAGCAATGTTGTCTTAATATATATAATTGCCTAGGGTCAAGAACATCAAATGCTCTGAACAAGTAATCTGAAGGGAAGGTTTTCGTTTTTTTGTTAATGATGCGCAAAATACATTTTTGTGCTTTCTTTAGCGGATCCATGACTGATTTAACGCATGTGAGACGATTCTATCTGTGCGACGATTAATATCGTAAGTCTTCAGAATGTAGCAACATGTTATTGAGTGGGTGTTAAGTTAATACCTGTTAGTTGCCCGAGAAGCACCTAATATAAAAAGTCTTCTTCTCGTGTCATGTCAGATCCCCCCGGACGTTGACGTTAAAAATATAAATTAATTAAATATTATAGTGTTAAATGGACAAAATTAGAAATGAATATATTCGTGGTAGCTTTGGGGTCGCACCCATCCCGGAGAAAATGAAAGAAACCAGACTCCGGTGGTATGGACATATGCATAGAAGGGGAGACGATCGCGTGGTCAGGGTGGCCCTAAATATTCCCACACAACCCAGAGCTATAGACCGTCCACAGGCCACCTGGTGGACGAGTATTGAGAGAGAGCTGAGGAAGAACCAGCTGACCAGTGAGATGACACATGACAGAAAGACATGGAGACTGCGTACCAGGCGGGCCGACCCCAGATGAACTGGGAAGAGGATAAGCCAAAGAAGAAGAAGACGATTAATAAACAACTACAATAGTTATGGTTTCACGCTACTTTGGTTGGTTAGAAGATATTGCAAACCCGCCATTATGTATGTACATTATTGTAAACGAATTAAAAAAATTATCCACGAAATGAGTTAATAATAATATCCCACAGAATACGAAACGAGAACACTATGAAAGAATGTAACATGAACCCGCACATTACAAAAAGAAAGTACGGTATATCCCACAATGTGGGGAAGCCAGCGACAGGTGTGAGGGTGTGCATTAAACGAAAGCACGACATGTGCGTTTGTTCCCACACACCGGTATCGTTTTTTTGTAGCTTCTTGGGCAACTAACAGGTACTATGTCAAATAATTATTTAACACGCACCCAATTACAAGTTGCCACATTCTGGAGACTTACTGTATTAATCGTCTCACAGATCCAGACTGAAAACACAGTAAAAAACTGTGTCTCCACCGGGAATCGAACCCGGGACCTTTGGATAACCAACTGAGCAACGAAGGCCGACCTAAAACTGGTGAAAATCAGCTGCGGGGGGGTTGCGCTGCCTCAGCATAGCTGAGCACAGGTGCTTTTGGGATGGAAAGGTGTTCCGAGATCGTTTGACCGAAACTAAAAAAATCTAGTTTTGTTAAAAAATCTTACTGATTATATGCGAAAATCTTACATAAAGCCTATTTTTTTTATAAATTTAAAAAAAATATTTTATCGGTAGTTTATAGGGTTTATAGGGAGGCCCTCAGAGCAATCCTTTCATAATAATAATAATAATTTATAATGCGCCGTTTAGTGATACAAGATCACTCCAAGAGCGCTATAGCTTATTTATTGGCACACAAAAACATACCAGCCTTGAGTAGTCTACCGAAGGTGGCAATGCTCTGAGCTCCACGTATCTACATATGTCAGGGGGCAATTTGTTCCACTTTAAATAACACATTCACACTGAAACTGCGATCATAGTAAGCCGCCTCATTGACTCTGTCCAGTTCTTTGATAGTTAGTACCTCCTATGTGATCCAGATGATCTCAATGTAAGCTTTCTTCCTAATGAAACATTCTTTTGATAAAGTTATCGGATGTAGTGTGGGGCCAAGTCATTCAGGGTCTTAAACAACATCAGACTTTCCTTGTAGACTTCTCGTTCTGGACATTTTAACCAGTTTAATTCATTAAGAAGAGGTGTTTTGTGACATTTTTTTGTCAGCTCCCAAAATCAACCTCGCAGCTGCGTTGATAACTAGCCGTCTTACTTATAAACTTAAACTATCTATAGTATACCTGGTATTAGAGCGTGATTAACGAAAAAAAATACTTATAAACCGTTACACCTTTATTTCATAGACTTGAAGTTAGGACAGGACGAGAGGTTGTTTAACGCTTGACTAACGCGTCATACCAAGTATTTCAAAATGGCGGATCTTTCACATATTATGATCCGACGCTATTTGAGTTTGACAGAAAAATGTAATCGTTATAACGTTTTTCCTTGTTATTCTTCATCGCAATCGTCTTAAAATTTACTCAACGCGGTGATTGTTTTCATTTTTCGATGTCAGTTATCCTAAAATTAGGTACATGCCTTTATCTATTTTTTGACCAATGTGGTCATATGAAAAAGATAAATTAAGGAGTTCGTAAACAATTCGGTGAACAAGTTGGTCACATCATAGTATACGTTTATAAGTATGATTTTTTTAATACCGATCTTAACTATTTTAGTCGAGCTTATCTAGTAAGCTATTGACGAAATCTAAAAGTAAAACCGTAAGCTGATACTTGAGCAAACCCGCACAAATAGCATGATATTAATCCAGCCTTGACAACAAATGCATTTATAAGCGTTTTAGCTTCGTTTTTGGGTACCTATGCTCCGGCTGATACTTTTCAATTGTTTTAAATGAAAGAAATAATGTAAAATATTTTAATGGGTAGTTCCAGGATTTTTATTCGTCCTGGGTTACCATCTGTTTTGATTCCAACAGCTGGAATAGTTCAAGAATGAATAGCATCGGTAGCTGTAATTAGGTATTTTTTTTAACTAACTGTAGTTATTTTAGCATTATTCACAGCTAATGAATGCATTGGCCTCGAAATTATTTTAGATAAGTGTTGTGTTAAAAAAAGTATTTGAATTTTAATCAAACATTTTATTTATAAATGGAAATATAATATTTAGTTACCTACCTTATAGTATAGATTATAAGCATTTACGTGATGTCGGAATATAATATTCCCCATTTTCAAAACATATTATTTTAAAAATTATACATTTTTATGGACATGTTTAGTATTAAAACGTTCAGGTTTTCACGACGGGTGCGCCATTAAGGGAGACATTAAAAACATATTCGATAGGTATTCGAAAGCAAAGTGCCTAAATATGCAGATGTCCAAATCACGTATATGTGTGTATGTAATTGGTATAAGTGGATAAGTGCCATAATAGAAGGGTGTTATGCATTGGAGATATATTTTGGTTCATTTTGTAGCTTAATCAGGCCCATATGCTAAAACTGAATGCCTAGGAATATTTCTGTATTTTACCAATAAAAAAATATATTTAAATATGGCATTGCACGAAACTACTCGTTGTCGCAATACATCAGGGCACTATAGAAAAATACTTTTTAACTAGCAGGGCTACTCATGGAGTTTATTAAGATTAGATTAGTCTTGAGAAATCATTTAGATTAAGATTAACTAATAAATTATCCATCAAGAATCTATTCTTGGTTTATTTATTAATAAGCGGTATAAATTGTCTTTTACATACATACACAAAAAACACATATTGAAGAAAAATATAAAGAATAAGAAAAAAAATAGGCATAGGTATAGATAATTAGCAAAAAAAAACCTTGACCTTAGGCAATTGTAGCAGATCAGTTGGTTAACGACTGTGTATCTCTCATACAAATTTGACACAATGCTTGCACGCCTGTGCAAGGTAGTTTAGCGATGTTTTAAGACAACTGTCATATCGTAAATCAAATTTGATTTTGATCTGCATGTATATTGTATATATTGTTACCTATATCTTGGAATAATATGACGAAAAATTTTATAATTTTTTTTTATTATCGATAGTTGTGCATTAAAGGAGCGTAAATTTGTTATTAAATTAGCTTCTTTATAATATCTACAAACGAGTTCGCATGGATATTCGTTTGATGAAATTATTCGTTATATTCTCCATATTCCTATTTTAAAATGTGAAAAACATATGAAAATAATAACCACGATAAACGTCAAAATTAAATTGGCGGATAGCGGCTGGGGGCTATGCGCATGCGCGGGTGCGAAAATACAACGATTTCCGATTAATTTATGTTGTGCATCTGTTGCAACTACCCAGTCGTTATACAGCGTTTATTAGTTAGTTTTTTAATATGTTTTTAAATGTGGCAACTTGTTATGGGGTGCGTGTTAAATAAATATTTGACATAGTACCTCACTGTTTGTTGCCCTAGAAGCAATATTAAATAAATAAATAAATATAAAACATTAAATACATTTGTGACAACCCTAACTTCAGGTAGAGTTTTAAATATAGCCTACGCTGCTTTAAATTTGTGAAGCATCAATATGGAAATTCGATAATACGTACCTATTACGTTTGATAGGGGCAAATAATAATGAAGTACCTATTCCGTACTTCGGAAGCCCCGCTCACCAGCCAGCCAGCCATATGTTAAAGTTTTTGGATTGCTTTGTAAACAACAAACTTTTCGTCTTTAGAAAGTATGTATGTATGGCCCTGTATTTGACTTGGCCCTGAAATCGTTGGATTTAGCAATCCAAGTTAAAATTTATGAGGAGGATAAATTTCATTTGCGTATTACAGTGCAAAATGATACTTCAGTTTCGTAATCTTCAACTATAGACATATTTTATGTACGTTTTCAGTGGTTATTGTCTATAACGCATCAGTCAAATTGCTAATAACATTAAATGATAAGTGACGCGAAGCTTTGACTAAATATTATTTTATTATTATAACAGCGCATTATTTTATTTGTTTCATTTCACAACATAGTTCGTTTTCCTTTTTTTATACCTATCACTGTTTTTATAAATTAAAATCAATTATTGTAGTGACAAAATGTATGTTCATCTATGAAACACATATATTTATATCTGTTTAATCTCTATTGAGGTACAATAATAAGCAGGTCTTTTACAATGAGTCTGACATAGTTTTGCATTAAAAGCATTCACTTGAATGTTACAGACCCGTTTTGTAAAGGTAATAACATTATAAACATGGCCGTCTTTAATACAAATTTGACTGTGAATAGTTTTAATATTGGACCATTCAATTATATTCTTGAATTCATATAATTATCGTTGAATTACGTTAGATATCACGTATAATTGCGGTAATAAAAATTTGATTTAGAAAATTTATAGTCCCATAAATTTAGCACTTAGGGCGATTCCAACGAGCTTTGGACGGAGAGTTGAACACATGATCCATCCACAATATGTTGCTCGATGGTTGTTGGAAGAAACAGATGGTTATATGGAAGATTGTAATCAAAAGGTAGTTTGAGCAATCTGCAATTATCCGGAACATTTTGACCACAGATCATGGTTGTTTTCCGACGTACTCTAAGAATCCAGAGGGGTTTTTTACGATTCATATCACAAGTTTCCGTAATGTAACAAATAGTTATTGAGTGCGTGTTAAATTAATAATCGAAATAGCTTTACTTGGCAGTTTCCAGTATATACACATTGACTCCAGTTGGATGAAAGAAATTGGCGTTTGGAAATAAACCCGTCAGCGTACAAATTACAAATACAGCGTTTAAGAGGAATGTACCGTCAGAGGAATGTTCAAAGGAATGTACCAGAAAGACGCTTAACATTGAGATCGTCAGAATCACTGAATACCAATTCTTTTTTGCATTGGATAGAGCCAATAAAGCGGCTTACTGTGATCGTGTATTCAGTGCAAACGGATTTATCAGATGGAATAAATTGTCTTTTGAAACGCGTGGAGAGTAGTTTTGGAGCCTTCAGTAAATTGCTCAAGACTTCTCTGTTTCGCAGAGGCAACAAATAAACAAAAGCGCCCTGGGCTACGTTCACAATGAACGCCGAGTGCACTTAGTGGCGCTTTAAGCCGTTCATAATGACCGGAAACAGACGCTCGAAAGACACTCTGTGGCGTTCAGATTGAACTTCAAGTGTACGCACCAAACGCTCGGTAAAATTGTCGGGTGAAAAATGCTGCGACCTTAGATTATATATGGCTGCGACAGTTATAGTATCTGTTGACTTCTATTTATCTGTGGAATAATGACTTCTATTTGTTTCTGTGGTATCTATTATGTCAGTTGACATTATTTATGATGACAATATGCATTAAAAAAAGGTTAATTTATAAAAATATCATTCAAAAATTTCCAATGAATGGTCAGAGAGCATTATTTACGCCACTGCCCAATTGTTCTTTCGATGAAAATATAACATAAAAAGACACATGTATGATAAATGACATTTGACATTTAAATCGCCCGATGCTGCGTTCAGATTGAAGCGCTGCTCGAAAGCGTTCAGTGAGATTGGTGTGCCACCATAGTGTGTAACGCCATAATCTGCAACTTCAGGTACATCCGACGCCCGACGTCGAGCGTTGTATCTGAACACAGAATGGTCTTTTACCATAAAACGGCGCTATAATTTTTTTATTTAAATAAAAATAATAAATAAATAAATATTATGTATGCATGTGATTTATTACCATAACCACGTAACCTTATTTGGGGTAGGTTGAAAGAATTGCACGCCACATAATTATATACTGACATACATTTGTTACTACATACAATGTCATAAATGCCAACCTTTTATTATAACTTCATACATTTCCATCTTTCAAAATCCAATTTATATTATCGTTAACTTCGAACGTATTCATACATTGTATAAAAAACAGCCATATTATAACTAATTGCATGTGATATTTTGTACAATGTGTGTCCTACAAAGTAACAATTTCACAAAAACATGCCAAAAATATTTCGTCAGTGGCGGTCGTAAAGCTTTTGTATTTAAACCAATTTGGGTTTCACAAAAGCTTTGTACGTAATAGTTTGTACAATGTTTTATGTATTTTTTTTTTCTATCGGTTAAAAACTCTGTTTTATAAAAGCATACCGACATATCATTTTATAAAAACATATTTCACATCTTTTGCTCTTAGGCACCGCCTTTGAATAGTGCTTTCACTCTTCTATTAAACGTACATATACCCGCATATCTGTCAATGTTTATTCCACATTAATGGGACTTGACGTGATGATGTGTTGGTATTTCAATATCTTTCAGGGCAGATTCTCCAGTTGGAGTCAGACGAAAACTGAGAGAAACAACCAGTTCATGTTCATATTATATAATGTTTTCTTCAACAAACTTCCCATTTATTTCCCTATTCCAGTAGTTCCTCTCCTTTTTTTCCTTTCCCTCCCATAGTGTTGTAACATGTTTCATCTAAGATTTGTTTAATTGTCATTTATTTATTTATTTGTTTATTTATTTAAGATTTGGTACACGGTTAAAAAACAATACACATTTACATATCAATGAAACCGTACCTACACACAGAAATCCCACAAGACAAAGCCTGTCTGTGGGTATACCTATTAAAATATAGACAAAATTATTTTTACGTTCTTGTGTTTATATGTAATATGTTTATAGTTTTATGTTGCTTTTTTGTACATGTAACATTTTCACTCATAATTTTAACAGATGGTTGTCTGGAAGTAATTGCCACTAGGCAATAAGTCCGCTATTTGTACTAGCAAATGAGTGATGTAAAATAAAGTGTTAAAATAAATAAATACGTCCATACATCATGCAATTTCATTCATTTTTTCAAATATATCATATATTCACATTCCATCATGCCATGTCCCTCGATGGGTAGGCAGATAGAACCGAACGCCAAATTTTTGTATCTTTACACGTATCCAAGGAAAGGATGGCACGGCCATAATATGAACGACATCCTGAAAGAAGCTTTAAAAATAGTATGACAGTTTACAACGCGACAAATACGTGTCAAGATAGAAAAATGTGGCATTGGATTCTGCCTGCCAACCCCACGTGGGGCGTGGCTCGATGGTATGTATGTATAGTTTTCGGCAAATTTTTGATGCATAAAATAGTATCCGCATGGTGTATTGTCAATTGGGTGAATTGTCCATACGATAAATTGTTCCCACGGTCAACTGTCCATACGGTAAATTGCCCTCGCGGTCAGTTGCCCTCACGGTCAATTGTCAATTCGGTAAAAAGGGCGGACGGACAATTGTCCGCGGTCATTCGGCTACGATCAATTGTCTGGGAATCTCTAAATTTGTTGTATTTTGAATATATATGTCTCTCGCGGGGTAGGCAAAGAGACATTCATACATCGTCTAATACATGTTCGTCTGTTATTCATGCTTCTGACATTTCTGTCTTTCAAAATACCGTTCACATGGACGTGCCATCCCTTACTTGGGCGGTCCCGACCTCTCATTTCATTCCTGTTTGCAATGTGTATTTTCTTCGTCAGGCGTTCCTCATTCATTCTCCCCATGTGGCCAAACCATCACAATATGTTCACTATCATTCTATTAATGACATCTTTCTTTATCTTACATTGTTTCCTTATGTCCTTATTCCTGACCCTGTCATACATCGTCCTATTACAGATTCTTCTTAGCGATCTCATTTCAACTGCATTTATTCTGCTTTCGTGCGACTTCTGCCATGTCCAGGTTTCATTTGCATACGTCAAGGTTGGCACTAAGATAGCGTTATGAATAGCAACTTTGGCATCCTTTGATATGTTGCGATCATTCATAACTGGTCTTAGTGCTCCATTCACTCTGTTTCCTGCCATAACTGGTTGGTTCTATCAGTTCTATCGGTTCTATCTGTAAATATATCTCAATTCTCATTTTTTTATAAAAAAATATACAAAGTATATTATTATTATTGTGTTTGATATAATATGTAGTTGAACCAGTGTATGTTGGTGTACCTATATCATTTGGCTAGGAAATGAGAATGTGTGCCAAGTGCAGAGAATGTGATTTTTCTCATTTGACGACAAAACAAATCCAATTTGGCGATATATCCGACTGCTGGAAATGTATTATTTGCTGCTGGCTGCTGGATTGCAACTTTCAGCTCAGCTGGATATATTGAAGGAACGGAATCCATTATCTACACGGAATGGGTGTGGCTGACACATGAATACTACCCTGCCAGAAATACGATACAAAATTGATACCCATCTAATCCCCAACACGTGAACACCTCGGTACACATATCCGTTTATTATCTCTCTATGGAGTTGAAGAATATTTTATTTTTATGTTGAAGGAACACAAATCCATGGAGTGAAGTTTTTAATAACTAAAAAAAATAGCACAAAACGAGAAATGAGATCACTAGGAAGAGTACGTAATAGAATGATATTATGATAGAATAAAAAAAGAGGACATAAGGAGAGAATGCAAGATAAAGAAGGATTTTCATTCATTCATTCATTCATACCATCACGGCATATCCCACAATGTGGGGTAACCAGCGAAAGGTGTGCGGGTGTGCATTGCCTTATAAAAGGGAGCACAACATATCTGTGTATACCCACACACCAGTCTCGTCTCACCTAAAAAGGCACTATATTCAGAATGGGTGGTGAACCTCATTGCTGAACTATGTGAGATGTTATAGTTGCCTGTTGTTTTTCGATTACCCTACTCTTACGGGACACTCGAAAACAATAATAGAAAAGAGTGGAAGCACTATTCTAAGCCGGTGCCTCACAGCAGGATAAGAAGGATAGGTACGTAAAATGAAAGTGAATGCCTTGAGGTGGTTTGGACATAGCAGAGATGGAGTGAATAGCAGGGGTCGTCCCAGAAAGGGATGGCATGACCATGTGAATGATATTTTGAAAGAAGGAAACATAAAAAGTTTGAACAATCGACAAGCATGTATGAGACGATGCATGGATGTAAAGAAAGCCAGAAATGTGTGCAAAAATAGACAAGTTTGGCGCTCGGTTCTCTCTGCTTACCCCGTAAGGGACATGGCATGATGGTATGTAGGTATGTTTGTAGGACAAAACGAATTAAATAACAATTTGGATGTGTGGTGACTGAGCGGTTAGCGCTCTGGGTTAGTAATCCAGTGGTCGCGAGATCGAATCCTACCACGACCGATTTCTTTCACCTATAGCACAATCATATGCTTATTTTAGGCAATGTACGAGGATGTATATGCACTTGTTTCAAGGACATTTTCATTCTTAAAAAAGATATATTGTAGGTACGATAATTATTTCTCGGGCAGTTCTTGTTTTTTCATTATGCAATAAATGCCACTTGCATAGAGCGCAAGGAAACAGTTTAGGTACGTGTGTAGTTGTGTTGCTCCTGCATTATGAATACCATCACGGCATGACCAGCTACAGATATGCGGGTGTGCATTACCCTGTAAAAGGAACCACGACACATGCGTTAATATTCATAAACCAGTCTCGTCTCACTTAAAAAGGCACTAGATTCAGAATGAGTAGTGAACCTCATAGATGAGATGATTTTTGCCTCTTGTATTTTTGATAACCCGGCTCTTACGGGACACCCTAAAACGATGATAATAGAAAAGAGTGGAAGCACTATTCTAAGTTGGTGCCTAACAACAAACATGTTGGGTTGCTCTGTTATAGTATTATTATGAAGTCATGTAGTAGATACCTATTTAGATTTTTCAAACATCGTACTCATAACGTAAGTACATGTCGGTCTTCGTGGCTTAGTTGATTGGGTACCTGACTGTTGATCCAAAGGTCCCGGTTTTGATTCCCGGTGGAGATTTTTTTACTGTGTTTTCAGTCTGGATCTGTGAAACGATTAATATCGTTATTATAGTTTCAAGAATGTAGCAATTTGTTTATTAGGTGTGAGTTAAATTAATGTTCGACATAGTTAGTTGCCCGAAAAGCTACATGTGTTAGACCTATCATGACATACGCGGCGGAGACAAGAGCCGACACGACCAGAACCAAAAACCTCCTATGAACATCTGAAATGAATGTTTTAAGTTTTTTTCACAGGGAATACGCTTAGGGACAGAATTCGCAATGACGACATTAGGCGGATCTGTGAGACCGAGGACATCATACGATGGAGTAGAGATAGGAGAAGATTCTGAAGAGACCACGTCAACAAGATGGACGCATCTCGAATCCCATCCATAGCGGCAAACGACATCCCACCTGAAGACCAACGAAGAGATGGACCTCATGATGGACAATCTGAAGATTCACCGGAATAGCTTTCTCGAAAAACAGATCTACGATCTAATATAAGAAGAATAAGAAAAAGAAGAGTGAGCATATCTGCGGGTATCCAGCATTAAAAAATAGGGAAACGATTTTCAATACAAAATTGAATACTATGAGAACTATATTATAATACACACACATAATACGACTTGTGGAAAAATAGTAATGAACTGTGCTCATGTTTTTCTGTTGCAAACTATTGATGTGTTTTTAATGACTTCTCTAGGATGTAATTATAAAACATCGAAGCGTGTTGTATTTCAACCCACAGATTGTCATATTTTTTTGGCTACGTTGAAAATAAAACATCATAAAATAATAATTTTCAACGTTTTTGTATGTCTTTCAACGATGTAAACGATGGCGTGAGTTGCGGTGCAAATTAACCGAAGAACGCCATCAACAAATAGTCATATAGATATGTAATTAGTAATTAGTTACGTCTCAAAATAACCTTAACAATAAAACAAAGAATCACACGTATGAAGAAGATGATAATATATACGTAAAATATATTGAACCACTACAGACCGAGATTTAGCAACGTTTTCGATGAATCATTATATTTTTAATGGCTCGTTTTTTTGATATTTTTTTTCTTATTAAATATAGGTATGAAAAAGGTAAGTCTGGCTCCTGAGAGTAATAATTGTGTTTACCAGTGCGCATCCTGTTTAAAGGTGAAAATTGCGATTTTAACATTATTTCAATATAATTTTTACTTGTATATTATTTGCACCAATAAAATCCATCTGTTTGTGAAATATGTGCTTACTTTTACTGAATTACGCAAACAAATTAAAAAAAAAGAAGAAGAAGTTTGCCGAGAAGGAAGCCGTTTGGTTTCTGTGAGGGCGTCCTAGGTTCGATCCGCAGCAGAGGAGATTAATTTCTCATGCTAATATCGCTCGTTTGCGAGAACAACGACATAAGTCAAAAAAATCAGAGTTTTGAGTTAATAATGCAGAATTGTTGTGTTTATCAATGATAATATAACAGTGAATATATGACAGTGAAACAACGACATGTGTGCTGTTTCTCTCGCACTTATAGAGATATTATACTGAGAATTGGAGACGAAATGAATATTGACAAACACAACATTTCTGTATCATTAACTCAAAAATCGGATTTTTGACTTTGTCGTTGTTCTTGATATACTTCTCTGGGCTGGAAACACTGGTTAGTTGGAAGAAATCGCAATATGGTAATAATCTGGACACTTGCGTAGGGTGCAAGGAAGTGTTTATTATAATTATTATATTTTTTTTTTTCAGAAATCTTCCCGGGTTTGCGCTAAACAAATCACCAAGTTTCTTCGTAATCAGATGCATGGTGTAAGAGCACAAAAAAGGACTTACAAAGATACATTATAATGATACTAAAATCTACAATTTTCATCTATAGAAAGAGGATGCGCACTGGTGAACGCAACTACTCCCAGGTGCCAGACTTACCTTTTACATACCTATATCCAATAAAGAAGGATGTATGCTCTGCTACATCAGACAATAGGCTAATTTCCACAAACCAATAATATATAGAAATCACATCATAAGCAACAACACTTGGTATACACCACCTGATTGTGCCACCAAAATTTGGTGGCAAACAATATAACGTACCTATTTGAATTTATTCGGAATGGTTCTGAATGAAAATTTAAACACTAAACTCAATCAATAATATCGAAAAGTACATGTTGTTAACATCATCATCATCAGTGTCGTCTTCTCGTTGCTAAGGATCGTGACCAGCCTCGGTCGGGACCAGTAGTTTTCGTCATGTAAATGATAGGTACCTACTTAGATTATATATGATACAGATACCTAGTCAGCGCAATGAATGTATGCCAACTAAAACTACGAGGAAACAGACGAATTTCTAGTATACGTACACCTACCGATACGCACACCTACATAAAATGTAGACCAACCGATCTACCGCCTCACACACACATGTAAAAAAAACTTGGCATACATTTGAATTCGAAATTTGTACTAGACGCGGCTTCTGTAGGTACATTATAATTCTATGGATAGGTACCTATAATTTGATTACATGAAAATTCTTCGAAACAAAATTGTTCGAATGCGCAATTGTACGAATAACAATTTTTCGAAAATCAGTTATCAGAATGACAATTGTCCGAAAGCAAATTATTCGAACTAACATTTGTTGGAAAACCAATTGACCGAATTTAATATATTTTTGTGTTATTATGTTGCCTCCTTTGACATATTTGTTGCCAGTCAAATATATTCGATGAAGACTATTATTACTTGTTGTAATATTTTTGGGTACGTATGTTTGCACATTTTTAATAACTGATGTTTGACAGCGCGGGATAGCCTAGTTTGTACACCAGTTTATGTTTATCTAGTATTCACACCAATTTAGTTATTTTATTTTAATATTATAGTTACTTTTTTAAATATATAATGCAACTGGCTTACGCCAGTCGCAATTATAACTACAAACAAACCTAACCAACCTCTTTTTACCAAAGTTTTGTAGGTTTAGGCTTAAAAAATAGGTGTACATCCTAGGATATCTGACAGCGCGGTGCGTCGCCATGTTGTTTATTCCATAGATTTTTATTAAACATAATAAACTATGTAGATTTAGTACTCCGTGCAAAAAGTGAGTCATTTGTTTTCGATTCATACAAAATTTGCTAACTACGACATCTAGTATATTATAATAAAAATCTATGGTTTATTCCTCTCACAATACTACCAACATGACGTCATAAAAATTCGAACAATTGTAAATTCTGATAATTGTGTGTTCGGAAAATTGTTTTTCGAAAAAATGTGATTCGAATAATTGCCATTCGTAAAATTGATTTTCGTAAAATTGAGCATTCGAATAATTGTTTTTCGAAAAATTTTCCTGTCACCCTATAATTTGTAAGGTAGGTTCAAAAACCCCGTTTACCGCACACCGTTCACAAACCAACAGTTTTACACACCTGACATGTAAATTTTGTATATAACCACTAGTCTCAGTCTTGTAGAGTGTTATTCTGACGATGTGCCTTTCACGAAACGCGTCAATAACCAAATAAATTTAATACCAAGTATTTTTTTATTTTGCATTTATGATATATCTACAACTCAATATTCCTTTTTAATTTTCGTCTACTGCGGTTCGTTTGACGTGTTTATTTACAAACGAAATTTACAATGAGGATTTCTTTCAAAATAAGTGAAAAAAAAAACACAAACACAGAACTGTTCTTTCGCTCGCTCTAAATGCTTTTTCCATATTCACACCTTTTAACACAACATGTCTTGATGAATACACATTTCAGTTCTTTTATCTCTGGCTTCGGGATCTTGTCTGTCGGCGAGGAGGTCCACGCTACAAAGAATTTCATTGTTTATCGTTATTATTTACAAACCAAACATTTTAAAAGCTATTGGTTCGTCGTCTACTAAAACATTCAGGCGCGTCCATTTTATTGTGCTATATTAGAGAACAACTTGTCTCTAAAAGGGCGGCATGTCTCATAATGTTATAAGAGAAAACGTTATTTTTAAAAGGTTATAAGCTATTTTTGGGCACTATCATTTTTATTTTAAATTATGTTTTTTTTATAAAATTTTGTATAATTGTATTATACTTTTTTCTTTCTCATTGTCATGTATACCTATTAGTTTATATTTGTTATATTATGTTTATTTTTTAACGGCGCTGGCCGATTTACTAATAATATTAATAACAATTAAGCACTACAAATAATAACACTCAATTATTATTATTACCATTATACACTTCCTCAAAAGAATTAGCAGATCAATGCGTAGATTGTAATTTATTTAAAAGAGCAAAATAAAATTCAACAAACGCATCATCAAGCTTTCAATTGGGAATAGTTCACCCATCCAGATACTTAACATATCAAAGGATTAGGCTCTAGTGTGTAGTATTTTATTATTATTATTATTTTAAAATCGAAATCAGCGCCAAGTTTCTTTAATTAAAGAATTTTTAAAAATTCTCATCTTCATCTTCTTTGTTAGGCTTCTCTCCACTGATGGATATATCTCAATATTTTATATGATATCTCTTGTTTCCTAAATTGAGCAGAGGTACATGAAAATAGAAATTAAGAAATGAGGAGTTCACCACCCATTCTGAATGTAGTGCCTTATAGGTATGTCGAGACTGGTGTGTGGGTATACCGTACACCGTACACGTATGTGTCGCGCTTAATTTTATTAGGTAATGTTCACCCGCACGCCTGTGGCTGGTAAACCCACATAGTGGAATATGCTGTGATAATTATTAATTAATTAATAATAAGGGAAATGAATTTATAGTATCATACCATACCATCACATTCTTTCCTTATTTGGGGTAGGTAGAGAGAAGCAAACGCCAGAATCCTCTCTCTTGACATACCTACATTTCTCACTTCGACTTGATAGTATGTAGGTATATGTATGTTTAAAGGTTTGTCCAATTTTTTGAAATAATATTTGAAATAGAAGTACCTAGAACCTTTTAAAACGGCCAATTCCCTTAATACACCGAAGTTTACATTTTCAATAGACAAGAAGATTTTGACGGGTAAATAATATACGGGTCATTGGCCTCAGTTTCATACTTTACAAGTCTCAAAGACCAGACGGACGTTTCTTTGTACTACCTACCCATTAATATTGTTGTATACTTTTGTTTTGCTGTTGTTTAGGCAATTATGCCTTCAGTAATTACCGTTTTTACAATCTGTAAAATTTCAGCCAGTTTTTAACAGCCGGCCGAGTTGCAAGTGGCCGCCGCCACTTACACCGATAAACAAAAGTTTTTTCCCGGGCACTAAATTTTTATGACCTCTTTGTACAAAATAATTATTACGCGATAGCAAAGAGTAACGCTTTATATTGTTAAAAATTCAACTGAATTGAGAGTAGGTAACAATAATAAAATTTTATGATTTTAATAGTGCACTTGAGATGATATATTCTCAAAAACGGCACAAAAATAATTATAAAATTTTCTCGAATATCAAATATCTAGAAACTCGATAAAAAACAAGTAATTCTAAAAGAAATATAAAAAAAACTAGTAGACCTGGGTAGACGTTGTTCTGCTACTAATAAAATAATTTGGCGTTCAGTTCTCTCTGCCTACCCCGCGAGAGACATGGCGTGATGTATATAAAATTGACGTATTTTTGTAAATCTACTTTTCATCATCTACTCACTTCTACTACTTATCCAGGGGCGTGCCTAGAACCTTCAGACTACGCAAACCCAGAAAGGTTATTGGGAAACGTCGAATATTAAATCCTGTTAGCATAAGTTCTTCATTGTTCATTACGGAAGCCACGAAAAATATTTTCCAATCACATGCCAAAATAATTTTACATTTTGTGGTCCTGGAAAGGATCGCATCTATGTCATTACATGAATCTTGTAAAATGGTTTGCAAAAAAAAAAAAAAACAAAAATGCTTTGATCTGGAATCAGTTGGCAGTATTTTTTTCTGTCAGTTTTTTTAGCCTGTGATGTCATATTTTTTATGCATTTTTTTAATATTATATTTATAGGCAAGCCAAGGTTCTCGGCTTCTATAAGCTATTCCGCTACATCTACTTTTTCTGGGCTGGTAACACTGGTTGGTTGGAAGATTTTGCCAAATGGCAATAAACTCGCCACTTACGCAGGGTGCAAGGAAATATTTATTTATTTATTTACATACATACATACATACATACCAACACCCCGTTTCCCTATTTGAGGTAGGCAGAGAGAACCGAACGCCAGACTCTTCTATCTTGACATACCTGTTTTGCCTCATTTACATTCATACATCACGTCATACATGCTCTCCTATTGTTCTGACTTCGTATGTTCCCCTCTTTCAAAATCTCATTTATATGATCATGCCAGCTCTTTCTCGGGCGACCCTTACATCTCATTCCACTCTTTTCAGCCTTGTATACTTTCTTTGTCAGTCGTTCATCGTTCATTCTCTCTACATGTCCGAACCATCGCAAAGCATTTATCTTCATTCTACTCAAAATATCCCTTTCAATCTTACATTCTCTTCTGATATCTTGATTCCTTATCCTCACTTATTTATTTATTTAATTTTGTAATTTTGAATACCTCAAAAATTGTTTTGTAGAAAATGATAATGTAAAAAGAATGAAATTCAATCCTCCATAAAACGAGATAAAAATACAAGCTATTATTTGTAAACATATTTTAGTAAGTATATAATTACAGGTTTCAGAATCTAAATCGCCCCATACAAGAGAGTAAAAACCGGATGTATTAAATCTCGCTGCAAACAGTTTTATTTTTGTTTGATGGTCTTAAGCTACCGTGGTACACTACTCTAAAGACCTCTGTGTTTATTATTTGTAAAGAGGAATGTTGAATAGATTGGTGGAGAGAAGGGCAGAAGAGATAGATAATCTGTTATTCTCCGCCTAACAAAGGAACAGCCTTTCTGTAAAGAAGGGAATAATTCAAAGAGAAATGGCCATTAAAACAGTTTAAAGAAATCCTCCATTGAATTTCAAGAAACACTATTTGCAACGCCCAATATTTTTTGTGATGTATTTTTACTCGTCACTACTCCAAGGGGATATACCTAGTGGGGAGAAACATAGGTATGTATTCGCAATTTTAATTTTATTTATTGCAGATTATCAACTAGTAGGTATCATGCTGAGGTTGTATTCTGAAAGTTTCATCACAATGTATCTGGTGTTCTGTATAGGTACTATGTAAGACGTGTTTATTCTACTTTATCCACTAAAGACAAAAGTACTCATTCAATCTTTTCAAATTTGTATACCTATCTAATACTCGCTTACACCCCATTAGATTTCGAAGGATATCTGATCAATGCTACTCGATTTTTTTAACTGTCAAATATTTCAAAGTGACCTCAAGCTCAGGAAACTTAAAATTTATTATTTTTATTTTACAATTGCTAAAAAAGCACACCATTTTCATAAAATAGCATTAAAGAATTATCAAGTTTTCATAATAAAATAAATCATTCAAAAATAATTTAACATACTTATTTTATGAAACCATACTATACAAAATTTGAATACTTTGTGGAGTGACTTGGTAGTGAGGAGTATAGTGTTGGCCACAACCCACTCGTTTTCTTTATATATTTATTTTTGTAATTGGCAGTTCTTCCTCTTTTAGTAGATCCACGATTTGATTTCATAGGCTGATTCCTGGGATCCTTCTATATTTTTGGTGGTATTCAATGCAGACTTTGACCTACAGGGCTAACATACGCACGAAATTTTCTATTAAACCCTCGCCTTCAACTTCTCCTGTCCTGCAATGCGGTCTTCCAGTTCTGTATTAGTAGCAGCTGGTTTGCATCCTTCCTAACTTCATCCTTCCATCCCTCTTCCTCCCGGATGTCCTTCCAGAATTCTTTTGAATGAAGAATTTTTTTAGCGATGACGGCATTCTCTGGACATGTCCAATATCCAGCCCACCTCAGACAACTCAGTCCAACACGAAGAGATAACTTGAGAGTTTTGTACATATTATATTTTTCGGCCTTCGTGGCTCAGTTGTTTAGGTATCTGACTGGTGATCCAAGGGTCTAAGGTTCGATTCCCGGTGGAGAAACAGTTTTAATTGTGTTTTCAGTCTTGATCTGTGAGGCGATTTATATCGTCTCCAGATCTAGACATATCAGCAGTCAGATACCTAACCAACAGAGCCAAAATTGCCGACATTATAAATATTAAAACATATAAAATTTCCTAATTTTTCATTGACGTCTCATTTATTTGTCTGATTCAAAACTAATATCATATAATCAAAATGTCATCCATTCATTCAATGACACAATTTGTCGTAATTGAACAATAATAAATAATGGTGTTTAGAACAACTGCACATGGCTTCTTTTGTTCGAAGTCCCTCCATACAAATCCTGAATCAAAACCCGCATCCTGTTATACTCTAACACCTATGTATATTATGTATGTATGTAGAACATGGTCCCACATCAAATGACCGTTTTAATGCTGAAACTTGTATGAGATAGGATCAAAATTGAACGCATTAGGATTGTAGTCACATACATCAAGTTTGCTTTACTTTGACTAAAGTTGGAATATGACATAGAAGAGCGAGCATGTTGTGTATTTGTTCGTGAATAGTGATGGGAAAAATTTAAATGGAACCAGTTCTTTTTATCTGTTTTATATCTTCTGGATGTTTTTTTCAGAATTTCATACAAAAATATCTCCGATAACTTGTTTCTGATTGCTGAATTCGTTATTCGTATTCGTTATAGAAAAAAAGTAGTGTATTTTTACCTATATTTTTCAAAATATATAATAATACAATATATATGTTGGTTAGTATAATTATATACCTATGGTTATGTTAATATAATTCTAAACGGAACGGATAGAGAAAGTTTAAAATATGTAGTGGAAGAGTTACAGTATCTTGTAAGCATGGTATATGAAGGATGCATAGAGAACGGTCTGAGAATGAATGCCAGCAAATCAAAGGTAATGGTCTTTGAAAAGAGTGAAAGCAGAACAGCGTGTAAAATAAGAGTAGAGAATGAATGGCTCGAGCAAGTCGACGAGTATGTATATCTGGGAAGCATGTTTCAACGGAATGAACGACCTGATAAGGATATCGAAAGAAGAGTTATGGCAGGAAACAGAGTGAATGGAGCACTGAGACCAGTTATGAATGATCGCAACATATCAAAGGTTGCCAAAGTTGCCATTCATAACGCTATCTTAGTGCCAACGTTGACGTATGCAAGTGAAACCTGGACATGGCAGAAGTCGCACGAAAGCAGAATAAATGCTGTTGAAATGAGATCTCTAAGAAGAATCTGCAATAGAACGATATATGACAGGGTAAGAAATGAGAACATAAGGAAAGAATGTAAGATGAAGAAAGATATCATTAATAGAATGAAAGTGAACACACTGAGATGGTTTGGCCACATGGGTAGAATGAATGAGGAACGCCTGACGAAGAAAATATACAATGCGGATAGATTGGATTGAGAGGCCGGGGCCGCCCAAGAAAGGGATGGCACGACCATGTGAATGATATTTTGAAAGACGGAAATGTTAGAAGCGTGAACAACAGACGAACATGTATAAGACGATGTATGAATGTTGTCGAGGCGATGAATGTATGTCAAGATAGAAGTAAGTGGCGTTCGGTTCTCTCTGCCTACCCCGTAAGGGACATGGCGTGATGGTATGTATGTATGTATAAAATATGTACCTATATGAAAATATTTAGTTTTTGTGCGGGCATCCTGGGTTCGATCCCCAGCAGAGATGAAATTATTAAAATTGATTTCTCACGCTAATATTGCTCCCCTGGGCTGGAAACATTGTTTAGTTGGAAGGAATTGCCATATGACAATAAACTCGCCACTTGCGCAGGGTGCAAGGAAGTGTTTGTTATTATTATTATTATTATAAAAACAATATTAATAATAATAATAAGTTATTTGTATAGCGCCGTTTAATGATTCGAGACCATACCAAGGGCGCTGATAGTTTAATATTGTGTTGCTCTCTGAAACAAAGCTGTTTTTAGTCCTTTAGTAAAAGTGCTCTTGCTTTGAGCACTGCGGACATCTAGAGGCAGTGAATTCTACTTAATAGGACCACTCACACTAAAGCATCGGTCATACAATGGACATGTGTAATATGTGAATATTAATATACAATGGAAATGTATTACAAGCAAGGTGTGTGTTAGGGTAACCCATTATTAAACTAATATAGGTACTAATATATATATATACTGTCTTGACTATGCCATTTTTTTTATTAAAACTATTCCGACGTTCTTATCGACTGGATGTTGTTACTGGTAAATTGTCTTTATGTTCGTAAGAACTGATTTCTGTCCATGTTATAATTAAGTATGTTCTTGGAGAATTTTACCAGTTCCATCATCATCATCATCACTGGCGCTTCAGCCCTGTGTGGGCCCTGGCCTCCTCCAGAATCCTTCTCCAGCCGTCCCTGTCCTCCACCGCTCTCCTCCAGTTTACCATTCCGATCGCTCTCAGTTTTACCAGTTCCAGCATTGTCTAACATTGTATGTACATAATATTATAATGAATTGTGCTACTGTTATTCTTTAATATTTGAAATTGTAGTATTACATTATTATTATTTTGTTTCTTTTATGAGCAATAAATATTTTTTTAGTTAAAAAAATCGGTTATTGAATCATCTGTATTCAACAGTATCTACATATGTTGGCTTGAAATAAAAATTTTCAAATATAAACCTAAAATGGCCCATCACTAGTGAAAATGAATATTGAACTAAATCCCTCGTTTAAAAATGATGCGGGATCCTTTATTACAAATCCACGTATCTCTAAATCAACAACAAAAGTCCATTGATCCCAGGATCTGATCTGATCTACAAATACTCTAGGTATGTATAATATTATTATGTTAATTTTATCTAAGTAAATTTTGGATTTTCAAATATCCCGCATGTTAATATTCAAACTCAGTATACGAATATCTAATCCCGGATTACGACATAACATCAAAATGGAAATGATCTTTGCTAGTGATGGACGAATTTAAGACCGGGGATATCCTGGTCTTGGTCGTGCACCATCGGTCATGGGTTAGTATTCTCGGCCAAGTATTGATTTGGCATACCCAATATTGGTCGTTGTATTAAGGTCTTGCAAAATAACGTTAAAGGTAATAACTATGAAATATGAATAAAAAATCAATAAGGTGGTTTATTGATTAGGTACTTTTTTATTTCAATGATGGACAAACATGGAGAATTAGATACAACAATGAGTTGTACAGCATCTATACAAAGCATCCAAACTGTCTGAACATATAAGACTAAGCAGGCTAAGATGGGCCGGGCATGTTCAGAGAATGCCATCATCACGGGTACCAAAAAGAGTCTTAGAGGGGCACCCAGGTGGCAAAAGAAAGGTCGGGAGACCGAGGCTGCGATTGGAAGATGATTTTGACAGGAGAGGTTGGAGGAGGAAGTTGCTGGAGGCTTGATATGGGCTGTAGAGCCATTGAAGAAGAAGAAGAAGAATTGATTACTTTTTTTATTTCAATATTACAAAGCATTCCATGACCGCATAATTCTTGGTCTTGGAAGTCTAGTCTTGTTAATAATCTTGTATTGATACGACCGTGACTGTAAGGCTGGCAAGATATTTGCTCATCACTAATCTTTACGCTGATGTCTGGCAGTGTGGGCAAATTGTAAAATCGTTTGAAAATCTCGGATTATCAAGTAACATAAAAATTTACTATGAAACTATGGGCGTAAACTTATCGTAAACTATAATATTATTAACTTAATCCATACTTACCGACCTAGATTGTATCCATAGATACATGAAATCCGAAAAAGTCTGTTAGGAAATGAGTTCATGACTTTTTTTTTATATTCCAATCAAATTTCTCATCAACCTGAGCTGCATAATCAAAAAAGGATGATATAACCATAAACCTTCAGAATAAATATCAAGCTTACCTCCTTTTGAACGACAAAAAAGTTCATTATCTTTATGTACGATTTTGAAAAACGATGTCACATGACTATTCTATTATCACCGGTTGAAATATCCAGAATGTGTGACTGGTATCCTGGATTCTATTTCCCATCAAAGTAGATTGTCATGGTCAGGGTGAGATATTTAAATATTAGAAAAATCTGTATCAGATGACGATCAGGTGCTAAGAGGCTGGAATACACGCATGTGGATAGAGTCGATAGATACTTCTAATGGTTTGCCACAATACACCAGGATATCGTCTTCCAGGAAGACCCCCATGGAAATGGATGGATAACCGGTTCTCCACTTCCAAAAATGACTAGATTATTCAAGTACAGATCGATGAACCAGAGACATAAAAAGATGTGAAGATAACTCTAGCGTTTATTCTTGCATCCCAGGAATGAATACACAGGCTAATAGGTGGAAATGTATATATATATACTAACGATAAACTTGGCAGATGCATAGCGTATAAGGAGATGTTTGCGAAAATATATTATCAAGTTTTCATACAGCATCGAGGAGGAAAGTTATAAGGAAATTGGATAATGCTGATGGAATATCGATCGGGAATCCATCGATAATTGTGCAATTAGTATGCCAACTTTATTATTGCTTGCTAGTATTCGGAATAATATATACCTCGGTGCTGTGTAGACTATAAATTTGAACACCTACAAACTTCCTACCCACATACAAAGATGCAATTAAAATCTGTTGCGTAATCTTCATTAAAACTCAAGCGGAGTCAGGCATTTTGAAATGAGTTTAATTTTGTTCGGAGTCAACGTGAATAATTGCCTCCGCATTCGTCATGGCTTTGAAAAAGATTTATACATCAACGTATGAGCGCAAAGAGAGATTAAGTATTATACATATTTTTTATCCTTTATTAGCACGTCCCGTCTTGAATTTGTACAGTAAATACACTTTTTAGGTATATACAGATACCTGCCACGAGCAGGAATTATTATATTTTATACGTGACCCAATCTAAGTTAAACCCAAGCGTATCCCTACATGAAATACATTCAAGAGAAATAAATTATTTTTGGCATCGAAGTTGGATGCAGACTTTAAATTATTAAAGTACTGCAGAATTCCTACAAAATACTTTATAATTCTTCATCACTGGATATCATTCAATATGATTTTTTTTTCCAAAGAACAATGAATTTGTTGAAATATTTATGGCTGTACAATGTTGGAAAAGATTGAATTTGGACATACAGATGAAACATGATGAATATCGAATACAAATTTTTGTATTGTAACTATAGAAGAAATGCGTTTTCGTAGAAAGGAAACACAATATACAATAGATAATGCTTTATAACAAACAATATCACCAGTTATTCCAATTTTAGTTAATGGACTATCAATCAGTCCACAATAGATTATCGAAAAATCGTTTTATACAATTGATGAAAAATATTTTAGTATTTTTTTTGTTATTATTATTATTTAATTTATCTGTCTGTCTTTCTTATTTGCATTTTTTGTTACTAGCCCCTCACTAGGCACAGCCTGTGCTACGGTGAGCTAGTTTCATGTTGTCTATTATGTTGTATGTATATATTAGTGCATTTTACATTATATTTTTTACATTTTATTTGGTAGAATTATTTCCTTCAGGATTTTTTCATTGTTTTTATGTATATTTTTTTTTATTGTAATTTGTGACGACACCGAGTGCTTTGTTTTGAAGCCTATGGGTGATTCTTCTTCTTCTTCTTCACCACGTGCCGTCTTCTCTACGAAGAATGGCGATCATCAGGGCTATATCCCTTTAATTTAAGGTGGCCCGAACAGTGACGCAGTGCTTTTCCTCATCCAATGTCTCATTACGGAGGCATGAAACTATTTATCGTCCTAGTCCTCTTCGTCCTTATATCCTTCCCTCGAATACGAGTTGCAGGAGTCGGTACTTTTTTTTTCTTGATTAGCAAATACAAATCTTATAAAAAATTTGTTTTCTTTGATTCGGACGACCAAAATGTGAGATCTCTTCATGAGAAAACCTTTCTCTATTATAGATCACTCGAGTTTTGTTTTCGTGATTTTGTAAAAACCCTAATGCACAGTCTAGCTAAAGGCAAGTTTTGTAAAATGGCAAGATTACAAAATGTCGGATAGAGAGAGAGAAAATAATTGTCTTGCCTCGACTTCTAGTAACTAAATAACAAACAGCATGAAGTGAACCAAGTGTATGTCAATATAATCTTTGGGTTGATCAGATTAATACCAAGAGACTCATCTCTCGGAGACTATCACGAGTCGAGTCCAGAAATAGTCGAGAATCATGATCGGACTGCGACAGTCATGACTGAATTCTCAGACAGGGATGCCACTCTGAGAAAAAAAAAAAAAAAATATGATATTAAGGTAAGCAGAGAGAAGCGAGCGACTTCGCATAAATTCATCCCTTCACTACATTCTTATATCTTTGTATACATGCTCGTCTGGTGCTTACATTTTTAACGTTTCTTTCTTTCAGAATATTGTTCACATGATCATGTCAATGTTTTCTAACCCTGCTTCAACTCAGCTTTCCGTTTTGTCAAATAACTTAAATAACTCCCGTAATACGACCCAAAGAATTAAATATTTTACTTAGTCGATTAGTACAGTAGGATATGAGAGCCTGATATTATTTAGCAATGACTTATAAATGCACGAAACTGAGAGTATACATGATGTCATTATTTATAGAACACTTTATATAGTTTTTATTTAAATTTAACATACAATGAGCGATTACAGTGGCATTTTGTTTGTAAACACAAAAGATTCACAGCTATACCTACATACGTCAGTATCGAGAAACCCAATCGTTAAAAAAAATATTTTAAACAAAATTGACGTACTTCGGAGACTTGATGATGTAAGAGAGTTTACCAAAGACGGCCCATGCTAGATCCCTTCTTCTTTGAAAATATGCTTCATCATCGCTGAAAAAAATGTTATGACATCTGAATTGGCTACCTGCGTTTTAGCCAAACCTTTGTTATTAGTAATAAAAGTTTGTACTGTTTGACTATGTGCACAATGTAGGTCTGTACTATGTTCATTACTACTATTAACAAAAAAAATCAGTGTATCTCAAGATATAATTAATAATATAAAACTTGTGAATTACATAAATAATAATTTGAATTATTTGTGTCACCCCTGTGTGTAATACTATATAGATGCCGGGGTATGTCATTAGCAAGAGAATCACGAGAAATGATAATGAATGTCGATCACGAACGGTATAGGGCGTGATTGTCTTATTTGAGTCTAACTTTGCGACAGCACTTGGATTACCTTGAGGCAAGTTGTTCTGTCGTCGGAGAGACACGAAATTTTATTAAAAACTAGTTGCATGTAACACATGAGATCCAACTGTCGACAGCGATAGTATGTATAGTTGAAGAATAAGTACCAAACCCATAAATACAAATTATTTATTATTTTATTTATTATTTTATGATATTTAGTTTTCTATACAACACATGTACCTAGGTAGTCAAGATAGGATAGTATGGAGGTCAGTCTTTTTTTCCTACCCGGAATATGAAAACAGCATGATGGTATATGTATATTGTATGTTTAGAGATGAAGTATCAAACTATTAAGTCTTCTTTGATATTGTGTATAGGTGACTACCATACAAATTGTATGAAGCGATGTCGTCACTAAATTCAATTTTATAAAAATTGTTAAAAAAAAATTGAAATATTTTTTATATAAAATTAAATTATCTAGTTGGGGTGTTTCGGCTTTTTTCGATGTTTAAAAAAAAAATGGAAATATAGGCAGTTAAACTCATAAATTTATCTTAAAAAAAATAATTTTCTTAATAAAAAATGTTTGAGAAACCCTGGAATTTTTTTGAAAAAACTAATTTGAGATTTTGTATTTGTCTATGTTTGTACCAATTTTCAGCGTTCTAGCTTTTATGGTTTCTGAGATATATGGAAAAATAAAATAAAAATTAAAAAGTTGATAACCCCTGACTGAAACAAAAATTCAAAATTCCGAGTATAAAAGTTTTGTACGCCTGTAACTGTCTATATATTCTGAAATTTTAGGCTCTGTAAATTGAGCGGATCAAAAGTTATAAGGGGGGGGGGGGACACACACACAGACACACAGACACACACACACACACACAGACACACAGACACACGAAATGTTCTACTCCGAATTCTGAGTAAATCCGTGTATGGAACATATATGCTGCGAAGCCTCTAAGTTGGTGTTTTTTGACTTCAAAGTTGGAAAAGCCGTGAAAAAAGTAGACCTCTCCATACAATTCTCGCGTATTCTGGCTTGATACATTGTCGATATGTTAAGAGAACAAAGTTCTCCTGAACAAATCGACAGTTGGAATATAAATTGAACGCTGTCTTGTTCCGAAAAATAAGTATAAAAACATAAAATATTGATTAATAAGGATGATATTACAAAATATATCTTATGAAACTTAAGGCGATTCTTTCCCTTCCATAAACTTTTGCGGCCTTACTTACTATTTTCAACAAACCTCAGGTTCAGCCTAAGATATCGTAAATGCATACTATTTGGTTTACGTCAAAGTGTACTTACTAAATTTTAAACAAGGCGGTTTAAGTAACTCTAGGGTAATACAAATATGGACGTGGCATCGTTGTAATATATCGTGTTATGTTGGTACCATCGTTGCATTGTTGCATTATTATCGACACTTCGCGCTTCGCGCGCCAGTCTGTCCGTCCATTCTTGTCATTTTATATTGCGTTTTATTTGCATGCTGTCTATTTACAAACAAAATAAAGCAATAATTTAATCGTTACACCTTCGAAAATTGTCAGGAAGACGAAAAGGTATGTTATGTGTATTAAAATAATTGGTGATTTATCATTTTATATATTTTCGCGTATTTTCAAAAACATTTGTATGCTTTTTTTACAATTGCGTAGTTTACGATGTGTTCAATATTGTACTGTTCAGTTTTTTAGATTGTTGCTAATGTAACATGTTGATTTACTATTTGTTTGTTTTGTCTTATTTCAAGGATCTCGTTTGCTGTGTATCAAGTGAAAAATTATAAACAAATCATGAAAATAAATCGTCAGATACCAACTAGAAAGTACGACGTATCCCAATCGTAAGTAGTCGATGATAATATAAAATGTTGTGAAGCCCATATAATATAATCTAAGTGTGAAGCATTGTTTTAAGTTAGATAAAGATTTTGTATTAAATTATCAGCAATCTTAGCGAGTTTTCGATTTCCCATCTTATGAATTGTCAACAGTGATGTAAATTGCAAGGAAAGTTACTTTTATACCATAACTAGTGTTGAGATATTCTATACATTCTTTTGTTATAAAAATAATGGTCAATTACTCTTGATAGTAATACATTTTTAATGAATAAATATATTATTAAATACTTTCATACGTGATAATTTCAAATTAATTCACATACTTCCAAAGGTAGAGGTGTATGGCACTCAGTTCTCACTGCCTACCCGTTTATACAGCCTTATCAATGCCAAATGTGTCAAAACTCACAAATTTATTAAATATATATTTTAACTTATTTTTTCCCAATTACGATTGTCAATACTTAATCACTTTTATATTTTGGTAAATTTAGACAGACAATTATATCGCTGTAGTATATAAATTCTTTGTTTTATATTTACTTTGTGAAAAAAAATTTCAGATTCAACACATTAAACAATGGACGCAGTCCCAAGTAAATACTTTATGGAAGACAGCTATAGGTTATGTACACAGACCCCATCGCATGATTCATTGTCAGACATGTCAATGATACTTCACGAGAGTTTGAGAGTGATACAAACATTTTTGACATAGGTGGAATTTAATTAGTAGAATGGTATGTACCAACCACATTTTTTCAATTTTATTACATACTTTTTATTTATTTTTGAAGTAAAACATGCTGTCATGCTTGCAATACACATAGATAGTGAATGAATAAACTTCATATAGTCAATATGAAAGTGTTCGAAAAATTTAAAACACAACAATAGGTTTTGTCATTTATATGAAAGTTTTATTGAAAAAAAAAATCATTTTTAATACACAAATATGTACATGAAACTGTATGCATTGCATTGTTATTTATGTTGCTTCTCAGTAAACTAACAGTTAAAATATTATTTTAACACACACTCAATAATAATATACTGTTTGGAGACATGAAGTTAACCATCTCATAAACCCAGGAAAAAACTGTACTCGCTGGGAATTGAACCAAGAACCTTATAAATAATATAATTTTGATTAAATTGTTTTATTATACATTACAGAGTGAAAATATTGTGATAGCAGAAGACCAACCAACAATCTATCAATTGAACTGAGGTAATTTTTCATATACTTACTAACCAATACTTAGTCAAATAGAATTTGACATTTAACGCAGATATCATTACATAGAGCAATCCAGAACCATGAAGTATAATGAATCTCATTAGCTAGGACTTGTCTGCATTCTTCCGACATAACAGTTCTGACTAGTATAGAGGATATGAAGTGATATTTGTGAACAGCTTTGATTTATAAAAGGGCTGCAAATACACTGAATAATTTGAACGAGGAAAAAACCAAGTATAATAACTATCCATTTTATTGTCAGAATAATGTATCATAAATATAGTTTTCATGAGATTCATAGATGGCGTTATTAATGACCCAAAAATGAACAAATATAATCAATCTTCATCATAATAAATCAAATACAAATTCAGTGTTTTATTACATTTTTTTTATTACTTAATAATTTATAAAGAAACAATAAACCAAATTGCTATTTGAACAAACATACAAACCAATTACAATTAAGATAAATTACTTTTCACAAAATGTGTTTATACTGCTAATTTAAATCAATTTTTCTTTACAGTATGTACATGCAGATGTGTGATAAGAAACGAGACCCAAATTTTGACTATGGTAATTTTTATAACAAACATAATTTAGTTTGACAAATATATTTTTATAATATTTTTGTACTTAGTAGCTAAGATGACCAAGAACTGTATTACATTCAAGAACGATCCCAAAGAATATTCTAGTTATTAGGAAAATACCTTACTTCACATCTTAGATAACAGAGTACCTATTAACTACTAAAGGAAGTCATCAATGATGACTAAATTGTTCAGTTTCATAAATATTATAATCAAAGTCATCTTTGTTATTTTAATAACACATTTCAATAAAAGTGATGGTCTCGTATCTTATGAAATATATTACCAAGATAGCCATTATTTTTGAATATTATTAAAACTTTTATGAAATGTCTTGTCTTGTATATGTCAAGTAGAATACCATAATTTTTTGATAACAATAACAAAGTATTATGTAATGCATATATTTTTTTACAGTTCAGGAAGAGGAGCGTATTCAAAAAAGTAGCACCAAGAGGAACACCCTTGGAGGAGTAGGAACACCCAACTTTTTTGGAATTGAATTTACTGTTGTAGGGTCGATGGCAGAGCGGTTAGCGCGCTGGGCTAATAATCTAGTGGTCGCAAGTTCGGATCCTGCCTCGACCGATTTTGTTCACCTATAGCACAAGCGTTTATGCTTAATTAAGGAAATGTAAGAAGATGTTTATGTACTTGTTAAACGAGAACATATTAAATAAAAAAAAATAATTTAAAAATCTGTATTCAGGAAAATTTAATTTTAAATAAAGGGAATATTTTTTAATTTGTAAATAACAATGGACTGTCCTGGCTTTGGTTTTGCTCCATTTATTCTGACTTAATGCATATTTATTTTTACTTTCTTTAGATATATTTATGACTATTGTTTTATCTTTCATTATTTATTATTGTCTATTGTTCATTTATACATATTTTTGAGTTCATTGTTTTTATCCAATTTTGTTTTATATTTTTAGTATTGTTTTTTATATTTTAATGTTATACGTATCTAATAAAGATTTATTTTATTTTAAAGAATTATCAAAACTGTCCAATGTGATCATTGTTTTGTTATGTGTCATGTATGATTGCACCTGTGTTATTGTGTGCAACTGTACTGAAATAATTGTCATCCCACACAGTTTATATTGAAATTATTGAATGTCATCTGAAATTTGTAATTTTTATGCATTTATTTTTGAAATATTATATAGATGATAGAATGGTATGGACTAGTTGTAATAAGGGCAATATATCTATTAGAAAGAAAAAAAGCCCTTAATGATATATATTTTGTCATACTTTCAATGATGTGTTAAGTATATATCTTTGAGTCCATTGTTTTTATCCAATTTTGTTTTATTTTTTTAGTATTCTTTTTATATTTTAATGTTATACGTATCTAATAAAGATTTATCCAATGGAATTATCATGTGATCTTTGTTTCGTTATGTGTCATGTATGATTGCACCTGTGTTATTGTGTGCAAATGTACTGAAATCATTGTCATCACACACAGTTTATATTGAAATTATTCAACGTCACCTAAAATTTGTAATTTTTATGCATCTAATAAAAAAATATTGTCAAATATGAATTTTGTTTTATTTTATTTTTTAAATATTATATAGATGATAGAATGGTATGGACTAGTTGTAATAGGGGCAATATATCTATTAGAAAGAAAAAAAAAACCTCAATGAAACAGAAAGAATGTAAGATGACAGAAAAAATATAAAAGGTCAACAGAATGAATCAAGGTATTTAATTACAGGGACAAAACCATTATCACGGTAAATATGTATAATTTAATAAAATTTATGAATGGCTAGTGCTGGATTGGTAATCCAGTGGATGAGGTTTCGAATTCTGTCTCGACTGATTTCGTTCACATTTTAGTGCTTTTTTTTTTTTAATAAAAAGTGAATGTCCTTGTTAAACAAGTACATATACATCTTCCTACATTCCCTAAAATAAGCAAATAAATGCTTGTGCTATAGGTGAACGAAATCGGGAGTTTTTACAAGGACATGTTTATTTATACATATTCAATAAAAGAAAGAAAGTAATGAACCTAACATTACCTAAATCATTGTGCACATATGAGATTTGTTGTATGCTTCTTCTATTGGATTGGATGAATTACGTAGAATAAAGAGGTAAGGCTTGCTTGCTTTTAACATCTAAATCAGATTTAATCAATTGAAAGATTCAATTTATTAGCAGTCTCTTCTATTCTAAAGCCTTTGTATTCCAGTTTCTGATTTGTAGAATGGATATATCAATGCAGTTTGAGCCTTCCTGGTCTTATTTGTCCTTGTGGTCTGGAGAGTGTGAAGCATTTTACTGGAATGTCGTCGTCCATTCTAATTAGGTATGTGATCAGCCCACCTTCGAGGATTTCATCATACCTAGCTCTCCATATAACTCTTTGTTGTATCGACGACAACAATCATCAGTATATACATATGTATCACAGTACCGTATTCTGTTCTTAGGATCCATCTTTTAAATTTTACAGTGGATCTCTATGGAGCCTTCTCTGATTTTAGAAACATACTTCAAGACTGGTGTTATCGGAGTTTATTTTTAAATCATGTCCGATAGCAAAAAAGGGTCAATGCGATTTTTATATATTTTACGCATTCGTGGTAAATTTATTTCACTCACTATAATTATTGTATCAATATAATTTGTAATTTGTTCTAGAAAATCCATAATATTATATCAATTTAAAATGAAAAATACAAAATACGATGCATAGAAATAGCTACCAAATACGTTAAACCGATGTAAAACCTGGGGTCTAGATAGTTTAGGGCGACAGCTGAAATTCTCGCGACTTAAACCAGGTTTAACGACAATTCGGGGAAAGTAAGTACACTTTTTTGATAAATCTTGCCAAATTTGGTTCAACGTACGTAGAACGTCTGGACAAAAAATAGTAAGTAAGGCCGTTGATGTTTAACAAGAGAATATTTCGAATAATAAATTATTTATTATCCGTAGGACGGTACCTACCAAGTTACATTTTAATTTATTTTTACAAGTAATTCAATAATATACAGTTCTCCATTTGAGGGGCAATTAAACTCAATGACTACCCTAAACTTGATGAGTGACTCAATGATGACTTCATCTGACAAATACCGACATTTTACATGTTTACAAATTTCAGCAGGACCCCATTATAATAATAATAATTAATACTTGCTTGCACCCGGCGCAAGTGGCGAGTTTATTGCCATATGGCAATTTATTTCGAATAACTACTGTTTCCGGTTCAGATAAGCAATATTAGCGTGTGAAATAAATTTTAATAAATTTCCCCTCAGCTGGGGATCGAACCCAGGACGTTCCTACATAAACCAAACGGCTTATTAACTGTGCCACGGCGGTCGGCTTTACCCATTAACCATCCTTAAGAGTGATTTTTCTACATACACGGTGTATCATGAGGGATGGGTCATCCGAAGCGGGGCGGTAGCGTATCTTAATTCCGATCGATTTTTCCCTCATATTTCATCATCATCATCATCTCCACATCCCAAGCGATCTATCAGCGGCTTCATGTCTTCAATTGACCACGCCCAAAGAGTCCAGGTCCCCCTGGACGCAGTCCATCCATCTCAACTTGGGAAAGGACTCTTCTGGTGGGCAGTTGCTCACTCATCCTCTCCACATCTGCAAGCCATCTGAGTCTCCCAATCCTTTCAAATACCCTCATATTTAGTGGATCAAAAGTCATTTAGACTTATGTGAAATTTGAATGTATGTAAATCGTATTTCAAAGTAAACTACATCACTTTAGTTTAACTTTTAGGTCTACAATCATGATTTAGTTTCTGAGAATAGTGCAATAGTGATCCAATAAAACAATACCGATGTGATCAGCACCCAATATCTTTAAAAAATGTACTTTAAAAAAATTGCAAATCACAATCTTCCACTAACTTGAGTGGGCTATAAAAAATAATTTCAGTTAAGTTTTTTTTCATAACTTATCCAACTGTCGATTTGTTCAGGAGAACTTTGTTCTCTTAACATATCGACAATGTATCAAGCCAGAATACGCGAGAATTGTATGGAGAGGTCTACTTTTTTCACGGCTTTTCCAACTTTGAAGTAAAAAAACACCAACTTAGAGGCTTCGCAGCATATATGTTCCATACACGGATTTACTCAGAATTCGGAGTAGAACATTTCGTGTGTCTGTGTGTGTGTCTGTGTGTGTGTGTGTATGTCTGTGTGTGTGTGTGTGTCCGTCCCCCCCTTATAACTTTTGATCCGCTCAATTTACAGAGCCTAAAATTTCAGAATATATAAACAGTTACAAGCCTACAAAACTTTTATACTCGGAATTTTGAATTTTTGTTTCAGTCAGGGGTTATCAACTTTTGAATTTTTATTTTATTTTTCCCTATATCTCAGAAACCATAAAAGCTAGAACACTCAAAATTGGTATAAACATAGACAAATACAAAACCTCAAATCAGTTTTTTCAAAAAAATTCCAGGGTTTCTCAAACATTTTTTATTAAGAAAAGTATTTTTTTTATGATAAATTTATGAGTTAAACTGCCTATATTTCCATTTTTTTTTAAATATCGAAAAAAGCCGAAACACCCCAACTATATAATTTAATTTTATATAAAAAATATTAACATTGTAGCAGTACATCTCAAATTTTTTTTAACAATTTTTATAAAAATTGAATTTAGTGACGACATCGCTTCATACAATTTGTATGGTAGTCACCTATACACAATATCAAAGAAGACTTAATAGTTTGATACTTCATCTCTAAACATACAATATACATATACCATCATGCTGTTTTCATATTCCGGGTAGGAAAAAAAGACTGACCTCCATACTATCCTATCTTGACTATCTAGGTACATGTGTTGTATAGAAAACTAAATATCATAAAATAATAAATAATTTGTATTTATGGGTTTGGTACTTATTCTTCAACTATACATACTATCGCTGTCGACAGTTGGATCTCATATGTTACATGCAACTAGTCTTAAAATAATCCAACTGTCAATTTGTTCAGGAGAACTTTGTTCTCTTAACATATCGACAATGTATCAAGCCAGAATACGCGAGAATTGTATGGAGAGGTCTACTTTTTTCACGGCTTTTCCAACTTTGAAGTAAAAAAACACCAACTTAGAGGCTTCGCAGCATATATGTTCCATACACGGATTTACTCAGAATTCGGAGTAGAACATTTCGTGTGTCTGTGTGTGTGTGTATGTCTGTGTGTGTGTGCGTGTGTGTGTGTGTGTGTGTGTGTGTGTGTGTGTGTGTGTGTGTGTCCGTCCCCCCCTTATAACTTTTGATCCGCTCAATTTACAGAGCCTAAAATTTCAGAATATATAAACAGTTACAGGCCTACAAAACTTTTATACTCGGAATTTTGAATTTTTGTTTCAGTCAGGGGTTATCAACTTTTGAATTTTTATTTTATTTTTCCATATATCTCAGAAACCATAAAATCTAGAACGCTGAAAATTGGTATAAACATAGACAAATACAAAATCTCAAATCAGCTTTTTCAAAAAAATTCAAGGGTTACTCAAACATTTTTTATTAAGAAAAGTATTTTTTTTATGATAAATTTATGAGTTTAACTGCCTATATTTCCATTTATTTATTAACATTGTAGCAGTACATCTCAAATTTTTTTTAACAACTTTTATAAAAATTGAATTTAGTGACGACATCGCTTCATACAATTTGTATGGTAGTCACCTATACACAATATCAAAGAAGACTTAATAGTTTGATACTTCCTCTAAACATACAATATACATATACCATCATGCTGTTTTCATATTCCGGGTAGGAAAAAAAGACTGACCTCCATACTATCCTATCTTGACTACCTAGGTACATGTGTTGTATAGAAAACTAAATATCATAAAATAATAAATAATTTGTATTTATGGGTTTGGTACTTTTTCTTCAACTATACATACTATCGCTGTCGACAGTTGGATCTCATGTGTTACATGCAACTAGTCTATCTTAAAAACAACTATTATTCATAGAGAGCTAGCTATGTAAATTTCATTCGATTTGATAGAGAATCATGTTCAAAAATTCAAGAGTACGAGTACTAACACGCGATATTTTTTCTTGTAAAGACAGAGAGGCTTATTAATTGGGTGATAAAGATTGTTTTTAAATTATTTGTTGTGTATGAATTGTTGTACATTTTTTTTCAAATTACGAAACAAAACAACTAATTTTGTTTGTTTTATTAGTAATGTTATTTTTCAGTCGTTCACCGTCTGTCTTTGTCTACGTTACGTTCGTTTACTTGTTAATCTAAATAATAATATTTAGGTTTTCAAAGTTCTTATTATTCACACTGTGGAATGCCATTATAAATTATTTATATTGACTTAACTATTTGAAGACACTATAGTTTTACTTCCACTCAATAAATTAACTTTTATAAATTAATTATTGTAATAATTAATTAATTAATTTATAAAAGTTAATTTACTGAGTGGAACTAAAACTATGGTGTCTTCAAATAGTTGAGTCAATATGAATAATTTTTAATAATACATATTTATATATATATTCACATAATTCAATGTCATATTCAACGTCTTTATGCAATTGTAGTGCCCACTTTGATGTATGCCAGTGAAACATGGACGTGGCAAAAGACTCATGAAAGTAGAATAAATGCTGTGGAAATGAGATCACTAAGAAGAGTATGTAATAGAACGATATATGATAGAATAAAAAATGAGGCCATAAGGAGGGAATGCAAGATGAAGAAGAGTATTATAAATAAAATGAAAGTGAATTCCTTGAAGTGGTTTGGACATATTGAAAGAATGAATGATGAACGACTGACCAAAAAAATATACATGGGTGTAGACCGCCCTAGGCCGCGCTAGGGGCCGCCCCAGAAAGGGATGGCATGACCATGTGAATGATATTTTGAAAGAAGGAAATATAAGAAGCTTGAATAATCGACGAGCATGTATGAGACGATGCATGGATGTAAAGGAAGCTAGGAATGTATGCAAAAATAGAGGAGTATGGCGCTCGGTTCTCTCTGCTTACCCCATAAGGGATATGGCGTGATGGTATGTATGTATGTTTGTATGTATTCAACGTCGACTAATGAATCAATTTTTTTGGTCTTTTACATTTTTGAAGCGTTTTTAACTCAAAGTATACTTTCATAAGTTTAAGGAAAGGAACAGTCAGTTTTCAATGCTGCAGCCAGACTCATCACTGGAGCCTCCAAATTTTCTCACATCTCTCACCATCTTCGCAATCTACATTGGCTTAAAGTCCCCGAAAGAATTGAATATAAGCTCTGTCTCATAATCTTTAAAGCACTTCGTGGTATGGCCCCTACTTACCTCTCCGAACTGTGTATTTCACTTTCAATAAATGACAGACAATCATCACTTCGTTCTGCTTCTTCATCCATGGTTGGGAAATTAGTTGAAATAAACAGGGTGCACACAACTAATTTCGGTGATCGTGCATTTGCTGTGGCAGGACCAAATGCATGGAATAAGCTCCCACACACCTTCAGACAAACCGAAAATAAATCTTCGTTCAGAAAAAAACTTAAAACGCACCTTTTTCGCAAATCGTACCAGAGCCGAAATGATACAACGTAATCATTTTTTCAGCGCCCTTGAGGTGAGATATTCACAAAAACGGCGCTATATAAATTATCCAAATTTATTATTTATAACACGAGTACTTAAAATTTTCTAATTAATCTTAGTAATATCAGCCTTGTATACTTTTGTTTTATAACATTCTGATCAAATAAATATTTGATTTATATTTTTAAATGAAAGGAAAGGACAATGATTTCTTAGATTATTTCGTAATACCAGTAGGTTAGTATAAAGACTGTGTTGAATATCAATAATCTCCACTCATGAGTGACATATTATGAATTTAGTTTTCTGTCGGGTGTTGAAACGCTGAATGGAAGAGAAGTAGGATTAAGATGTCCGCCAAAGCACGTACTTCTTGGAAGAATAATCTCATTGCAAATCTCTGAAAGTGTATACAGGTACCTACTTATATATTGAGTATGAACAGACAAAGCAGCGGAAAGCCATTATTCCAGAGAAATATCAGACGCAAATTGATTGGACTATCTGACGCCAAATTAAATAGGAAATTCGACGGCGAGACTCATTAAGAAATACGATATCCTGTGGATTTGCTCAATAATTTAGGCACATATACCAACATAATATATTGGAGTTATGTGTTTACTTCTAAGTAATTGATATGAGCAGGACATATGTGAATAAGGAAATGGATTGTAATATATATTGACAGACGCGCTGGTGGCGACAGAATTAAAACTACGACCCAGTTGAAATTTTTTTTTATTTATTAAATTTATGAACAACCATGTGAATTAAAAATATACATGTAAAATAGACACTGCACCTTCCGTACACTGCATAGTGTAGTGTAGGTAGGAAATTTATATACAGCTACAAACAATTCTTATTATGATATGTACCTACTTCCCATATATAAACTATTATGCGCAGAAATATTTGGGCATTCATGCCGGTCTGTGCTTAATTAAATAAAATAAAATAAAATAAAAATAAAATAAACAGATTCAAATTTCAAAAAAAAACTCGTGCAATAGAATAAAGATGTACATACAAACTGTTCCTTATTTCAAAAACATATCTTTTGAACGTACTGGGGATATTATATACTACGAGGCATGCCTTTTAAGTTTTGTCGTTTGAAAAAAATAACACTGCTATAATCTTTTAGTATCTTTTATTGTTTTTCAAAGTATAGTTTAATACACTTTTCCATTCGCTCGAACCAGTTATTAAAACATTTATTGCACTCCAAAGTAGGGGTGTCCAATATGGCTGTCTTGAAAGCGTCGACTGCTTCTTCACTGGACTGGAACCTTTGACCGCGAAGATTTTTCTTAATTTTAGGAAATGTAAAGAAATCGTTCGGGCTTAGGTCAGGACAGTATGGAGGATGGTCAAGAATTTCTACGTTTTCCTGCTTCAAATACTGAATAGTTTGACGAGCGCTGTGTGAGCTTGCGTTATCATGGTGTAGGATGATGCGTCGCTTTGGGTTAGATTTCCGAAGTTCGACGATGACTTGTGGTAAACAAACTGTCGTATACCACTCAGCATTAACCGTTCTATGATATTCAAGTGCAATTGTCGCAACATGACCGGTTTTCGGGGTAAGTAGAGAGAACCTTAGCTTCCCTTACATTTTTTTAACTATGAATCCTTTTCTGTATCTTGTGATTGTGTTTTTTATATGCTATATTATTTAAATAATAAAAATTCAAACGGTCGTCCTGTGAATAGAAATAATTTTTTATTGAGGTTTAAAAATATAAGCAGGTATAAGTGATTTGATTATATAAACAAACAAAACACTCTAGCTAAATTTCCTTTTTAAACAGACGTCACGAGAAATGGTCCACGATCTATCAATTGTATAACAAAAATGTACGAAAATTGTATTGTCCCTTTTCTGAACAAAGTGGGTGATCTATCAAAGAACAGAGTGGGAATAATAATATGGTTTTGAAGTGAAATATAAATGATGGCATCATAAATAATGATCGTGGAGATATTTCTGGTGAAGAGGGAAAAGACAATGAAGGTGGGAGCGGGTAGGAACATCGCAGAACGAAATGGAACGATGTGGAAAGCATGAGTCGTTGAGAGGAACAATGCCACTCCCAAAACTTTTACAAAACTGCCGGCCTACTTCGGGGACACACTATCTTTCAAATCAAATGACTAAAATATCAAAATGTGGCCAAAATACCAGGAAAGCTAAACGTACACTTTTTTAGTGGTTTACCAAGCGAATAATATAGTTTGATTGAGGCACAAAATATTAGTGGTGAATGATAAAAATATAAGCGGAATTCTTTTTGTGAAATATAGCTATTTTGGTTTTTATTTTTTATAGACGAACTTGGGTGAAAATATCTAATTTTTGCATTACCATGGATACTTTATCTATAGAACATTAGTCTCTGTTCTGTGACTTTATCTTAGGTGGACCAATCACATTATAGATGGATGTGATAAATAACAGTGGTGAATGTCACATTATTTTACATTACTTCTCGGGCAATTTACAGGTATTAAGAAAAATATTAATTTAACACGCACCCAATAAAAAGTTGCCAAATTCTGGAGACTTACGATATTAATCGTGTCACATATTCAGACTGAAAACACAATCAAAAACTATGTCTCCACCTGGAATCGAACTAGGGACCTTTGGATCAGTAGTCAGATACCTAACCAATTGAGCCACGAAGGCAGACATGTATAATTGTGTATAATTACCGTATAATTTTTGTTAGTTAGATTTTTCCAGGGACGTTCCACATAATTTCTTATTTTTAGTGTATTTATATTGTCTATGATGGCATAATTGTGTTGATTTAATACAACTTCATTTTAGGGTTGGTTCTACTATTTATAAGATTTATTTTCTTTCCAGGACGAGCGTTTTGGCTCACTTTTATTACTCTTCTTCCTCGCCTCTTCTCAGTTCATTTGGGGTTGGCTTTTCTTGTACGCATTCGCCAAACCTTTCGATTTTGCACTACCTCTCTGGTTAGTTGCTCCTTCCTCAGCTTCTTCTTAATATTTGCCCACCAGGAGGCGCGTGGACGGCCTCTTGTTCTGGACATAGTGGGTATGTCCAGTGCGAGTTTAACCACGTGATCGTCTGGTAATGTGTCCGTACCATCGGAGTCTGGTCTTCTTCTCTTATTTTTACCGGAATATCTAGGCGCGTCAATCCGAAACTACCTCGGACAGGCTCGGACGTATTCGTTTCTGTAATATTAAGATGTGTGTATGTGTTTGAATCGAGATGTGTTTAAAGGGAATATCTACCAGTATGTAAGAGAGATGGATGAATTATATATATGACGTGTGAAATGATAGAGAGAATTCTGCACACGGCCAGTAGGTAGCGATTGGGGTACTTTTCAACATTGTGAATTGACACACGATATAATATTTACAAGGTGCGGGCGCAATTATTATTGGAGTAAGAGATTAAAACAAGTACCTACTGGACAGAAACATTGAGATCAACTCCCAACACGCCATATTTCGCTCATGCTTTTTTTTCATGGTCCAGCATTCTGATCGGTAGAGCATAGCCGGGCGGATGGCTGTCTTATTTACCTTAGTTTTTTATGGGAATTCTATTGGACAGGGCTCTCTAGCAGAGGGATCTAGGGAAACATCGGTTTTTCAACTGATCCGAGATATTTAAAGTGCTTGACTGTTGGTCTAGGTGTGTTGTTTATCGTATATCGTGGCCATATAAACAAAATTTGTGTCTTTTTTATTGATTAGTGTATGTGCAAATCGCCCCCTCCACGGCGAAATGGCTTAAGAAGTATGAAAAAAGCTATACTCCCATCGAAGATTTTATGCCTTATCAACTGCTACACATAAATATGCAGTATTCACTTATATAGGTACAAAAACATAAGCACTGACGTATATCAACTTTATACTAATAGATACCTAAATTAGAATCAAATGAAAGGAATATGTCATGCTTAGTTTCGTTAGCCAATTTCATCGGCAATGCATATATACATAAATCTTCTTCTTCTTTGCATATTCCCTTCTTAGTCGAGGTCAGCCTTCCTGGTACATAATCGCCAGGACACTGTCATAAATTGTCAAAATAACGAAGCCGTCCCAAATTCAAGTAGGTATAAAGAAATAAATTCTATCTATGAAGTATTAAAAAAATATTTTTGACACCGTATTGTAAAATTTACAAAGACTACATAATACAAAGTGATATTTTCTACAATGATAATATAGTGGAATTCTGTGAATTATATTCAATTTACGACTAATATAACTAAATACAATTCTGTTCAATATATTTTTTAACAAACACATGTTAAATATTGAATTCAGGCTCAAATTGGGCGTTATAATCGTATAGACGGTTTGGTTTAAGTTAGTTTGTTTGGCGATTTCTATGGCTGAGACGAATCTTCAGACCAAACCCCCGAAGGGTACATGGGTCAAAGAAAGGGATCAAAGGGAGATTAGAAAAGAAACGAATTGGAAAGAAAGAAAGAAATCAAGTTTACCTTTTGTACAACTACTGAGTTCACAGAGGTACAACTTTGAAATTTCAAAGTACCCAATAGATTATATTATTATTAGTAAGCAGGCCACATTACTTTTGTACTTTTTGAAAAATCCATGTGCAATGAGCAACTAATAGTGATCGTTCAGAGATCAAAATTCGACCGTAATTCGAAAATTTACAGTTTCAAAAGTTAGGTTCAAATCAAGAAGTACAAATTTTCAAAATGTAGGTAATATTATTTAAGTACCAATGATAATGTAAAATTGTTATATTTTTCACAGTATATTATGTATTTTTCTTTAACATGTTTTATATTTGAATTAAAAACAACTGGGTTTGACATTACGTGTGGGACATTAAGAGTACAAAAGTTAACAATCTATAGTTTGTCGTGAAATATATTTTAATAAATTAATAAATTATTAAATAAAATATTTAATAAATAAATGAATTAATTAATTAATAATAGGTACTTAAACAAATAAATATAAACTCTTGAAGTATAAATAAATAAATAAATAAATAAATAAATAAATAAATAAATAAATAAATAAATAAATAAATAAATAAATAAATAAATAAATAAACAAATAAACAAATAAATAAATAAATAAATCAATAAATAAATAAGTAAATAAATAAATAAATGAATAAATATTCAATTAATTAATTACTAAATAAATAAATAAATTACGTAATTAATAACAAAAAAATATGTATAATTAAATAAATTAATTAATTAATAAAGTATGCTATTATTTAATTAATTAATAAATAAATATATTAATTAATATGTAAAAAATACTTTTATAAATAAATTAGTAAATTATAAATTTCATAAATAAATAATATAATAAATGAATAAATAAGTAAATTATTGAATTAATTGGTAAATAATCTAAACAAATAAAGAAAATACACGTTTAAGTAAATGAACATATAAATTTATAAATAAATTAATATCTAAATAAATTAATAAATCTCACTCTCCATGCGCGCAGTTTGCTTAAAAAATGGGTCTGAAGATTTCGCTTTACGTATAAAATATATTATGTAGATATCTCTTGAACAAGATTGTATGAACATAATTATTTCAAAGCCTTTTTTTAACATGTTGGTAAGATTTATCAAAATTAGGTATAAATTTTACTACTTCTTGTTTCATCATTGATTATAATCTTAAATCATTATGATTTTATTATTATAACGATATTTTTATGACCCGAAGTCATTAATTTATTATTATGTTGAAAACTTTGATAATAAAACCTGTTCCCTTACTGTCATAATTAGGCGCTAGCGTATTGTTGATTAATTATTTATAAAAATAACTCGAAATAGGGTTTTGTATAATTTACCTGTCTACAATTTTACAGTTCCTTATATTGATTTTTATCTAAAGGCAAGTTCTTAGAAGGTATATTTTAAAGGAACATTGTCTATCGCAGCTGCGAGGTTAATATCCCTACAAAGACCTTTTGTAATTTTATTTATAAAACTATCATATAAAAAACCGACTACAAAATTATTTTGTATCAAAATAAAATATATGTGGCGTTCGGTTCTCTTTGCCTACCCCATGAGGGACATGGCGTAATGGCATGTATATATGTAGTAATATTATATTTCATACAATTCACCTATACAGTAATATGCAATTCCATTTCTTTTGGTTTCTTGGCAATTCCCCTTAGAGAGATTGCTATATTGTTCTATACGCAAATCCTTGATGATTTTCGTGATCAAATCTCTTGGTTTGATTCAGGAGGGCAAGTCTGGTCTAACCGGCGCGGCGAAATCAAAACTATAGTGATAAGTGAGGTTGGACCAGACTTGCCCCCCTGATGGATCCACCCTTTCTATTATAATAAAAAAAGAATTATCGAATTCGGATGACGACGTAAAGAATTATTATTAATTGCTAAAAAAAAAAATTCTCGTGAGTTTCATCATCAGGGGGTCAAGTCCGGTCAACCGGAGGAATCGAAACCATCCATGATTACCCATCTCATGGATGTAATTATCATATGGAGTTCTATAATATCTTGAGATTACCAGACTTGCTCCCCAATTTGTAAGTGTGATCACTTCTGAAGCACAGAATCAAATTGGATAATGTGATAAAGAATTACTATCGCTCAAGTGAAAATTAAAGAGTTTGAGTTTTTTTAAGTTTTTTTTTTTCATTTCAATCTTGACCAAATTGAAATGGAACCAATCGAACGTACCCTGTTTCTAATGAAAAATGAATCATCGAAATGGAACCTCGTGGTAAAAATTATCGCTGAACATATTGATTATCAGTTAGTAATAAAAACTACGAATTGATTATCATTTAGTAAGTCAGTTATGTATGTAATAAGTTTTCAGTTTGGTTAAATACACTGAAACACAATAGAGTCTATTCGGCCTTCGTGGCTCAGTTGGTTGGGTATCTGACTGCTGATCCAAAGGTCCCGGGATTAATTGACACAGTTTAATTGTGTTTTCAGTCTGGTCTCCAGAATGTGGCAATTTGTTATTAGGGGCTTGTTAAATTAATATATCATGTACTACCTACCTGTAAGTTGTACGAGAAGCAGTATAAATTAAAAAAATAAAATAAAACAAAGTAAAATTGAAATCCTTTTAGATGAAATTTTTTAAAAATTTCAATGGGACGTTTGTAATGAAAAACAACTTCATCAGTAGCGAATTTTGAAAATCTTTTAAAGGGGAACCGCCTTTTCACATACATAGTATGTAAAAGTGTCAAATAATTAGGACATATTGTTATCCATTGTAAATAAAATAATTAAAATCTTCGTGGTATGAATACAATATGTTTTTATGATGAATATAAATGCTGTGACTGCAGTAACGGAATCTCTAATAGAAGCCGAAAATCTTGGTTTGCCTAAGAAATTCAAGACCTAATATTTTGAAACCATACTACAAGATTAAAAATTGAACCGTACGTAGATACGATGCTTGATAGTGCCACAAATATAAATATTATTTTGGATGTGATCTTAAAATATTTTCATGGCCACTCAAATGAATAACGATGCTTAAAAAATATTAAATTTTCCCAATTTTTTTTTAGGGTTTGCCTAGTCCGAAGGTTCTAGATACTCCTCTGGCTATGAGGCACCGGCTTAGAACAGTACTTCCACTCTTTTCTATTATTGTTTTCGAGTGTTTCGTAAGAGCCAGGAAATGAAACGTCTCAAAAGAAGGTATATAGAGCTGTATTAATTTTTGGTACATCTCAATAGGGACGTTGAAGATGCTTTTGAAATTTGTTACCGTTCTGTAGTTTTATTTTCTACACACAACGAGTAGTTTCCACATTCAATACCTTGTTATATTCTTGTGTGAATAAAGTATACATTCATATTGCTTTGAATTACTAGCGGGTACATTCATGAATTTAGTTTCAAAAGGACTAGTAGGTACGCTTTTCAGTTGTAGATATGTTTTGTTAAATAAACGAGAAAACAAGTTTAAACTTGTATGTTGTATATTATATATGTTTACCGTAACGTACCTAAGTATATAAAATTTCATTTCCAGGTATTCTGAACAAGACGTATGTCATACGTTGACAACTTTCGGCCCTCGAACCCCAAAATTATTTTAGGAATATAATATTAAACACATTTTTACTAGAGCTTGAAAATCGCTATAGGTCAATTTAAAAAAGTCGGATGTAATGTCAAAGTTGATATTAAACACGAAAATTTTCAACACAAACCATAATAAGTAGTATTTAAAATACATAGTAGGTATCATACAATTACGCAAATAATATATCGAGAAATCTAATTTTTTTGAAAAATGTGCGAATCAAATGCGAATATATAATAAACTTATTCCTAACCTCAAACGGCAAAGGTGTTGATAAAAATTTCCCTGCAGCCAATTTCCATTCAATTAATAAAGCAACATTTTTTTAAATAGTTGGTTTTTCAAATGTTTTTTTAAAACTACTTTCAAGGATGATTACTCTGATGGTTGGTGGTAAATGATGTTGGTATTCGCCGATTAACTCACTATTTTTACAGTAGGTATCCATGATTTTTTTTAATTCAATTACTATTTCATTATAATACTGGTTTAACTTTAACTGAAGCAGGCACTGACAGTCATCAATTAGGTATACCTCGTGCCTGTAGAAAAGTTCTTTCAAAATTCAAGAACAAAAAGAACCCGAAAAACTCTCGTACCTTGCATCAACTGGTTTTGGTATGTGGATGACTATCGTCAGTGTGCGTCATGAAATATCGAGTTTCATCAAAAATATCCTACGACAAACTTAATGAATTTACTGAATGTTTCAATGCTCTGATATCTACGAGTGTCCGGGATCATTTTATGCCTCTTTAAAAATCCGTTCACACTGAAACTGCGATCATAGTAAGCCCAATTAATAAAATGGATTTATAACTAGGAATTAAGTGCGCTTTAGACGGACGAGGTTTTCAACGCGGTGGTAATAAAAAAATAGAACGTGTTCTATTTTTATGTTTTTCGTAAAACAGAAATCTGTAAAATTGTTCATTACCGACGATTCAACATGGCTGCCTTTTGAGTTGTGTTGACTTTGACGTGTGATATTCGCAGTGTCTTTTGTTAACTTGGAAAGTGGCGAAACTGAAAGTTGGATATCATGCGATTTGCTAAACAACAGACACATGGTACGGAATGAAAAACTTTGACTATAGTCATTTTCTTTTGCAATTGCGATAGTAGGGGTTGCAAATAAAGGAGAAAATAACACTCGTGTAAAGCGATGCTTGGTGTAATCTGTATTTAGGATGCTGTTTTAAGCGTTGACAACCGGACCGCGTTGAAAACCACGTCCATCTTTGCACTTTAGAGTTAGACCGGTACGATCAACAACACTGAAGTTTCTAATATAAAAATGAGGAAGATTGCATACTTGAGACACATTTTACGTAGCACTTAATACGGTCTACTGCACCTCGTCTTGAAAGAAAAATTCAGGGTATTCGCAGTGTGGGTAGGAGTCTTCATCCACAGATTGGTTAGCTCAGGACTGCGATGCTTATGCCAAAGTAGCAACTGACGTCCGTGAGACCTGACATGGCACAGATTAAAGAACGAACTAGATATTTTCCCAAACCATAAAATGTTATCGACGCCGTTCGTACAGAGGTTTAGGGAAACTCCCTCACTTTCCATGAAGAGGTACTATTTTGCGGAAATAGAAGTTTTCGTTAGACAAAGTAAACATTATTTTCTTCTAACAAGCTTCGGGGCTCAGGGGTATGTGGGGTAGCGAAGGGGTGGTTCGTGTTGAGAAAACGAAATTGGGTGGAATGTCATGTCCCCTCGTGAACAAAAAAAAACAAATGGGGAAATAGAAAGACGAAGATAAGATCAGTCAGGGCAAACAACCGTTACTTTATCGATCTTTTTACAACGAAAAAATGGCAATTTTATTTCACAGCCAAGAAATATATACATTCAGACTTGCATAGTATTTCGATGGCATACATACCATCACGCAGTCCCTCGCGAAGTAGGCAGAGAGAACCGAAAGCCACATTTTTCTATCCTAGCACGCATCCCTCGCCTCGTCCACATTCACTCATCCTCTCATACATGTTCTTCTATTTCCGAATATCGTTCACATGGTCGTGCCATCCCTTTCTTGGGAGTCCCCGACCTCTCATTCCATTGTTATCATTATCACTGTCCGCACTGTATATTTTGTTCGTCAGGCGTTCCTCATTCATTCTCCCAATGTGACCAAACTATCTTAATGTGTTCACTTTCATTCTATTCATGACATATTTCTTAATCTTACATTCTTTCCTTGTGTCTTCATTTCTTAACCTGTCATAAATCGTCCTAATTCAAACTTATATTGGTGATTAATGTCGTATTTCATTAATTATTCATTCCAAATAAATACAGTACCTATTTTAAGTAATTCCGCAAATATATTTGCAAAATAATTTTATTTACAACCTTAATCCCTCAGTCAAATTCAAGCAATGGATCCTTTTGGCCTAACCAAAAGTAATAAAAATCCCTGGATACGATTCTCAATCTTTTTACATCGCAGATATCCCAAAATGGTTAGTTATGTCCTTTACATTGAAGATTGAGATAAACCTGATCCTTATTATCAATTATGGTCTTTCCAATAAAGATTTCTTTGAAGATATTACTTTTTTTTATATTTATGCACAGCGAATGCACATAGCCGTGTTTATTGGGTTTAATTTATCACAGCCTCCATGGCACGATTGTTTAGATTTAGATCCTGAGCAAAAGATCCCGGATACGATTCCCGGCGAAGACACAGTTTTTGATCGTGTTTTCAGTCTGAATCTATGAGACGATACATATCATTAGTCTCAATAATGTGGCAACATGCTATTGGGTGCTTGTTAAATTAAAATGACATAATATTACCTACCTGTTATTTCCCAAGAAGCAATTCAATACATACACTAAGACAAATATTTATTGGAACATATCCTGTGTGATTGTTGCCACCCAATGGTGTCCTCTTATAGATCGGAGCTCCTCGTTGCTGTCCGTGGGCCTCTTCAATGTCCCATTGGTCATGCGGATTTTGTGATCTCCAAGAACAATTTTAAACCCTTTCCCGGTATGTTTATTTTTTTTAAAGAGATCATAGTCACACCTTTAATGTTTTACATTTTAAAATATCAGTCCACGAGTGTGTTCTTTTTGGACTATGGTGCCGAGATTACTAATCTAGAGGGCTCCATGTGCTACTTTTCGTGCTATGCATTTTTTTGTCACTCATTTAGCGTTCTGAGCAGGGGATTTTTACAGTCCCCATATGCAGATCGAGTGGTGTTGGAAGTAGCGAAAAAGTCAAATATTTGTTTAAACTTACCCAATATTAAGCTGCCACATTGGGGGACCTGTGATATTATGATCTAATAGTCTCATAAATCCACATTGGAAACACAATGAAAGACTGTGACGAATTACGATCCCAAAACCTTTGGCTCAGAAGTCAGACACTTAACTAATTAAACCACTAAACCCGGCAATAATTTAAGACAGTTGAGAATATTGGCTCTGATACGCTCACCCTCGTGTTTCTTCGAACCGAATTGGACATGTTCCTAGTATATTATGTTGATATTTTATCGCAAATACGAATGAATGTATGAAAGCTCTTTAAGAAGCAAACTTACATGTTTACGTTTTCAAATAAGACATACAAATAAATATCAACACAAACGAATATTCCTTTAAATATAACGTGTTACATATAAAAATGAATGTCAATATGAACGTATGTTTTTGAAAAAAAAAGTTTTTTTTTTAAAAAACGGTGTTTGGATCTCTCTGCCTAATACCACATTAGCGACATGGCTTAGTTATTGAGTTATGTTCTGTTTATCAAACTTCTTCTTCGTTTAGCAGACCTCTTTGTCTGTTATTCATAAACTATGCCTCCTGAGAGCAACACAAAGAGTTATTTTTGGAAGATTGTTTTAACTATTTGATAAGTGCATTCATTTTTAGTGTCAAAAAAAACATTTGTTATTAGGGAAACAATATTGAATTTATTAAAAACCTTTTTTAAGCTGCATGGATCTGGGGAGGCGGGAAGGAAATATCACCCATTCATACCTTAAGACACCCCATTTATTTTTAATATAATTATTTTTATACTTATAATATAATAATTATACCTCTGATAATGCTAGCATAGGGTTGGCATATGGAAATTTGAAAAAAGAGGACAAATAGCACTAAAACTGAGAATTTCCCTTATAAAGTATGTCAATGGACCAAACCACCACCCATCCATCATACATATTTTCTGAAAAACTGATAGAAGCATTTATGTCGTCCATAATTAGGTACTTTTTTTATAACTTCAATGCAGTCCATATAAAACGTAAAATCAAGTTTCGTCAAAAGGTTCTGAATAAAATAGTTATATAATATGTCCTATTCTGATTCGTTTCAGAGTACGAAAACGTCTATAACCAACGGGTGACTTGTGTAAAAGGATTTCATCCGCGCATTGTGACGTAATGAGTCCCGTATAAATGCAAACTTTTTGACATTTCTCATATACTAAAATTCAGACGGATATATTTAGACGAATCAGAATAGGACATATTAGGTATATATTTTAGTCACTATAAACAATATTTTTTTTTAATTCACTTCATTTTATACAACATATTTCTCCAAAATACCATTTTATGTAAGAAGTTCTTGGAAATAAATAAATCTTCACAAGACTTGTTTTTATACAATATTAGGTAAGAATCAACAAAAAAAGAGGACATAGGGAGGTAAGGGAGGACAGGTGGGCAATTTATAGAAAAGGCGAACATGTCCTCCTTTAGGATACCGTCTGGCAACCCTAAGCTAGCAGAGAATAATGAAATCGCTTAGACCATTAAATTTAATCTCCGTTTGTGGATTAAAATTGTGTTCTATTTCATTTTTAGAAAAACATTTTTAATTTAACTCATAATTATGAACTTCTACTGTGTTGGAAAAAAAATATATAAAAAATATGAATTTATATTGATTTAATCGCAACAACGCCCGGTACAATCGCATGTTTATATTCAGCATTAGCTTTTGCTAATGCAAACTCAACACTCTCTTTCCCTCGTTCCTCTCTGTATCACCCCTAGTGAATTTTGAGATTAAACTTCCATCAGAAAGAGGATTATGATGTGATCAAATTATAAATTGGTAAAATTCCCCGATTTAATGTGCAAGGCACTGCTACTTCGTTCTTCATTCAAAGCATTCAGCCCAGAGCGGAAATCGCTTTTAAGTTTACAGTTGAAAAGACAATTTAAAATAATCTCATCATTGATCATTTCGTCACGGCACAACACCCACTGCGGGGTAACCATCGACAGGTTTGCGGGTGTAAATGACTTACCTTGTGAACGGTATCGCGACACATGCGTGTACCACACACACACACCAGTCTCGTCTCACCTAACAAGTCAAAATTCCGAAGGGGTGGTGAACCTCATTGCTGAACTGATTATAAAAGAAATGAGCGGAAGCACTATTCTCAGCCAGTGCCTCATAGCCTCACATGCATAGTGTATCTACTTACAGTCCTAAATAGTGTATTCATTTCACTGCGAAATACCCATGATGAATAGAAAGAATCAAGAATTTCAGTAATTAAAAAAAAACATGGCACCAAATCTTCAAAAAAAACTGAAATATTTTCTCTTGGAAATAAAACAGCTTTAAATTTTTGTTGGTTAGATATTTTTGCTACCGTATTATTACAGTATTTTATTTCAGTAGAAATGACACAATTTTTACTGACAATATAAGCATTTTTAACTTTTATCACACCATATTTATAATGACAACAATAAGTTGATTACTGCTGCTCAACTAGGAAATCCTGTTCTAGGGCTAGTAGTTTACAATTTTTATAGACAATTATGTGCAATTATGAATTAGGTGATTTTTCCCATTCCACACTAAATATGTATACAATCTCAACTTTCTGCAATCACAATCATTACCAAAATAAACATATAGGCTCACACAAAACAGATCAACCAGATAGATACCAATGTCCGCCATAATACCTGTCATAAATCCAATCTCTGACGCGATTTTTATTTCAGTTGACTAGTTAACTATGTTGATGTAATTACATGGTTCCCAAATCAAATAAAATATTTTTATGTGTTACTCAAAGAGCATCGCAAACACAATACTGCATAGTTTAAAGAAAAGAAAGTTTCTAGCATGTTGGGTTTCATCCTCAGACTATCTAAATCTTTTCGCAATCTTAATACATTAATCTTATTATATTATACATATGTTAGACCCCACCTCGAATTTGCCTCCGAAATATGGAATCCTATCCACGTGACTAAGTCACACCGATTGGAAAGAGTGCAGCATAAATTTTTAAATTACCTCAACTTTCGTTCATATCACAGATTTGCATCTTAATCAGATATTTTAACAGCCTTCAACATTGAGACATTGGAACTTAGACGTACCGTTACTGACCAAATGACATTATACAAAATTCTAAATTACATAATTGACTCACCCGACATATTAAAATTAATTCCTTTTCATGTCCCGATGCGAAGTGGTAGACGCAACACCCTATTCTACACAGACCGAGTGCGTACCACTACAGGGCAGAACGCATTCATTGTGCGGGCTTGCAATAGTTACAACAATAACTTTGCAGGCCTGGACATGTTTGATAGTAGCCAACTGCGATACAAAATTGAACTATATAAAAGGTTGCATTCGCCTACAACGATAGTTGAATAAATATGTTTACTTCATTCCTTATAACCCATCCTATAATCATGCACATCCTTCTTATACTTATTACAATATATGAAATGCTTTTTTTTATTCAATTTTTTGTAACTGTCATTTTTCTGTACTTTCTGGGATTGGTATGTAATTGGTCTCATTTCTGTAAATCGTTTGTGTATTGTAAGTGTTAACATGACTGTTTACTAATCCAAATAAATAAATAAATAAATAAATAGTTACAAATGTTGTTAATAATTTAAATTTTGAATTATTTAAGTAGTTATTGTTGAATACTAAGTATTTGTGTTAGTTCTGTCCTCCCATAATTTATGATGTATTTTTAATATTCATTAATTCATTCATTCATACCATCACGGCATATCCCACAATGTGGGGTAACCAGCGAAAGGTGTGCGGGTGTGCATTGCCTTATAAAAGGGAGCACAACATATCTGTGTATACCTACACACCAGTCTCGTCTCACCCAAAAAGGCACTATATTCAGAATGGGTGGTGAACCTCATTGCTGAACTATGTGAGATGTTATTGTTGCCTGTTGTATTTTCGATTACCCGGCTCTTACGGGACACTCGAAAACAATAATAGAAAAGTGTGGAAGCACTATTCTAAGCTGGTGCCTCACAGCTATATTTTTAATATTCATTTTGAATATTCATTGTGATGTTATTTCATTAAGAGAGGAAGGTAAACTGTTGTAGAGTCGTGGAGCAATAAATGAAAAATTTCTTTGACCAAAAGATATTTTCATATGTGGGATTGTGAAATTTAAGTTTGTACTTGTTCGTGTAGTTATAGATTGTAGTGTTCTCGGGTATTGTAGTGTATTAAATATAAAATTACATTAATTTGTGTAAATAAGTTTGTTTTATTAGGTATGTAAATACCTACATAAGTATTATTCACAAATAATCCTTTTTTTACATAATATAATATGAAAACCGGTTTGCAGAAATGGACTATTAAGATATTTTACTACTTTCTCAATTAAAAAAAAATACTTATTTTAAAAATCATTATAATAATAATAAAATTAACATAACCACTTAACCAAATTTGGTAGGCAGATGATGTTTTTGAAATTGTTAATTATAATTGAACGTAATTTTCTGCTGAAGTTATGTTAATATTTTTTTACGGCGCAGCGTTCACAGACTTATACATTGCCTCAAAAGAATAAACAGACATTTTTTTTTCTTTAAGGGGGGGACTGCTGCCAACGTACCTATTTTTCAATGTGATATACCATCATTATTTATTATCAAATCGTTTTGAAAAAAATAATTTAGATAGTTTGGGTATTCGTAAAGAAAAATGTATCTTTACTTTTTGATAATATTCTATATAAATTCTTGTAGAAAAATATAGGCATACCCCGATTTTAAACGTTTATCTTATATTTTTAATAAAACATAAGGCGTAGTTCAACACATTTTTTTTTAAATTAAAGAAGACAAAAATATCTAGAAAAATACGATGTGATGTTGCATTAATGCTTCAGGTTTAGTAAATAAACCTTATTAATTAAACATTTATTTTCCATTTATTATTAAACATTTATTTTCCATTCAGCGCCATTGCGAAATATAAGTTTTTTTGGTTTATTAACTTAACCTGATGCATTAATGCAACGTTACATCGTATTTTTCCAGATATTTTGATCTTCTTTAATTTATAAAAAAATATAATGCTCTATACCTTATAGGTTTTTAGAAATTTAAGATAAATGTCAAAAATTGGGGTATGCTTATTATTTTCCTACAAGAATATATACAGAACATAATTAAAAAATTTAGGTATATTTTTTTATTTATTAATATCCAAACTAACTAGGTTATTTTTTCAAAATGATTTGTTTTGTAGTAATGACGCAAATTCAAATTGAAAAAATAGGTACGTTGGCAGCAGTCCCCCCCTTAATGTTTGTAACTGTCACTTAATGATAGAACTCCATAATCACATACAATTATGATGAAAAAAATAATATTTAATGTTTCGTTCTATTAAATTTAATTCGCAAACGCGGCCCCCATTTTTTTTCATCATAATTTTATGTAATTAGCATACATTGCAAATTAATAAAAAGATTGTAATAAAAATATATATGGCTGAAGTTTTGTACGTTCAAACGGAATGAATTAATATACCTATGGATAAATGGTCAGGATACAAGCAATACAATTATTAATCAAGCTTCAATAGAAATAAATCACACATCCAGATACATATCAACAAATGATTAAGCTCTAAAGGAGTTCCAATATTATCAGTTCTTTATACACTAGTATTCATTCATACCATTTTACTATACGTGTATGGTAACCAGCGATAGGCGTGCGGGTGTGCATACATAAAAAGGAAGAACGACACATGCGTATATCCCCACACACCACTATCGTATCACCTAATGAGGCAACCCAAATACCGTAATATAAATGTTTCACAAAAGTAGTGATTGTACACATTTTAATTATATCTAATAAATGCATTTTTTTCAAAAAGATTTTCAATGAATCATATTTTTATGAACTCGGACTAAATGAATATTATTTAAATTGAAGGAAACATAAGAAGCTTGAACATTCGACGAGCATGTATGAAACCATCCATGTAAAAAGGAGTGGCGCTCGCTTCTCTCTGCTTACCCCGTAAGGGCCATGGCCTTAAATACAGTTAATATGGACAGTTTAAAAATATGAATAGCTGCAGTCAATCAATGCTTGTTGGTTCGAAAAATTCACCCTCCATAAAAATATCAAAAAAAAAATTTCATTTTCATGTTTATTTTTCTACGATAAAAGTGTATATAATATTCTGTATGTCAAATTCCCCCCTCCTTATAATGCCATTTTGGCTAGGTACCACTATGCTTTGTATTGAGAGGAACCTGCCCTGAACGAATAATAATAAATTCGAGAGCGTAAAATACCTACATACACTTGAAGAATTGGTTCAATTTATCACCACACATAGATGATGATCGATTTTACTTTATTCAGTGGCGTACCAAACCTGCGATAAAATAAATGTATTTATTTAATTTATTGTACAATTAGCAAAGTTCCAATCATTCACGTCGTTTACCTATTTGGGGAAAGCAAACAGAACCGAATGCCAGATTCTTCTATCTTCATATGCATGTTTTGCCCCATGCATCGCGTCATACATGCCCTCATATTATTCTGACTTCGTATATTCTCTTATGTGATTATGTCATTACTTTTCGGCCGCCCCCAACTTCTCATTCCAATCTTCTTAGCCTTGTATACTTTCTATTTCAGGCGCATGAAATAATGTATGATAACATTATTATGTACCACCTACCTACAAAAACAGAAATTTTTATTTATTATTTTATTTATTATTTTATTTATTTGTTTATTATTTAACTATTCATTTATTTACTTATTTATTTATTATTTACTCTTTTCTTATTTTTTAATATATGTTGATATTTATTTATTAATACTTTTTATATTTTTAATTATTTATTTATAATAGCTTAAATTTCATAGAGTAGGTGCAATTTATTTAAAATAATAAATTAATATTATTGGTGATGAAGGATGCCACGTCCTTTATAAATAACGCTTATAAATAAAACGTGAATATAAGTATGAAATTTTACAAAAAAATATCCTTTGACATACTAAAAATGATTAAAAATGGTAATTTAAGATGCAACATTTGGAGTCTTATAATATTAGTCGTCTCAAAAACAGATTAAAAACAAAGTGAAAAACTGTGAAAAAAAAAAACAGATTAAATTGCCATACGGCAATAAACTCGCCACCTGCGCAGGGTGCGAGGAAGTGTTCATTATTATTATTGCAAACATGTTGATCTCGGTTATGATCCGGTAATTTCCTTCACAACGGAGCGTAGTCAAGTTGTAAGGCTATGTGTTTGTGTAGTTGTTTAAAGTGGTGCCTGTAGAAATTTTCTGACTATTGTATAAGTGTTGATTATTGTAGTGTTTTGTATGTTGCTGATGACGTATGGGGGTAACTTTAGTATGCATATATTTTTTTTGGAGTGTTTTTGGTATGATACCTGTAGAGGATAATATTATTGGGACTATTGTTACTTTTCTTGTTTCCATTGAGATTTTATCTGTTCTGCTAACGGTATGTATTTATCTATTTTTTCTAAGTGTTCCTTTTGTAGATTTGCTGTATTTGGTATCGATATTTTTACTAGATATGTGTGTTTATGTATTTTGTCGATTAATGTTATGTCTGGTCGGTTATGTAGGTTTGTTCTGTCTGTGATTATGTCTCTATTCCAATATAATTTGTAGTTATCATTTTCTGTTACTGCTGAGGGTGTGTATTTATACCACTTGGGGTGTGTTTCGATGAGTTTATTTTTGTGGGCTAGTTCCAAATATATTTGTTTTCAGATGTTATCGTGTCTTACTGTATATTCCGTCGGTGCAAGAGTTGCTACAAATATTATTATTATTAAAAACTGTGTCTTCACCGGGAATCGGATCCGGAATTTTCAGCTCAGGAGTCAGATGAACTACTCAACTAACTTAGCCGCGAAAATTATGTTCAAGACACGTGTTGCTGTTTATTTTTATTTTATATATTTTTTTCCAAATTTATATCGGTCATCGTCCTACGTCACTGTATTTTTTTTATGTACAAAATGGATTGAATTGAAACGCGGGTCTTTAAAAAGAAAAGTGAACCCACCGAAAAATGAATGTACCATGTAGAATATATGAATTGTTACACGTTTCTTTGTGATAATTCATAAGCAGGACGGGACATGATTCCAATGCGTCAAATGAATAGGAAATTCATACAATTGTAGAATTAAGCTTTTTTACTACGGCTTACAATAAATATATTTATTATTGATGTACATGTAGGTAACTAGTAAAAGGTGTTAGATCTTTTTTTTTGCAGTTATTTATATGCTTCGTGGATTTGCTTTTATTGCTATATGACCTTCATTTCCCTCTTGTCCTTCCTACCACTTCATCTCTAATCAAAATCCTCTACACACTACTATATTTATTTATTTTATTTATTTAAATCTTACTGTACATATAATTTGTAAGTATTAAATATAATTATAATATAATAAAACAATATGTACGTACTATATTGTTTTATTATATTATAATTATTTGTACTATATTGTTTTATTATATTATAATTACTTGTACTATATTGTTTTATTATATTATAATTATTTGTACTATATTGTTTTATTATATTATAATTATTTGTACTATATTGTTTTATTATATTATAATTATTTGTACTATATTGTTTTATTATATTATAATTATTTGTACTATATTGTTTTATTATATTATAATTATTTGTACTATATTGTTTTATTATATTATAATTATTTGTACTATATTGTTTTATTATATTATAATTATTTGTACTAAATTGTTTTATTATATTATAATTATTTGTACTATATTGTTTTATTGTATTATAATTATTTGTACTATATTGTTTTATTATATTATAATTATTTGTACTATATTGTTTTATTATATTATAATTATTTGTACTATATTGTTTCATTATATTATAATTATTTGTACTATATTGTTTTATTATATTATAATTATTTGTACTATATTGTTTTATTATATTATAATTATTTGTACTATATTGTTTTATTATATTATAATTATTTGTACTATATTGTTTTATTATATTATAATTATTTGTACTATATTGTTTAATTTGTTATTTAAAAGTTCTTAGCATTGGATTAAACTCGTACTATAAATAGTAAGTAAGGCCCTTAATGTTCTTGTTTAAAGAACATTGTACATTATATTCAAGTAATTTCTTAAACCTTTTCGCTGTGAAGGGCGCAGATCGCACATATACCAACCAAGCAAAAAGACACAAATCTGCGCACCCACGTGACGGGTCTAATTATTTTACGACAACTATACAAACATACATAGGGTACACACATACCGTCACTACGAATCCCACAATATGGGGTAACCAGCGAAAGGTGTACGGGTATGCATTACCTTGCGCGTATACCCACACACCAGTCTCACCTAAAAAGGCAACATTCAGAATGGGCGGTGAACTTCATTGCTGAACTATGTAAGATGTTAATTTGCCTGTTGTATTTTCGAGTACCAGAACACCCGAGAGCGATGATAATAGAAAATAGTGGAAGTACTATTCAAAGCCGATGCCTTGCAGTCATAGTCAAAAACATTATTTATCGAATACATTGAAAGGGCATGTCATTTCTATAATGTCAATATTTCAGTTGTCTCCCTCATTCTGATCTATTCACTGCTACAATATGATACATATCGTAAACTTGTATACTAGTTGCATGTAACACATGAGATGCAACTGTCGATAGTCATAGTATGTTTAATTAAAGAATACGTACCAAACTATAAACAAAAATTCAAAACATTCAAAAATTGATAACCCCTGACTGAAACAAAAATTAAAAATTCTGAGTGTAAAAGTTTTGTAGGCCTATAACTATCTAAATATTCTGAAATTTTGGCTTTGTGAATTGAGCGGATCAAAATTTATAAGGGCGGTACTGACACACAGACACACTAAATTTTCTACTCCGAATTCTAAGTAGGTAAATCCATATAATATAGAACATATATGCTGCAAAAGTAGGTAAATCCATATAATATAGAACATAAAGTTGGTGTGTTTTGACTTCAAAGGTGAAAAAAACATGAAAAATATAGACCTGGCATACAAATCTCGTGTATCTTGGCTTGATACTTTGTCGATATGTTAAGAGAAATAAATTTTACATATGCAAATGACAAGTTGGTTTGATTTTTGTTTATTTCATAGTGTATGTTGTTTTTTTTTGTACATTTTAAAAGACTGTGTTTGTCGCTTAAATAAATAAATAAATAAATATATATTTTGCATTGTATTTTGCTCTGTTTTCTGATCATCATCTATGGACAAATGTGGTTGGTCTGTTTTTTGTTTATTTCATATTTATTTATGTATTTTATGAGATTGTATTTCTCCCTTAGTGAAATAAATAAATTAATGAAGAAAACTTTCACTGAGCCAACAAAAAAAATCATTCAATCCATACTTTCTCATAACGGATTGGAAGAAATTGGCTACAGTCATCAAACCAACCGTTATTCTGAGAACGAATATTGCTTCTAAAGATAACAAAGAGATAAATAAAAAAAATACACAACTCAGTACCAAGGATGTAGAATAAATAATAGAACAACTGTTTAACAAAATAATGAAACCGTAAAGGTCTCATGGTGAGTGTAGGTAAAAATCTCAGACAGACCGATGTAATTAAAGCTTAATATATATATTATCTGTATTGTTGGGGGTTTCTTTACAATAGTATATTATCTTGCTCCCTGTTCTATTAAATACAGGATGTCCCAAAAAAAATCTATACACACTTTAAGTAATCTTCCTATTTGCTCAGTCATCTCTCCACTGCTGGATCTTGCATGTTTTTTCCGTATATTTCTGTCATAAGACATAACTATCTGAATTCCCCTATCCGGGCGATTGGGATTATGTCGTCTGTCCATCCAACGACACTTCTTTTCATATCCCAAGATAACCATTTATAATTTTGGCTGTCCATCTCTCAGAGCTCTCTCTCATGACAAGCCCGGCCCATTACTATTACCATGATATTTTTTTATATCTATTGGTATATTTTGGTAACTTGTGTTATGTGTTTGGTAACTTTTGTTGCGTGTTTCGTAACTTTTGTTACGTGTTTGGTAGCTTCTGTTGCGTGTTTGATGTGTTCGTTTCATATTTTATCTCTAAGACTTTTCCCTACCATCTGTCTTTCCATGTATCACTGTGAATATTTCAATTTATGGACACTCCTTGCTGTATGCGACATGGTATGTTCTTACTGGTATTATACGTCATATTTCGTATACTCTTCTTTTGATTGATTCATATTTCTTATTGCATCCTGGGAGTACTAACACATATACTATGACAAAATTAATTTAATACAACAACTGTTTCCAATCAACCTAAACTACACGACAGACTAGACAAGCGAACATACAGATACTTAGAACTAAGTCTACGTTTGGACAAAGAATTTTTCAATTTCAAGGAGTCATTCTTACCAATTTACTCCCATTGGAGTTGAAAAATTCTGAAAACATATATGCATTTAAAAACGGAATCAAAATATCGATAATAAATGCAGACAAACTTTTATCAAAAAAATACTTTACTTAACTTACAATAACGGACACTATCTGTGTAAAAATGTATTACAAAACAAAAAACACGCACCCAGTAACAAGTTGTCACATATTGGAGACTTGGGATATTTTACCTCACAGATCCAGACTGAAAAACATAGTTAATAAATGTGTCTCCACCAGGAATCGAATCCGGATCCTTTAGCTTAGGAATCAGATGTCAAAACAACTTAGCCACGAAGGTCAAATTAAAAACAATACAAATTTTGATGTATTGAGTACTTATTAAAACAAAGTATAGGTAAATTATAAAAGATAGAGGTACAATTTTTTGTTCAGTTTATTGATAGCCATTACCGTACAAACAACGCTGATAAATGGAAGCTATGGCATCGTAAAATTGGTCGAATTTTGCCGGTTTTGACAGATAAACTGCATCTATGGTGACACCTCTTCGTCCGATTTTCATAGAAAGTAGGTCTTAAATCACGATTGGGAGATATGTAGAGAGGTGTCTAACTTTCTGAAAATAAAATTACTTACTAATACTTTTCCTGCAGCAAATTCAAGGATATATTTTTTTTGGAACACCCGTTGTATTACATGTTTCCCGGACCACAGATATCCTGAAAGTCCTGTCTCTGAAAGGTCTCTCTCTGCCTTGTTATTCACGTAACGATTTACCGCACGGTAATTGTACCTGCACAATACGAAAGAGGAACATTCAATGTTTGTTGCTAGAAATGTTACTTTCTGTTGACAAATATACATATTGTCTGATTCATACAACAATCAAAAGTGAAAACAGACTAGATTTCAAACAGAGCCCTAACTAGTTCGAGATTTCAAATATTTACGAAATGAGTTTTAAGTCCGACAGATTTTCGATTAATCATTTTTTAAAAGCTGGTTTTGATGTTTTATTTCTTATTGGATATATGTATGAAAGGGGTAAGTCTGGCACCTGGGAGTGTTGGCGTTCGCCAGTGCGCATCCTCTTTATACATTGGTGAAAATTGTAGATTAGCTAGTCCGAATGGCGCAGGACAGAGAGGCATTCTCCAGAGTGATCGCCAACGTCGGGGGGACCTGATACGGCACACAGAGAAGAAGAAGAAGAGTAGATTTTAAAATTATTTCAATATAATTTGTACATTAGCTGTGAGGCACCGGCTTAGAATAGTGCTTCCACTCTTTTCTATTACTGTTTTCGAGTGTCCCGTAAGAGTCGGGTAATCGAAAATACAACAGGCAACAATAACATCTGACATAGTTCAGCAATGAGGTTCACCACCCATTCTGAATGTAGTGTCTTTTTAGGTGAGACGAGACTGGTGTGTGGGTATACACATATGTGTTGTGCTTCCTTTTATAAGGCAATGCACACCCGCACACCTTTCGCTGGTTACCCCACATTGTGGGATATGCCGTGATGGTATGAATGAATATGAATGAACATTTTTTATAAAGACACGGTCTTTTATCGACTTTCAATGCGTGATTTTTGTATTATATGTTTCTTATTCTTCAATGACGCTACAGCTCTTATTATCCCAAAGCCATGGCCTCCTACCACCAACTATTTTATTCCTCCGCTTTCTTTCTCCGGTACATGCAAGATATGTGACGCATCTCTTTATTTCGTACTAGCTTTTATGTCCCGCCGTTGGCCAAGAATGTAATATTGTGAAGGAAAAAGCAATCGTTTTTATAATATTGTCACCCAATTATTTTGCAAAATCGGACTATGAAAAGTGGTTTGAAATATGATTGAATTTGATTGTAAAATGTTCAAGTGATGGCCACAACCCATTATTTTTTATAAAGTGTGAATGAAGTATAATATACAAAATTTCTGCACGCATGGACTATGCGAAATGGTTTTAAATATGACTGTTTATCAACGTTGTAAAGAGATTGGTTTGGCCACAACCCCCATTTTTCAATATTATCATCGAAATATATTTTAATATGTACCTATTGAAAATTTAGTTATTTTGGATGTTGGGATGTGGTTAAAATTTGATTAAACAAATGTACTGAAAAGATCTAGTGTTGGTCACATCATAATATTCGTTTTTATATTTTTGCATCGAGTGTGCATTATATTTTTGCACAATAAGACTAATACACTTAAAATTGACACAAAAGTCTACATTAACGAAGAAGAAGAAGACTTAAACTATGGTAAGTAGTTTTTAATTTGAATATAAACGTTGTGAAGAGTTCAGTAATGGCCACAACCCCCATTCTTTAAATATTGTCAACTATGTAAATCAAATGCGTAGGTGTTGAAAATTATTCAAAATAGGATGATATAAATGGTTTAAATATGATTAAACAAAAGTATTGAAAAGATTCTAGTGCAGGTTACATCGTCACATCCCACAATCCATTCGTTTTTACATATGTATTTTCATCAAGTATGCATATCGTTAAAAATATTTCTGCACAATAGACTATTAGACTTAAAACTAACCCAAAAGTCTAAATAAAAAAGAGAAGGATAAGAATAAGACTATACGAAATAGTTTGTATAAAAAACTATCCCAATGGTCTACGTAAAATAAGTTAAAATCCATAAAATAGAAGAATAAGACTATTGGAAATAGATTGTATGAAAACAATCCAAAAGGTCTTCATAAAAGAAGAAGAAGATTAATCTATAGGAAATAGTTTGTATACAATTCACCCAAGTTCTACATAAAATAAGAAAACGAAGAAAAAGACTAAAGGAAATAGTTTGTGTAAAAACTGACTACATAAGTAAGATCTACATAAAAAAAGATGAATTAGACAATAGGAGTATGTATAAAAGCTCACCCAAAGGTCTACAAAAAAGAAGAAGAAGAAGAATTAGACTATTGGAAATTGTTTGTATAAAAACTAACCAAAGGTCTACATAAAAGATGATGAATAAGACAATAGGAAATAGTTAATATAAAAACTGATTCAAAGGTCTATATAAAAGAATAATAATTAAACTATAGAAAAAGTTTGTATAAAAACTCACCTTTGGTCTACATAAAAGAAAAAGAAATTAATAAGACTATTGGAAATAGTTTGTATTAAAACTCTCCCAAAAGTCTACGTAAATGAAGAAGAAGAATAATTAGAGGAAATAATTTTTATAAAAACTAACCCAAATGTATACATAAAAGAAGAAGATGATGAATTAGACTATAGGAAATAGTTTGTATAAAAACTGTCCTAAAGTTCTACATAAAATTAAGAAAAAGAAAAAGACCCGTCGCTTCAGACCCTTCAGTACCTCCCGTCGCTTCAGACCCTTCAGTACCTCCCGTCGCTTCAGACCCTTCAGTACCTCCCGTCCCTTCAGGCCCTTCAGTACCTCCCGTCCCTTCAGTTCCTTATAACGTCCCTTCCCTTCATTAATTACATCCCGTCTCTTCAGTCGGTTAAGAAAAGTTTAAATCCAGAAACCATCCTGGAAGAACCGCGAAGAGATGAAAAGACCTTCTTTTCCCAGGATACTCCACCTTCATAGGTAAAATGACTAAATACACGAAGAAGAAGAAGAAAAACGTTCAAATCCAGATACCTGCGAAGATATGGAAGGAAAATTGGACCTTCTTCTCCCAGGATAGTCCACCTTCATAGGTAAAATGACCAAATGCACGATGAAGAAGAAGAAGAAAAAAGTTTATATCCAGAAACCGTCTTGGAAGACCTGCTAAGAGATGGAAGGACAGTTGGACCTTTTTCTCCCAGGATTCTCCAACTTCATAGGTAAAATGACCAAAAATACACGATGAAGAAGAAGAAAAAAGTTTAAATCCAGAAACCTGTGAAGAGATGGAAGGAAAATTGGACCTTCTTTTCCCAGGTTAGTCCACCTTCATAGGTAAAATGACTAAATAGACGATGAAGAAGAAGAAGAAAATAGTTTAAATCCAGAAACCTGCGAAGAGATGGAAAGAAAATTGGACCTTCATCTCCCAGGATAGTTCATCTTCATAGGTAAGATGACCAAATACACGATGAAGAAAAAAAAGAAAAAAGTTTAAACCCAGAAACCTGTGAAGAGATGGTCGGAAAATGGGACCTTCTTCTCCCAGGATAGTCCACCTTCATAGGTAAAATAACCAAATACACGATGAAGAAGAAGAAGAAAAAAGTTAAAATCCACAAACCGTCCTGGAAGACCTGCGAAGAGATGGAGGGACAGTCGGACCTTCTTTTCCCAGGATACTCCCCCTTCATAGGTTAAATAACCAAATACACGAAGAAGAAGAAGAATAAGAAAAAAGTTTAAATCCAGAAACCATCCCGGGCACACGCTCGACAATTCACCAAAGTTTCATTGTAATCGGACAAACGGTTTAGGAGTACATCGCATACAATTTTCCGATAGGAAATCAGTATATTGTTGATTTGTAAGTAAATAGTAATAGGTAGGTACCTACCTACAACAATATTCTAAAGAAATTCTATTCATAACAAATTTTATTTGAATATCAGAATCTTTCCGTTACCATAGTAACCATTCCAATACGTTAAAAATATCAAATGGTTTGAGACTTTTTTGAATATGTAGGTAGGTACCTACATTGGTTTGTTCGATGCCATAAAAATGAAAATTGTCATAAAAATCAAATATTATTTACAAATTATGCAATTTTATTATGCCTATATCTTCACTAATAATAAGCACATTTTTACAATATATGTCTTAAAACTTGCTGTAATGTCTTGTGTTTCATTTTATTATTTCATAATTACATTTATTTCAAAGGTTTATTATTTTCAAGAACATATTCATTCGGTAGGAAAATGAAATATTGTATGAAAATATATTAAAATGGCGGCGTTTATGTACAAAACGCTTACTTTAAAAATAAGTTATACATTATAATTATACAAAATATTCACCATGTTTTTCACTTAAACGCTAAGTTATACTTGAAAATATATTTTTTTCGTGTAAATACGTACTTATAACTTTTAAACTAACAGATATTTGCGTGCAAAATGTACACTTTTTTGACAGATATGACTTGGAAAATTTTGTATGAAAAAAATAATTATTGAAATATTTTTAAAATTCAGCATTTTTATCGCATTATTTTTAGCGTGACACTGCATCAGGTATACTGGTACATGTTCGCACATAAATTAGATTTTTAGATGCTCTTGGTTTTTCAGAAAGCGTGAGACAAACACACACACACACACACACACACTAACATTTTGATTGCTTTATTACTTTAGACTAGCTTTTATGTCCCGCCGTTGGCCAAGAATGTAAATTAGTGAAGGAATAAGCAATCGTTTATATAATATTGTCACAAAAAATATTCGTAGTATGAAAAGTAGTTTGAAATTTAATTGAGTTTAAGCGATGTAAAATGTTCAAGTGATGGTCACAACCCATTTGTTTTTATATATAAGTAGGTACATACAATTTCTGCACGCATGGACTATGGTAAATGGTTTTAAATATGACTGATTATAAAAAGACAACGTTGTAAAGAGTTTGGATTTGGCCACAACCCCTATTTTTATATATTGTCATCGAACGCAAATGTATTTTAAATATTTAGTAATTTTGGATTATGGGAAATGGCTTAAAAATTAAATAAACAAAAGTACTGAAAAGATTCTAGTGTTGGTCACATCCCATTCGTTTTTATATTTTTCGTCAAGTGTGCATACCTATAGATTATTATATTTTTGCACAATAAAACTGATCTACATTACAGAAGAAGACTTAAATAGTTTTTAATTTGAATATAAACGTTGTGAAGAGTCCAGTAATGGCCACAACCCCGATTTTTTATTATATTGTCATCAAAATCAAATGTGTAGTTATTGAAAATTAAGCAATATATGATGATATAAAAAATGGTGTAAATTTCGATTGAAAAAAAGTATTGAGAAGATTCTAGTGATAGTCACATCCCATTCGTTTTATGTATTTTCGTCAAGTGTGCATGTTGTTTATAATATTTCTATACAATAGACTATAAGACTTAAAACTAACCCAAAAGACTAAATGAAAAAAAATTAGTATAAGACTATAACAAATAGTTTGTAATAAAAACTGACCCAATGGTCTACATAAAAGATGCAATAGAAGAATTACACAATAGTAAATGTATTATATAAAAAACTGACCAAATGGTCTTCATAAAAGAAGAAGAAGATGAATTGAACTATAGGAAATATTTTATATAAAATTCACCCAACGTCTACATTAAATAAGAAAATGAAGAATTAGACTAAAGGAAATAGTTTGCATAAAAACTAACCAAAAGATCTACAAAAAATAAGAAAAAGAAGAATTAGACTATAGAAAGTAGTTACTATAAAAACTGACCCAAAGGTCTACATATTAGAAGAATAATTATACGTCAGGAATTAGATTGTATAAAAACAAACGCAAAGGTCAACATAAAAGAAGACGAAGAAGAATTAGACTAAAGGAAAAGTTTGTATGAAAACTCTCCCTTGGTCTACGTAAAAGAGGAAAATATTAGACTATAGGAAGTTAGTTTATACAAAATTCAACAAAGGTCTACATAAAATTAGAAAAAGAAGAATTACGTTTAAAGAAATAGTTGGTATCAAAACTGGCCCAGAGGTCTACATAAAATAAGAAGAAAAAGAATTAGATAATAGGAATAAGTTTGTATAAAAACTCACCCAAAGGGCTACATAAAAGAAGAGAAAGAAGACGAATTAGACTATAGGAAATAGTTTGTATAAAAACTCACCCAAGGTCTACATAAATTAAGAAAAAGAAAAATTAGACTATAGGAAATAGTTTATTTATGAACTGTCCCAAATGACTTCACAAAAGAAGAGGAAGAAGATTTAAACCCCAAGAAAAAGTTTGTAGAAAAAATCACCCAAAGGTCTACATAGAAAAAAGAAGAATTTCACTATAGGAAATAGTTTGTAGGTATATTGAATGTGTATTGTAGTTAACCTAAAATATGTAGTTTAATAATTTTCCTATACAAAATCAGTATATTCTTGGTTTTTAAGTAGTAAGTATTAGGTATGTATGTAGGTACCTACCTACAATGATGTTCTAAATTAATTCGAATTCGATTTATAACAAATTTTATTTGAATATCAGAATGTGTCCGTTACCATAGTAACCATGTTCCAACATGTGAAAAATATCAAATGTTATGGAGACATTTTTTGAATATGTAGGTACCTACATTGGTTTGTTCGATGCCATAAAAATGAAAATTGTCAGAAAAATCAAATATTTTTAACAAATTATACAATTTTATTACGCCTATATCTTTACTAATAATTAACAGACTTTTACAATATATGTCTTAAAACTTGCTGTAATGTCTTGTGTTTCATTTTATTATTTCATAATCACATTTATTTCAAAGGTATATTATTTTAAAGAACATATTCATTCGGTAGGAAAATTAAATATCGTATGAAAAGATATTAAAATGGCGGGGTTATATGTACATTTGTACAAAACGCTTACTTTAAAAATAAGTTAAACATTATAATTAGACAAAATATTCAGCATGTTTTTCACTTAAAAGCTAAGTTATACTTGAAAATATATTTTTTTCGTGTAAATACGTACTTCTAACTTTTAAACTAACAGATATTTGCGTGCAAAATGTACACTTTTTTGACAGATATGACTTGGAAAATTTTGTATGAAAAAAATAATTATTGAAATATCTTTAAAATTCAGCATTTTAATCGCATTATTTTTAGCGTGACACTGCATCAGGTATACTGGTACACGTTCGCATATAAATTAGATTTTTAGATGCTCTTGGTTTTTCAAAAGGCGTGAGACAAACACACACACACACACACACACACACACACACTAACATATTGATTGCTTTATTACTTTAGATTATATGATATGTTCCTACCTATATTATTTTGTAGGTATATTATAATTTCATCATCTTTTGCTTCTTCTTGTGCCTTGTCAGGTTCCTTCAACGTTGACTATCTATCACTCGAAAGAAAGATTCTTGGTCTTGATGACTACAAAAAAGCTCTTCAACTTCGCTTTATCCTGTTCTATCACGAATCTTCCCGTGCATCTTCGGGTGTCCATTTTTTTTTCGCTATCAATATTTTTACTGTTGTATGTAATAATAATGTGTTTTTTAAAGCGCCGAGAAAACCCCCGTGCGACTATCGGAACGCACTGAGAGCGTACACGCTGGGACCCGAAAAATGGTGAACTATGCCTGGTCAGGTCGAAGTCAGGGGAAACCCTGATTCAAGATCATTCCATTCATTTTTTTACTCTGTGTTCCAGACGATCTGAGTATGAGATGCCTGCCAGAGAGCTCTTTTATATATTTTTATATATGTATTATGTTATCTTACTTTGTATTCTGGTTCTTCTTTACTTCTTCTTATTCAACCCGCAACCGTCTCCACACTGCTCGATGTAGACCTCTTCTAAGTAATAATAATAATAATTATAAAACACTTCCTTGTACCCTGCGCAAGTGGCGAGTTTATTGCCATATGGCAATTTCTTCCAACTAACCAGTATTTCCAGCCCGCTGAAGCAAGAATTGCATGACTACATAATAAATTGAAATAAATTTCTCCTGTGATGGGCATCGAAACCAGGACGCCCGCAAAGAAGCCAAAATACTTTCATTCGACTAATCAGACTAGTCGGAAGAAATTGCCTAGTGAAAATAACCCCGCCAGTGTGTATTATATTTGTTCATATTATGTACAGAGGAGAAGGTTCTGGAACGAACACGTGTCGAGAGTGACAGCATCAAGAACCGTCAAAGTAGCCAGGGATTATGTCCCCAAGAAAGCAGACTTTCAAGACGCATTCCTAAGAGATGGAAAGATTGCTGGCAATCCACTTCTCATGAGGGAACTTGACGGATGACTTTAACAGAACAACAGACCCGTAAAGAGAGGAAGAATATGTACAAAAGACAAATAAATAAAAATTCCCTTGATGACCAACTGAAGGATCCCATAATAATTCAAAATGTGATATAATAATTGGAATATATCATTTTCTTAATTAATTAATTTATTTTAAGAAATTTTTTACAGAATAATAGGGATCTCACTAGCCTAAAGGCGAGTTTCCCATATAAATAAATCAAGTACAAATATTACATTACTTAGGTTACAGTATTAAAAATAAAAATATTTAATATACATATGCGTATAAACAAATATACACACAAATACACATCCATACTCATATGAATATTCGTAAAAATATTCTCCATCGTATAAATAATATACGTCAATTGACCAATCATAGGAATCAATCTTCGATCAAAGTTCAATATAATATTAAATCTGCTTATAAGAACCGATTATTTTGTATGAATAAAAACCGGATACGTAATCTTTACTTACTACGAAAACGATTAATATTCAGAGATAATGTTCACTATATACCCCGACTAAAAGTAAAGTATGTACCTATCAACTTTCTGACCACAATATTATTCTAGGAACTAATGCCTTAGGAATACTACATTATTCATCAGAATTGGATTTGCTAGAAATTTTTGCGTGTCCGTTCTGAGAAACCCATAATACATTTATTGAAGCTTTTCTACTTACTGGTCGACTTAATAATGATATTAATTATATCTAAGTACTTTAAATAATAATACACAACTATTACGCACTTCCTCAAAAGAACCCCCAGACCAACGCGTTAATTGTAAATTACTTAAGAGATCAAAATAAAATGCAACAAACGCACCGATCAAGCTTTCAATTGGGAATAATTCACCTATCCAGATAGTTATTATATCAAAAGATTAAATTCTGAAGAGGTTACTATGCTACCCTACGATAGGATGTCAGGATTTTCGACTTCCAAAAACGATATTAACAAGTACACAAAATAGTTAAGGTATACCATAAAGGACACAAAATGTATATTTTGTGTCCCACAATTATTGTCACCTTTCGTAGGCTAGGTGCTGAATACATAATTAAAAACTATATGTTCTCCATAGTTTTACATGACGTTTAGGTATATAATTTTATGTCATATTCTTACTATAATTATTTGTTTCAAAAAGTTTTATTTTGATATTTTTGTTTAAGGTGACGGGATAGGCTCCAAGGTACTTTTTGGATGCTCATTACGTCTTACTCTTAAAAGTTACGTCTTCAACAAAAATATATATTATTTTCTCATTATTTGTCTATACATTGGCCCGATATACTTTTTTTTATTTTGTGTACTTTGTTCATAGTATTTTTTTTAATAATACCTGTTTTCTCAGATTTTTTATTCATAACTCAAAACTTATAAGACCTAGAAACATGAATGTTTCTTTATATGATAGCTAGTTTATATGTATGTCTAAACATTGGCTGGATACGTTTTCACACAATGCTCTCACTTTTTTGTTAAATCATCGATTCAAATTCACTAACTTGTGCGCACACGATTGTAATCTTTAAGGACGTACATTCATACAATAGTTTCAAATTTTGCATTTGACTCGCTTACATTGCCTTACCCTGCCCCTTAAACTCGATGAATTAATTTTTATATATGTTTTTAAATCTAAACAAATGTTACTACCGACTATTACGATTAAAGCATACCATATAAAGCGTTGTATAAAAAAAAAACAAAAAGGTTTCTTCGTTACTTCATAGATGGCGATGGTGTTTATCAGCTTATTTTCAAACGATCAGTTTCTCATTATTAAAATATATAGAACTTTCAAAATTACATTTTTTTAAATTATTTATAAAATTTATAATAAGTACCTACGTATAACAAAAACAATAAAAAATATAGAAATTGATGCACTATAAGAAATAGTTAAAATCATGAAATAGTTGTGACAAAATGGATGTTTTATATGCCCCCCATCCAACAATGCCACATTGCATAATCGAATAGGAGAAAGAAAAATTGAATATTAAACTAAATTGAAATCTTGCTTGAAATGATTAACAAATAAAAAAGTATTGAATTGTGTGTACCAAAATAGTCATAACAAAGTTAAAAATAGAACGAAATAATCAAAATTGAATAAATAATAGGTATATGAGATATCTTAAAAACTAAAAATGTTGATCTTACCAAGTTTATTAACGGAAAGTTAGAGGTTTAAAAGACATACGGTCATGTATGAGACGGTGTGTGAATACAAACGAACCAGTAGACGTTTATTTGGATAAAAAAAGTCCGTTGTTTGGGATTATCTGCCCACCCCGATAGGGACATTACGTGATTGTATAAATGTTTGAACAAATACCTGTTCTCATATTTTTATAATAGATTTCCAATATTATTTTATGACAAAGCCTATGTAGAGGCACCACTTATTCATCTGCTATTCCGCGGCCAACTTTTATGTTTGGTTTTCATAGAAATACAACTACCTTTATTTCTGGATACACAAAAGGGACCCGCCACTGGTATATTGTTAAAAAAATACATTGGGTCGATGGAGGTTGATTGATTTTTAATACACTTAACAGTTAAATACATGAAAAGTATTAATAAAAAAATATGCCCCATTTTTTATTTCTTCATCAACCGATTTCGCATTAATGGAAATCAATGAACATTATCTAAATACAAAATTGTGTAATAAAAGTATCATTTTTATTCCACGCACCGAAATATAGATTACTGCAAAATATACTGCAAAAATTAATGTGTTACTGCTAGACCGAAGATAAGAAAAATATAGGCTTTGCAAATCTTTATATACCCACAAGTTGTCACATTCTGGATACTTAAGAGCTTAAAGTAGGTCAAATAACCCGCAATTTCCATTTGGTAATCACAATCGCAAATCGCAATCACGCAATTTCCATCTTGGTATAGGCAGAGAGAACCGAATACCAGACTTCTCTCTCTTGACATACATTTCTCGATTTATTCACGTGCATACATCTTCTCATACACGCTCTTCTGTTTTTTCTTACTTCTAAAGTCTCCATCTTTCAAAATTCCACTTACATGATCGCGCCAACTTTTCCTTGGCCGACCACTAATTTTTTTTCCTCTCTTATCAGCTTTCTGTGTGGCTGAACCACCTTCTTCTTCTTCTTCTTCCTAGCCTTCCCTCCACTGCTGGATGTAGACCTCTTCCATCTGTCTCCATTTTTCTCTATGCTGTGCCGTTTCAATCCATTTGTTTCCACCAAACACTTTAGGGGATGTATTTACATGTTAATCACGATATGAATAAATAAATTACTTTGTATTTTTCCACAATATTTTTATATTAACGACCGAACGTTTTCGCCAAAAATGGAAGTCACCTTAGCGAAAACGTTCGGTCGTTAATATAAAAATATTGTGGAAAAATACAAAGTAACTTATTTATTCATTTAAAATGGATTTCCACTCTGTAGACACAAAAACTCTAGAATCATTACTTACTATATATTTTTCAATCATACCTACATTCTCGTCTAATATCCTCATTTCTTATTCTATCATACATCGTTTTACCACACATTCGTCTTACCGACACTGTTTTTTTTTTAATTTTCCAAATACTATTACTGCTATTAGAAACGAGAGGGTTGTGGCCAACTCTAAACTCTCCACTACACAATGTAGCTCCCCTGCTAATATTTCGCTCTGATATCAATATGAAATCAAATAACTTGACATTTCCAAACATAAAAAAATTCTCTTGTTACATATATTTTTCATACAAAAATCTATTATTATGAACATAATTTTTCAAAAGGTTGTATGTTTTTCTTTTAACGTTGACACACTTTGAATGCAGTTTAATGAAGATTATTGAATAAATGGTTTAATCAAAATTAAAATATCTCAAATTTCCAGGTCGTGAGAGCATTTTTCAGTTTTAACAGATGAAATCATAGAGAAACATTGAGAAAAAATTAACCGTTGTCTATGGAAAACTAATCAGCTCTAAGTTTATGTACTTCAAACATATGGTGTCAATATTAAGTTCATCGGCCTTTTAGTTTGATCTGTACAGAGGATACAAATTTTCATATTTGTGTACGGCATACACACATAAACATCACAACGAAACTCAAAGTATGCACTCTCTACATGATACCCATTAAATTGATGTATAAAAACTCTTAAAAAATGTAAAATCATGACTCTCCACTATTCCATAGTAGTGGAGAGTAAAACATCAATAATTTATCTTTTCTTCACGATAAATATCGTATATGTATCACAGATTTGGTGAGATTCAATATTTTTCATGTTTAATACATTAAAAGGTAATAAGTGTGCATATTTGTGAACATTCCGTATACCCAAGGTCATAGGCGCTAACCAGAGCCTTAAGATGTATCATACACACACTGAATTCATGCACACAGAATATATATCGTCATACACATATATAATTCAGTCCGAGAACACAATTGAAAACTATATTTCCACAGGGAACCGAACGTGGGTCCTTGTCTCAGGATTCAGATATCTAAAAAACCGTGCCGCGAATGCAGACTTTAGAATTGACTAGGCCTGTCAAGTAAATTGGTATATTATTTTTTTGTGTGTTGCGCAACAACGAATTTCACGTTTGAGTTAAAAATGTGACACCTTTGTTATTCAAACAGCTTTTTCCACGCATGGTTGGTATGCCCGATAGAAATGGTTACAACAATAGAATATTGAAACCGCCTATGCATAGATTGGTGTATGGAAGTGCAGTATGGACATTGAATACGAGATTACCTACAGGTACGTAGGTATACAAGTATGAAAAGACAGGTGCAAGGTAAATGGAAAATAAAAATGCATGATAATGTCCATATTTGAATAAGAGTTGACTAACAAATATCATATCGCACCGGAAATATTTCATGGTGATGTATTACGTGTAGGTTTTATTCACATGATATATTTTATTTAATTATTTTTTTTCTTTTTTCCCTTTTAGTATATGATGTATTCATTTTATAAAATAAATATTATAAATATTATTTTGAAAAATGTTACTGAGTTTCTCAAACATTTTTTATTAAGAAAAACATTTTTTTAAGATAAATTTATGTGTTTAACTGCCTATATTTCCAAAGTTTTTAATAATATCGAAAAAACCTAAAATACCCCAATTAGATAATTTAATTTGTTATAAAATATAAACATTGTATTAGTACATCTCACCTGTAAATTTACCCACAGTTCGTGGAGAGATTGAGAACTTGGCCCGGAGTTCTCTTTTAGATGCTTGGCAACGTCGCTGGTCTTCTTCTTCCGTGGGCAGACTGACATTTTCATTTCTTCCTGATGTGAGTACTCGATTTTTTTCCTCGTGGATTGTTCCCGATTATTGGACCACGCAATTCCTTACTGGACACGGCAGTTTCAAAAGTTATCTCTTTCGTTTTCACTTATCCGATTCGTCCTCATGTCAGCTTTGTGATAACCCTGGACTTCTGAGCATATCCTATGGGAATGCACTAACTTCTCCGTGTCAACTTTCCGATGAGAACTCTACGACGATGTCCGAGGGAATTTCTTTAGACCCATTTTACATGCGGACCTTGTAGCCACGAAGAGCAACTTTAGGGCTTTCAAGACTTTCTGTCTTAAATTCGGTGCACTATTATCTTCACTATCACTGAGCAGTGAGCCAGTTGTTTCAACATGATTAGCTCTCTTTGGCACATTAAGTGCAGTGTCTGCAAGGTTTTAGAGTTCTCCGGACTCTTCGTATGTTCTTTATGTGTTCTTTCAGAGTTTTGCAAGGGGCCGTTATTAGTCCCCATAAGCAGAACGGGTGGTGGTGGAGGAATAAGAACAGTACATCTCAATTTCATTTAACAATTTTTATAAAAATTTCATATAGTGACGACATCGCTTCATACAATTTGTATGGCAGTGGCCTATACAGTATCCATCATAATATCTAAGAAGACTTAATAGTTTGATACTTAATATCCAAACATACATATGTACATACCATAATGCTGTTTTCATATTCTGGGTAGGAAAAAAGGACAGACCTCCATACTATCCTATCTTGACATTCTTACCTACATGTGTTGTATAGAAAACAAAATATCTTAAAATATTCAATACCTAATTTGGATTTATGGGTTTATAGTTTGGTACTTGTTCTTCAACAGTTGGCTATCGACAGTTGGATCTCATGTGTTACATGCAACTGATAAGGTAGCCAAAACATAAGATAGGTAAATATTCCATCCTCCGTTGGAAAACGAACCTTATACATTGTTATATGGCTGGCTAGAGCCTCTTTAATGTAAGTATAAATGTATATAGAACTAATTTTTTTTTGTAAAATAGTAAAACAATTTTTATATACTTACTATTACAAAAGATAAGTCGATAATATCTTTAGATGTCGTAGAACTCCAAATGATAGGTAATTATATCCATGATATGGGTAATCACGAGGGTTTTGATTTCGCCGGTTGGAACAGACTTGCACCCCCGGATTATGTCCTAAGGCTTGAAGCCTGCCATTTTTTCTCACACCTATAGAAGTTAATGGAATTTATGTTAAAAAAAATATTAAATGTATCTGATACACCGGTCTCTCGCACGGAAAAATTATTTCCTATTTTGTATTTGTTGAGGTCTAAGTTTATTTATTTATTATTTCTTTTGTAATTTTTTAAACAAAAATCTGTGCACACATTACCTACTACAGTATAATAGATTTCGGACGTGCTATCTATGGCTATCTATACTTTAATTTTTTTAAACGATTATATATTTTCGATCGTGCCTTCTTTTGAAATTTTTTACTGGTGTCTGGTTAGTATTATTGTATGCATGTATGTACATTATGCAGACCCCATATTGTGCAGTGCAATATGATGAATTAATGTACCTTCCATGAATTATAATGAATCAGACGTCAATGGTTTATATTACTATAGGTATATGAGGAATATTAATAAAATTGGATACGGAAGTGCAGTTAAGTTAAATTGATGTGTATTACTGCAGTCAGTTCCTACATAATTTATAGTTGAAAATATATTTTATTTTATTTCATTTTTTATTCAGAAAACATACAGCATACCTAATAATAATAATAACAAAAATGATACAAGTAGTTTCATGCCTAAATACATATTTTCACTTATTTAAAAAAATAATACCTAAACATATTTTTTATTTATTAATTATTTATTTTTTTCATCATCATAGGGCGGGTACATTCGAAACACGATGAGAAAAGGAACATCAAATATTACCCCGGCTACAAATTTGCAATTTTCATAGCAAAGTAAAGGGAACAAGCAAGCAGTAAAAAAAACATATTTTTAAATTTTGGTTAATATCAAAATGCACAAACTAATGTAAAAATTTAAGAGAATAATTCAACATCAAATTGTTCATTGAAAGAGCTAAAGTTATATAGGCAAAAAGTAGAAATAAAATAAATCAAAAAATACTCAAGCTGGAAGAAAAAAGTAAGTATATAGTAAGTATACAATATAAACTAAAAATAATTATGTGTTGATATGTATGTAGATGTGTGAAATTGGTAAAAACCAAATTAGTCAAAAATTTTAAATTTTATTGCCCGTCTGTAGGAATATTGTGTACTGACAGACACTATGTCTACGTCGCTGAGGTGATTATTGTAGTATTGACAAGCGCGGTATATAATTAATTATTATTTATTTAAAAAAATAAAATTAAAATTATATTCCTGTTGATCTGAAAATATGGTGTGGAGAAAAGTGGTGACAATAATAATAATATTTTTTAAAGCGCCGTTTTGTGATACAAGATCACTTCAAGAGCGCTGTAGCTTATTTGTTCGCTCTGAGCTCCGCGTATGTCAAGGGGTACTTTATTACACTTTAAAGGCCCGTTCACACTGAAACCGCGATCAAAGCAAGCCGCCTTATTGACTCTGTCCAATTATTTTAGAGTTGGTACTCTGTGATCCAGATGATCTCAATGTAAGCTGTCTTCCTGATGGAACATTCTTTTGGCACAGTTTTTGAATGTAATGTGGAGCCAAGTCGTTCAGAGCCTTAAACAACATCAGGCGGTAATGTTTTTATTTGTTTTGAAATTATTAAATTCAGCTGCCAGTCTCAAATCTGTTTCGAGTTGGTTGATCCACACAACCCTATTGTACGTGTTAAGAGTAGCGTTGTGCAAAACTTGTACGTCAAACACACAAGACATTACAGTTTGACTTCCAACATGATACCCGTTAAAAATAACGTAAAAACATTTTTTAAATTGTGTAATCGTCATTCTACACAACTCCATAAAAGCGACTAGTTATTATATAATAAATATTTTTATTTTCCAACAATAAAAATATGTTTATGAACGCATTATTCTGATATGGAGAAAGCTGTATTTCGTGCAAAAAAATAAGTTTTGCTATAAAAAATAATCACACTTATAATAGTTATGTCCGTATATGCAGGTCTATACATAGGAACATATAAAGCATTATATTATAAACATATCTACCATCTGTGCATTAGTAGTCTGGACACAATCCGATGATGATTCATTGCGTACGAAATTACTGTCAGAACTAATTGAACAAAACGGAATAATCGAGATGAAGCAACGACAGTATTTTAATAAAAAAATGTCGGCCATTCTGAATAAGTAAAGACATACTAAGAAACTTTAACTATGCGATTTGACATAGTTAAAGTTTCTATGGAGAAGTAGTGCAGATAACTGACATTTTTTGCATGTGTTACAAATACATTGAATAAAATTAAATAAAAAAATATTCACATAGTGTTTACTTTCATAATGGGGGGGGGGACTGCTGACAACGTACCTGTTTTTCAATTTGATATACCACCATTATTTCTTATCAAATAGTTTTGAAAAAAATAATTTAGATAGTTTGGGTATTAATAAAGAAAAATATATGTTTACTTTTTGATAATGTTCTGTATAAATTCTTGTAGAAAAATAATGGCATACCCTGATTTTCAACGTTTATCTTATATTTTTAATAAAATATAAGGCGTAGTTTAAGAAAATATATATTTTAAAATTAAAAAAGAGAAAAATATCTAGAAAATATGATGTAACGTTGCATTAATCCTTCAGGTTTAGTAAATAAACCTAAAAAACATTTATTTTCCATTCAGCGCCATTGCGAATTAAAAGTTTTTTTTGGTTTATTAAGTTAACCTGATGCATTAATGCAACATTACATCGTATTTTTCCAGATATTTTGATTTTCCTTAATTTATAAAAAAATATTGCTCTATACCTTATATTTTTTTAGAAATCTAAGATAAATGTCAAAAATCGGGGTATGCTTATTATTTTCCTACAAGAATATATACAGAACATAATTAAAAATTTAAGGTAGGTATATTTTTCTTTGCTAATATCCAAACTAACTAGGTTATTTTTTTCAAAATGATTCGTTTTGTAGTAATGATGCAAATTCAAATTGAAAAAATAGGTACGTTGGCAGCAGTTCCTCTTAAAATGTCAAACTCAGATGATTTATATACAAAATAAATTCAAATACAGAACAGTATTAAAAATATTCAATATGTTATAATTAAGTATCCTCTTGGAGCATTTTATCAGTGCTAACATATTCTAAATTGTATATTTTGTATTTTTAATCCATAGATTTTCATATAATATACTAGATGGAGTACTCCGTGCAATAAGTGAGTCATGTTTATCGCGCGTTTGACGTTTTGGTTGGCAACATATTGCAGTTTTCCTTACATTTTCCTTACCTTATATAATGAAAAAAGTGTTTTTTTTTCGACAAATAAATCAGAAAACAATTCATATTAGACGTTATTCTCTATAGAAAAACTATGTGGTCTGCCTACCAAGTTGTCAAAAATGTCGCCGAATAAAGCCTCGCTTCAATCCGTACAAAAAAAAATAAAACGTTTCTCCTGAATCCATTTTGTATAGTCGCTTAGTACCTTAAAATATGCGCACTACGACACCTACCGTGTACCATACAAAACATGCGAGGATCAAATTAATGGTTCGAAAGGGACCAATTGTAGTGTATATTTGCATAGCAAAATGACCCTAACTACCTCTTACACAAGGTTCAAATTCGCTGTTAACTTGTGGAAGTGTGCATTGTTGTTCGGTATAATTTATAATGTAGATAGGACGGAATGATATTATTGTTACAAGTAGTATTTTTACTCTCCGCTTTTTTAGTATAGCGGAGAGTTATTTAAATACAATTTCATTTTTATTTTTATTGCATCGATTTCTCAACGGGTATCTTGTTGAGAGTGCATATTGTCGACCTTCGTAGCAGTGAAAAACCGATTGATTTCTGTGTTGGAATCCTGTTTTTGAAATCCAGCATTCTATTTTTTTTTTATAATTATTTGAGTGTATGGAGATGTAAGTAAACGTGCCGTGGCACAGTTGGTTAGCCATTTGGCTTCTGTGCGAGCTTCCTGGGTTCGATTCCCAGCTAATGAGAAATTTATATAAATTCCTTTTTCACGCAAATATTGATTCTCTGAGCTAGAAACACTGATTAGTTGGAAGAAATTTCCAGATGGCAATAAAATCGTCACTTGCGCATGGTGCAAGGAAGTTTTTAATATTATTATTATGTTACAAGGGCTAATTCATTTTTTTAATGTCAATCAATGCAGAATGTGAGTACTTACTATGAGTTTCGTCATCCATAATTTGTGTAAATTGCATTAATTTAAAAATGATAAGTATTCCATAGATATCTGTTTATTTTTCTCCATTATTTCAGCTGTCCAAACATTAAAAATGCTCTCACGTTCCGGATAAATTAAGTTTTTTTTTTCAAATAATGAATATAAAATAAATGGGCTAAATAAGTATGCATTTAGGGTTTGTCAAACATTCTGTATATTTGAGAGTTTAGTGTTAGGCACAATCCACTCGTTTTCCCATCGAGTATCCCATTGATATTCGGTCATGGGAGATATGGCAGAAACCTATGTAGATACATTGAAAATACCTCGGAGAAGGATACGTCATGAGTAATGAAGTAGAGCTCGACAAGAGAAAGAATGCGGATTACATCACCTGTAATTTGAATCAACCAATAAAATCAGTTGAAATTTGACGTTGTGCACCGTATTGTGCACAACGTAATTTGAATCAACGAATACATACATACATACCATCACGCCATGCCCCACGCGGGTTAGGCAGAGGGAACAGAACGCCACATAATTCTATCATCACATTAATGCATCGTCTCACACATGTTCTATATTGTTCAGGCTTTTTACATTTCCATCTTTCAGAATATATTTTTGGGCGTCCCCTTTTTCTCAATAATGCATTGTTAAGTCACCGGCATTCTCTCACTTGTCGAGCTCTATTAAGTTAGTCACACGCTGTATCTGAATTAAATTCAATTGGAGACAATTCAGACACAGTCCGGTGAAACATGAAGCTTGACGATGACAAGTGTGTGAAACTGACATTGACAGGAAATAAAAACCTGCTATAGGTATAGCAATAAAATAATTTATTTTTGTGTTGCACCACGGGCAACTAACAGGTACTGATTCAAATATTACTTTAACACGCACCCAATAACAAGTTGCCACATTTTAGAGATTCCATCGTCTCACAGATCAGACTGAAAGCATAATTGAAAACTGTGTCTCCACCTTTGGAATAAAATAATTGTAGACAGATAATATCATCTTTTCCATACATCCATAATATCCCCGAAAAATTAATCCGGCTCACAGTGAAAACCATGTCTAAAATTCAGAACAGCATATCAGAACCCTTCAAGACGTACAATAGGCTAAGGTCCGAATGCAGAGTCCGACCTAAATACTAAATTCTAAATACTAACCATGTTTTCATTGCACAGTCGCTCACTAAATTTATGTAGAAGATCACGAGGCTTCATAACTTAAGGACGCTACGAAGTTTTTGTATGAGAATTGCATTGCAAAGACATAATATATAAATATTTTATTGACAAACTTTTTAACATCTCAATAGAGACGAAGTTGGGATATTATAGAAGAACCAGGAACTCAAGGCACCTACAGGGCTTTCGACCTGTCATCAGCTGGTCGTGATCACTTTATGCGCTTGCGCAACGAGTACACTGAATAATAAATGCGTGAAAAAAAATATTGTTAATAAATGTCTCCTCTGCTGGGAATCGAACTCAGGACAGGATTGGAATTTTGAAATTGATTAACCTTCCAACTAACTAGTGTATTTTTTGTTGATATGTAATTTATATATATTTTTTTATTTTGTATATTTTATCAGACTGTTTTTGTCCCTTGAATAAATAAATAAATACTTGTAATTGGCAGCAGCTGTCGCGTGATTGCGGTAAGAAAAAGGTTATATTGGAAGACAGATTCATTTTGATGTCGCGAATTCCAATCGTATTCCCCATAATCGTCCATGGCTCGACCGAAACTGGTGTCATCATGTACATACCATTAACATTGTCCTTAAAAAGACTTGTAATTCTTCACTACTACATATCTTAATTTTGTCTACGATCCAATGAAATAATCTACGAATACAGATGTTCACAATGATAGGCTGGCATAATAAAGTTTTTATTGTATCAGATTGCGAAGAATATACTCCTTGACGATTTTACAACTGCAGGAATTTAGGTCTAAATGTCCATAAATTTTCATGGAGAATACCTATACTAAATATATTACTTAGAAGATATGTGTAGGAAGGACCCATAAAATAAGCCAAGTACCATATCACAAAATACTAGTATTTAACGTGGATGTAAATACCTATAGGTATTTTACATGGACAAATCAAAGGTTGTGGTCTTTGAAAAGGGCGAATGCAGAACATCGTGTGAAATAAAAGTAGAGAATAAATGGTTCGAGCAAGTCGACGAGTATGTTTATTTGGGAAGTATTTTTCAACGGAATGGGCGGTCTGATAAGGATATCGAAAGAAGAGTTATGGCAGGAAACAGAGTGAATGGAGCACTCATATCAAAGGATGCCAAAGTTGCCATTCATAACGCAATAATTGTAGCGCAAACCTTGACGTATGCAAGTGAAACCTGGACATGTCAGAAGTCGCACGAAAGCCGAATAAATGCAGTTGAAATGAGATCGCATAGATGAATATGTAATAGAACGATGTATGACAGGATACGAAATGAAGACACAATGAAAGCATATAAGATAAAGAAAGATGTCATTAATAGAATGAAATTTAACACATTGGGATGGTTTGGCCACTTGGAATGAATGAAGAACGCCTGACTACCCGTTCCACTTGTACCACACGTGTAAGTGTGAAGTTCCATTTAAAATGTACGACTTTTTATCGTGCCCGACAAATGACAAGTGGGAACGGGCAGTGACGAAGAAAATATACAAAGCTGACAGGTACAGAATGAAAGGCTAATGGCTCCAAAGAAAAGAATGACACGACAATGGAAAAGATATTCTGATAGATGGAAACGTAAGAAGCGTGAACAACAGACGAACATGTATAAGACGATGTATAATTTATTTATTAATTCATTCTTTTATTTTTATCCTTTAAAGTATGCTGGGCTAAAATCTATTTTTTTTTTGTTTCAGTTCAATTATTCCTTCTTTTTTTTTGTTTTATATTATTAGTTCATCATTTGTTTTCTTTTTGTTTTCCTACATATATGTATATGTGTATTTTAAACTTTCCTTTTAACTGTGCAAAGTAATGTCTTTTTTATAATTTGAATGGTCGGGAGACGTTGATTGTACCTACCTAATTATGCACAATAGCCATGCGGGAGATACGATGTAGAACGATGTATGACAGGGTAAGAACCGAAGGCACAAGATTGATTTAATTATTAGAATGATAGTTAACACATTTTTCTTATCATGTTACATGTTTTTTTTTGTTTATAATGTTTTTTGTTTTGTATATATTTTTTTGTTTGTTTTTATATAAATACTGAGTGGTCTCTGTGGTGTATTGTTTCTGTAAGTTTTCTTTTCTTATGTTAAATAAATATATTAGTATTATTAATATTGAGATGGTTTGGCCACATGGGGAGAATGAATGAGGAACGCCTGACGAAGAAAATATATAATGCGGACAGGGATGGAATGAGAGATCGGGGCCGCCCAAGGAAGAGATGGCAAGTCCATGTGAACGGTATTTTGAAAGACGGAAATGTTAGAATTGTGAACAACAGACGAACATGTATAAGACTATAAATTCCTGGAGCCCTGGATAAATTCCTGGGCGTTCACTCGGACAATAAACTATCACTCGACCTGCATATTTCTAAAACTGTTAGCTCATGTTTCTTCCATCTGAGGCAGCTTAAAGGTATCCGCCGAAGCTTGCCCAAAAATGAGGCAAAGACACTAATTAACGCATTTGTTGTGTCTAGGTTGGATTACTGTAACGCTATATATGCTGGTCTACCCAAGTGTCAACTTAACAGATTACAACTGGTGTTTAACGCAGCTGCGAGGCTTATCTATGGGGCTGACAAAAGATGCCACATAACGCCTCTCCTTAACGAGCTGCACTGGTTGAGATGCCCAGAGCGAATAGACTATATAGTGTGCTTGATGGTCTTCAAAGCTCTGCATGACTTGGCTCCGCACTACATTCAAGAACTATGTCAAAGGAATACACCACCACAAAGACGTTTAACATTGAGATCATCAGAATCACAAAGTATAAATTATTTAAGGGAATTGGACAGAGCCAATAAAGCAGCCTACTATGATCGTGGTTTTAGTGTAAACGGACCCATTAAGTGGAATAAATTGCCTTCTGACGTACGTGGAGCGCAGAGTCTTGGGACCTTCAGTAAATTACTTACGACTTCTTTGTTTCGCAGAGCCAACAACTAAGTGAGAGCGCCCTTGGAATGGTCTTGATATCATAAAACGGCGCTATATAAATTTGATTATTATTATTATTATTAAGAAGACGTATAAATTTTGACGAGGCGATGAATGTGTGTCAAGATGGAAATATAAGGCGTTCGGGTCTCTCTGCCTATCCCGTGAGGGTCATGGCGTGATGGTAACTTAAATTATTGTGCTTAAGTTGGAGAGATATTTAACCGTCGCGGTCGATATAATTTCATTACATCCAAAATCTAAAAATAAGCCACGCAATATTTTATGATTAGCCCAATTTATTACGGTCATTTAAAAGTTCGCCTCGCATATCTGAAAAATAAGTATTTTTCTAAGTATTACGATCGGAATCTAAGTCCTTTGTAAACGCGGAGATAAAAATAATAAAATATTTAGGTATAGGCAATTAATCAAATTTATTTAAATTTTATTTCTTTTGAAAGGGATAATAAACTTTAGATAGATGATACCAACCATTACTTTTGTTTCTTTTTATTGGCCTCATATTTCTACTGCGAGATCTTTTTTTACTACTCTGTGAACTTTTTCTTTGTGAAAATCCGTCGTGGAAGTGTGCCCATAAAGAGATACGTTAAATATGTCCGAAATTTATGGGCCCTATAAAATATACGATGTTTCCTCCGAATATATGTACCTACATATAACATACCTACCTTTTATAATATTGCACGTTTAATTGTACCACACATTGTTCTTGTAATGGGAACTGTAACGGGTGTGCCAGCAAAATTTAATGTAAGTTATCGCACTAAAACTATAATGTATGCTAGTGAGACATATAGATATGGAACATTCACAAAAACTATAATGTATACTAGTGAGACATAGATATTGGAGCATTTATTCATAACATCGCGGCATTTCTCACAATGTGGGGTTACCACCGACAGGTGTGCAAGTGTGCCAGCAAAAGTTAATGTAAATAATCGCACAAAAACTATAATGTATGCTAGTGAGACATAGATATGGAACATTCATTAATACTATCGCGAGTCTCGTCTCACCTATAAAGGCACTAAATTCAGAATGAGTGGTGAACCTCATTGCTGAAATATGTGCCTTGTATGTATTTTCGATTGCTCGGCACTTATGACCATAATATAAAATAGTGGAAGCACTATTCTAAGTCGGTGCCCCACATCCTCACAGTATGCAAATGAAAGTTAAATTAACTGTGTCGAATTTCGGTTAAAACATTTTAGATTATTTATTTAAGTAAGTCAATTATACGTAATTAATCAAATAAATTAATCGATAGACATAATTTGGTAACTCTGGTGAACCGCAGGACCCTAATTGATATTATATATTTCAACAATTTTGTGGATTCTAGACTTTTTGAAAAAAAATTGTCCAAGCAGAACAACCAGATATCCTAGAACTTTTTATATTCCTAATTGTAATAACAACTACACTCAGAATGCTTTTGTGTATCGTGCTTGCACGGTGTACAATGCTTTCTTTAATACACTCGACATGTCTGCGAGCTCTCTCAATGCGTTTAGGACAGCTGTCTCCTCCTATCATTCCTAGTACTTTAATTTAATCGGCTGTCTTATTTTATTGTTTTCTTATGTACCTACTAGTAAATTAATTGTACATTATTAAAATTTGTAATTTTTGTAATCAATATTAATTATCAAGTATCAATTAGTGAAATCAAACGATCATCTGCAAACTCTGAAAAATATTATACAGAAGCACAGTGAATACAACTTGCCATTGGGCCTAGCCTTTATTGATTTCGAAAAGGCTTTTGATTCAGTAGAGATATGGGCGATAATAGAATGTCTAAATAACTGCAGAATAGACCACCGATATTCACAGCTTCTTAACAATATATATTCCAACGCGACCTCTACAATAAATCTGCATGAACCAACCCGAAAGATAGCCATTAAAAGGGGTTTCAGACAAGGAGACACAATTTCCCCCAAACTATTCACTGCCGCAGTTGAAGATGTCTTTAAGAAGCTTAAATGGGAGAACCGAGGAACAAATATAGACGGCGAATCCTTGACCAACTTGAGATTTGCGGATGATATCGTCCTCTTTGCAAACAATGAAGAAGAACTTGAATTGATGCCCAACGATGTCAATAATCTTTCGCGTCATGTGGGCCTCAAAATGAATTACTCTAAAACAAAAATTATGTGCACTTCAGAACAACCTCGACCAGTGATGGTAGAGGGAAGGAATATTGAAAGAGTAGATTCATACATTTACCTCGGACATAAGGTAAAGCTAGGTGGAGACAGAGATTGAACGCAGGCGGGGCCTTGCATGGGCTGCATTCGGTAAACTGTCGTATATTCTCAGATCCAAACGATTTGCAAACCAGTTGAAGAAAAAAGTATTTGATATGTGCATCCTCCCAGTACTGACATATGGTTTTGAAACTGTTATTTTTACAAAACGTACAGTACAGAAACTCCGAGTAACGCAACGAGCAATTGAGAGGAGGGTGCTAAACATTAGTCTTCGTGATCGAAAACGCAACGAATGGATCAGAGAAAGGACAAAAGTTACCGATGTTGCATAAAAGGTCAGAATTTATAAGACATGTGTTAGACCAATCATGACATATGCGGTGGAGACAAGAGCCGACACGACCAGAACCAAAAACCTCCTGCGAACATCGGAAATGAAGTATTTAATGGCTATCACAGGGAAGACGCTTAGGGACAGAATTCGCAATGGCGACATTAGGCGGACCTGTGAGACCGAAGACATCATACGATGGGGTAGAGCTAGGAGAACATTCTGGAGGTACCATGTCAACAAGATGGACGCATCTCGAATCACATCTATAGCGGCAAACGATATCCCACCAGGGCATCGCCTCCCCGGAAGACCACCGAATAGGTGGAGGGATAGCTGGACCTCAGCTTCACAGGAATAGCTTTCTAGAAAAACAGATCTACGGTCTAATATAAGAAGAAGAAGAATCTGAGTGAGTCAATACAAATTTGGTATTTTTGCTGAAAATAAATGGTTTGTTTCAATTGATCCATTCGTTACTTGAAATACTAATCAACATATCAGTTAAATTTTATACCTGTGTCAACCTTTTAACGTGTAGTATGAAAACAATTGTATTTTACGACCTAGTATATTGCATGCTGGTGTGGATATGAATAGCATTAGCCGTTCAGACAACATAATATATTAATATTATAGACATACAGACATGGTTCTTGTTTATGTATTTTATGACATTTGGGCTTGATTAGTTCTATATACCTAACTGTAATATACACCAGTGTTTCCATCCCAGAAAACCATTATTTGTGTGATAAATGAATTTGAATAAATTTCTCATCTGCTGGAGATCAAACCCAGGATGCCCGCATAGAAGCCAAACCACGGCGGCGGTTGGTATTTATGTTATTCATTTATGTTCATATAAAAAATATTTAGAGAATATACAAAACCTCACAACTTTGTGAAGAAAATTACCGGTTCATAACTGAGATCAACATTTTTACAATAATAATAATAATAATAATATAAACACTTCCTTGCACCCTGCGCAAGTGGCGAGTTTATTGCCATGTAGCAATTTATTCCGACTAACCAGTGTTTTCAGCCCAGAGATGCGATAGTTGCATGAGAGACGAATTTAAATAAATTTCTCCTCTGTTGGCTATCGAACCTAGGACGCCTGCACAGAAGTTACCGAATATGCCACGGCAGTCGGCATTTGTATAATTAATTTATATTCATATAAAAAAATATTCAGTTAAGATAAGTTATACAAAAAATAAGTAGAGATACATTTATGATGGATTGTGGCAGAGTCGTTTGCGCGCTGAGTTAGTAGGTAATCCAGTGGTCGCGAGTTCTGTCTCGATAGATAATCGTTCACCTAAAGAAGAAGCATTCATGTTTAGTTTGGGAAATGTATGAGGATTCATTATTTAAAAAAAAAAAACTATTTTTGTCTTACTAAAAATAATTTTCATATTAATGTAAACGATTGTGTACATCTCAAATAAGTAAAATATACCTACATCAATAAATTATCCACAAAAGTCCATTATTTTATATAACCTTTTTACGTAAAAAAATATCATATTGGTAAATTACTGAAAATGAGTCAATACTTTCGATGTACATACGTAGTATTTTTGCTGTCGAATTAATTTTGATGGATGTATGCCATACAACAAACAATAAACCAATTCTTGGAAATATATTTTTTCTACGTTCAAAGTTCACCTACAGAATGATAAAATGAAAAATATCAATGAATGATTAATGTTTCAATATTGTAGGAATAATCTATCAAAGAATTTACACTATGGAAAAAATATAATTACGTTTCGAAATGATCAGTATTCACTTGAAAACATGTCTGTTGAAAATATTGCAATACAACTTTTTTATTTGAGGTACGATGAAGTAAAAAATGGTAATAAATGTAAATCTTTTTTTACTGCTTTAATCACTATCTTTAAGATATACGGAATATAGAAGTGAAATGTGATTGATTATAATGAACGTAATCGGTCGAGGTTCGATTCGATCCCGCGTACTTAAGATTACCAATCCAGCACGTTAGTCGCTATACCACTGACCCATCTAGAATATACGAATAATTACTCATAATAATAATAATAAACACAACCTTGCACCCAGCGCAAGTGGCGATTTTATTTTATTAATTTTATTTATTTTATTAATTTTATTTTTTTTAGTTATTTAATTTTTTTATTTATTTTATTTATGTTGTTTATTTTATTACTTTTATTTATTTTATTTATTTTATTTATTTTATCTATTTTATTTATTTTATTTATTTATTTATTTTATTTATTTTATTTATTTTATCTATTTTATTTATTTTATTTATTTTATTTATTTTATTTATTTTATTTATTTTATTTATTTTATTATTTTTATTTATTTTATTTATGTTATTTATTTTATTATTTTTATTTTTTTATTTCTTTTGTTTATTAATATTTAGGAAACAAACAGCTTAATGCAATATAAGGGAATAACAATGAAATATAAACAACTATGCCATTAATATGTTTCCACAATAGAGTAGGTACACAGGTAAAATATATAATATATTATGTAAGAAGAAAGAAACCATACATTATTGCCATATGACAAGTATGCTGAGGAAAAAGCTGTTCATCTTACTGAATGCCGACCGCTATGGTACAGTTGGTAAGCCTTTTGGCTTCTGTGCAGGCGTCCTGGGTTTGATCCCCAGCAGAGGAGAAATACATTTAAATTCATTTTTCACGCAAGTATTTCTTCTCTGGGCTGGAAACATTGGTTAGTGGGAATTAAGTGCAATATGGCAATAAACTCGTAACCTGCGCAAGGTGCACGGAAGTGTTCATTATATATTTATTTATTTAATAATTGATACAATAACGGAGATTATGGTGAGAGTGAACGATATTCTGTAAGACGAAAATGTTAGAAGCGTGAACAACAGACGAACATGTATGAGACTATGCATGAATGTTGACGAGGCGATGGATAGAAAAGGATAGAAAAATGCGGCGTACGGTTCTTTCTACTTACCGCGCGAGCGACAGTGCGTGATGGTATGTATGTTTGTACGTTTGTATGTATGATAATTTAAACAAATATACAATTCAGTTTTTTACATCACTGGGAGTGCCGAGCCTGTTCTGAGCCAATTATGACAATATATTTTAGCTACGTGGTTTGTACGAATATAACAAATTAACATAATTATATTCCATCACGCCATAACCATAACGGGGAACCCAGAGAGAACCTAGCGCCATAAATCTCTATTTTTGCACACAATCATGAGTTCCTTTACATACATGCTCGTCGGTTTTTCGTTAAAGCTTCTCATGTTTCTTTCTTTCAATATCTCATTCACATGGTTGTGCCATTCGTTTCTTGGGCGGCCCCTACTATTCACTCCATCTCTTACACCCCTGAATTTTTTTTTGGTCAGCCGTTCATCGTTCATTCTTTCAATATGTCCAAACCATCTTAAGGCATTCACTTTCATTTTATTTATAATATCGTTCTTTATTTTGCTCTCTCTCCTTATGTCAAATTTTTTCATTCTATCATATATCGTTCTATTACATACTCTTCTTAGTGATCTCATTTCTACACTTTTTATTCTAGGTACTTTCATGCGTATTTTGTCACTTTCAAGTTTCACAGGCATACGTCAAAGTAACATACGACATAAAATTCAAATTAGGTGACATGAAAAATATCTAAAAATAATAAATAAGTCTAATTGCGAGGGTGAGGGTGTTTATGTGTTTGCAAGAGAGCGATGGGAAGATACGCGTAAAACTAATGTATGTAGAAAGTATCTCTTTCTGAGTATAAATACTATCTCAGAACAAACTTCAAGACACTCTCTGACTCTTATCTTCCTCTAATACTAATTCCCAACACAGCTCTCTGATGTTCACTTAATTGATGTATGTACATACACTAAATAATGTAGGACATACCGATGATCTACATATTATGTATTTTAATAGTTATATATTATGTAGCCTTGCATTTCAGTTGGCTATAGGAATTCCATCTTGCTCATAGCTATAATATTCAAATTGCTCACATTTTATAGTTATCATGAACCGGTTCTCATAAAAAGTAATGGGAAAATTTACGACCATTACTGTACGCTACTGGTATTACAGATGTATAAATATAATTCGTTTGTATTTATGTACCATATTGTACTTAAGTACATACTTTTATTTTAAAATTACATTTAATAAATAATTTATGAGGTAGAAAATTAAATTCATTTAACACAATTTGCGGACATATTTAATAATTTAGAACGTGTACAAAAATTTATACATACATTCATACATACCGTCACGCCATGTCCCTTACGGGGTAAGCATAGAGAACCGAACGCCATACTCTTCTGTTTTTCACACATTACTGGCTTCTTTTACATCCATGCATCGTCTCATACTCATACGCATACTCATCGATTGTACAAGCATCTAATGTTTCCTTCTTTCAAAATATCATTCTCGTGGTCATTCCATCCCTTTCTGGGACGACCTCTATTATTCATTCCATCTCTTACGCCCATGTATATTTGTTTGGTCAGTCTTTCATCGTTCATTCTTTCAATATGTCCAAACCACCTCAAGGCATTCACTTTCATTTTACTTATAATATCCTTCATAATCTTGTTTATTCTTCTTATGTCCATATATCGTTCTATTCCACACTCTCCTTAGTGATCTCATTTCTGTAGCATTTATTCTACATTCATGCGTCTTTTGCCACGTCCATGTTTCAATTTCAGAAGTATTTTTAACCTATTAAATTTGGTCAAATTCTCCATTGCCGTTTACAAATGAACATTCTTTCTCTTTAAAAATCGTCTCTTTCGAGGCAATTTCTTCCAATCATCTTTTTTATATAAGCACAATTATGCTTAGGTAGGTACCTTTATTATTATTATATTATTATTATCTAAATATATTATTTTTTCCTTGTATATTATTTTATTACATTTATTTTTTATTTTCCATTTCTTCTCGGGCAAATAACAAGTACTATTTCAAATAATAATTAAACACGCACCCAATAACAAGTTGCCACATTCTGTAGCCTTACTCTTGAAACTCGAATTCGATCCCAATTTCAAATTTTCATTTAGAACTTACCTATCTGTCGCCTGCGTACATTCAAATGAACGACTATTACTATTAAAACATACCTACCTACCGCATTCATTCTCCGTTATAAAGGTAGGTTCTTAGCGAGTCGGATCGTATTGGGATCGGATTTGCAGTGGAGAGTAAGGCCGCTGGAGAATAGCTGTGAGGCACCGGCTTAGAATAGTGCTTCCACTCTTTTTTATTATTGTTTTCGAGTGTCCCGTAAGAGCCGGGTAATCGAAAATACAACAGGCAACTATAACATCTCACATAGTTCAGCAATGAGGTTCACCACCCATTCTGAATATAGTGCCTTTTTAGGTGAGACGAGACTGGTGTGTGGGTATACCTACACAGATATGTTGTGCTCCCTTTTATAAGGCAATGCACACCCGCACACCTTTCGCTGGTTATCCCACATTGTGGGATATGCCGTGATGGTATGAATGAATGAATGAATGAATATTGATCATCTCACAGATCCAGTGTGAAATCACAATTAAAAACTGTGTCTCCACCGGGATTCGATCCCGGGACCTTTGGATCGGCAATCAGATAACAAAGCAACTGAGCCACGAAGGACGACAATTTTGGACAAGATTTCGTTGCAACTAGTCGCATTTCAGTTCCACGACGAAATACGAGCAGGCACAAATGATTTGGAATATAAGGCTCGCGGGTCTAAAAGCAATAAATTTTGTTGAAACTGTAGCAAATTTATCATTATCAAACGTAACAAACGAGTTTGATATTATTTTCGGTCTCACTGTAACTATTACGATAATTGTAACTGATAAGAAAACTTGTTACAAGTTACCTAACTGAAACTATACAATATGTGCTTGACCAATTTCATATTTATTTCGTGTTACCTTAACTGCATATTATATATTAAATTTATATTATAGGAGTTCGTGTTCATTGAATTTCTAATTTATTAACGATCAGAATCTTTTCGCCAGTATATATTTAAATTTTATATTATAGCTTTTGTATGATAATAATTATATGAAATAGTATGTATGTAGGCATAAAACGAAATAAAAAAAATAAAAAATGCATTTTGTAAAATACGAAATGAATATATTATAAGAGGTAGCCTGGGTGTACGCGATGTATCCGATAAGCTGATGGAGAATAGGCTGAAGTGGTTCGGGCATATCCTTAGTAAACCACCAGAATATATAGGAAACACTGCACTGGACCATCGAGTGTCTGGCAAAAGATCCAGAGGGCGTCCCAAAAAACGATGGAAAGGCCTGATGGCTGAGGACATGCAGGAATGTGATGTCTCTGAGGACGATGCTCAGGATAGGGCGAAGTGGAGGAGCGCAGTGAGGAGAGCGGACCCCACCACCATGTGGGATACAAGCTAAGGAAGAGAGAGAGAGAGAGAGTATGTATGTAGGCATAGGTATAGATACCTCACTAGATTATCTACATTTTATGAACATATTCTTAGCTTATCATTTATTCTTGGCTCCTGATATTCACAGCATTCGAAATTTAATTATTTAACTAAGCTGTGAGGCACCGCCTTAGAATAGTGCATCCACTATATTCTATAATCATCGTTTCTGGATGTCCCGGAGATAAGAGCCGGGTAATCAAAAATGCAACAGTCAAAATAACATCTCACATATTTCAACAATGAGGTTCACGTATGTACATAATACTTTTTTATGCGAGACGAAACTGGTGTACGGGGATATACGGTTGTGTCGTGCTCCCTTTTATAAGGTAATGATCATTTGTACCTACACTTGTCGCTGGTTACTCCACTTCGTGAAATATCCTGTGATGGATGGTATTTGTTACACAAAATAGTATGATCTAGGAAATATTGTGGCGTGAATGAAAATTTTATGTCAAGAGTTGAGACAGTTATGTTGAGATGGTTTGGATATAAAGAGGGTGTGTCAGGAATTGAGACAATTATGTTGAGATGGTTTGGAAATAAAGAGGATGTGTCAGGGGTAGAGAAAGGTATGTTGAGATGGTTTGTAAAGAGGATGTGGCAGGAGTTGAGAAAGGTATGTTGAGATAGTTTGAACATAAAGAGGACGTGTCGGGGTTGAGAAAGGTATGTTGAGATAGTTTGAACATAAAGAGGATGTGTCGGGGATGAGAAAGGTATGTTGAGATGGTTTGTAAAGAGGATGTGGCAGGGGTTGAGAAAGGAATGTTGAGATAGTTTGAACATAAAGAGGATGTGTCGGGGTTGAGAAAGGTATGTTGAGATAGTTTGAACATAAAGAGGATGTGTCGGGGATGATAAAGGTATGTTGAGATGGTTTAGACATAAAGAAGATGTGTCGGGGGTTGAGAAAGGTATGTTGAGATGGTTTGAACCCAAAGATGATATGTCGAGAGTTGAGAAAGGTATGTTGAGATGATCTGGAAATAAAGAGGATATGTCGGGGGTTGAGAAAGGTATGCTGAGATGAGACATAAAGGGGATGAACGAAAGAATTGAGACGGGACAAGCGCAAAGACCAACAAAGCAGAAAAACAACTAACTTGCTAGTATACTCAGAATATCTCTTCCAATCACTCGACGACAAAATTCAAATTGACTCAATTTATACAGACTTCAAGAAGGCCTTCGACAAAGTGGACCATAGTATATTAATGGAAAAATTATCAGATAAAGGAATTAAAGGCAGCCTACTCAGGTGGACAAAATCATACATTACAAATAGGCATCAGGTAGTTGTTCTCAACGGCCATTCCTCCAACAAAGTAAAAATAACATCTGGAGTACCTCAAGGTTCAATCCTTGGCCCACTACTCTTCACGATATTAATTAACGATATCAACTCATGTTTCATAAATAGTAATTTTTTAATATTTGCTGACGATTTAAAAATTTTCCTTAAAATTAAACATGTACACGATTGCACAGCTCTCCAGGACGACCTAAATAGATTAAACGATTACTGTCAGCGAAATAAACTATATCTTAATTTAGCTAAATGCAAGACTATCACATTTACAAAAAATAAAAATATTATCCAACATAATTACTACATCGACACTCATCCACTTGACAAAGTCAACAATATTCGGGATCTAGGAGTTGTGTTTGATAGCAAACTTCATTTTGACATCCATGTGGAAAACATAATCAACAAAGCATATAAAATGATGGGTTTTGTGATGAGATTGACTAAAGAATTCAAAAAAACCAGCTCATATTTAATATTATATAATACGTTAATCCGCTCACAACTCGAATACTGCTCTCAAATATGGAATCCACATTACAACATATACGCCGAAAAAATTGAAACAATTCAGAAAAAATACCTCAAGACTATGCAATACAGAACACAGAATCCCCGACTACCATACACTGACCTACTTAATAATTACAATCTATGCACACTAAAAGAGAGACGTACCCTATTTGACATGACAACACTACACAAAATAATCAATAGCACGTTTGACTGTCCAGCACTCGTTAGCTCAATTAACATACATGCACCACTCAGATGCCTAAGAAACAACTTGCTCTTCCTCCCGTCAACTTCAAACACAAATGCAGGATTTAGGAAACCAACCAACAGAATGTGCAATGAATACAACAAAACCTTTCTAGACACACACATCTTCTCCAAATCATTCACAGCATTCAAACACGAAATAAAACACATTCAAAAATCATCACCACAACACGCGATGACATAATAATACACATACTCTATTGAGATATTAATCATCTGTCATAACATACTACACCATCTCTTTTATTGAATTATGGCTCCTTAGTTTTAATTTTATTTTATTTTATGTATTTTTGTTTTTTTTTTCTCTTTTTTATCATTATGTTAATGTATAACTCTTGTTTCTCTATTTCTCGCCTCAATATTTATTTCTCGCCTCAATACTTATTTCTGTATAATTATTTTCTTATCTATTTCATTTCGTTTATGTTAATTTAAATTGATTTTTTTTTCTTCTTTACTTGTTTTGTCTTTTATTATTATTGTATTACTTTGCAAATTTTCACTTTCATATGTTTAAATTGTGAATACTGTAAGGTTGCAGATAAACTTTGAATTCTATGTTACTATTAGTTATATGCATATTTTCTGTAATTGTTTGTATTCCTAAATGAATAAATAAATAAATAAACACACATTTTCGATCTGCGCACCCACGTGACGAGTTCAAGTTGCTTTATGATAACACTATACTAATAGTTTAAATAATTTGCTCTTAAAATAAACTTCACTCGTTGTAGTAATGATGTTTGGCTCTATTGACTTATGAGTCCTCAACTGAGCTAGCCAATTTTATATATTCGGATACAGCGACATAGAAATAATGTACAAAACGATAAAATCAAACATGCCCTACAACTATCCACAAATTATAATTTGTACATAATGTAGTTATATTATAAATGAAAAATACGAATAACTTGGTTTTCGTTCTATAAATTTCATTGGTTATCGACGCGTTTCCGTCGTGAATCGTCACATCGTCAGAATAACCAATTAGAAATATTGGAAATAAATAGAGTAAAAAAGGATTCGCAAAAATTGCTCATCAATAAACAATTTTTTTTATTTATTTATTTATTTGGCAAAGAGAATGCCATGCCTTTACAGGGAAACCTAAACTGGCATGGCATTAAAAAGAACAACAAACATAATTACAAAGTAATACATAATCAACAAAATAATACACAATTTAAGAAATAATACACAATTTAAGAAATAATACACAATTTAAGAAATAATACACAATTTAAGAAATAATACACAATTTAAGAAATAATACACAATTTAAGAAATAATACACAATTTAAGAAATAATACACAATTTAAGAAATAATACACAATTTAAGAAATAATACACAATTTAAGAAATAATACACAATTTAAATACAAAATAATATTTTTTAACAGATTTTAATTATCTCAATAGAGACGAAGTTGGAATATTTATTGTAGGAGAACCGGGAAATCAAGGCACCTACAGGGCTTACGACCTGTCATCGGCTGGTTTACGTGATCACTTTATGCGCTTGCGCAACGTTCACCAATTATGCCTTTTAATGAGATCCCTATCAATTCAATTTTGAAAGTTCTATATATTGTAATACTGAAATTCTTTTCGCTTGAAAATAAGGAATTTTTACTACAGCCATCTATGGGTGAAATTATGAACAACAATCTTATTATTTTTATTTATTTTGTTGGAACGCCATCTATTGAGAGAATTGGTTTTTTTGTAAATAATGAAAGCTACAATTCATATATCTGAGGTGACAATGCATTTCGCATAGAAATCACCCCTGAATTGCGCCAGACTTATAAGGTCATTTTTGTCTTATTTACCTACTTGTACCAATGAAAAAAATGAAAACTAACAACTCCCGACAGGAAAAAAATCCAATGTTTGCGCATATGCAATAATAAAAATATTCGATTACTTACACATTGGTACAAGTAGGTAAATAAGACAAAAATGACCTTATAAGTCTGGCGCAATTCAGGGGTGATTTCTATGCGAAAAATGCATTGTCACCTCAGATATATGAATTGTAGCTTTCATTATTTACAAAAAAACCAATTCTCTCAATAGATGGCGTTCCAACAAAATAAATAAAAATAATAAGATTGTTGTTCATAATTTCACCCATAGATGGCTGTAGTAAAAATTCCTTATTTTCAAGCGAAAAGAATTTCAGTATTACAATATATAGAACTTTCAAAATTGAATTGATAGGGAAAAAAAAAAAAATCATTAAAAGGCATAATTGGTGAACGTTGCGCAAGCGCATAAAGTGATCACGTAAACCAGCCGATGACAGGTCGTAAGCCCTGTAGGTGCCTTGATTTCCCGGTTCTCCTACAATAAATATTCCAACTTCGTCTCTATTGAGATAATTAAAAAATATCTTTGACTCCCGACAGGGAAAAAAATCCAATGTTTGCGCATATGCAATAATAAAAATATTCGATTACTTACACATTGGTACAAGTAGGTAAATAAGACAAAAATGACTTTATAAGTCTGGCGCAATTCAGGGGTGACTTCTATGCGAAAAATGCATTGTCACCTCAGATATAAGAATTGTAGCTTTCATTATTTACAAAAAAACCAATTCTCTCAATAGATGGCGTTCCAACAAAATAAATAAAAATAATAAGATTGTTGTTCATAATTTCACCCATAGATGGCTGTAGTAAAAATTCCTTATTTTCAAGCGAAAAGAATTTCAGTATTACAATATATAGAACTTTCAAAATTGAATTGATAGGGATCTCATTAAAAGGCATAATTGGTGAACGTTGCGCAAGCGCATAAAGTGATCACGTAAACCAGCCGATGACAGGTCGTAAGCCCTGTAGGTGCCTTGATTTCCCGGTTCTCCTACAGTAAATATTCCAACTTCGTCTCTATTGAGATAATTAAAATCTGTTAAAAAATATCTTTGACTCCCGACAGGGAAAAAAATCCAATGTTTGCGCATATGCAATAATAAAAATATTCGATTACAAAATAATACACAATTAACAAAACAAAATAAAAAATACAAAATAATACACAATTTAAAAAATACAGTTTATGCAATACATAATACAATTTAAAAATAAAACATAAAATTCAGAAAATTGTTTTCACTGATATTGAAGACGTCAACTTCGCTCGACAAAATGTTGAACATTGAGACGGCTTTGTGTATTGGAGACTTGGCTAATAAATTCGTCCGACTGTATGACTGCAGAAACAACGCGTGATTTCTTCCTCTGATGTAATTAATAGGAGCATGTATGCCTATTTCGCAAAGTAAACTAGGATTATATACTAACCCATTTACTAGTTGGAAAAAGTATTTCAATAGACAAAATAATCTTCTGTTTTCCAAGGAGTTGTATCCAATCATACCTAATAAAAAAGCAGATGGATACAACCAAGGATATGTACCATACGTCCGAAGGTAGCAATATCTGAGAAATTTTTTGTGAACTCTTTCGATCATAATACAATATGTAGCCTCATATGGAGACCAAATAATTGAGTTTGTTTCGAGAATACTCAATACAAGTGTATTGTATAAAATTTTGATAGTTTGAAGGTCTTTGAATTTGTGGCAATGTCTTAATATGAACCCGAGCATTTTGTATCCTTTTGCAACTAATTTAAGGATATGCTCGTGGAATGTAAGTCTAGAGTCGAATACTATACCCAAATCTGTTGTTGTATTGACTCTTTCCAGAATATTGTTGCCTAGTTTATACGTAAAGTGAATAGGATTTTTTGATTTACTATAAGATAAAATATCTATATTTTTTATTGCCCATTCACCAATTGAGTCGATATCGGATTGAAAAAGATGGATTAGAAATTCTGGATTCAGGATTATAAATTGTTGTGAATAATTTAAGATCATCAGCAAAAATAAGATAATCTGCAAATTTAATGGTGTGACCAATGTCATTGATAAATAATAAAAATAGCAAAGGCCCCAAGATAGATCCCTGAGGAACGCCAGAAAAAACAGGAAATTCGGAAGAAATTGCACCATTGAAACTAACATATTGTCTACGATTTCGAAAGTAATCCACAAAAAAGTATATCATACCTTCCGAGAAGCCGAATTTACCAAGTTTCATCATAAGAATGTCAATGTCTACTCTGTCAAATGCCTTTTCAAAATCATAATAGGTAACATCAACCTGGTGACCCTTATCCATGTGTTTCGATATATATTGAGTAATATTGAGTAAGTTGCTGGAAACGGATTTTTTCGGTCTAAAGCCGTGCTGATTTTCATCTAAATGAGGTTGAACATGACTATAAATCTTTTCAAATAAAACTAATTCAAAAATCTTTGCAATTGCTGCTAGTACCGCAACAGGGCGATAGTTAGATATATTACATTTGTCACCTTTTTTAAATACTGGCGTTATTTTGGTTGATTTCCATAAATGAGGGAAATTTCCGGTAGATAAGCAAGTATTAAAAATATGGCATAACGGTTTTGTAAAATGATCAGCACAACCTTTGATGATAAAACCTGGTACTCCGTCGACTCAAATTGATCATATATATTCACCATTATTGTTATTCACCATAGTAATTATATGTAATTTAACAAGAAAATAATAATCGATTTTAATAATAAAAATTTAAAACCTCACATTATTTCGACATGGTCTTTCAAAATCAATACGCCTGTCTCTGTCTGCATTTCCTTCTGTAGTAATGTGAAATCCTGGCAACTAATAGCGAAGCAGATTGAAAACGAAATACCTACAATAAAATTCTCACGGGAAATAACTTGTGTATGTTTGTGATAATAATATTATTATGTATACAATCTCCTCTACTAACACAAGAACACAGAGTTTAATGACAGGTACCAGTGAACCGATTTTGGGTCAAATTTCGATTCAAGCAGACAAAAACATAATGCGATATACCTGTTATCCAACTGTCGATTCCTTCAAGAGAATTTATTTCTCTTAATAAATCAACAGTTGGTAAGCCAAGACGCGGGTACTTAGGAAGGAACATCTTATATGGCGTAGTGGACTTTTTGCATGCAAAAACCTACTTGCGGACTTCTCAGCATATATGTTCTTTACATAGGATGAGTTCAGGATTTGGAGTATAACATTTTGTGTATTTCCTCCCCCCTCCCTTATAATTTTTGATCCGCTTAATTCACACAGCTTAAAATTTCAGAAAACATAGAAAAGTTTGGACCTAATAAACTTTTATGCTCAGAATTTTGAATTTTTGTTTCAGTTAGGGGTTATTAATTCTTGAATTTTTACTTTATTTTTCCATATATCGCAGAACCGAATAGATAGAACACTGAAAGTTTCTATAATATATGCAACTTATTCACAATAAGTTCCAAGGTTTCTCAAAAAAATATATTAAGAAAAACTCTTTTTTTTGACATATTGAATTTTTTAGTCATCGTTTTTTGTTTAACTGCATTTTTTTTAAATATCGATAAACACCGAAACACCCCAACTAGAAAATTTAATTTTCTATATAAAATAAACACAATATACCTAGTACTTAGTACATCTCAAACTTTTCATACAATTTGTATGGTAAAATACACAATATCTACGGCGACTCTCAATAGTTTGATACTTTATCTCCATACATACATGACATCAAGCTTCATATGTTTTCATATTCTGGGTAGGAAAAAATGACACATCCATACTATCCTATTCAGACACCACATACTTGTTTAGTATGTGATGTCATATCTTAAAATATTCATAAATTTTGATTTAAGGGTTTATAGTTTGGTACGTATTCTTCAACTACACATACAATCGCCATCGACAGTTGGATCTCATAATATGTTACGTGTAACAAGTTTAAATTTTATTTCTTTCTGGAGTCTGCTCCGGACGATAGAGATGAGAACCCTATGTTCTATCGCGGGATTCACCCTTATGATTTGCGACGTTAGGGACATCGTCAGATGGTGGAACTGAAATGCGACTAGTTGTAGGAAAATCTTGACCAAAATTATCGTCCTTTTTGGCTCAATTGGCTGCTGATCCAAAGATCATGGGCTTGAATCCCGGTGGAGACACAGTTTTTAATTGTGTTTTTAGTCTGTATCTATGAGATGATTAATATTGTAAGTCTCCAGAATGTGGCAACTTGTTATTGGGTGCGTGTTAAATAATATTTGACATAGTACATGTTAGTTGCCCGAGATTTAATATAAAATAAATATTTCGTTTCTTTTCTCAGTGCCATGCCAGGTTATCCCGACGTTGGAGATTATTCTGGCGTATTTGTTCTGAGCTAACCGTAGCAACTCCTCCACTATAATATGAACTCTGATCCATTCTCCGATGTTTCAGCCAAAACATCTATCTCTTACCCACACCGCGACCACCCTAATTTTTATCCTTCCATGATGAGGTACAGCAGAGGCGACATAGTATAAAATACGACGATATACTTTGATCTTTTTGTCATTTAATATGCGCATGCGCGTCCGCCGTTACTTCAGTCGCCGTCCGCCAGGCGTGACGTTCTGACGTGTTAAGACGAACTTATCTATTTTTATTCGAGCAAACCAACGCCAACGCTTGAATTTCAAAATGTCGGATAACGAAATGATCAAGTTTATTTCATTAGTGCAAAAGAAGGAAATTCTATACGATTCTTCAAAGGGATGTACGCAGCAAGATAGATATTTAGCATGGGAGGAAATTGCATCACAAATGGATTGGACAGGTACCTATAACATATATACATAGATATAATAAAAATATTCACTAACGGTAGCCATTTTGATACAAAATCTTTACTTCAAACATCGCAATTACGTAATATATTATCTGTATCTAATAATTTTATGATTTTTTTTCCCATACAATATTTTTTTATAATTAACTTTGATAAAATAAATGACTATGGCGGGTTTTTTGCCATAAGGCAACATCTTTTAACTAATACAGACTACGCGAAGCTTCAAGAAATTATATTGTGTTTATTGATTTTATTTTCTATTTATTTATTTGTAACTTTCTGTGCATATCATTTTTTAACTGTTGCCTGACGGCAATTTTATTCAACCAACCAGAGTCAATTTTAAATATATAATACATGGTGTATCTACTATTTTTTCGGTTTATGTTTATATTACTTACTTTTTTATTAATTTGTGCGTAGTTAATTAATGAAAGTCATGTGTACTCATTTTTTTAAATATAGTATAAATAGTATACCTTGTTTAAATATAAAATATGTAGGTAGGTATCTACCTTTTGTAAATTTTGTAAAAACTTTTGATTTATGAGTTTTTTTTTATCTAAGAATGCCATTATGATTTGAGTTTATCATGATATAATATTCTTCTTCTTCTCTTCCTTGCCTCTTCTCAGTTCATCTGAGATCGGCTCTCCTTGTACGAAGTCTCTACGTCTTTCTTTCCCATGACATCTTACTGTATAACCGGTCCTCTCTCAGTTGCTTCTCAATGTTTGTCCACCAGCTGGCTTGTGGACGGACTCCAGCCCTAGGTGGTATGGGAATTCAGGGCCAGCTTGACTACGTGCTCGTCTCCCCTTCTATTTACGTGTCAATTCCATCGGAGCCTGCCATGGTTACTTTAAGTTTCTTCGGGATAGGCACTACCACGGATATGCTCATTCTTAATACTGTCCATTTTAGTGACCCCAGCGGACCATCTGATAAAATATAATGTTTCAAAAATAATAAATTTTATAATTAGTTATCAATATTTTATTGCCTCAGTTCTCGTTGTACAGAACAATTTAGAATGAAATATTAAGTGAAATTAAGTATAAGTATTTCTTTTTTTATAGCTGCTGAATGTAAAAAGAAGTGGAGATCTTTGAGGACCGCATGCGCCGGACATCATAAAGCCAAAAATAAACCTGCTGGAACCACACGCAAGAACTGGCACTTGGCGAAACCAATGGCATTTCTAAGTGAATATTTAAACCACACATCAACTGACCCAAAACCAGCTGCCACAGAAACTGATGTGTCAGATGCTCAGGATGTACGAATTTCTAACGAATCTTGCTCCGAACCCAGTTCAACCTGTATGCAAGTGTCCAGAGAAGAAATTGGAAAGACAAACAAGAGGTTTAAACCTTCGTCAGATGACGAAATTAACACATCAACCGATCAGTCCAACAAACAAGAAGATGAAGTTTCAAGATTAAAAACTCCCGCAGAACAATTAGTCGAACCTATGATAAGTTATTTCAAGAGCCAAACTCCGGAGTTTACTGAAAGTGAACAAGCATTTATAGCTTTTGCCAGAGGACTGCTTCCAGACTATAAACAATTACCAGAACGGAAAAAGCGAATATTTAAAGAGAAAATGATGTCTACTTTATACGCATTGGTTGACGAAGATGATGAACAATCTTAAAGTATTTTTTAACAGATTTTTTAATTATCTCAATAGAGACGAAGTTGGAATATTTACTATAGGAGAACCGGGAAATCAAGGCACCTACAGGGCCTTACGACCTGTCATCGGCTGGTTTACGTGATCACTTTATGCGCTTGCGCAACGTTCACCAATTATTCCCCCTTAATGAGATCCCTATCAATTCAATTTTTGAAAGTTCTATATATTGCAGTACTGAAATTCTTTTCGCTTGAGGAAATAAGGATTTTTACTACAGCTATCTATGTGTGAAATTATGAACAACATTCTTATTATTTTTATTTATTTTTGTTGTAACGCCATCTATTGAGAGTTTTTTTTTGTATTCCAACCAACTCATCTCTATTGAGATGAGTTGGTTGTCTCAACTTCGTCTCTATTGAGATAATTAAAAAATCTGTTTAAAAATATCTTTGACTCCCGACAGGGGAAAAAAATCCAATGTTTGCGCATATGCAATAGGTAATAAAAATATTCGAATCTTAAAATAGTCATTTTCATGATTTATTTTTGATTTTTAAAAAAGCTATGAGTGTTTATTAAATTTATAAAATAAAATATCTTTCTTGTGTTGTTATTATCATTCGAAAATAGATTTGTACTCTCCACACTATGGAATAGTAATGATTTCACAATTTGTAGGCATGTACCACCTACCTGTTAGTTGTCCGAGAAGTACCTACCTTATATTTTTATTGACAAACTTTTATTTTTTAACATCTCAATAGAGACAAAGTTTGTTGGTTTTGTCAATTCACCTGAAAATAAGGAACTATACTATTGCCATCTATGAAGTAACGGAAAAGCCTTTTTTGTAACGCCACCTATTGAGAAATTAGTTTATTTGTAAACAATGAAAGCAATAGTCCTTATAAATGAGAATTGTTACACACTATCAAATATATCATCATCATTGGCTCTACAGCCCGTTGTGGGCCTTGGCCTCCTTCAGAATCCGTCGCTATTCCTCCCTGCATTCTGCGGCTCTCTTCCAGTTGGTAAGGTCCAGCGCTCGTACATCAGCCTCCACATCGTTCAGCCATCTCATTTTTGGTCTGCCTCTGCTTCTTCTTCCGTCTGGTGTGGTGTTTAAAACCTTGTTGGGAGTACGATTGCAGTCTTCTTATTTTGATGAACTATATAGAACTTTCAAGAATTAAATTGATAAGGGAACTCAATAATAATGCATAATTGGTGATCACGTAACCAACCGATGACAGGTCGTAAGCCCTGTAGGTGCTTCGAGTTTCTGGTTCTTCTACAATATCCCAACTTCGTCTCTATTGAGATGTTAAAAAAAAGTTTGTCAATAAAAATATCATTTGACTCCCGAAAGGGAAAAAAATCCAATGTTTGCGTATATGTAATTAAAAATTATTCGCTTTATAAAATTAAAAATTTATGTACACTTCCCGTATGTCCAATATATTAACAAGAGCCTTGATGATGTTATATATTTGTTTTTAATATCTATAGGTATTCTTAATGCCTGATGTTCAAAATTTAAGTTTAAAAATAATTTCCAAATATGTTTAAATATAACTAATTATTTGAAGTTTTATTAATTTTCCTTTAATTTTAACTTAATTCTATGTATGTGTAAAATAGTATAAACAACGACAATATTTGACGAGCGTTATACAATGTGTATATTATATGAAAATGATTCAATTCATTAAGATGATTTAAGTATAAAGCTAATAGTACATATGAGATAAGAGATGTATTTTGAAGAAGAATATGCTGTTGGTTATCTTGTCTTGCAGTCATGGTCTTGTGAGATTTGCGAGACAATGGGGACAGGAAGGACTGAAGGGAAGGGACGGAGGGAGGGGTCAGAAGGGACGGATGGGACTAATTTTTTAGAAACTTTCGTATGTACGTTAATTTTTATTGTATTGGATGTTTTTTAACAGATTTTTAATTATCTCAATAGAGACGAAGTTGGAATATTTATTGTAGGAGAACCGGGAAATCAAGGCACCTACAGGGCTTACGACCTGTCATCGGCTGGTTTACGTGATCACTTTATGCGCTTGCGCAACGTTCACCAATTATGCCTTTTTAATGAGATCCCTATCAATTCAATTTTGAAACTTCTATATATTGTAATACTGAAATTCTTTTCGCTTGAAAATAACGAATTTTTACTACAGCCCTCTACTAGAAATTATGAACAACAATATTATTATTTTTTATTTATTTTGTTGTAACGCCATCTATTGAGAGAATTTTTTTTTTTTTTTTTTTTTTTTTTTTTTTTTTTTTTTTTTTTTTTTTTTTTTTTTTTTTTTTTTTTTAAATATTCCGGTTCTCCTACAATAAATATTCCAACTTCGTCTCTATTGAGATAATTAAAAATCTGTTAAAAAATATCTTTGACTCCCGACAGGGAAAAAAATCCAATGTTTGCGCATATGCAATAATAAAAATATATTTGTATTGGATGTTTTTTGGATATTCTGAATTTTTCGCAACAAATATACAGTTCTAAAACTACAAAAACGATTTTCTTGATGAGTTAGCTAATTGATTTACTTATGATCCCGAGTAACGGCGGGTATAAACAACTATGTATGTAGTTAAAATAATTATCAATAAGTAATTACATTTTTGATTTTATTGCAACACACAAATTAAAAAGTCGTTGTATAAAATTATATCGTGTTCTCTTTCTAGTCAATTGTGTATTGCGCATGCGGGTTATTCTCATTAATTGCGCATGTGCAGACGGTATTGCCTCAGGCCTCAGTCGACGTCCGCTACGCGAGACGGATAGACACGTGGGGATGTACTTCTTTTAATAATTTGCTAACGCAGGTATATTCGTTTTGTGCAAGATGGCGGAAGCAGAAATAATATTAATATCGATAATTAAAAAAAAGGATATTCTGTACGATATGTCCAAGGGAAGCAGTATACAAGAAAGAAATTCGGCGTGGCAGGAAGTTGCAAAGGAAATGAATTGGCCAGGTATTTTAATATACACCTATTCATTTTAATTTTACTTTGTATATGAATATGTAATTTTATTAATTAATCAATTTTAATTAACTTCCGTTTGGTTTTCTCTGCCTACCCCGTGATTGACATGGTGTGATGGTACGTATGCATGTTACTACCACATTACAATGATTGTCACTGAACATTTTTTGATTTCATTTTTCTTTCAAATATTATCAATTAGAAATTTTCTTTTAGAAAGATTTTTGTTTTTACTCTCCACTACTAGTAGTAGAGAGTCAACTTCTCAACGGGTATCATGTAGAGAGTGCACACTTTGAGTTTCGTCGTGATAGGTAAAGTGCATAAAACTAAATCTGATTAGTTTTTTTTGTATCCTCTCTGCAGCCCAAACTATAAGTCCGATTGACTTCATATTGGAATCATTATCAACTTAGAGATGATTAGTTTTTCATAGATATCCATTATTTTTTTCTAAGATATCTGTCAAAATTTTCAAAATGCTATCACGGTCTGAAAAGTACATATAAAAACATTTTTTTTTTCAAAAATACAGTAAATTTTATTGTATTTTTGAAAAACATAGAAAAACAAAAAATGCATTCATGAGTTGTCAACCTTCAAAGATAAAAGTCAATGTCTGTTATATTTAGTGTGAAAATGCACCACGCCATCTTCCTCACAGGCTAATAGAACCGAACACCACATTCTTCTGTATTGACATATCCATCACATCATCAACAATAATGCATCGTCTATTGCTAAAGCAAATTTTTACCTTAATTTCTCAACAGGTATCGAGTGTAACTATACGTCGAGTTTCGTGATAGTGTATTGTGTGTACTTATGGTGTATTATGAAAACTTTTGTCCCCTGAAAAACTAATATTTTTTTAGGAATTTAATAGAAATGACTTCATAAAAATGCATTATGGATTGTCAAAAAAATGTACGCTAACCATGTAGTGTAGAGTTTAGTGTTGGCCACAACCTACTAATTTTTTAAATTAAATAAGTTATTTTTATTTTATATATTTTTCCTTGAAAAGTAATGTACGGCTAGATAATAAAACGTTTGTTTCAGTTGAAGAATGTAAAAAGAAATGGAAGAGTCTGAGGGCATCTTACTCCCGGCACTTGAAAGAAGTGAGTCAGCCAGGACCTACCAAAAATGTCTGGCATTTAGCGAAAGCAATGTCGTTCCTTTGTAAACACATGAGCTCGCTCATGTATGGATGCAAGAGGGATCCCACAATTGACGAATGTCAGGTCGCTCAAGAACAACGTGTCTCCGATCAATCGTGGTCTGAATCCAGCTCAACGAACTTCCTCAGCAACGATTCAAGCTACTTGAAAAACTCCAAGACATCCAAGAGGATAAGGTTGTCAGAACCTTCAGCATGTGACGAATTGAATAATTCATCTGGTCAAATTGATAAAGTAAATGTACAAGGCACTTCAAGATTACAAACTCCAGCAGAAAAACTAGTCGGTCCAATGATAGCTTATTTCAAAAGTCAAACTCCAGAATTGTCAGAAAGTGAACAAGCGTTCATGGACTTTGTTAGAGGATTACTTCCGGAATACAATCAATTGAGTGAAAGAAAAAAACGTTTATTCAAGAAAAAAGTTATGACTAGTCTTTACGCATTGGTTGATGAGTGACTGAACGAAGAATTCATCTTTTAAAATTTTTGAGCATTTGATTAGGATTTTAAGAAGAAATTAACCATTTTTCAAATGACTGGTTATCTTCAAAGCCATATATTCTATAACATGTGATGGGTTCAAGTTGCCCAGTGTATCTGTCTTTTCCTTTAGTCCTTGGCGTCTCCTTCTTTCAGTCAATACTTGTTTGTCCAAATCATTAATATCTATTTTTATAACATATTGTATATTCTAATTCTAGAATTCTTTAGAACATGTACCTATGTACTTCTTAACACGTGCTTCTCAATATGTGATAAATGTATGCCTCTAGTACTGGTTCTCCAGCCGTATTTGTCCACTGCTGGACATAGGCCTCCCTCATAATTCTCTGTCTTGGGACTTTTGCATCTAGTCATCAGCAACCCTCTTTATATCATCGGAGCATCGCGTAAGCGGTCTTCCTCTACTTATCTTGTCCTCGCGTGGCCTTCATTCCAAAATCTTCTTGGTCCATCGTTAGTTCTTTATTCTAGTGATATATACCACCCATGACCACTTCAGCTTTGACACTCTTTACTCCTGCGACGTCAGTAACTCCTGATAATCTTCGTATGTCTGAGTTTCTCACTCTGAGATTCAGCATGACTCTTTCACGTTTTCGCTGTGCCACTTTTGGTTTTCTAACGGTCGTTTTCGTAAGTGTTAGTGTTTCTGCTTCATATGCCATGACTGGGACCATACATTGGCCATACATTTTGTAGGATGTTTGTTACTGGTGAAGAATTCACTAAGATTACCATGGGCAGGCCATCCAAGACAGATTCTTCGTTGAATCTCCGTGGTCTGGTTATCTCGGGAGAGGATTATATTGTGGCCGAGATTTCTATACGCTTACCTCTTGTTTGGTTATTTATTGTTATAGTGCCACCAAGACCAAATTCGTCATAGCTTAGTTTTTTCAACACATAAAGAGTCACACCTTTTTAGTTTCTTCCATGAGCTCTACATCATTCTTTCTTCATCAGCATTCCTTCGTTTAGTAATGGTCATAGGCCTACCCTGAGACCTCCACAGCTCCCTATCTTGGGCTGACCACATCCTTGTTTGAGGTCTTCCAATACTTCTTTTGCCCGTTCTAGGTCTTCGTTTCAGCACTTTCTTAGTTCACCTGGATTATGTGATTCAGGCGACATGCCTTGCTTAGCTACACTTTTGGTTGGCAACCTTTTGGACAGCGTCGGTTATTTTGGTTTCCTCCCTTTTCCACTAGTTAGTTTTTCTATCTCTTAACGAAATACCCAGCATTCTCCTTTCCATGGCTATTGTGCTTAATTATGAATTATTGTTTGGCGTAATGTTATCATCTCAAATCTCCATCGACAAAATAAATACGCTCTAGAAGACCCAAGAAATTCAATATAAATAGTGAATGAAATGATAAGATTTCAAATATCCAGTAGATCGAATAGATTGGCTGTGATTTGATATATTATGTACCACGTTATATTTTATAATTAATACTATAAATAAATTTTAATGTTAAAAACCTTTTTTTTTCATTGTTTCCCTCCAATTATATCAGTTTAAATCATACTATGAAAAATATTATTGGTGTCCAATTTAGTAAACAGTTTTCAAATTATCATTTCATATATATTTTTTAATTTACAAAATTTTAAAGAATGATCAAATTGAATCCAAATCAAAATAAAATGATTCGTCATTCTTAGATAATTTTTTTTAACTATTGCTTCCCTGGAAAAACTGGTGTAAGAAATTTTCGTTTGGCAAAAAGCTCGCTACTTCCGGAAAGGATGTAAAGAAATTTTAAATAAATAGTATCTTTCTTCTTCTTCGATGGCGCTTCAGCCCAAATCGAGCCTTGGCCTTCAACAAGCGCCTCTAACCTCTTCTATCCTCAGCCGCCGTTCTTCAGTTAAGGATCTGCAGGAGCTGTACTGCATCTCTCCGTATGTCATCCTCCCATCTCAGTCTTGGTCTCCCTATCTTCCGTTTACCTCCCGGGTGACCAATTATGTTTTTTTTTTTGCGTAGTCGCGTGTTTGGCATTCTCTGTACATGGCCAGTATGGAGTTCGCGAAACTACTTCCACGCCGGAGAACGTTATAGGACCCTAAGGTCCTGTTCATCCCCAGCACATCCGCAACGTCGGGCAAAACAAGTAATCCACTATCCAGTGATTTTTAACCACTATCCCCGAGAGTCCAACCTCAATGTAACCTGGGGTGCAAGTCTGATTCAACCGGCGAAATCAAAAACCTCGTGATTACCCATATCATGGATATAATTATCATATGGAGTTCTATGACAACTAAAGATATTATAGAACTCCATATAATAATTATATCCATGATATGGGTAATCGTGATGGTTTTGATTTCGCCAGTTGGACCCCCGACTTACCCACCTGGGATGTAATGATTCTTAACAAGAAATTAAAAAAAAAATGTGGAAAACTTTTTTAGTTTTCTTCATGTTGAAATGAAGATTTATTACATTCATTTTATTTTATTTCGTTTTACAGAGTACAAACAGTCAAATTCATATAATATATACAAAAAATGAGCTACCAGCATATAGACCAGTGAAGACTTAATTAATCAATGAATAAATAACTCAAGAAATAAATCAACCAATAAATAAAATAATGGACAAATACTCAATTAAACAAATAACAATAGAAATGAAATTAAATGAAGTAATAAATAAATCAAGAAATAAATAAATTTATGAACAAATAACAATATAAATGAAATAAGTGAAGTTATAAATAAATCAAGAAATAAATCAACTAATAAATAAATTAATGAACAAATACTGTCAATTTGAAACACATAATGTTAAACGCAGATGTTTTTAATAGCAAACAAATTCAAATACAACACATACATAATCTATTGGGAAACAATATAAATGGTGCCTACTTAAACAATTACACTTTGTATACTTACTTACTTACTCAGCCTCTTCTTGAGTCCAGTATTGGACAAAGGCCTCCCGCTTGGACTTCCACTGGTCTCTATCCTGTGCCATTCTTCACCATTCAGGACCTGCCTTTTTGATGTCATCGGACCATCTGGTCTGGGGCCTTCCCACGCTTCTGCTTCCCGTTCTTGGCCTCCAGTCCATCACAATTTTGTCATCGTCCATCTGACATCCGAGATACATGACCCGCCCAACTCCACTTTAACTCCGTTATTCTTTTGTCAAGTTTGTATGATATACAAAGATGTTAAATTTTATCTAAATATCAAATGCGTGACTGTCTACGGTAGATAATACACAACTTCTGAAAGGTTTAGAGCTCTAACTGGTCGGGAAGTAAGTGAAAAATCATTTGCAAAATTCCAGTAAGGACAGACAGGCAAAGTAAAAAAAAATAAATAGAGAAGAATAAAAGTGTGTTAAAACCAATGAAAAATAATTTTTATTTTATTTTTCTGTCGAAAGCAGATGGGATTTTATTTTTGAATTTAAAATTATTAAAAAAAACTCTTTTTTAATATTTTTTATATTAAAAAATATAAAATTCGAAAATTGAATAAAAAGGATAAGCGATCCGAAAATAATGTTCTCAATATCCAGGGTTGTACATTGTACAGGTGATAAATAAAAATCGTTTTATATAGCAGCATGTTCCACAAACGATGGTAATTCTAAATTTATTCTCTGAACGCCAACTTTCTTATAATGTATGCTACAATGTACATAGTTAATAACACCACGAATAAATTTTACTATGGGTATTTTTATTTTGTTACTTTTTCCTTATACTTCTGCGTTGTGGAGAGAAATGATTTCGTATTTTCAAGATAAAATTCGCAAGGAATATAATATTATGTAGATACTACTGCGAGTTTCGTTGTGATAGCCTACATATTATTACAAAATATGATACAAACGGCTTACAAAATATGCAATTTTCACTATCCGCTACTATGAAATGTGGGGAGTTACGACTTTACAATTTTGAAACGTATTTTTTTTCATCGATTTTTCAACAGGTATCATGGAGAGGGTGCGTAAGTACTGCCCGACATAATGTCTCTTTCACTCTGATCTGTAAAATAAAATGCACTCGTGAAATGCAATGATTTACCGAGAAAAAAATGTGAAAACCAGAAATCCATTGAATTTTTTTGTCAGTGTATGTATGTATGTATGAATATTTTATATAGGCTATGTTTCTCGAACAAAAGTATCAGTAATAGTATAGTTAAGATACTTTGATTTCATAAAATTGTGCAATACTTTTGGATGTTTCATTGAAATCTAATGCTGTCAAACGACACAATTTTAAACAATTTTATGAAATTAAAGTACCTACCTACTTATTTTAACTATACTATTACTGATACTTTTGTTGATAGAACCCAACCTTAGATGTAAAAAATAAATGCATTTTCATACACTTAGTGTAACCAATAAGCATATTAACAAGTTGAAAAAATAAAATTTTCACAGTATAAAATATATAAAATCGACAAAAACAAGAAAATATTCAAATTTACACAAAAATACAAAGAACGCACACAATAGCTTAAAAGAACTTTTCCTTAATGTATTCAACACTTAGGCGACAAGACCAGATGCTTCCTTCACACATTCTGGCAAATCATTAAACAGTTGAAAACCTTTGTAATACACGTAATTTTGTGTACCTGCCAGGTTAGTCTGAGGCAATCAAGTATGCAGTTGCTATATATGTAATTATAAACCCGCATCAGTTTTTTTTTTAATGAATATGTCCTTGTTAAACAAGTACATATTCATCTTCCTACGTTCCCTAAAATAAGCAAATAAATGCATGTGAACGAAATCGGTCGAGGCAGGATTCGAACTCGCGACCACTGGATTACTAGCCCAGCGCGCTAACCGCTCTGCCATCGACCCATCTAAATTACCAAAGGTAGATCAACTAGTCCTACAAATATAATAAATTAATAAGTTCCAATCTTGCGAATAAATTCGAATCCTGGCACGACCGATTTCTTTCATCCTTACTACAAGCATTTATGCTTTGTTAGGTAATATATCAGGATATATGTATTTGTACTTACTTGTTTCGAGGAAATATTTATTCTTTTTTTTTAAATAAATAAACATTCACTGGCACCTTTTCACACAGGATTAAAAAAAACAATTATTTCAGAAATAGTTCGATATATTGATAATAAAAATTATAAATAAAAAACCATCTGACTACCCAACTTTGCAACTATTTCGTGATTTTCAAGTTCCATCTTTTAAAAATATTTATAAAAAAATGTGCTATTTCAAATACATAAGGACATTGGAAGGTCGCACCATGCCTTTGTACGTGTGGCGAGTGATATAGTGGGTCAAAATATAGTGGGTCATCTGTGTACCTCGTTAACACATACAAGTTTTGCATAGCACTACTACACTTACAATGGGGTGGGGTGGTTCAACCAACTTGAAACAGATTTGAGACTGGCAATTGATTATAATGATTTTAAAAGAAAAATAAAGAATAAATAAAACTTATTATTTGACTAATATGTAAATTATATTAACTTCTTTTTGTATAGATTATAATTATGTTTATATACTATTTTGTGACTTCTGTATTAAATTTTCTCCTTTACACACGAGTGCTTGCGCTCTGTTAAAGGGAAATATGTTTTTTCTTACTGTGCATCTTTTCTATATAGTTTGATTGTTTTATATTTTGTATATGTATTGTGAATTTAATAAAAATAAAAAAAATATCTTTACAACAGTATTTTTTGTCACTTCATATAGTCGCTCTCGAGCTAGCTAGCCCTGTGTCAGTGTTGTTGAAGTGGATCCACTAGTCTCACTAAATATAATAAATGAATAAACATTCACTGGTACGTAATTAAATAGGAAGTTATGAAATAACAATTATTGTTATAGTATATTTTAATGCGATTTTCGCTTCTTCAGATGTAAAATGTTAATTGAATCTAAATACATAATTCATTAAATATACTTAATAAACTTGTTTGTTGGCTAAGCGGGATAATATCTAACAAAGATATGGAGATAACTCATTATTTTTTAATTCTTTTTTGGATTAGATCGGCCTTTTAATTGAAAAGATATCATATAACATACTGAAGTTTGTATCTTGTAATTATTTATATAGAATATCTTATTATACAGGGTGTCCCAGAAAGTACAATCAAGCGGATGTCTAGAGGTAGAGCACCCTGGGGGTACCATAATACCCATATAATGTTTCGCGATTTTTTGTACATTTCAGTTATGATTTTTTTCCTGTTTTTTTTGTCAAACTTTTTCTATCAAGAGATGAATTATCGAGATACATGCTAGATATTTTTTTCAAAATAGGTGAATAGTATACCTGGCAGACACAAATACTAATCTATTGTGGGCCCATCTGATGCCATCGCGCCCATGAAAAATGTTGAATCTCAAAATTAGTTACAATTCTAAATTTTAGAAAATTTTGAGGACGATTTAATCAAAATATTTATATGAAAATTTCGTCCAACCTTTTTTTGGGCCCATCTGATACCATCGCGCCCATGAAAAAATGTTGAATCTCAAAATTAGTTACAATTCTAAATTTTAGAAAATTTTGAGGACGATTTAATGAAAATATTTACATGAAAATTTCGTCCAACCTTTTTTCAAAAACTTTCCGATTCAATTAACTATTTACCCTGTAAATTTCATTGTGCCATCTCTACGGCGTCATACTTAAACTTGTTACAAAAGACAAAATGGCGATATCTCACGTAGAAAAATTTTGATGAAGCTCCAAATAAAATATATGATGAAAAATATCACATTTTTTTTAAATAGATACATTTACAAATGTTGATTTTTGGGAATATATACATTTTGGGAATATATCTATACATTTTGGGAATATAATATGTAACAAATAAAAAATGTAAATATATTTTCCGCAGAACATGCGCATTTATTTGTTATGCCATAATTTAAAATTGTTGTTGGTAAGTATATATATAATTTGTTTTTATTTACAAAAATAACAAAACCCTTAAAGCTAGTTTTTTTTATTTAAATTTAATATCGATATTCTATCTATACATTTTTGGATAATTCAAAGCATTTTTTTGTAATTTCAGTTTTTTCAGGCGCCAGCTGATTTTTTTTAATTTTAAACAGGAACATTATACATTTAGAAATGTTTCAGCCAAAAATAAGTTACATACAATTATAATATAATATCATATAAAGATATCTATTTTGATACAACAGTGTTAGCTTTAAATATATTTTTTTTTCAGTTCTTTTCGACTAAGTAATATTTATTTCAAAACATACAGTTGCAACATTTAAATATGAAATAAAAAAAAAAAAATAATCAATAAAACGAAATTATTGGCACATTTTCACAGTTCAATAATTTCTTAAATTGGCAATTTGTAATAAAAATTAACAATATGTTTAACGATTTCTCCCAACCAATTAATGTAATGTTTAAAGATTTAACATTTCTTGTAGAAGTCATTTACTACAATTACTTTTTACAAATTATTTTGTGTTGTTTATTGTAAGTAGTACCTAATGGATTGCAATTCAGCAATCTCTTCCAACCAATAAAATATATATATCAAGAGTTGATACCCGATATTGCAATATAAATGTATTATTTTTTTTCAAATGATTTTTTGTTTTATTGAATTAAAAATATATTATAGCTGTACATTATAAATATTGTAGGTACAATAAAGCAAGAGGATTGCTATATGGCAATTTCTTCCAATCAATATAGTAGGTAAATAACATTTGGTGTAAACGATACCTACTGATTTTAATATGCGATAAACGTTTTTTAATAGTTGAAATTTAAAATTGTATTTTTAAACGTAAAGGGCACAAAATATGACATAATCCTTACATTTAAGAATGACATGTTTATTGGCAGTAGTGAAATATATTGAAGTCAAATAATATATTCAACGGATATTGCCACACGATTGAATATATAAATATATTATTTTAATAACAGTGAATGATATTGTAGTTATGTAAATTTAATTTCCTGTTAATTTTATATTGTGTATATTAAAAGGTGCTTGACAAAGACCGTTGTGGGAATTTTTCATTAATAATATTCATCCTGTTTTTGTAGTTTTTAAGTTGTGAGTTTATTGCAGAATGACAATTTACAAGAGAAGCAAAAATTACGATATTCGTTTTCTTTTTGAAGTTGGTAATTGAACTCAGGAAACCGATAGAGAAGCCAAACGACATTTCACTATGCTATGTGGATGGCTGTTTAAAATTATTTATGTCAAATAATTCAGTCTAACGTATTCCATCTTATAAAAAGAATTTTAATTCGTTTGATTTCTCAACCGGCGTATTAAGTTCGATTTCCGACAAGGGGAAAATAATAAAAAAATATTTCGCAATTATTGCTGCTCTGTACTGGAAACAAGTTATTTGAAAAAATCTGCCGTTCGGCTTATAACTCGACAATTATTATTGTAAATGGTGCAAGGAAATTTTATTGTATTTAAAAAATGCATGAAAAATTATCATAATAATCTAAAAATGTCCAGAACGCAAATATTATTCATCAAATTGAATATGAAAATCGCATATTTTTTATTAAGATTGCTTAAAAGTAGGTGGCACATTGGTAATAAATTATTGTCAATGACAATTTATATGAATTTTTCAAAGTTGTCAAGATAAAAGTACCATAATATAAAGAAAGAATTAATTTATACAGAGGTAATTTATCTGTTTTAAAGGAAAGTAAACAAAAAAACTAATTATATTTTTATCCATTATTATCGATTACATGAACTAAAAATGTACGAAGGTACCTTTACTCAATGTGTTTTTATGGTAAAAGAAATAAATTTTATTAAAATTAATTTAAATTTTTTGATGTAATTTAAAAAAAATATTACTGAAGATTAATTGGGTACCTACACAATGTATTTCATATCACAGGTAATTTCATGTAGAATGAAGTCAGACAAAACAAACATTGTGTAAAATATTTTTAAATGTTCACTGTATTTTAATTTAACATGAAAATAAATTATTATGTGAGTTGGTACTTCGTTTTATTTATTTATTTTTTAATTTAAAAGACATTGACTATATTTTATACTATGTTGATGAATAAAAAACTTTTTAAACTGTAAATAAAAAGTCAGCAATGGATCAATTATTTCCATTTGAATAAGCTTGTAAATTTATAATTAATTTTTTGTTACAACTCATAAAATTCTATAAAAAATATCGATTTCAATTAAAAACAATATATTGTAATTGAATATTTTTTTTCAAAAAAAAAAATAGAAATATAAAAATACACTTAGGTATAATTTTCTTTTGAATAATATATAAATTTATACATATATTATTCAAAATAAATATTTCGAAGCTAAGTATACAACTGGTTTATTACCGGTTATTAAAGCGAATACTTGAGGCGTAAAATGATAATCAACATACATTTTTTTATCATAGAACGGATTTCAAGTGCTTTTATATCAATATTTGAAAAAAAACGAGAAATATAAATTAAGATAGATACTTGAAAATATAGGGGCTTCGTTTCTACGGAAATCGATGGTAAATGCAGTCATAACGTATTTAAAATATTACGACTCGCGAGAGAGAGTTACATTATAAAATAAGTTGCATTATACATTTTCTACTGCACTCGTAAAATATTAAAAAAAACCGTTAGGTAAATTAGCAACCACATTTTATTCATTATTAAATGTAAAATATTTTACTGCAGTTCAGTGAGCCCCTTATACTTAAAAATATCCAAACATTTTTTATTCGGTTTAATTATTAGGTATTTTTCTAACAATATTCTTGACTTATAAATTATATATGAATATAATCCTTTGACATATAATATATTATGTACATAATCGGATATCTTAGTAGGAATTTTTATTTGGTGCTGTGTTTAAAGTTGATAATAATTAGGTATTTAAAATAACACTTTCGTAGCCAACGAAATAATCATTATAATAAACTAAAATAAAATTGCATACGTAATTTATTTTTGATATGATAATGTTCATATTAACGGTAGTGCTCATAAAAATTACACACGTGTGTAGCAATTGAAACTTATGGATATTTCACTTGCGTATCAAATTAAATTACATTTATAATATTGTATTTAAAGTAGACATTACTAATAGAAAGAAAAAAATATATTTATCAACATATATATGTTAAAGTATTCATTTAATTTCTTAAAAATTGTTTTAACACGCACCCCAATAACAAGTTGCCACATTCCGGAGACTTACTATGTTTATTATCACACAGATCCAGACTGAAAATGCAATCCAAAATTTTTCATTCTCCGGGAATCGGACCCGGGATTTTGAATTAGATTTTTTATTCGGAGTATTATTTTACTCATTAGTTTTTATTTTGATGTGCAAATTCTCTATCAGTCTTCATTAGGTATTTGTCGAACAGGTGTGCAATTTCATAAGCAGTTAATATTAAAATAACAATTGAAGCCTTTAATAAATACATAATTGGGTACCTAAAGTACAATTTTATAAAAGTTTATATTCTCACTAATGTTTTTAACAGTCCAACGTTTTGTTTATTTTGATAATGACTAAAAAAATCGTAAATTAACACTACGCAAGAATTAAATGATGTTACTAATAAAAGGAATAGATTTACTTGGAAAAATAGTAATAACTAAGAAAATTTGACATTGAAAAACATAATGACTGACAAAAACTTATCAAATATATATAATTCAATGCAACCAATGGCTAATTTTTGCTAATTTATTCTACTTTATTTGGCGTTATCAATCAGTATACAGATTTAACTTTTATGGTGATAACAAGCAGCCTTCTTATTGATAGTAGAACGTTAGAAGATACAGACGGGTAAAATATTTTTCAATAACATATAACATCATTTGTAGCAAAACAGAACATCAAAAATACAATAACTAAGTACTGTGCAAACAATTTAAGAAAAAAGATAAAATTAAATTAAATAGTGTCAAAACGAAGATGATGTTAAGAATAAGAATAATATATTTTTTTCTAATTGTAATTGTCAACTGTTAACTATTCAAAAAATGCCATTTTAACTATCAAAAAAAAAAATACACAAATTTTAAATTGAGTTTCGGTAGTAATTTGAAATTATAATTATTCATGTTTGTGGTAAATTCGAGTTTCACCAGAAATTGTGCTTCGATATTTTTTACGTGGTCAATCATTAAGTTTAACCATAAATTAGCCTTCGACAAATTAATAACTTGCATAATTGAATTTCACCAGAAATTATCTTTCGCCAAATCAACATAATTTAATATCATTTTCTGTCTTTGTCGTTTATAATAAATATCTTTTAGTTTCATTAAATATTATCCTTCGAAAAATAATTATATGAAAATCATCTGACAAATTAATATAATATGGATAATTTTACATAATCGATTTTCACCAAAAATTATCCGTCGACAAAATATTATATGGATACTTTAATATCATTGATTTCCACCAAAAATAATCCTTCGACAAAATATAACATGGATAATTTTACATCATTGCTTTTCACCAAAAATTATCCTTCGACAAAATATTATATAATTAAAATATTATATCATTGATTTCCACCAAAAATAATCCTTCGACAAAATATTATATGGATAATTTTACATCATTGATTTTCACCAAAAATTATCCTTCGACAAGTTTAGAATTTAAACACATGTACTGCCTCAAAGGCTAAAGAAATATACATAATATCTTTTGATTAACACACCAATCAGCAACTCAATAGACACAACATAATACAACAATATAATTATATATCACATAATATTAGCAATATGTAAGGTATACATGAAGACACATTACAAGTGTGTGAAAACGGATTTCACGTGGAAATCGTGATTCCGTTTCACATAACATTATCGTTTAACAAAAACTATCACATTCATTTAAATATTTATTATAACACATTAATTTTATACATGGAATATTTATATTATTAATTTGCAGGGCGAACTCGCTAAAAAATTAAAAATAAATACTTAAATATTATGAAATTGGTAAGCTATTAATGTAATAATGAATTTTTTTATAGGTATTCAATACTTAATCAAACTATTAACTTCTAACATAAAAAAAATACTACAAAATTTGTGATTTCAGAAAATGGTAATATTTGATAAACAGAATAATTGCAGTGTATTTTTTTTATAAATTAAAATATATTTGGATTCAAATAATTAAGAATATAGTTTAGATTATTTTCTCCTATTTTATTATATTATGCAAGTGAGATATGGATATGGATACCAAACAGAACCGCGAATATATCAAAATGGTGATAAATAGTCCTAAAAGTTTTTTTTTTATGAAAAGCTTAAATAAGACGAACAATGTCAAATAATAATAAATACGCACCCAATAACAAGTTGTTACATTTCGGAGACCCAAGGTATATATCGTTTCACAGATCCAGACTGAAAACACAACTAAAAACTTTGTCTCCACCGGGAATCGAACCGGGACCTTTGGCTCATCAGTCAGATATCTAACTGAACTGCGAAGGCCGACTTGTTTAGTATAGAGGATCTTCTTCTTACAATCAACAGATTTATTTTTCAGTTTTTTGTATTGGATCAGTTTGTTGCAAATGAATAAACGAGCTGTCGGCGCTCGGTTCTCCTTGCCAACCCCGTGTAGTTTGTAAACTCATATAAATACATATAGATATATAGTGTAAATACTTATTTTATTAATTTAAGAATAAGAATTACCATTATAAGTTTGTGGTTAAATTTTCTAAACTGAATTATAATTTTAATCATGAATTCAATTCATTAAATCTTTTAAACCCAGCGAAAGCTGTGTGGGTGTGTATTGCCCTATAAAAGAAAGCACGAAGCATGATTGTATCTCCACACACGAGTATCGTCCCAAATTTGTCTGATATTAAATCATTATATTTCTGAGTGCGTCGTAGGTACCTTACTTAAAAACATATTTTATGTCTTATTTTTCCTGGAAAAGTATAAATACTTACAAGGAAAAATACATATTTATCTAATGTATGATTTATTATTTGAAATGTATTTACGCAAGTACGAGAAAATACGTCTAATAATAAATGAGTAATTTACATAATAAAATCATGCTGTATAAAATGAGAAATACTAATTTGAAATAAATTAAATTTAATTGATTTTGAATAACATTCACGGCCGTAATATTTGATTGGAGTTATAATTCACGTTGGCAATCTGGCCAGCAATATTACGGGAAAGTATTTTTTTTAATAACGTACGTTTTGAAACGCACCTTTAAAACGTTCGTTATCAATAAACGACAGGGTTTCTCAAGCGATCAATTATTAAGTTTTCTTTATTAATTAAAAACTGTTTTTAAAATAATTGCAAAAAATAATTGTAGATCTGTTAGAACTGCACTGAAGAAAGCAGTACGAGGCTCACAGATCATACAGAGAGTGCATATTATTATGAGAACCGAGTATTACGTGGACTAGAGTCTACAATCTGAATCTACCCGTTTGCATTCTGTTTCCGGTTGGCTCTCTGATTGGTTGAGATCTCGTAGTATTAAGTCAAATGAGCTGTGAAATTTTATATTAAATGCGAAAAATTAAAAGAATATTATATATTTAATTTATAATAATTTATAATTCAATTTATAAAGCAACTCGCTCACGCGAGTCGCTATTATTATTATACACAAACTTAAACCTAACCTAAGAATGCAGAAAAGAAACTCAGGGGCTAGACGCTTCTCAAAATTAGTAAGCTAGTTTTACTTAGACTCGCGGAAGAGTGAGTTTTGTCTTTGTAACGATACATGTTTTTAAATTATATTTTAAATTATACCGAGGTAATTAAGTACCTAGTATTTTTAACAAATTTTTTTATAGGTATTTTTTTTTAACATGTCTACGTAGGGGACGCCAGCTATTAGGATTTGGGTCCATTTTACTCTTCCGAAGAAGCGCACTACGTAGCGTTGGGAGGGGTTTGCAATCTATAAAAGAGATTATTAATTCGGATTTGAAAAAGACCCGGGTTGTACGAAGATGGAAATACAGAATTTGGAAGATCGTTCCACAGTCGATATGTACTTCATGTGAAAATTTCCAATATACCTACTCTCACGAAACGGCTAGGTATTGAGTATTTTACATTTTGTATAAATAAATTAAATATACAATTGAAATTAGGGTATAAAAATGTTTTAGGGAATGCCAACATTTGATTGAAATTAACGTGAAAAATTAGTTATTTTATTTTGAGAGTTAAAGACAGTCAACTTGTTTTTCTTTTATGTAATTTATTTTCTCTACCTAAATGAATTAAAAATTAATACTTTTTTTTCGTTTTAATGGCATTTGTCTTTTTTCATTATAAAACTTTCAGTCTTGAGATACTCTTCATCATACATTTATCAGAAAAAATACAAAATTTTAGAAATAAAAAAATAATATAATACTATTTATTTTGTATTAAAATGTCATATTAACATACGAGTGCTTGACTCTAGTAAAGGGGAATAATATAATATATTAAAATTGTGTCTTTATTGTTGAATACTTATGTTAATGAATTGTATTGTAAATAAATAAATAAAAATGACTTTACCACGGTTTGAAATTCACACATCTAATTATGTGTATATTTATGTACTTATGTACCTTAATGTGTATATTATGTACTTATGTACCTTAATGAAATAACATGTGGTTTATATTATAAGCAACGAAAATCCAGTTATTAAAGCAAATTACCTACATACACACGATTCGGAACAATACTCGAAATTAATTATGTTTTACAATTTAATTACCTTCATATTATATTGTAATTAAACAATAATATGGAAAATTAATGATAAATTATGCGAAGGGTGAAATTATACGTCGAATGGTTTCATACGAGACGACGTATGAGAGCAGGAAATGAATGAAGCAAATACATATTTTGTTAAAAAACCGATATAATAATACCAACATACTCACAGACAGAACCATTATAATTGACAATGCTTCAAATAGAATTGTACGAAAATTATGGACCTCGGGACCCATATACTGTTAAATTTTAGGTATATACCTTAGCGCCGATACTATACAATAGTCTTGATAATTTTGACAAATGATAGTAGATATTTCTACAAATTTCAGCAGGAATCTTCTAATCTTTCTAATAGTTGAAATTTTCTTCATGCATTGAAAGAATAGCTAGACTTGTAATTTTAGTGATAATACCTATGGTATAATCTATATAAATTTGCGAAGCTCAGAGTCAGTTTCCAAAATGTATAGATAATTTCACTATTGAATTGAATTTTCAAGGAATTAGATAGGGCCAATAAAGCGGCTTACTTTGATCGTGGTTTCAGTGTTTAAGAACCTATCTAATATAGTAAATTGCCAAGTGCGCGGAGAGCAGAGTTTTGGGGCTTTCAGTAAATTAGGTACTTAAGTCTTCTCTGTTTTTCAGAGCCAATAAATAAGCAAAAGAGCCCTTGAAATGGTATTTTACCATAAAACGGAGCTATATTTTATTATTATTGAGCCGATATCCGATAACAGTCCCTACATGTGAAGCAGGAGTAGCGAATTTTAATTATAAATTTATTACGATATAAATCATAGGTAATAAAGAAGATTATTATATTATAAAATGTAAAAACAATATAATTAAGTAATAAAATGACACATCATAATAAGTGAAAATACAAAGACATAATAATTTAGAAAAAAACACTTAAAAACATGACCACTTGAATAGAAAATATTTTGGGAGCAAAAGAAGAAAAATGTGTTGGACAAGTTGTATAAATTTACACAAAATAATGGGTGAGCTTTTTATCTCTGACCACCCCAGCAAGGACATAAAAACTTATATGTCTGCCTACCCTATATATACAATGATATAAAGTTATGCAGGGACTATACCTGGTTGGTTATTAATCATTAAAATTAAACCTCCCTAAATTTAAAGTTCACCTTTAATTTAATGGGCATTTCAATTTAATGTTCACGATGAAATTAATATAAATATAATGATACCTTAGCATGATAAGATATCTTGACTTGAATCCTCATGTTGTAACTAGTATTTCGTTATTTGTACTTCTTTTTCCATGACCAAATCTCATTTGCATCTGCGAAATACCAAAGTGGACTCAAAATATACATATTATGTGTACAAGCCGGAGAGATTTTGTATTCAAATTTTATGGGTATGTGGCAAATTGCTTTGCGCATTGAAAAGCAATTCGGTGGACTCGGGTTTCAACATTGCCTTGGCCGATTTCATTACATCTAAATCACAAGCATTTTGCGGTAAGTGATATACGTATGAGTAAATCATTTCATACATGTACCTACTTTTTAATCAAAAACATATTTATTGGCGTATGTAGGTACCAAAAAAACTCATTATACGAAAATCAACAAAAATAAGTAATCTAACTCATTAGGTACCTACTCAAAATGACATAATAGGTAATATTAAAACGTTTTCGTTTAACTAATATTTTATTACGAGCACTTACCGGTATCGGTCTGTTGAAAACCATCGTAAATGTGCTCTGTCAGTGAAATCAAAACAAGTATTTTCATTTATGTCATCATGGAGTTTTGCAAAGTATTGTCCGTCAACAAATTTAATAAGTTATTAAAAATAGAATATTATGTTTAATGGATTCAAATTCACAAAATGGTTATTGACAAGATAGTTCACCCTGCAAATAAATCACTAATGAGGTATAAACTAGACATTATAAATAAGAGTGGGGTGATATTGACTAGTGTATGGTAGTTCAGGACATCGGGGTGCGCACGGAGGCGCATAAGGGTGGTTCCTAATTACATTATTTGTCCTGTATCTAGAGCTATTGTTAGAGGGAAATTCTCCTATATGATTGGAATACTCGCAGCTGTAGTTCAGGCTCCTCAGCTGCTTGGGCTGAACCGGAACAGGAACAGTCTTCACCGGAAGGTTGTTCTCGAACGGCCTCCTCCTCTGCCGTTCTAGGTTCCTAAAGTGGCAGGGGTGAATCATCAGAAGCGGTTCTATCTTGACGCCCTGCGGGGGCTTGGCGCAGTCCGGCAGCTCGTACTCAACGCTGCAGTCCACGTGGAGGGGTATCGAAAAGTCTTGGGAAGTCCTCGATTTCATGTACGTCTGGGGCTGGAAGCTTTCCACCTTGACGTGGGTCGGCTGCGGCGTATAAGGGTTCTGATAACACGTGACCATGGCCATCTTTGTTTCTTGTATTTCCCCGACGACGAAGCACACACACAAAAAAAAACTGCTTCGAAGAAACTGTTTCAACACACAATAACCGAATTATAACACATTATCATTCGACGCTAGATCGAATATTCAACTTTCACCTTTTATTCTGAGAAATTACAGAAACATATGGTTGGATATTTGATCACAAAATCACTGCAATCCAAAATGTGTTGTTGACATTAATTTATTATCGTTGAAGATAATTCCAAATCACTGTTGTGTGATGGGTGGTACCTCCTGATTGTTAATAAGCGTCGTTCACAGCTGATATTCGCGTATATGTTTCTAAAACAAGTCTCGCACAACAGCTGTTTCTCGCGGAAAATTTTACGCAAACATCCGCACACAGACAGACGCTCCACTCTTGCGAGTACACCCAATCGTCGACGTTGAAAAAAAAGTCAATAAAACGGATGTCGATCGTTTCGTATCCGTTAGTCACGCCAAACTGATAAAATACGGGGCGGTTCGTAAATAAACAGTATACTATATAACACAATCTTGCGGTTTGTTGTTTACGAAGCGACGGACGTGAAACACTCTCAAATGTTACTCGGCCGGCAGTCTTGCCTCTACTGAATATTTTTTCTCTCGCTCTCTCGCAGTGTGGCCTCTCCCCTCTCTTCGTCCCCCCTAAATCCCCCACCCCTTCCCAGTTATATTATTATGGAGGCTTCAGCTGATTGCCGATGCAGTAGGAAATGTCTATAACATTACGACCGTGCCCACAAACAACATTAGCGTCCCCTGTCTTACGTAATACGATATCAAGGTTCGTCTTTGCAGTCTCAAGATCATTATTAATTCGTTCTTGATATCTCTAATATCGAGGTCTAGATTCTGACGATTAGTAATAATATATATTTGACGAGCAAGTAAATTGCTTTCAAGTCTACATAATACGCGATCATTACAGCAATTCAAAATGTCCGCTAGCTTTTTTAATTAAATCCAACAGCATCAGAAAATATAGGTAGATAGGCACCATAAATTTATAAGGTACAGAAGCCGCGTGCAATACAAATTTCGAATGTGTCATACTTTCAATGCCCTGAAAAGGTATCTGTATCATATATAATCTAAGGTAGGCACAAACTAAAAACATTCCAGAGAAGGCATTAAGTAGTTTCTACAAGATCATTTAAACAAAATATCTTAAGGGGGGACTGCTGCCAACGTACCTATGTTTCAATTTGATATGTACCATCATTATTTCTTATCAAATCGTTTTGAAAAAAATAATTTAGATAGTTTGGATATTAATAAACAAAAATATACCTTAACTTTTTGATAATGTTTTGTATAAATTCTTGTAGAAAAATAATGGCATACCCCGATTTTCAAAGTTTATCATATATTTTTAATAAACTATAAGGCGTAGAGTAATATATATTTTTTTAAATTAAAGAAAACAAAAATATCTAGAAAAATATGATAATTAATGCTTCAGGTTTAGTAAATAAACCTAAAAAACATTTATTTTCCATTCAGCGCCATTGCGTAATAAAAGTTTTTTTGGTTTATTTACTTAACCTGATGCGTTAATGCAACGTCATATCATATTTTTCCAGGTATTTTGCTCTTCTTTAATTTATAAAAAAAAAATATTGCTATACACCTTATATTTTTTTAGAAATTTAAGATAAATGTCTAAAATAGGGGTATGCTTATTATTTTCCTACAAGAATATATACAGAACATAATCAAAAAGTTAAGGTATATTTCTCTTTATTAATATCCAAACTAACTAGGTTATTTTTTTCAACATGATTCGTTTAGTAATAATGATGGTATATCAAATTGAAAAAATAGGTACGTTGGCAGCAGTCACCCTCTTGAATAATTATAATACAACACAACGAGCTATATAGGTAATATCAACAAATTTTCCAGGCAATCTGGTGAGGTGGTTTAAAAGAATTCTGGAAGGAAATCCGGTTTAAGAAGGAAGGTGGGCAGGCCAAAAGGCTACGATGCATATGGAAGGATAAAGTTGAGAAGAACGCAAGCCAGCTGATACGAACACAGAATTGGAGGACATACTTACTATTTAGTTAACATAGTTACTATACCTAATAATATTATACTTTTGTAATATGATTTGACTGTAAACTAAATTTAAATTAAAGAAAATTTATTATTGATACATTTAATGCATTCTAGTGAAAAGTCGATAAAAAAATTATATACTTATGCGAAGAAATCTTTGATTTTTTTACTCCTCAGCATGATTTTATGATTTCGCAATATTTAAGGCTATTTTTCTATTGCAGATTATCAACTAGTATCATGCTGAGATTGTATTCTGAAAATTACATAACAATGTATATGTGTGTGTGCTATGTGCTGCGTGCTGTGTGCTGTGAGCTATGTACGGCGTGTGTTTATTTAATTTTATCGTTTATTGACTAAAGTACTCATTCGATTCTTTTCAAATTTTGCAAATTTATATATCTGATACTCATTTAGACCCCATTAGATTTTGAAGGATATCTGAATAGTGCTTCTCTATTTTTTTAACTATCAAATATTTCAAAGTGACCCCAAGCTCAGGAAACTTAAAATTTGAAATTTTTATTTTCAAATTGGTAAAAAGGCACATCACTTTCATAAAATGGCATTGAAAAATTTTCAATTTTTCATAATAAAATATTTAAATAAAAAATAATTTAACATACCTATTTCATGAAAATGCTGAATATTTTCCATACAACATTTGAATACTTTATAGAATGACTTTTAGTGAGGAGTGTAGCGTTGGACACTACCCACTCGTTTTATTTATCTTTCTTTAGGAAACTAAAAATTTTAATTTTTATTTTCAAATTGGTAAAAAGACACATCACTTTCATAAAATGACATTGAAGAATTATCAAAATTTCATAATAAAATATTTAAATAAAAAATAATTTAACATACCTACCTACCTATTTCATGAAAATGCTGAATATTTTCCATACAACATTTGAATACTTTATAGAATGACTTTTAGTGAGGAGTGTAGCGTTGGACACAACCCACTCGTTTTATTTATCTCTCTGTACATAATATAAACAAATATAATATATTGCACACTAGCGGGCTTCTTGCCACTAAGACAACAATTAAAACAAAATTATGAAAATACTTCCGAGCAAAAAATATATAGAGTAAGGACAAGGAGAGGAAATCGGGATCAGGTGTTTAGGGATAAATATTCCTTCTTTAGTTTTTTCTTGAAAATACAAAATGAGTTAGACGACACAATATTTATTCGTAAGTATGACTTAATTTTTCATTCGAATATTTATTATCTCTTTTTTCGATTGCTATACAAGTGAGAACAAAAAAAGCTTAGAACAACAATTATGTATGTATATACCATCACTCCGTTACCCGAATCGCGGTTGCCAGAAAGAAGCGAACGCCACACTATTCTATACTGACATTAATTTTAACCTCATTTACATCCATGGACCGCTTCATAGGTAAGAAAATGAATTAAATTCTGCAGCATGTAATAAAAACAACGCAGCATTATCGTATAATTTATTGTGTATTGCGGTGTTTATAATAGGCATATGTGTTTAATGGTTTGGCCACGTTGATTATATGGGAGGTTGAGAGAGTAAAAGCGCTCTATCAAAGTTTTTATTTTGCACAGAACATTAATTTATGGCCTTAAAACATTTTGGGACGTTTTATATCGGCATTCTGTAAAACGGAACCGTCCAGCTTAAAAATATTGGCCACTTTAGCTGGCATTTTATATTAATCTGCATCGAAATTATAAGACCTTAAGTGAGTAAAAACATGAAATATTAAAACAGCCAAATACAGTATGAAGTTCCGTTTTAGTAAGGGTCACTATCGCGTACGAAAAGAGTTAATACGTGATTCACATTATGATAACCCAAAATTACCCGATTTTTTTAATTTTCAGAATAAACCTACTTAAGGTGAACGAGTGGGTTGTGGCCAATGCCAAACTCCTCACTAACAAGTCACTCCATAAAGTATTCAAATATTGTATGGAAAATTTTCAATATTTTCATGAAATGAGTTTGTTCAGTTATTTTTTTATTTAAATATTTTATTATGAAAACTCGATAATACTTCAATGCCATTTTATGATAGTGATGTGCCTTTTTACCAATTTGAAAATCAAAATTTCAAATTTTAAGTTTCCTGAGCTCGGGGTCACTTTAAAATATTTGACGTTAAAAAAAATGATAAGCACTATTCAGATATCCTTCAAAATCTAATGGGGTCAAGTGTGTATTAGATATACCTACATATTTGCAAAAGTTGAAAATAATTGAATGAGTTGTTTAGTCTATAATTGATAAAGTAAAATAAACACGCCGTACATAGCACACAGCACGTAGCACATAGTACTACACACACACACACACACACACACACACACACACACACACACACACACACACACACACACACACACACACACACACACACATATATATATATATACATTGTGATGAAACTTTCAGAATACAATATAAGCATGATACTAGTTGATAATCTGCAATAAAAAAATAGCTAAAAAAATATATCCTCTTGGGTTAGTGAGGAGTAAAAAAGCTATCTCGAACATTCATTTTGACTTCATACAGTCTGAATAAAACAGTTTTTTCTACGTTTTATAGATATGGAGAAATAAAAAAAAAGCTAAAGAAGGATATTCTTATTACTAGTTGCATGTAACACATGAGATCCAACTGTCGATAGCGATAGTATGTATAGTTGAAGAATATGTACCAAACTATAAACCCATAAATACAAATTATTGAATATTGTCAGATATTTTGTTTTCTATACAACATATGAAGGTATGTATGTCAAGATAGGATAGTATGGAGGAAGGTCCTTTTTTCCTACCCAGAATATGAAAATAGCATGATGGTATGTATGTATGTTTGGAGATGAAGTATCAAACCATTAAGTCTTCTTACATATTGTGTATAGGCGACTGCCATACAAAATGTATGAAGCAATGTCGTCACTAAATTCAATTTTTAAAAAAATTGTTAAAAAAAATTGAGATCTTCTTCTACAATGCTTATATTTTTTATAGAAAATTAAATTATCTAGTTGGGGTGTTTCGGCTTTTTTCGATAATTGTAAAAGTTTTGGAAAAATAGGCAGTTAAACTCATAAATTTATCATAAAAAAAATACTTTTCTTAATAAAAAATATTTGAGAAACCCTGGAATTTTTTTGAAAAAACTAATTTGAGATTTTGTATTTGTCTATGTTTGTACCAATTTTCAGCGTTCTAGCTTTTATGGTTTCTGAGATATATGGAAAAATAAAATAAAAATTAAAAAGTTGATAACCCCTGACTGAAACAAAAATTCCAAATTCCGAGTATAAACGTTTTGTAGGCCTGTAACTGTTTATATATTCTGAAATTTTAGGCTCTGTAAATTGAGCGAATCAAAAGTTATAAGGGGGACACACACACACACACAGACACACACACACACACACACACACACACACACACACACCCTCACACACACACACACACACACACAGACACACACACACAGACACACACACACACAGACACACACACACACACAGACACACGAAATGTTCTACTCCGAATTCTGAGTAAATCCGTGTATGGAACATATATGCTGCGAAGCCTCTAAGTTGGTGTTTTTTGTCTTCAAAGTTGGAAAAGCCGTGAAAAAAGTAGACCTCTCCATACAATTCTCGCGTATTCTGGCTTGATACATTGTCGATATGTTAAGAGAACAAACTTCTCCTGAACAAATCGACAGTTGGATTATTTTTAAAGGAATTCAGCTAAATTTTAAAATTGTGTAAAGCTAATTCAACAACGAAATGTTGAAAGTAGAACTAATGGTTTTTTTTTTAGAAACACAGTGCTTAACATATTTAAGAAATTTTAATTCAAAATGCGAAGTTTGAGTGCCCTCTTAAATAATAAATGTTGTATATATTATGACCAATTATTTCGGTAAAAAGAGCCATTCAAAATAACTAGTTGTCTCGTAAAAATAATCACACAGAAACGACATATCAGACAGAAACGAAATAATATAATTAACATGTTACAATTTATTTTAACAAGTCGACCCAATTTATCTGATATTTCAATAATTCACGGTCACAACGGGCACAACGTGGAGTGGCGTACGTGGAAGTCACTAAACAGACTGAGGACGGGCGTTGGGAGAACGTTGATAACGTTGGTTAGATTGGTCTACATGAGGCTTCCTGCAACAGGGAATACCAACGATATGTGACTGTGGAGAGCAGCAGACCACAAGTCCAGTCAACTGCACCATGCTCGATCTTATGGTGGGCAATAAATAATAATAAATTGGGATAATTTTCATAGCGCCATTCTTGTGATAACCTCACCTCAAGGGCGCTTTGAATATATTACAGGTTTTTGTAAGACTCGCGGAAGAAGTGAGTTTTCAGGTGTTTCCTGAATAGGGCCAAGTTGTCAATTCGCTTCAGTTCAGTTGGTAGTTTATTCCACGAGGCTGGTCCAGCCACAGCAAAAGCACGATCACCGAAGGACGTAGTGTTGACTCTATTTATTTCAGTTAACTTGCCAATCATGGATGTAGTGGCTGACCGAAGTGTTTGTTGTCGCTCGTTTACGGTGAGAGGGATGCAGAAGTCTGAAAGATATGTGGGAGCCACGCCATGGATCGCTTTGAAAGTTAACAAAGCAATGATTGTGCTATTGACGTTGCTAGGCACTGACAGAAGATTATTTAAATACGTTGCTGACACGATAAAAGAATAATTATTCATGGTGATATTTTTCACTCTACTTTGTCCGTCTATCAGTACTGGAATTTTGCAATCGATTTTTAACTATTTAACTTCCCGGTCAAGTAGGTCTGAATCTTTCAGAATTTGTGTATTCCCGATGAAAATACACGTTAAAACTGTTTCCAGCTTGATTCATTTGACATATTGATCACTGTTTAGTTGATCACTGGTCAGCTCAAAGGAATTGCCATATGGCAATAAATTCGCCACTTGCGCAGGGTGTAAGATTATTATTATTGTTCAGTCTTCTCGCGGAGTAACCGTTAAAAATAAACATAACAACGGAGGAATTTTCGAATTCTTTAGTAATTTATTAATGATGATAATAAAAATTTAATTTGTTTAGTTGTTTAATGTCTTCTTCTGAGCATATCCTATGGGAATGCACTAACTTCTTCGTGTCAACATTCCGGCGAGAACTCTACAACGATGTTCGGGGGAATTCCTTTGGCCCCATTGGACATGCGGACCTTGTAACAACGAAGAGCAACTTCAGAGCATTCAAGACTTTTTGCCAAAAATACGGTGAACTAATATCTTCACTTTCAGTGCACGACGAACCTACTGCTCCCTTATAATCTGCTCTCTTTGGCACTCTAAGTGCAGTGTCTGCAAGGTTTTAGAGTTCTCCGGACTCTTCTTACGTTCTTATGTGTTCTTTCAGAGTTTTGAAGGGGCCGTTTTTAGTCCCCATAAGCAGAACGGGTGGTGGTGGGGGAAGAACAGTTGTTTAATGTGGTACCTGTAGAAATTTTCTGACTATTGTACATGTGTTGATTATTATAGTTTTTTGTATGTTGGTGATGACGTATGGGGGGTTACTTTAGTATGTCTATATTTTTATCATTATTTTTGTATGTTGGTGATGACGTATGGGGGGTTACTTTAGTATGTCTATATTTTTATCATTATTTTTGTATGTTGGTGATGACGTATGGGGGGTTACTTTAGTATGTCTATATTTTTATCATTATTTTTGTATGTTGGGGATGACGTATGGGGGGTTACTTTAGTATGTCTATATTTTTATCATTATTTTTGTATGTTGGTGATGACGTATGGGGGGTTACTTTAGTATGTCTATATTTTTATCATTATTTTTGTATGTTGGTGATGACGTATGGGGGGTTACTTTAGTATGTCTATATTTTTATCATTATTTTTGTGTGTTGGTGATGACGTATGGGGGGTTACTTTAGTATGTCTATATTTTTATCATTATTTTTGTATGTTGGTGATGACGTATGGGGGGTTACTTTAGTATGTCTATATTTTTATCATTATTTTTGTATGTTGGTGATGACGTATGGGGGGTTACTTTAGTATGTCTATATTTTTATCATTATTTTTGTATGTTGGTGATGACGTATGGGGGGTTACTTTAGTATGTCTATATTTTTATCATTATTTTTATTTAAATTTCCTTACAAAAATATATACCTAGGTACAATTCCATTAGATAGTTGCATAACTTTATTTCACTCTAATTTAAGTTTTCTGTAAAATGTTTGTAACTGGAGAATGTTAATTTGTAAATTCCACACCAATGAAAAATGTTTCAACGTGTATAAAAAATATTCCAAGGAAATTTGCTTGTGGAATTTGTGCTTTAAATATTCTGTATTATGATACCTTACCTACACTCTATTTCCTCTTTACTGAGGAAATAATTTACAATGTATTAAATGCACGTGTTAGATATTAACTTTAAAAATAATAATACCTTCAAATATCTTAATGAAACAAGACTTTAAACATTATATTAAGTCCTCTAAAATAAGCAAATACATGTGCTATAGGTTAATTGATCAAGGTAGTATTCGAACGTGGGTTCGTTGGAGTGATGATTCAATGCCCGAACGATTTGCTGTCGACCCATATTTTATTTAATTTTACATATTTTTAATTAATGCATACTAAGTATTACTGTCTTTAAGACAACCTCTTTCTATTAAAGCGACGTGAAGCCTTTGAAGCCAAAATGTTTATAATTAAGCATATATAATGACATGAAGAAATAAGCTATTGGAGCCCTAAATAATCAATCTCGGCACCATGGTGCAAAAACAACAATGAACGAATTACAATAGGACGCTAATAGACTCTAGTCGATATCTGATATTTTTTATGAAGGTTCATAGAGATGTGACCAAATCTTTGGAAATATTTAACTATATGGGAGCCATCTGATAATAAGGCTCTGTATCCATGAAAGCATCATTCGAACGCTTTGTGTTTGATCTTCGAGATCAAGAAATCCGAATTGAATTAATTATACTAAACGAAACATGGCTAATGGCTTCCAGTTTGGCCGCGGATAGTAAAAAGTCTGTTATACAAATAATAAAAACTCACTGCCCCAAATAGCATACAAGTTCTTACTTAGACTCGTAATTGGTATGGTAATTAGCCACGCTCATCTCCCGAGTACCTATACTAAATCTACGTGGGATGGAAAAATATTAATCATCTTGGAGTGGCATTTTCGTATTCACAAACAGCTTTAATAAATCATTATTATAATTTATTATTCGTTTAAAATTTAATCACTTGAAATAGAGACAACGGAGTCTTTTTAAGAGTGAATTCAAATATGAATCGAGGGCGTATAATTAAAACGTGTGTAATTCTTCGTATATGTAAGTAAAATAATTATGAGGTGTGTATAGTAAAATAATTATGTGTTCTTGTTTTTCTTAAGTCTTATCCGCTGCAAGTTGTAGACGAGAACAAGCATGTAAGACCAACTTTCTTAATATGTATTTGTTATTTACTATCGGCTTCCTGAGACTATTGGCATCAGGGTCTTGAGGAGCGCATGCCAGGATAAAAGTTATGGCGAAAATTGCTAGAGGAGGCCCGATAGAAATTCGTTATTGAAGAATGAATAGAAATTCGTTATCTTAGGTTTGTCAGGCGTGAACACAAAAAGTCAACATTTTCAATAGTCTCGAAGCCTTTGAATTGTGGGTTCACCGTATGATGCTAAGAATTTCATTGACAGACATGATCATTGTTTAGATTTTACGTAATACAAATACCAACAGCTTCATCATTATTAATCACCCTAAAACGTCATATTTTGGCCACGTTCTGAGAAGTAACAAATACGAGATCCATCAGCTAAATCATCAAGACTATGTCAATGTTCTCATTCAACATTATTTTGACATAGTTCTTGAATATAGTGCGGAGTCAAGTCATGCAGGGCCTTGAAAACTATCAAGTACACTACTTTATAGTCCACTAGCTCTGACCGTTGGACCCTTTGGACATGCTCACTTTGTAACTACGTAGAGTAACTGCAAAGCTTTCGAGTCTGGACCAAAAATACGATGCACTCTTATCTTCTCATGTCCGGCGACCCTAATATTTCCTTATAATCAGCTCTTTTGGCACGCCACGTGCAGTGTCTGTAAGATTTTAGATTTCTCAAGACTCTTATTATGTTCATTCAGAGTTTTGCAAAGGGCCGTTATAAGGGGCGATGTTGGAAGGAGAACTTAATTTATTATGTATTCAAATGTTCTGAATTAAAACGAGTTTACATCGCATTTCTGAAATGTGAAATTGGTGCAGTTTTCCTTCTCCATTTTGAATGGGTAGTTAGGTAGGTATATATCTGTGTTCTAGTGTGCTGTGATCCAAGGCGCAGTTGGTATTTAGGTAGCTAGTATATATTATTGCCATTCGAGAAATGAAGAACAAATTACCCTGAGTTGCATGTAAATTAAGGCACATTTATGTTACCATTCTAAATAGCTTTACAGAGGCGAACCAAGCCGGAATATAATTAAAATTCATGTTTCAACCAATGATTTTTATATATAGACACGTTATATGAGAGCAAAACGCTTTATAAAAATGGTAAATTTTAACGAATTCTTACAATATCACCAAAAAGAATACATTATTAAGTGAAAAAGAGATCATACAATATGTAATAGACAGACACTACAGGCGTATTTATTCTTTTACTTCAGTGCAATCACATTATAATTATCTCTCACACCATATAATGACTGTGAAAGATAATTAAGTTATAGTGTAAATAAACTATTACAACAACAGAATCCCTCTGTATAGCTACAAGGGTATATGACTTGACTACGCTAACTCGTAATAAAAATATATATCGAAAAAAACCATATAAATATTTTAATCATATAATAAATATGCAGCATCAAACGATATATCTGGTCGTCCCTTCAGAGTTGTAATGTAACTATTATACGTTTTCATTATACAAGTAGGAATTTTGACTACGACAATACGTCCGAACACTACAACATCTTGCGTATAACTAAAGTGCGGTAAGAATTAAGTGATATGCGCCTTACTTTTGGTTTACTGAATTTAAACACTAGTTATGTATCTCTTATTTTTATATATCATTGGTTTCAACCACTATTGAGTATTTTTATGGTAGCATTTACGCAAACATTGGATTTTTTCCCGACAGCGAAAAAAAATATATTCCCTGTCTTATAAAAATATCATATTCCCGATTCGTCTCTATTGAGATATTAAATTTTGACATAAAACACTATTGAGTACCTACTATAATTATTATAGTAAACCAGTTTCGGAGCTCAGCCCCCCTAGACAACATGCCATTAAAGCTAAGCGTTATATCGCTAAGCGATAGAAATGTATGAAATTTGTGGCTGTCACGTGTTGTCATAGCGACCAATTTCATACATTTACTATCGCTTAGCGATATAACGCTTAGCTTAAATGACACGTTGTCTAGGCCCCCAGGTTAGAAAAAAATATAACAAAGAGATTTATTAGTTTTAATTATCGAATATTCTTTTTTAATTGCATATACGCAAACATTGGATTTTTTCAAATAAAAATTAATTTCTCAATTCTCAATAGATGGCGTTACAAAAAGGTTTTTCCGTTACTCCATATATGACAATAGTAATAAAACATTTTTTTCAGGTAAAATGTTACACACTATTCAAATTTATAGAACTTTCAAAAAATTACATCGATAAGGGAACTCAATAAGAAGGCATAATTGGTGAAGGTTGCGCAAGCGCATAAAGTGATCACGTAAACCAGCCGATGACAGGTCGTAAGCCCTGTAGGTGCCTCGAGTTCCTGGTTCTTCTACAATATCTCAACTTCGTCTCTATTGAGATGTTGAAAAAATGTTTGTGAATAAAAATAAAGATATTAAAAAAATTAAAAACCGGCGAAGCTCAGAATATTCAGTTTAATAGAATGAAGAATAGATTATTTCCCTTAAACAAAAGTAAAAATATTTAATTTTCGGGAAAGTGAGACATTTTAACTGTTCGACACATGAGAATCTAATCAATTCAAGTTCCATATTATGATTTCATTATATGTAGGTCCCGGGTTCGATTCCCAGTTTTAAATTGTATTTCAGTCTGGATCTGTAGGACAATTAATATCGTAAGTCTCCAGAATGTGGCAACTTGTTATTGGGAGCGTGTTTAATTGATATTTGACATAGTTCCTGTTAGTTTCCTCGAGAAGCAATAAAAAAACCTTGTCATAATACTAAAAAAAATTAATCACAAACAAAGATAAAAATATAGAAATAGATTAAAATATAGATTCAGGTAAAAATAGACAAAAAAGAATTGGAGAATTATAATTAGACACCTTACAAAGAGTATCAAATAAAATTATTAATAATAATGGTACCAATATTAAAACAAAATGTAAATCATATGAAATAAACGTTAAAATGTACACAACTGACATGGATAAAGAAGAATTAAAATAAAATTGTTTGCACAAAGAAATAAATGTATCAATCAAAGCTTCAATGCTACAACTATAAAAGTTGACATCTATCGACATACGAAAGATCCATATTTTTTTTTGAAGATCGGCAAGCTTTTTCTGAAAATATTTACATCAACACACAGTTCATAACCAAACCTATGATATCTTATGCCATACGCTATGGATGAAAATATGGATGACGAAAATATCACGAAGAAAATTATGGTTTCCAATCTCTTATATTTGAGTGTTTATAGTTGATTGTGGATGAACGAATTTGTATGTAAAAAATTATGATAAAAACATACCTAATTTTTTCTTAAAATTTGCCGCTTTGAACGAGTGCGTTGTTTTTCCGTCCCTCGAGACGCCTCTGTGTGTGATCACGTAAGATTGTTTCAGTTAGAAACGTATTTTGTGATTTACCTTGTATTACAGGAAAATCGCAATTTGTAAGCGAAATCATATTTCCGCTTTTATGTTGGGTATGACGCATAGAGCTCCACACATAACCAAATTATAACATGTACCTACCTTATTGAGTACCTACATGAATACATCTTGTACATGCATGAATGTACTTATTTTACTCTCCATTACTATAGAATATGTGTGGAAGTGTGGTTTTTACATTCAATTGAACATAGGTATTAATTTTACATATTTAACCGCTAGTCACGTGACAACTGTCACTTCAATACATTGAGTTATTTTTTCTTGTTTCTTTTCTTGAGCTAAAAGACACGTTGTCTAGGGGGGCTGGATTCGAAATCGCGACCACTGGATTACTAACCCAGCGCGCTAACCGCTCTGCCACTAATCTAAATTTCTCATCGAATATCCATTTGAACGTAATTAGTAATTACATACGTAACGCCAGTACGTGAATTTGGTTTCCAATATACTTACTAGGAATGTCCCTGTGTTATGTATGGAGCGGTATACAAAACTTATTTTTTTTTTATTTATTAATTTATAAAATTTACATACATTAGGATCTATTATTTTTTCACTTAACTGTATAAATAGTTTGTTAAAACAATTTATTAAAAAACCCTTCCATTTCCCAACCATTCAACTATTTAACGTACCTACTAACTATAGCACAACTCTATACTTACTAAATAAATTCTAATTCACTTAAAAAACGATAAGAAAACACACATCACTGCTCAACATTCTCATGGTACAAGACACAGACATCAACTAATCACTACGAAGAGAAACATTACATACGGAAAAAGACATTATTAATACTTGGCTCCAAAGATCCTAAATTTAGTTGCAAAATATAAAAAGAATATGCACTTAATAGAAAACATAAGACATATACTTACCTTGTTAATTTTGTCGACGGATAATTCGTGGTGAAACCCATTATACTAGGTATAAATGAAAACACTAATTAGTTTTAGTTTCACTATTTAATTTTAACACTGGCACTGACCGGTATCGATCTGTTGAAGATCATCGTCAGAGTGCCTTATACTTACAATAAATAATGGTTATTGGTTATATAACAAAGAGATCGACTATTGTCAGCAAATTCTCAATTCATAACAACATACACGACAAAACTACTAACATAGGACTCAATAAGTGGACCACGAACTATCATAATATGTTACAGCTTACTATGATTTAGTAATTAATATTATGTAACTAGTCTACCACCTCGGAACAGGCCTGGCCTAGTGGGGTGGTACAAGCCAACCTAATTTATTTGTAAAATTGCTCACTTATATTTATTTATTTATTTAACATCCTTTTTTTGTTTAACAATATTGCAAATAAATTTGTAAAATACATAATGATATATTTACTATAATAAAATTGTTGCATTACCTCATCAAAAAGAATAAAACCTTGTGCTTTATAAGGGAATCATTTCATGTTAGATAATAGGTACAATAAATAAATAGTTATACAATGGTGAAAAAAAAAGCTATGTACAAACAAAAAACAAACACGCATAAAAAAACAATAGAAAACGGGAAATTCGAAACAATTTTGGTCATATCAATATACCTATACATTATTACATACACTACGTTTAGATTGTAAAATGTGTTTTCAGTCTTTGAACCTTATAAAATCACTTAGGTATCTGTTTTATCTCATCTGATAGGCAATTGAAATTCTTTATTCTCATATAATTTTTTTTTTATTATTGAAACCAAACAAAATATAACAATATACAAACAATAAAAATATTAAAAAGAAAAAGACAATTTAAATAAGTTATAAGAAACATTTTTTTATAGTAGGTATTTTTTGGTATACACCATCTCACTAGGCTGAGCCTGTACCGAGGTGTACAGGTGTAAATGTACCTACTTATTTGTTTTACATTTGTCTAGTATTAAATTTTATAATTTTAAAATCGTTTCGGGATCGTAGTGACGTATTTTTTTCAAACTTTTGTAATAATGTATTTTAAGTTATGTAATATTTGACATTTGTAATAGAATAAAAAAAAATAAAGTATAAACAAGTAGGTATACTAAACTTTAACACAAAATAACAATGATAAACATCTTAAAATCAAGATTTATTCAACCCTCGGTTAATATCAGATCTCGTGTTCGAGAGAGGAGCATAGTCACTATCTTCATTCGTTCCTGGGTGAAGTCGAAGTAAACAGGCGTCAGATTTCGCAACAGAAAGCCAACGCTCATCATTGAAGCGCACGTTTGTACGCATACAAATCGATGAACGCCGGCCGTCCCTGGCAAAATCACACTCCACCGTCCACCGTCATCTCTCCCACGATTCAAAAACAATAAAATCAATTCTCCAATACACATTAAATAAAAACTTACTCTTATCACATACATATATATAGAAATTCGAAATTTAACATTATTTATTAAAAGTCATTAGAGTTGACAATATGTCTTAATACTAATTTCATATGAACAAAGTGAAGTCTGTTATCCTCCTTGATTCATCTGAAAGGCCTTTGAAATGTTTTATTCCTATGTATGTAAAATAGTTTGGACTGTAGATGTTTTGAGATGTAGTACCTACACTTACTCAGATCTGATTAGTTTTCAATCACTTTTCTCTGGTTTCATCTGTCAAAACTATCGAATTGCTCTCACGTTTTGGATTTTTTTCGTTTAAACAACATTTATAATCTGACATAAAAAATCTTATAAAAGATGTGTAGGTTTTCAATAAAATCCTATTTTGCATAGAAAAATTGCAAAATACCGTTCGTTCGTAGTCTAGCTTAAATGCTGTTTTTATTAATTATATTTTGATAAGCTTTTCAAAATGTTATAGTTTGAGTATAGTTACATACAAAATAATAATGGCGTTGATCGAATAGCCTTTAATATCGAAGGCTCTATCTGAATATCGGTACCAGTATATGTGTGATGTTAGTAATTTTCCAACCTAACGATTACCTTCAAATAATGAATATGTGTTCAAATTCTCTCATATCACAACGAAGTCGCTAAGATTTTCGATAAATTTTGATTTGAAATGAATATATTTGTGATTTTTACATAATATATACTATGTATCACGTCTTATCTTTATTATGAGGAAAGGCATCCGGCGATTCACAGCACGTTGATTAATTTCGTCAGACCTATTTTAAAGATGCAATATTAACTCTATATAAAGTTTTATCGCTACACCGCACGCCGGTTACATATTGATTTATTTATTTATGTGCACAAACAGACCGACACATTATCTTATTTAACATCAAATGCCTGTAATATAAGCAAATGAAATCGATAGAGACAGAAATCTCATTGTTGGCAACACTCAACTGTTGCTTCATTCAAAGTCTCCCTGTCCCTTGCCAGCTCGAAGAGTTGCTCGACCGCCCCAATACCAGTCCATTCGCGGATGATCCTCAGCCACCGCGAAATTTGTTTACGGCCTATGCCTCTTCTTCCCTCAATCTTTTGAGAATCAATTGTAGCACACCGTACCTCGGTCATCAGATGACGTTCCCCAAATAAGATATTTTTCAACGCTTTATGATGAACAGCAATTGTCTTTCAGAAGCAGCTCTTCGTAAAACCTCGATGTTGGTGACTATTCGTAACATTCTCATGAGTAACCACATTTGAAACGTCTCCACAGACGGTTAATACTACTGGTTTCGTGTCCGTGTTTCTACACTATATAACAGTTTGGAAAAACGCGGAATAACAGCCGGAGAGAATAATATGTACGTCTGGCTGCTTTTGAAATGTGGTGCTACAGGCATTGGTCAGACTGCATTCCAAACGGCATGATACTAAGCAGAGTCGGAGAAACAAGACAACTCCTAAATATGGTTTCCCAACAACGATCCAAATGGATAGGCCATAACGTCAGCTTTGCTTGTTACTATCGCCGAAGGAATGACGGAAGGCAGTAACCATAGAGGTCGCCCTAGAGACAGGTGATTAGAGATATGTGGATCGATGGAGTGCTTGGTGCAAACAAATCCTTAGATTGTGACCATGAATATAAATAGTATCGACCATACATATCTCCGACCGCAGCCGTGGCACAGTTGGTTAGCCGTTCGGCTTCTGTGCGGGCGCCCTGGGTTCATTTAATTTCTCACACTATATTGCTTCTTTGAGCTGGAAATACTGGTTAGTTGGAAGAAATTGGCATATGATAATAAACTCGCCAATTGCGCAGGGTAAAAGGAAGTGTTTATTATTATTATTATAACGCTTAACCATTCTATGTCGGAGCTTTTTAAGGTGGCTATTGCAGAACATTTGTCGCAATGATGTCTCTGCCATTTTGATAGGCACGACATTTTATTTCTTTTCGGGGTTGAGGTTATTTCTAATATACTTAGGTTTTAGTATTTATAGCGACATCGCTATACATTTTCGACTCTCGGAACAGAATGACCGCGCTATTCTGATGCTACTTACATGCAACATTATCATAATTATAAATATTACGAGCGATCTAAAATTCATGTTAAAATACAATTACCCGCCATGATTAACAAAGTTGTTAAAATTCATAGCAAGGTTTTGCAACTCTCATTTTATAATGTTGGTCTTTACTATGTAACATAAATATATAGGTACTATACATTCGTGACCCTACTAAAATTAAAAAAAGGAAAATTTTAATTAAATCAATGTATAGTGTGTCTAAGATAAAGTTGAACACAGTCGGTATTGAGCTGCGTAAATTTGAAATTATTCAAATTTAATGAAGTCGAAGCAGGAACACATTTTTGTATAAAATAAGTGGAATAGGACGATTTCCATTTTATATAAAATTATTTCACTTAAAGTATTTGATTCCTGTCGTTCCGGATTTGATTCTCAGGAAATATTATTTTTAAATAATTTCTCATGCTTGTCTAGATTGGAAACATTAGTTATTTGGAAGAAACTGCCATTTGGCAAAGTGTGCTCGTTATTATTTAAGGTTAGGTAAAATGATAATAAAAAAATCGTGGTAGACGATCGTCTGAATGATTCATGAAGTGATCCATCATTCCTATTTATTCATCAGATTCCCAATTCATCCCCTAATGACACAGCTCATTAGCTTTTTTTCGACCAACTTCCAGCACCGGAAAACGAAAAAGTATATGGTTACAGTATAAAAGAAAGTTTTTTTTTGTTAGAAATATTTTTCGATTTCCTTTCGACTAGTTCATTTTTTGTCCTACATTTTTTTACACGTGTGAGTCTCTTTGTGGGAAGATTAGTATTCGAACTCATTAAACAAATCTTAATACAACTAATTTACAACAAATTTCACGAGCGCAGTCTTCATATGGATGAATTCGATGGTAATTTTACACTTGTCTATCCTGTCTGTATGTACTTAACTTACTCAGCCTCTTCTTGAGTCCAGTATTGGACAAATGCCTCCCGCGTGGACTTCCACTGGTCTCTATCCTGTGCCATTCTTCGCCATTGATGTCATCATAAGTTGGGGTAACCAGCGAAAGGTTACAGGTACGCATCACCTTACAAAAGAATACATTCAGAAAGGGCGATGAACCACCAACTGCCATTAAAAGAATCAAACCAGAGTGAGTCTATAGATAGTCAATAGTGGATTATCTGAATGAGCTTCTTCCTGTATAAATGATTAGGTACCTACCTACCCACAGCCATTCTAATTCCAGATGTGGCAAAATTGAAGGTACCTACATGATCGCTGATGCTCGCATGCATTTTCTGTCCTCACTGAAGGGTAAACCGGGGTACGCACTTGGGAGATTTATAATTGGAATGGGATTAAGGTGTAGTTATACGGCGTAGTCTCCGGACTACGGAGACCCTGAAAATCTCAATTGATGCATATGTGATCAACAATGACTCTAGGAAACACATTCAATTTGTTATTATGCGCACTTTAAACTGACGAGGTTTTCAACGCTTAAACAGCATCCAAAATACATGTTACTCCAAACATCGCTCTAGATCGATTAAGAAACATTATTTTTCACTATAGAACACCTGTCATTTTTTAACGATGTTTCATTCGCTTATTCCACGTTTTAACGATGTTTCTTCGTTTGACTTTGTATTTCTCAGGATTTCGAGTATCCGACATTTTTTCGTATCTTTGGTTTGAATTAGATACGATTTGATGTTCGTTAGAGTCTCGCTTTTTTGTTGTTGTTTATAACATGGTTCTCTGGTCGAGAGATGCAAAATGAACAAAAGATACCGCGAACGTCACACGTCAAAGTCAACACAAACGGCAGCCATGTTGACTCGTCGGCAACGAATAATTTTAAAGATTTCTGTTTTACGAAAATCGACGGTAAACGCGTTGGTAAACAGAGCGCGTTCGATTTTTTTCCCATCGCGTTGAAAAACCCATAGAAAACCTGAACCCCAAAGTGCACGTTGCCCTCTATTGGAAAAGAATACAGTCAAAAATTAATATATCTGTACAGATTGAAAGTAATTTTAATCGAATTGTCGACATTCAAATAGAAAAATATATTTCGGTATTGTGCCAGCTCATGTTATAATTGAAATAACATTACTTACGAATTCCTAGTTATGTTCGATTCACTGCTGGATAAAGGCGTCTTCTAAACATTTCTATCTCGGGATGTTTGCTTCCATCCACGAAGCGAGAATCATAATAAAATGTCAAAATATATTTCAGATATAATTAACTATTCTTAACTAATGACGTGGGAGATATAATTTTACCGACGCTCGCTAAAAGTTAGAGAGAGACGAGTTGACAATGTAAATTCATGATGATATCTGTAGAGGTTTGAATCTCTTGACGTTTACCCGCACTTTAAATGCGGAGTAGGAAATAGTTATCGACAAGTGCTTTTTCCTCTTTTAGGGGACCAAATTCAAATGTATGTAGGTAGTTACTGACCTAATGATAACAGTTTATATAGGATGAATGAAATGAGGATGCGAATTACATGCGTGTATGTAGTAGATAGGTACTGTCCAACTAAATCTCATATTTTCAGTTCTGTAACAATCATCAATTCGTCATAATATATTTTTACGTAGGTATATTATATTCAACAATAATTCTTTACCGCGTTGTCCGATTTCAATGTTACTTTTTTTCATTAGAAAGGGGTTACTTTAGATTTGGTTCCATATAAATTTATTTAAGATCAGGGGGGCAAGTTTGGGCAACCGACGGAATCAAACCCATCCATGTTTACCCAATACCCGTAGCATGGATATAATTATCATATGGAGTTCTATAACATATTAAGATATTATAGAACTCAATATGATAATTATATCCATGATATGGGTAAACATGGATGGTTTTGATTCCGCTGGTTGACCAGACTTGCCCCTCTGATGATGTAATCCATGAAAAAATCATCAAACCCTTCAATTTGAAGTCCAGTGTGAAATTATTTACAACGTTGTCAGATATTAATGATTATTTTTTCAGTAGAAAGGAGGTACTTTAGGGGTTGTTCCGCACATATCTATTTAAGATTTGCCGACCGCCGTGGCACAGTTGATAAGCCGTTGGGTTTCTGTGCGGGCGTCCTGGGTTCGATTCCCAGCATAGGAGAAATTTATTTAAATTCATTTCTCACGCAAATATTGCTTCTCTGGGCTGGAAACACTGGTTAGTTGGAAAACATTGCCATACGGCAATAAACTCGCCGCTTGCGCAGGGTGCAAGGAAGTGAAAAAAAAAAAAAAAAGATTTGATGATGGGATTCGAGGGAAAAAAAATCTTTTTTTTTCTTCAGATGGTGGTTTCAGCGTATTCGGTTGTGGGCATCCTCTGCGATAACTCCTTACTTGGGATATCCTGCCTCACCACTTCTTTCCACCTAATACATCATGATCCCCCTTGGATCTTTTACTAGACACATTTAAGTTTTGTGCAAGGTATACATTCTATTATGGGCGAATAATTCTTCACTACATCAAATTATTTTTTGGATCTAAATTGGTTTTACATATTTTATATTATTTTTATTTTGTTTCATCTCAACAGCTATTTCATAAATTAGTTAAAACATTACACATATCAAAACCAATTACAGAGATGTCTTAAATTATTTAAAAAATAACGCTGAGAATAGTTATGGGGCATATAAAGCTAAACACCCTAATTTCAAATAAAATTTCTCAAATGTATGTAACAGTGTGTTTCTAAAAAAATACCATAAATATTTTCAACATTTCTCTAGTGAATGTTCGTCACACAATTTTAAAATTCATCATAAATTCTCCTAAATTAATTATTTAAAATACCTTTTTTTACAGAATTTAATTTAAATTACTCCATAACTACGTGTCGTAGAGAAATAAATCTTTTATATGCTTAAAGAGTGCATAAAATCGAAGTGAATGACCGATAATTTTTATTCAATTCATATCAGGTTTGTTCTTAAAATGCAAAAAATCAACATATTTGGGGTTTCCGATATTTTGAATCGCATATTATAAACCATTTTTAACACACACGATAGTTATCCGTACTTACGCGTACATCATAATCCAACTGTCGATTTGTTCAGGAGAACTATGTATGTTCTCTTAACATATCGACAATGTTTCAAGCCAGGATACGCGAGAATTGTATGCAGAGGTCTACTTTTTTCACGGCTTTTCCAACTTTGAAGTCAAAAAACACCAACTTAGAGGCTTCGCAGCATATATGTTCCATACATGGATTTACTCAGAATTCGGAGTAGAACATTTCGTGTGTCTGTGTTTGTGTGTGTGTGTGTGTGTGTGTGTGTGTGTGTGTGTGTGTGTGTGTGTGTGTGTGTGTGTGTGTGTGTGTGTGTGTGTGTGTGTGTGTGTGTGTGTGTGTGTGTGTGTGTGTGTGTGTCAGGGTGTGTGTGTGTGTGTGTGTGTGTGTGTGTGTGTGTGTGGGTGTGTGTGTGTGTGTGTGTGTGTGTGTGTCCGTCCGTCCCTTATAACTTTTGATCCGCTCAATTTACAGAGCCCAAAATTTCAGAATATACAAACAGTTATAGGCTTACAAAACTTTTATACTCAGAATTTCGAATTTTTGTTTTAGTCAGGGGTTATCAACTTTTGAATTTTTACTTTATTTTTCCATATATCTCAGAAACCATAAAAGCTAGAACGCTGAAAATTGGTACAAATATAGACAAATACAAAATCTCAAATTAGTTTTTTCAAAAAAATTCCAGGGTTTCTCAAACATTTTTTATTAAGAAAAATTTTTTTTTATGATAAATTTATGAGTTTAACTGCCCATATTTCCAAAACTTTTACAATTATCGAAAAAAGCCGAAACACCCCTACTAGATAATTTAATTTTCTATAAAAAATATTTAAATTGTAGTAGAAGATCTCAATTTTTTTTTAACCTTTTTTTTAAAAATTGAATTTAGTGACGACATTACATTTTGTATGGCAGTCGCCTATACACAATATGTAAGAAGACTTAATAGTTTGATACTTCATCTCCAAACATACATACATACCATCATGCTATTTTCATATTCTGGGTAGGAAAAAAGGATCTTCCTCCATACTATCCTATCTTGACATACATACCTACATATGTTGTATAGAAAACAAAATATCTGAAAATATTTGGTTATAGCGTTATATGTCCTCTTAAGTTGATGAAAGATTTCGAAACATGTCGCGAAGTGACTCAAAAAACAAGTGGTTTATAGCTAATTTATAATTCAAATATGGTTAATATTAACTACCACAAAATATCCGTCGAATCATTAAATGATATGATGAAAGATTATTTACTTACGTGGGTATTTTGATATCTTGATTTGATATTGCAGAGATAAGTGATGATGTTTCGTAATTTTAATCTGTAAAATATTAAAAAAAATAACAAAAATTATATGTTGAATATTCCTTCTGTATCTTTCAATTCCTTCTTTCCTTTTCTCATTAATCAGCTTATTTGAGATTTATAACTTGCGTTATGGCAATACACTGCTGTACAAAAGTCGAATATTTTTTTTTTATACTCATTGTTGGAAAACGATCGATTAGCTACCATAATATGAAATCTTCTATCGCAACGTCAAAATTAACACACCGCCATTATAAACACAGATTTTTCTTTTTTATACATATTTAATGCGGTACGTTCATCGCGGAGGCAAATCACATTACAAATTGTAATGTTATTTTTTTTTTATCAATTAATGTTACAGTCAAATTACTGTTTTCTTTAATTCAGCCATTAAAAATAATTGTATAATAAATACTGAAAATAATTAATTTTTAATTGGTCTTTCTTTATTTGATTGTTTTCGGATTGTTAAAATTTTTTAATTGTTTGCTAAAAATTAACACCAGAGTCACTAGATATAGGTACTAATGAGAATGAATTATATATGTATATTACATGCTTATCTAGTACTATATAATTAAACAATGACTTAACCTTATTAATGAAGCAATAAAATAATATAATAATTTTCACAATATGACACTCAAAGGTGAGTCGATATAGGTATCATTTTGGAAATTTCATCATTAAATATACCTATTATTGATTTTTTATATTATGTAGTACCTACGTGTATTCACCTTATACAATAATAAAACGAGTGGGTTGTGGCCAACACTAAACTCTCCACACCACAAATATTGACAATGAAATATTTTATTCATTCTAAATTTTACTACCAGGAATATAAATTTTCTAACGATGGTATATTTTCATGTTAAGATAGACAAACTATTAATGCAGTATGGTGAAGAATTCTAATGTTGTATGAAATATTTTAATAAAAGCAGATAAATTTTGTTTTAAAGGACGTTAGAGCATTTTGACAATTTTGACACGTGATATCATATGAAGAAATTTTTGTTATTTATGGAAAGCTAATCAGTTCGATGTTCAAGCTCTTTACATTATAACATGAAATCAAATTACTGAACTTTTCCATACATAAGAAATTTATCTTATTATATACATTTTTATTCATACTAAATTTTACTACCAGGAAAATAAATTTTCTATCGATAGTATATTTTTATGTTAAGATAGACAAACTATTATTGCAGTATAGTGAAGAATGCTTATGTTTCATGAAATATTTTAAAAAAAGCAGATAAATTTTTATTTAAAGAACGCGAGAGCATTTTCCAAATTTTGACAGGTGATATCATATGAAGAATTTTTTTGTTATTTATGGAAAGCTAATCAGTTCTATGTTCAAACTCTTTACATTATAACATGAAATCAAATTACTGAACTTTTCCATACATAGATATTTATCTAATTAAATTTTTATTCATACTAAATGTTACTACCAGCAATATAAATTTTCTTCCGATAGTATATTTTTATGTTAAGATAGACAAACTATTAATGCCGTATAGTGAAGAATGCTTATGTTGTATGAAATATTATAAAAAAAGCAGATAAATTTTGTTTTAAAGAACGCGAGAGCATTTTCAAAATTTTGACACGTGATATCATATGAAGAAATTTTTTGTTATTTATGGAAAGCTAATCAGTTCTATGTTCAAGCTCTTTACATTATAACATGAAATCAAATTACTGAACTTTTCCATACATAGAAATTTATCTAATTACATTTTTATTCATACTAAATGTTACTACCAGGAATATAAATTTTCTTCCGATAGTATATTTTTATGTTAAGATAAACAAACTATTAATGCAGTATAGTGAAGAATGCATATGTTGTATGAAATATTTTAAAAAAAGCAGATAAATTTTGATATAAAGAACGCGAGAGCATTTTCAAAATTTTGACACATGATATCATATGAAGATTTTTTTTGTTATTTATGGAAAGCTAATCAGTTCTTTGTTCAAGCTCTTTACATTATAACATGAAATCAAATTACTGAACTTTTCCATACATAGAAATTTATCTAATTACATTTTTATTCATACTAAATGTTACTATCAGGAATATAAATTTTCTTCCGATAGTATATTTTTATGTTAAGATAGACAAACTATTAATGCAGTATAGTGAAGAATGCTTATGTTGTATGAAATATTTTTAAAAAAGCAGATAAATTTTGTTTTAAAGAACGCGAGAGCATTTTCCAAATTTTGACAGGTGATATCATATGAAGAATTTTTTTGTTATTTATGGAAAGCTAATCAGTTCTATGTTCAAGCTCTTTACATTATAACATGAAATCAAATTACTGAACTTTTCCATACATAGAAATTTATCTAATTACATTTTTATTCATACTAAATGTTACTACCAGGAATATAAATTTTCTTCCCATAGTATATTTTTATATTAAGATAAACAAACTATTAATGCAGTATAGTGAAGAATGCTTATGTTGTATGAAATATTTTAAAAAAAGCAGATAAATTTTGTTTTAAGGAACGCGAGAGCATTTTCCAAATTTTGACACGTGATATCATATGAAGATTTTTTTTGTTATTTATGGAAAGCTAATCAGTTCTATGTTCAAGCTCTTTACATTATAACATGAAATTAAATTACTGAACGTTTCCATACATAGAAATTTATCTAATTACATTTTTATTCATACTAAATGTTACTACCAGGAATATAAATTTTCTTCCGATAGTATATTTTTATGTTAAGATAGACAAACTATTAATGCATTATAGGGAAGAATGCTTATGTTGTATGAAATATTTTAAAAAAAGCAGATAAATTTTGTTCTAAAGAACGCGAGAGCATTTTCCAAATTTGACAGGTGATATCATATGAAGATTTTTTTTGTTATTTATGGAAAGCTAATCAGTTCTATGTTCAAGCTCTTTACATTATAACATGAAATTAAATTACTGAACGTTTCCATACATAGAAATTTATCTAATTACATTTTTATTCATACTAAATGTTACTATCAGGAATATAAATTTTCTTCCGATAGTATATTTTTATGTTAAGATAGACAAACTATTAATGCAGTATAGGGAAGAATGCTTATGTTGTATGAAATATTTTAAAAAAAGCAGATAAATTTTGTTTTAAAGAACGCGAGAGCATTTTCAAAATTTTGACACGTGATATTATATGAAGAATTTTTTTGTTATTTATGGAAAGCTAATCAGTTCTATGTTCAAGCTCTTTACATTATAACATGAAATCAAATTACTGAACTTTTCCATACATAGAAATTTATCTAATTACATTTTTATTCATACTAAATGTTACTACCAGGAATATAAATTTTCTTCCGATAGTATATTTTTATGTTAAGATAGACAAACTATTAATGCAGTATAGTGAAGACTGCTTATGTTGTATGAAATATTTTAAAAAAAGCAGATAAATTTTGTTTCAAAGAGCGTTAGAGCATTTTGACAATGTTGACACGTGATATCATATGAAGAAATTTTATGATATCTATGAAAAGCTAATCAGTTCTAAGTTCAAGCTATTAATATTCTTATATCAATATGAAATCAATGAACTGAACATTGCCAAATATAAAAAAATTCTCTTGTTACATATAAGTTTCATACAAATATCCATTAAATAAAATATAATTTTTGAAACCGTTGAATATTTTTCTTTTAACATTGACCAACTTTGAATACAATTTTATGAAGATTCTTGGTGTTGTATAAATAGTTGAAACCAAATTAAAATATCTCTAATTTCCAGGTCGTGAGAGCATTTTTTCAGTTTTAATAGATGAAATCATAAAGAAACATTGGGAAAAAATGAACCGTTGTCTATGGAAAACTAATCAGCTCTAAGTTTATGGACTTAACACATGTGATATCAATATGAAGTCAATCGGACTTATAGTTTGGGCTGCAGAGAGGACACAAAAAAAAACAACGTAAATGATAAATTCATAGAGAAGAAATCAAAAGTTGTCTATGGAAAACTAATCAGCTCTAGGTCTTTGCACTTTACACATATGATGTTAATATGAAGTCGATCAGACTTATAGTTTGGGCTGTAGAGAGGACACAAAAAAGATAAATGCTACGGCGTACGGCGTACGGCGTACAGCGTATACGCCATACACACAAACACATCACGACGAAACTCATAGTGTGCATTCTCTACATGATACCCATTGAGAAATTGATGTAAAAAAAATACGCTTAAATTTTGCGAAATCATGACTCTCCCCTATTCCATAGTGTGGAGAGTAAAAACAGATGTATGAACAGTGAATGTCAAACGAAGACTAATACAAACCACTGATATTAGACCGGTTATTACAATTAAATAATATATTGTCCCCTCTAAGCTTTTATTAAAACATTTTTTTTTGTAATTAGTAGGTTATATTTCATGTTAGCAGTAACCAAATCATAGTGACTACTAAATATTCGGTTACCATAACCAAATGTTTTGTGCATACAGTCAAACCCTATAGTAAAAAAAAAATAAACTTTAGTTGCTAATAACAAAAGTTTGGGTAGAATATGAGTATAGTTATCCTATTTTTATAAATAACTCATAATAAATTTGTCCATATGATAAAACCGGACCTGGCCTTTGAGACTCCAGCCTTTAGCTTCCTACAACACTAATATTAATGTTGCCAAGCATTCATCTAATAAAGCAATTATCTACCATTGTATTGAATTGTTATCTAATAAAAGTAAGGTTATGTTGTTTAATTATGACATTGACTGGTTTAAAAATAATTAAACAAGTTATCAATAAATTGTTTATAACTTTTAAAACTCCTTCGAATAGAAATAAGTATCTCCCTACCTACTTCTTCTTCTATCGTGTCAGCAACGCATTTAAATAATTTTCTATCAGCAACGTCAATAGCACAATCATTGCCCACCATAAGATCGTGCATGGTACAGTTGACTGGACTTGAGGGGCAACTGCACAGATGTGCGGTGGTCTGCTGCTCTCCACAGTCACATGTCGTTGGTATTCCCTGTTGTAGGAAGCCCAATGTAGGCAAGTTATCCAACGTTCTCCCAACGCCCGTCCTCAGTCTGTTTAGTGACTTCCACGTACGCCACTACACTTTGTGGCCCGGGGAAGACTCTCCTTAGGTCGGACAAAGTCATCGGGGGCTTCTTACTGCCAAAGACGGAGTCTTTCCTGCTCAGGCCGAGATGGATGTGGCTGCGTTGCTGTCAGGAAACATTTGTGTGATCTTTTGGGTTTTCGATAATTGAAATCACGTATAAACCCTTTTAAACGTAAGCGATAGTTATTCTTTCTCACACGTAACTTCATAGTGCATTAGGCGATTTAAGTATATCATGTTTTCAGTCACTAGATTTGGCGTTATAGTGCCCTCATAATCAAGATGTCGACGTCGAATTAAAAACCACAGATATGTACAAATCATCTAAAAATGTATATAAGTATATTATTATGTATGTAGAACATGTGTAAACTTCTCAAAATGTATGTAAGTAGGTAAACTTTTGTTTGTACATAAGTATTTTTTTTTTTTATGTAGCTTCTCAGGCAACTAACAGGGAGTTACTGTGTCAAATAATTTTTCACACGCACCCAATAACAAGTTGTCACATTCTGGAGATTTACGATATTAATTGTCTTACAGATCCAGACTGGAAACAATTAAAAACTGGGAATCGAACCCGGGGCCTACATATTATGAAATCATAATATGAAACTTGAATTGATTAGATTTTCATGTGTCTAACAGTTAAAATGCTCTCACTTTCCCGAAAAATATTTTTTTACTTTTCTATAAGGAAAACAAGCAATTCTTCATTCTATTACTATATTAATCGTCTCCCAGATCCAGACTGAAAACACAGTTAAAAATTGTGTCTTCACCAGGAATCGAACCCGGGACCCTTGGATCAGCAGTCAGATATCCAACCAACTGAGCCACGAAGGCCGAAATATTAGTAGGTATGTATGTATTCGATCATATAATATTTGTATAAAAAACTTGGTGTGTTGTTGGGAAGGATTCTACATAAGTTTATTTTGAATAGAAATTCACAGAAAAATCAGACAAAAAGTTGCACAGGACATACGGAACAGACTGATACACAAACAAAGAAAGAAAGATACACAAACAAAGAAAGAAAGATACACAAACAAACAAAGAACGATACCCAAACACAAAAGACGGACGAAACAGACAAACAAATACAGAAACACGTCCAAAAACTCGTCCTTTTTGACTGGCATTACAACGCATGTCGGGTTTAGTAAGTTCCCGTCAAACTTCTTGAGCCTATTCGCCGTGGAGGGAAGCGATTTGCACATTTGCCAACCAAGCAAAAAGACACAAAATTGCGCTCTGCGCACCCACGTGCCTGGCTCAAGTTGTTTTACGATAACTATTCTCGCTAATAACATATTTTTTTTTTATAAAAAATGAATATGTCCTTGTTAAACAAGTACATATACATCTTCCTACGTTCCCTAAAATAAGCAAATAAATGCTTGTGCTATAGGTGAACGAAATCGGTCGAGGCAGGATTCGAACTAGCGACCACTGGATTACTAGCCCAGCGCGCTAACCGCTTTGCCATCGACCCATCTAATATTTATCTATCGCTATTTAATATTTATTGCTATCAATGTGACTTTTCACGAGTAGGTACCTAATTGAACTAATAATAAAAATAAATACGACTCGTATGACTTTGTCGTGACAGATAGTACCTATAGAAATCAAATCCCACACAAAAATAATAAATTAGATTTCACATATTTATGAAGGTACATACACAATAAGGTATTGACATTGGGTATATCAAAATGGCGTCATTCCTTTAATATAAAACAATACCTTTGTTCGAATATGTTAAACAGAAACGATAATTATAATAATATCAACATGAACAACGAAAATAAATTATTTCCTTGTAATTTGTTTTTGTTATGATGAATTGTTGATAATGTAGATGGGTAGGTACCTATAGGTACCTATTTATTTTGTTTACAATTTTATTATATTATACCGTTCAAATATAATCAGATGTTTAACTTAATTGAATAAAAGAAATCAGCACACTCACTAAACACAGTAAAATCCAATAAAATAATATAAAATAAATGAGCGGATTGTAGCCAGCATTATTTTATTTTATTTAAACCTAACAAACATACAGTCATACAAACAAATATTACAACAAATTCAATTTTAACAATATATCATATACCAATTATCCTTGTGGAATAATTATACTTATAATAAACACTTCATTTTACCCCTTCTCAAGTGGTCTGTTTATTAGCATATGACAATTTCTTCCAAATTAACAGCCCAGGGAAGCAAGAATTGCGTTAGAAATGATTTTAAATCAATTTCTCCTCTGCGGGGTATCGAACCCAGGAAGCCCGCACATAACATTCATAAATAATGTAGGTATGTATTCATTAATAATATGTTTGTTTATGAATATAGATAGTTTGCACATATATCGAACAAGCAAAAAAAAGACACAAATTTTCGATCTGCGCACCCACGTGACTGGTTCAAGTTGTTTTCTGATAGCTATAATTCTTTTCTTTGCTGTGAGGCACCGGCTTAGAATAGTGATTCCATTCTTTTCTATAATCATCGTTTCGGGTGTCGCGTATGAGCCCGATAATCGAAAATTCAACAGGGATAATACCATCTCACATAGTTCGGAATGTGGTGCCTATTTAGATATGACAAAACTCGTGTGTGGGAACACATGCATGTGTCTTGTTTACCTATCTATGGTAATGCATACCCGCACAGCTGTCCCTGTTTATCCTAAATTGTGGCAAACGCCGTGATGAAATGAATGATGAATGAATCATTACCTAATATTTTTGTACGAGAGCGGACAGGGATGAAGACGGAGAAAGAGCTGTTCCGAGCCGTCGAAGATATCGAGATGCACTCTCTGGTAATAATCAACGTTAGGGAGAAGATGAAAAAGAAAAATGAAACTTTTCTACTTCGTGAATACGAAATATTCGCTTTCGCGAAATATTCGCGTTCTCGAAATATCCAAACAACCTTCAAGGTGTAAGTTAACTGTTGATGATAAGCTCGTGGAACAAGCAATGAGTTTCAAATATTTAGGAGTAGAGATCTGCAGCCATAACGATCTATACACTGAAGTCCGCGAACAAGTCAATAAAGCATCTGTCGTATCTGGATGTCTGAAAAATATGATCTGGAAAAATAAACACATGCGTATTGACAGTAAAGTCAGAATATATAAGACATGCGTGCGACCGATCATGACGTATCCTGTGGAAACGCGAGCAGACACTGTACGAACCAAGGGGCTCTTAAGGACAACGAAAATGAATTTCCTAAGGTCAATCACTGGTAAAACTCTCCGAGATCGTGTTCGCAATGTTCAAATAAGGAAAACATGTGCAATTGAGGACATACTTCGGTGGAGTAGATCCAGAAGAAGGCATTGGAGGGACCACGTAGCCAGGATGGACAGTGATAGACTTGCATATAATATAGCGGTGAATGAAATCACTTCAGGCCGCCGTCTACCCGGAAGACCATCCCCCAAGAGATGGAAGGATAGCTGGACTTCATCATGGTCATCCCAGGAGGCATAGTTTCTGAAGAACAGACCAACTAGATCTACTAAACGAAGAAGAAGAAGAAGAAAAAGAAATATTTGCGTTCATGAAAATTCTATTCACGAAATATTGACGTTCAAAAGTAATCGCGCTCACGAAATATTCGCGTTCACGAAACATTCGATTCACGAAAAATTAGATTCATGAAATATTCGATTTACGAAACATTCGATTCACGAAACATTAGATTCATGAAATATTCGATTCACGAAACATTCGATTCACGAAACATTAGATTCATGAAATATTCGATTCACGAAACATTCGATTCACGAAACATTCGATTCACGAAATATTGGCTTTCACGAAATATTCGATTCACGATTTATTTCACAAAGGTTTGTTACAAACAGACACAAACGTTATTATTAACATTTAATAACGCTTTTGTTATTGTTTAGATTTGTTATTTGATCTGTGCACGAAATTATTTAAAGCAGCTGTGAAAATTCAAACATGCCATTCGGCGGATAGCGAGTTTCTCTTGTTTGTTTTTTAAATGAAAATCAACATTCAATTCAATTTCCAATTATCTTTGTAGACATAATTATTATTACTAATCAAATATGAACCGACATTTTGAGCCATTGACGCATCGGGAAAACGACACAAACATGTAGGTATGTACTTGGATTTATTTAAATAAAAGTGTGGCTATCGATAAAAAATACCTAGTTACAATCAGCTAGATTGTGGAATGGCCTAAATCATTTAGGGTCGTATTACAAATGTTATTTGAGAAAATATGTAAGATTGTTTTTTTTCTTGTTGTTTTTCTTTAATTTTTAGGTAGGTTCCACTTACAAATTATTGGACATTCAAAAATTTACTTTACATAGCTTAGAATTGTTGAAAAGATTGCGTTATATGGCTTTATAAAGATGACATACCTGACTTATGGGCTATGATTATTATCCGATAGATAATGGTTGGAAACTTTGTAATTTCATGCATTTTTGTTCTCATATCTATGTTTGCCCAGGATATTATGTCAAATTGTGAATACGCGGTATAGCAGTGAACACGCAATATAGAACAATAAGAACATGAATATCTTGTTCTTTTTCTTCGTGTATTACGTTATTTGACCTGTTGGTGAAGGTGGAATATCCAGAAAGGAGGAGGTCCAACTGTCTTTCCATCTCTTTGAAGGTCTTTCGGGTTGTCTTCTGTTGTTGGGTATTACTGTTTTAACAATTTTGACAATTCTACTGTCGAAATATCTTTCGACTTTTTCCCTGGAGGGACTGAAGGGACGAAAAGGTCTGAGGGGACAGAAAAGACTGAGGGGATGGTAGGGATAAAGGGGACGAAAGAAAAATTGGAAAATTTAGACCATTTTTAATTTCATACAATCAATTAAAATTTTTGATGGGCGGTGGCGGAACGGTTAGCGCACTGGGTTAGTAATCCAGTGGTCGTGAGTTCGAATCCTGCCACGACCGATTTTGTTCACCTATAGCACAAGCATTTATGCTTAATTGAAGAAATGTACGAGGATGTATATGTAATTGTTACAAGGATATATTCATTCTTTTAAAAAAATATGTATACCTACATAGCCGGGTTTCGCTAGTTTTTTATATATAATAATAATAATAGATAATAATTATGAACACTTCATACATCCTGCTCAAGCGGCAAGTTAATTGCCCAAACGGCAATTTCTTCTTTTAATTGTCTATTTATCAATAATTATGTAGCAGTACCAGTGTTACTGGCATAGTGAATGTTATTTCCAATAATTTTGTTTGGCAATTGTATATTATATTTTTAACAATGGCCGCCCATTGGCGCGCTGTGGTTTTCCTATTGTACAGCGGAAATAACAATATTATTATTTTCGATTTAAACTGAATGCTTTTATTGGTTTCGAACACAGTGGCGGCGGGTGATACATATATCAACAATTTCGTATTTTTATTGAAACATGGGTATTGATTATGTTGCTTAGGAAGAAATGCATATATTTAAAATTAAATATTTGTCTATCTGCGAGATTGCTGAACGGCAAATTCTTCTACCTATAATTGCGTCAGAAATATTATTTCTTATTTTTTTCTCTTCTGTGGATTAAACCTAGAACGGATAAAGTCAAATTTATTTTTAAAGTCAAAAGGTGAATACTTGTTGTACATAATAAAATATCAACGATTCATTTTATATTTTACAAAAACGAGTTCCTATCTCGACTTACTTTTGAATAAGTATCACTATGTTAAATATAACTAAAATTGAAGGAAAAAAAACGGTAAAGATGAAAGAGGAAGGGAAACAGGGAGTAGATTGTATGTGTGTTTATGTATATGTACAATATGTTTAAGTGTGGTGTGTACACGAGAAAGTTGGTTAAAAATCGTGACGAAATTTCAATACAGACAGACAGACAAGTGAATTAAAAAAAATGGTGCGATCAGAATAAAGTTTAAATAAACAAATGAATATTAAAAAATGCACGCCAATGAAAATCATTTGAGCAGGAACAAACTCATCGGCTTTATGGTAATTCGATTCCCCGTTGTTATGGAATCGGTTGAAAAATACAAAATGAATAATATTTTATAAAAAAATGTATACAACTTACGATTATGTGGTGAAAATTTACTTGGCTCGTAAAGCGGAAAGGAAATAAAATATGAGACTTAATCCCGCATTGTTTGTTTCTTGCGCACTGGAGAAGAGATTGCGCAGCGCGCCGTGGCGACTGTAGACGGATGGCGGACCGCAGAAAGCTATAAAGTATATTTTTTAAGAACGTATTTTTTAAAATTCCGTCTTGTGGTATTTTTTACAGGTAACACTCGAACGAAATAATCACATTAATCATTCATTCCCATAATGTGTGGTAACCAGCGACAGGTGTGCGGGTGAGCACCACCTAATAAAAGGGATCGCGACACGTGCGCGTATCCCCACACCAGAGTATCATCTCACCTTGAAAGGGAACATTCAAAATGGGTGGTAGGTAAATGTCATTGTAAATCTTATTATCCACATCCACATGCGTAAGTTGTTATTTTGTCTCTTGTATTTTCGATTAAGAGACACCCGAAAACGATGATAATTGAAAAGAGTGGAAGCACTATTCAAAGTCGGTGCCTCACTGCGATGGAGAATATTATATTAAATGATTTTTTTAAAATGAATATGTCCTTGTTAAACAAGTACATCTTCCTACATTCCCTAAATTAAGCATTAATGCTTGTGCTATAGGTGAACGTAATCGGTCGAGGCAGGATTCGAACTCGCGACCACTGGATTACTAGCTCAGCGCGCTAACCGCTCTGCCATCGACCCATCTTATTTCTTCATTAATTTATATACCAGTGAGATTGGTAAAACGATGTATGATAAAAATATAAATGTACCTTCTTATTGAGTCCCGTACTAACATAACACAACTTTCAAATTCGAATTCACTTGATAATAAAAACCATAATACTGCTTAACATTCTCACGATACAAGACACAGACATCAACTAATCACTCCGAAGACAAACAATACATACGGACAAAGACACTATCAATACTTGGCTCCAATGATCCTAAATTTATTTGTAAAATATATAAAGAACATACAATGCAATAAAGCAAATAAATCTTATGAATACATACATGATTATATATTATAACAAAGGGATCAACTATTGTCAGCAAATTCTCAATTCGTAATAACGTACACGACAAAACTACTATCATAAGACTCACATAGTGGACAATCATACTATATTTAAATATAACGTAACTAGTCTACCACCTGGCCTGGCCTAGATAGGTGGTACTTCTTCTTCTTCTTCGATGACGCTACAGCCCAAGTCGAGCCTTGGCCTCCTTCAACTTTTGCCTCCAACCCCGTCTGTCCTCAGCTGCCGTCCTCCAGTTTGAAACACTTAAGAGCTGTACTGCATCCCTCCTCACCTCGTCCTCCCATCGCAACCTGGGTCTTCCTATTTTCCTTCTTCCTCCTGGATGGCCAGTCACATTTCTCGTAGGAATTCGAGTGAGTGGTTCTTAGGAATTGAGATGGTACACACCAACCCAATTTATTTGTTAAATTGCTTGATTATAATAATGTAATTTTTGGTATTTGTGATAAAAAAATTATATCATTACACTAAAACAACTTGAGCCTAAATGCATTAAAAACATCTCGAATTATAAATTAAACCCACTACAACCATTTCCCTTGTGAGACCAACTATGTAAAGCGGTTTCGTTACGTGCAATTAAATTTTAATTTGTATTATCGCCCAGGGAAGTTATGCATGCATGCCATGCCATTCCATGCACAGCACACTCGCCATTATATTATACCTTTACAGCGTCGGAGAGAGGGGGAGGGGGTGGTTGGGGGACGTAATCTTTGAGGACATTAGAATGGCCACCACATCACATAGGAACTAGAGGGGAATTTATGAAATCTCCTCCCCCAGGAATCTCTGTCCCATACTGACAAGGAATAGTTATGAGCACACGCGAGGTCATAATATTGCGTGACTTCTAGCTAACTCAGTCTTGGGTCCGAATGTAGAGTCCGACCTAAATACTAAATTCTAAATACTAACCATGTTTTCATCGCACAGTCGTTCACTCAAGTTAGCAGATACGTGGCTTCCTATCTGGAGCATGCTACGAAGTTTTTGAATGAGAATTGCATTGCAGAGACATCTAATTACTTAGCGCATGCGCGTCGATATAAACTAACTGTCATAAAGTAAGGTTGTTCGCGAGGAACCTTACGAGTGGTTTAATACTAAAATACGAGATGTTTTCGATGGATGATTTGTCAAATATGTATTTTGTAATTTTGTCAAATCAAATACCAAACAGAGTGCTTAGAGATTAAGGTAGATATAGAAGTAATAAAATATAAAAAATCAATACTTATTGAAAAAACATATTATGAAGTATAGTTTGGAATACACAAGAATGACATCACTCATATAACATTACTTCCTCAACAGTGCATTCCAGCCATACCCAGGTCCTAAGAGTTTGTATCAGTGAATTTTTTTTAAATTTCCCCTTTTGAATATAGATTCAGATGCTATAAAAATGTCAATATGGTCATTGAATTTTTTATTTTATTTTTATTTTTATTTTAATTTTATTTGGGACACTTACAGACATTGACAATCGCATACAAGAGAGTATATCATAATAATTTTACATAACGTCAATATCCAATTGGAAGTGAACACAACATGCGAAGTTCATAAATTATTTACACAAACATATTAAAATATCCAAGATAAAAGCAGTAATAAAAAACTTTAAAAATAAGACATAATTATACAAAACCTATAAAAGCATAAAGAAGCAACAGTAAAAAGTACAAAGTAAATATAGAGAAGCATATATAAAACAATGAAAAGTAATGAAAATTGTGCATATAACAAAAAAAAGGGATGAAAACATCAATAGAAATTCTCCTCTCTACTCAGAATCAATAGCATTCTTTTTTTAAATACCTCTCTTGTGTTGCAGAAGATATCAACTATGTTGGAGTTGCTATGACTATTGTAAATACGGCACATGCGATACAATGGATTATAAAATGATATGTTAGATATACAGAACCCTATGTGAAAAATATTTGGCTTTCTTAGTGATTTAATATTGACGTTATATTTTAAGTCATTGACCAGCTGTGTGTCCATCACTTTATTTATTATATTAAATAAACATGCCACGTCCGCCACTTTTCGTCGAGTACCTACTCAGCTTAGAAATATTTAAAAAAATCAATCTCTGATTATAATTTTTTAACAGATTTTTTAATTATCTCAATAGAGACGAAGTTGGAATATTTATTGTAGGAGAACTGGGAAATCAAGGCACCTACAGGGCTTACGACCTGTCATCGGCTGGTTTACGTGATCACTTTATGCGCTTGCGCAACGTTCACCAATTATGCCTTTTTAATGAGATCCCTATCAATTCAATTTTGAAACTTCTATATATTGTAATACTGATATTCTTTTCGCTTGAAAATAAGGAATTTTTACTACAGCCATCTATGGGTGAAATTATGAACAACAATCTTATTATTTTTTTTTATTTTTTTTGTTGTAACGCCATCTATTGAGAGAATTGGTTTTTTGTAAATAATGAAAGCTACAATTCTTATATGTGAGGTGACAATGCCCGAAAGGGAAAAAAATCCAATGTTTGCGCATATGCAATAATAAAAATATATTCGATTACTCTGATTATAAGTTAACATGTAACGACCTATACCGGCTCTATAAGACAGAATTTTTACACACTCCCTTTGGACAGATTCTAACATTTCAGTGTATACATTATAATGTGGACACCATACAGGTGACCCGTATTCCAGAACACTTCTTAATGTGAATTGTTCATTAATGTTTTTACATATTCTTTAAAGCGGAATCCTGCATTAGTTATTATAATCGGTCTTGTGTGCTGAGTTTCGGTCGAAATCTTTCATTTTACAGAAGTCAAAGACTGGCCTTGCCCATCGCTTGAGGTTGAGATAAGGATGGAGAATAGCGAGATGAAAAGGAACACGTTCCACTAGCAAAATGTAAATTTCCATATAAGGTACCCATCTATATTATAGCCAGCCTTACAAGTTTAGTGTATAGGTGGTTTGGGGCAAACTTGAAAAGTAGGGTCCCTAAAAACCCTATTAAGATAATCATTTCGTAGAAAAATGCGTATGAATTTATGTACAAGATAACACTAGAAAGGGCTCAGAGGTTGAATTATCAGATTATATGTACCTACCTACACAAGATATTCAGGTTTACCTAAATAAAAGCCAAAACTTAGTACCTACATAGTTAAGAATTATCTGTCTTGAAAGTCATGGAACTTACGAAGTATAACAACGAAGAAAAATCATTTTGGTATTTATTTAATACAGTTTTACCAATTTTTTTTTTTTATTATTGAAACCAAACAAAATATAACAATATAGTTACAAACAATAAAAATATTACAAAAAAGTACAATTTAAATAAGTTATATGAAACATTTTTTTTATAGGATTATTTGGTATATACCACCTCACTAGGCTGAGCCTGTACCGAGGTGGCAGATTTTTTTTTTTTTTGCGTTATATCTGACAGAAAAATATTAAACTTGTATTTAACTAAAACTTGTTATAATATATACCTATTATAAAAATAAAATATAAACTATTGTAGCTTGATCATGTTTCCGCAGTATATAATGCCCTTGTTTCTAATCCATGTTTCTAATGTTTTCTTGTCTTTCAAATTATTCATCAACTGTTTGTCCGTTATTTCACTTTTTATCTTATTAAAAATTTTTGGAGCTAAATAATAGTAATGTCTTTGTCCGAATGTCGTGTTTGTCTTTGGAGTCATGAGAAAATTCCTGCGTGTCGTCTCGTAATTGTGTTGCGGTGTAATGTGAATTGTTTTATCTTTATGAAAATGTATAGAAATAATTTTGATATATAACTGTGGAATGTTGAAAACTGGAAAATCATTAAATAATTGAACTGTTGGATATGTAAATGGTTTTTTTATTATAACCTTAATTAAAGCTTTTTGTGCTTTAATAAGAGGATCCATATTAATTTTAGCAGCGCCACCCCAACCAATCATTCCGTGTGTTATAAATTTATTTAACAAGAAACAATTTTACGACAGGGGGGGACAATTCTGGTCAACCAGCGGAATCAAAACCATCCATGTTACCCATATCATGGATATAATTATCTAATGGAGTTCTATATCTTAAGATGTTATAGAACTCCATATGGTTATTATATCCATGATATGGATGATTTTAGCTCCTATCATTTCAGTGGCTATAGTAGGCTATATAGTTATAATATATTTTGAAAATCTTTTCCCCAGTAGGTATCGTCAATAGATTCGTCTATGAAATAAAGAACAGTTTGCATTTATATATTTATTCTATTGCATGAGTTTTTTTAAATTTTATTGAAAGTAACTAAAAAACCACAAAGCCTATGAAGTATATTTTTACTACAATCGAAAGAGAATATGAAATTCTACCGGATCATGCTTTTTTTACTATTTTAATTACTATTCTTAATACTTAAAAAAAACTCAAAATTTTACAATTTTTGTTAAAAAAAAAATCGGGTTTCATACATCAGAATGTAATTCAGTGTGCATATTTGTGTACATTCGTATGCACAGGGTATACAAGGGCCTTTTCAGTTTTTATTTTAAATTTGTTTTTCTAAAGTGTAACTTCATAATTCAATTGCACATAAATTAAAATATGTAACTTCATATTCATTTCATAATTTTTAAAGTGACTATCTGTTAAGTATTTCAAAGACAACGTCAATTTATCATCCATGAACTGTTAAAACACTTAAAATGCTCTTCCTCTATGAAAAATTGAGTTTTGATGATTTTTTAAGGAATAAAAACAGATGTGAGCCACATAACATTCAGGGATACATAATCTTGAAGAAGAAAATTAAAGGGTCCTTGATGTGTATAATTTGTGTTTTAGTTTCGGTTACAATCCACGTTTAAACTCCTCACTATCCCAATGGGATATAGTAGGGAGTAATGATTTCAAAATTTTAATTATCAACATTACACATTATCAACTAGTATCATGCTAAGATTGAATTCTCAAAGTTTTATCACAATGTATCTGTGTGTGTGTGCTATGTACTATATGCTATGTACTTTATCGATTATAAATTAAGGTACTCATTCGATTCTTTTCAATTTTTGCAAATTTGTATAGCTAATATTCGCTTAGATTCCGTTAGATTTTGAAAGATATTTGATCAGTGCATCTCATTTTTTTTAACTGTCAAATATTTCAGGAAACTTACAATTTGATATTTTCATTTTTAAATTGCTAAAAAGGCACATCACTTTCATAAAATGGCATTGAAGAATAATCAAATTTTCGTAACTCATTTCATAAAAATACAAATTTTCCTTAGAAAATTTGAAAACGATGTGTGACTCGGTAATGAGGGGTATATCGTTGGCCACAACCCTAACGTTTTTATAATTAACAACCGTCATTAATTTAAATATAAAAAAATCTCTTTGTCGCAATTCAATTGCAACTTTACTTCCAAGCACCGAGCGTTGATTCGATACAATGCCAGCCCGATTGTCCATTTGGACGTATCTATTATTTGATATTTTAAAGAACTGTACTGCACAATGGGTCTCTTATCTTCCGCTTTGCAATATCCTACGCTTATCCGTCCAGCTGAAGGCGACCAGAACTCAGACAAAGGCCGCTGTGAAATGGACCTTAAGCAATCGAGTCATAAGCCGCACTCACGAAGCCCGTGAAGTATGACTTGGTTGGCAGTATTTGCGGGGTTCTTTTTCACATTTGCTTATACAGCCATCTCCCATTGTGCTGCTCTATTGTTCGCCAGTCAAAGTGTAAATATGAAGTAGTGGTCGTGGATCGGAATAGCTCTTCACAAGTCTTTTATGGCAAAGCCAAGAATACGACGGATTCTTGAATGAGTTGAATGGGTTGTATTAATATGAAACAATCGATATTTTTATTGGCTCGGGTACTAACTGCCTTTATTACTATTCATTATGCTTATTTTGAGTGTGTTTGCGGTAGTTCCCACGAAAATATGATCATAAACGAATGAGGAAATGTCGTTTTTAACTATTGACTTAAGTGCTTTATTGTCAACGAACACTAATGGAAGGTTTATTATACTTCAGGAATCTCATCTTGAATGTGATAAATCCACCAAAAACAGAACAATTTATGGATCAAGATATCAAAATATATGTACAGTTAGATAGAATGTAAAAATTCCGAAAAAGCACACGAAGAACATAGGAAGATTCCGAAGAACTGTGACACCTTACAATTACAAATACTACACAAGTGCAAAAGAGAACTTGGTCATAACATTCAAAATACTCAACGTTACGGAAATATGGTGTAGAGTAATTTCGTTTTATAAATGATGTTTACAATAAGAATGGATAAACTGGATTCATGAATTATCAACAATAGAAAAAATGATTTTTAATTTATTTATTTATTAATCAAAGGTACCTACAGAAAGTGCGCAAAGGCGGGTTTATTGCCATAAGGCAATTTCTTCCAACCAACCCGAGCAAAATGAAGTTAAATCGATACAATAGTATGTATTTACTGAAAGAAAAAAATAATAAAAAAATCAATGAGAAAAAATATGATATTACCTCACTCTTAGTGAGGAAAAAGGAGAGTATGGAAGGAAATTCAGTAACTATTTGTCAAATAAAGCTTTTAAAGTTTCCCATCATATATATTTTTCCCATACCAAGAATGTGTAGACAATATAACGATATGACAAAAGAGTGTTCTGTTCTTGACGTGTTTGCTGATTCGCTGAAGTCGCGCCTGTTGGTTTAGAATATCTCCGTACTATTTCCTATTCAATTTAAAAATTATTTTATTTTATTTTTAACTAATGTAACAAAAAACGAAAGCTGGATGCCTGTCAATGCACCCTCACATTTAATTAAATTTGTATAGATTGAGATGACGTAACTTCATCACATAGGATATTCAATAGTCTTGCTGATTATAATTGAAAATAATTCTCTTTGTTTAAATGACGAATTAATGAATTTGATATGAAACCAATTTCGAAGCGATCGCCTCTTCTTCAAAATGTCTGAAATGTGCCACAAAGTCAACTCAAAAAATATCTTTTTTTCTCTGTGGATACAGGGCATACGATCAATTCAATCTATGTAATTCGTACGAGTAAAATTTATGAAGTAGGTATATAGGTACCTACACTTACTGATCTGGTGATGGAATCAGCAATCTTAATACGCGCTGGGAAGATAATAGACGAAGATTTAAATGGGCGAGTTATTGATGAGTTTTGTGATGTAGATTCGTATGACCTTAAAAAGCGGAACAAATGAGTGATTGATGAGGTTGGCGAAAAGAAAGATATCTATCCAATCTAGACTCGAACACAAAATGGAGGCGTATAGTATAATATACAATCGTTAAGCACGGCCTGAAAATGGTTTCAGGCAATCTATAAATAAATTGACTGCCACTAATTCAACTTTTGTGAATAGTATTATTACTCACCAAAAAGGTTTATTGTTCAAAAACATTTTAGTGCGTTAACGATTATAATGTAGGACCATTGTTTCGATTTCGAAGCATTCATTATGATAGATGGGACTAATGGAGGGTTTAAAATAGATTTGAAAAATAGGATCGGCCGATAAGGAATAATTCGGTTTACTAAGCCATTTTTTTTCTTTATTTTATTATTCATATAAATAACACAGATGTTTAAGAAAAATTGTTGGGAACTAATTGGACATTGGGACTCTGAAACCACAAAGAGCATTTTTTTTTATTTTCAAGACTTTTTTGTCAAAAATATGATCTCATTTCCACATTCAGTGTACGGCCTTTTGTCTACTAATTAGATTAAGCGAAACCAAACATATCTTCAATAGTCAGCATGGTCTGTCATATTGGTTCTTCGACGTCCTTCTGCTCTGTTATGTGTGTCTTCTGTGGATTTATTGCAGTCTTTAATTTTCTGATTTTCAGTACAGTATTTGGTTGTAGAAGAACCGAAAGACTGCCAAAAAGATGGAAAGCTCGTCAACGGCATCCGAGAAATGAAATTGAAACAGATGACGAGTGCATTACAACTGAAAGAAATATTTTGTTTCACATTAGTTTGTGATATAAAAAATAAATAATGTTTCGATTTCAAATATTCAAGGAGACCAGACTCCCAAGCTAAAGGTCGGGGTTCCATTCCCGGTGGTGGCACATACATTTCAATATTGTGTTTTCAAGCACTAAGGCAGGGAGACGCACTTGCCTACAAAAATCGGTAGTAATTTATATACGTAAAATCGACCAAAAGACTAGTTGTTAGTAATTTAGATTTATCGAAATAAATATGCAAAAATCTGTACAACCGTAAAAGAATTTTTAAACGTTAGGGTTGATTGGTACTATATGGCACCCTGCATCGCATGCAGGGCGCCATGCATTGCAAAATACATCGCCAAACTGCATCCAAACCAAAATGCATCCAAAACGCATCGCAAACGTTTTTGTGATAACCTCACCTCAAGCGCCCTTGAGGTGAGGTTATCACAAAAACGGCGCTATAAAAATTATCCCAATTTATTTATGGACCTCCTCAGAACCGAATCCTTGGATATGTTATGTATCTGGATGGGTGAATTATTCCCAATTGAATGCTTGATGGGTGCTTTTGTTGCATTTTATTTTGATCTTTAAACAACTTACAATTTACGCATTTTTTAATACTTAACCAACACCATTTACATTTCCGTAATTAAAAATAGATAACTGCTGCTCATCTAGGTATACCTGTTATAGGGCTAGTAGTCTGGGTCTGGGAATTCTTTTGAGAAAGTGAACAAAGGTAATTATTAAAAAAAAGGTTGCGTAGTATAGTACCTACCGAATTGTTATTAATATCATTAATAAGTCGGCTGACTCCGTATAAAAATAATGTAGGTACGATTTTTCTTTTTTCTTCCTTCAAATCAAAAATCGATTTTTCTTCCTTCAAATCAAAAATTGTACATTTTCTTTCTCTAAACTCATGACTTTTTTATCTGAATGCTGTTATATACTTTTTGGATTTTAAAAATTAAATAAATTAATAAACATTCTAACTCATGACCTGTAAATATAGCAATGGATAAATTTATTTTGTCGAATTATTGCGACTCAAAATTTTTGCTATGTGAAATAAACAAATCATTATTTTGTTCACACAATCCGGGCAAACGTTTCTTTGTCAAAAACATTCACAAACAGACAACTTTATTTGAGGTTTTTCGTGCGTAAAAAATGCATCGCAAAATGTTCGCATTGAAACCGAACAGCCATTGTTAGCCATCCGGTACTCTCCTTCAGGGCCGGATCCACGGTGGATAAAAATGATGCAATTGCGCCCGGTGCAAAGAAATCAGAGGCGCCAGTTAAAAGAAAAAAAATATTGAATAATAGCTAAAACTGTTCATTCATTCATTAATACCATCACGGCATTTCCTGAAATTTTGGGTAACCAGCGACAGGTGTTCGGGTGTACATAACCTTATAAAAGGAAACACGACACACGCGTAATTTCGTCTTACCCAAAAAGGCAATACTTACTTTCAAAATAGATAAAATTGTGATTAAAAACTCAATAGTTATTTGTTCTCTTAATATTAATCCGCTTTCGCGACTCACATTCTACGGTATTGTTCTATAATGAGCATCGTCAGAATGGACTGAAAAAGAATGGAATGAAACCATTATTTATTTATTTAAATCTTTCTGTACATATAATTAGTACACTGGCGGGCTTATTGCCTACACTGAAGTTTTTTTTGTATAGTAACAAAATTTCATGTTAAAATTAGCCGAACAATAATGACTAGAAAACATTTGGTTTTGTGCTACCAATTGTTTTGTGCACACAACCAAACAGTACAGTCATAAACAGATAAACCTTTGTTACTGATAACCAAGGTTTGGCTTAAACGCAGGTAGCCAGTTTTTTAGCCAGTTCGTCATAATATTTTTTTAATAATATAGTTAATGTGAGGCACCGGCTTAGAATAGTGCTTCCACTCTTTTCTATTACTGTTTTCGAGTGTCCCGTAAGAGCCGGGTAATCGAAAATACAACAGGCAACAATAACATCTGACATAGTTCAGCAATGAGGTTCACCACCCATTCTGAATGTAGTGCCTTTTTAGGTGAGACGAGACTGGTGTGTGGGTATACACATATGTGTTGTGCTCCCTTTTATAAGGCAATGCACACCCGCACACCTTTCGATGGTTACCCCACATTGTGGGATATGCCGTGATGGTATGAATGAATGAATGAATGAATTATATACAAAACAGTGTGTATTATGGTAATAAGTTTATCACATTACAAAAATAAACAAAGATGCAGAAGAAAAGTAAAAAAAAAACAAAGAAGATAGCATATAAGAACAATTCATAGCAATGATAGGAAAACTAAAGGATAAGGAAAGGAAGAGGAGAGGAAGATGTAATCAGGTATTGTCAGACAAATATTTTTACTTTAGCTTTTTACTTTGTCATACATAGAACGAAAAATAATTTAATATTTTTTACGATAAGTTTATGTAATAATGGAATTCTATCATGAAGTCACAGTTTCATACATTGTAAAAAAAACTGGAAATGTTGAACGATTTAAAAAAATACATTTTAATTAAATATTTCAATGGGTCTGATTCAGAAAACTCACTAAAATTTTAAAACACACATTTTATGTCAGCTGTGCAAACTGAATTTAGTGAAGATAGCTACTCTTTTATACCGTTCCAAAATGACTGGAACTGTTTTTATGAATTTAATACAAATACGATTGGTAAAGGATGTTTGGAATCATTCTAGTTTTTATGCGGATATAAATCGCTCAATAGTAAACTTATTCTATTTTTTTTGCTTTTCTTTTTATTTGTAACAATTTTATTCACCCTCCTTTTTTTTCTCTAGGCTGGAAACACTGGTTAGTTGGTTAAAAATGCCGTATGGCAATAATCTCGCCACTTGCGCAGGGTGCAAGGAAGTGTGTAATTATTTTTTTTCTCCCTCCAGCAATTGATTAATATTTTACCAAATTAATTGTACCTACCTAAAGGAGTCTAATAGGGTTCATATCATAATTTGTAATTTAATATACCTTTGTTAATACTATTAGTTCTACTACTTTAATGACACTGACTGGTTTCAGTCATCCAGTGACCATTTTCAAAGTGTGAACTGAAGTAGAACTGAAAACTTTGGTTTTATTTTACCATACCAAATTTATTTATAATATGAAATGGAGTTCTACCAAGAATTGTCCGTAGAAAAGTTAAAAAAAAAACAATTAATCTTTTGGTTTTGTATATCAAGTATTTTTAATTAAATGTCTAATTTAGTCATTCCAAGTATTGTATTTGCTTTTCTGAAGATTGAATAAAATAAAAGATGTAAATAAGATTTAGATGGGTCGATGGCAGAGTGGTTAGCGCGCTGGGCTAGTAATCCAGTGGTCGCGAGTTCGAATCCTGCCTCGAACGATTTCGTTCACCTATAGCACAAGCATTTATTTTCTTATTTTAGGGAACGTAGGAAGATGTATATGTACTTGTTCAACAAGGACATATTCATTTTTTTTGAAAAAAAATATTAAAATGACAAAAAAACATCACTAGTGTATTATAAAATGGATATAGTGACAGTTCTATTGAACACAATTTTGTTTTCAATGACTGATGATCTATCAAACTTTAGTTCGTCATCGGGATTGAACCCATTATGTTTGAAATAAACGTGTTTTAGATGACATGTACCTATAAAAAAAATTTACTCGTCTTTAAAATGTATTGCCCCGGGCGCCGAAAATGCGGCCCTGCTTTTTTTACAAAAGGAATATAATAATAACATATATCGCCCAAACAATGGAGTGATAACATTCAGCACTTACCTACATTATAAAATGTTACAAAGAGTGATGTGGTTAAGAACGAGGAATACAATACAAACCAGCATTGTGACAAGGCTTGTACACTATACAGTACATTTACGTACACCAGAAGATAATAATCTTCATTGATAGCAATGATATAATAACAATAGGAAATGAAATCTGTTTAAACTTAATTATAACGTTTTCGATTGACACGCATGTGAGACATGGACGTGGCAAAAAAAGCATGGAAGTACTTAGATTACATGACACAGAAACGAGGTCGCTTAGATGTCTATGCAAAATAAACGACGTTTGACATACGGAACGAAGAAAATATAAAGACCGTGTGTAACTAGAAAAGGGATATCTCAAACTGCGACGGTTTGGCCACATGGAAATAATGAATTTATGGTCTGACAATATAGATCTATTATATCAATGTAGATTTGACAATATAGATCGTCTGACAATATGCCGTCAATACTTACGATGAAATTTTTTTTAATGACGTTGATATTTTCCAATTGAAGACCTTGGCAGAAAAACAACAAATGTCACAAAAAGTAAATTTTACAGGAGAGCAATAAAACTTCCTAATTTCTTAAAAAACACGTTTTTCTTTGCTTTTTTTATTTTAAAATGTTGCAAATACATTGAACTCTTAAAAAAACTTTTATTTTTGCCATAGAAAAATTGAACACATTTGATGTTTTTCTAAAAATCGTATTGGACATTTGTTGTTTTTCTAAAAGTATGATATTTTTCGCTAGAGATTTGAGGGACTTGTGATGTTTTCTCATGTATATAAATTAGGCATCATGTAGAGAGTGGGCACTAGATAATATTAAGGCTATAAAACAGTTTGACAAAGGTCTTCAATTTCGATATAGCAAATAATATCGAAAAATGATACGAAGTAAACTAGTGCCGGTTTATTGAGTGGTAGCCTTATGTGGCAGACACCTTCATGAACTTCATTTACTTCATTGTCCTTCCTGCCCATTCATCTCCAATCAAAATCCTCTACACATTAAATTATTTGTTTATTTAAAAATCATTTTAACAAGTATAATTACATCTGATGTAGGTACAATATAACTTGATAAAGTAGTAAATAAAACTTATAATACTATAACTAAGTCAAAAGTTAAAAGTTTGTCATCTTTGTATAAATATATTTATTTTAATTTTATGGATTAGGCTGCTCTACTAGGCTATGCCTCTCCCAGAGTAGCTTTATGTAAATCAGTTCTATTATTTTTATTCGTCATAGTGTAAGCTGATTTTTTTAGGATTCAGTGGTAGGTTGAAGTGTACGTATTAGTGTAGTGACCTTGTCAATTATGCAATTAAGGTAAAGTCAATTATGTAGTATTATTAAATTTTCAGTTTCTTTTCTTCCTTTATTCCTTTATTAATTATCCAGTTGTTTGCTATAGCTTTTAATTTGATATGTGAGTAGGTTCTTATGGATGGAGAGTCAGTTTTAAAGAGCTTAAATAGCTTAGGCCCTATGTATGCGTAACTATCATTTCTGATTTTTTTTTTCGTGTTTGTTAATTTCTTCGATATTTTAAGGCCCAAATTATAGAATAATTCTCAAGACCGTTCTCGTTCAATAAATAAATACTTTTTCTCGTGAATGGCAATAATTTCAGCGTTGTTATGTTGATAGCAATGAGTTGTAATATATATTTATAGATATTTTGGCAATTCGTTGTCTTGGTATTCTTGTTAATCTTCGAAAGTGTAGAGAAATTTATGCATCATAATATTATGGTACGTGATAAAATAGTGAAAATGTTGTGTATATTCGAAAGAGGAAATGAAATACTTCTTCGTTTATCTGTCATATAGCATATTATGGGAATATGTTGTGTACCTACAGTTAATAGATCCAGAAAAGGCAGCCATTTCAAAATATGATACAACATGCATAGAATAATATTTACTGGATGTACCGGAAATTTTATGAATTCTTTCAAAATTTAATTCACATGATTAGTTTATGAATGATTGTACGTTAATTACTCCCAGAAGGTTCTAAATAAGATTCTGGATCCATTTTAGTACCGCTAACAATGTAAACGTCAAAATAGCAATTAATGCGAAATTCGTCCGTGTCTATATACGTCTCTTTTTTGTGTAAAGCGCTGTCTCCTTTTCTCTCGTTGAGACCGTTCTCAAGACAGCAGGATAGCTGTCTCGAAGCGATTTCAACTTTTCTATACATTTCGAGACCGGTCTTGAGATCAAGCTCAGTGACTTTTGTTTCTTTAATAGTTTTAATACCATTTTGGTTGAGATCGTATTCTCAAGACCAGTCTCAAGCTGGAGAACGAATCTATAATTCGGGCCTAATAGTTATTCTGCTATACGGACTGGAGACGAATCCGAATAAGAGAACATTACAATGGGTCCAGCCGTTTTTGAATTAAAAATGGTGTAAGTGGAGGAGCTGTTCCGAGTAGCCCAGGACAGGGAGACATTCGCCGGAGTGATCGCCGACGTTGGGGGGACCCAACATGGCACTTAAAGAAGAAGAAGAAGTAAATAACCCTACTTTGTTTAATTTATTTAGATAATCTATTCAATCTCACTACAATAAACCTACATATATCGAGGTTAAATAGTCACATTAGTGAAAGATATAATGACATAAAATTAATATACAAAAAAATGCTTGTGCTACGAAAGGTGAACAAAATCGGTCGTGGCAGGATTCGAACTCGCGACCACTGGATTACAAACCCAGCGCGCTAACCGCTCTGCCATCACCCATCTATTATTTTCATTATTAATTTATTATAAAGTCTTGTAATGTTTTTATAAGGAGTGATGTACATAATTTTAATTAATCCTATATCTAAGATTGATTGATGAACGCAAGATTCTAACTACAATTTATTTATAATGATGAAACTACTTTGTAATATCCTCATCGGTATTACAAAGTGAAATCATCAACAATAATTAATCATATGAGATGATTACACAGTCTTTTTAATATCATATTAGATAAGAGTTTCTGTATTAATTGTTGATAGTGATGTGCAATAACAAGTCTTGTTACATTAAAAATTCTATCATTAATCTTCTTTGAGAAGCAATATGTGATTACAAGGGCGCATTGGACTGAGTAATGGAATTCCAAATAATAAAAAATACAGTACCTACTTATTTCAAAGATTCATTCATTCATATTCTCACAGTGTATCACACGATGCGGGGTTGCCAGCGACATGCGAGCGGGTGTGCATTACATTATGAAAGGAAGCACGTATATAAAAATATAAAGGTGCTTATCATGCAGGTATCCAACAAAAAATTTCCTCTAAACCATGGTTTTATAATAGAAACATATCTAAACGATTAATATCATGTATTTCTAGAATGAGAATTGGCCATTGTTCAATTGCCTCCCATTTGTATAGAATTAGAGTTCTAAATAGCCCACTTTGCCAGTGTGGTGATGAGGATGAGACAATTGATCATGTATTTTTTAACTGTAAAAATAATTCCGCCTTCAAAAATATATACAAACAATTAATTAAAATCACTCACCAATCTCCACTAATTCACGTGTAGGTACTGTCCGTTATTTCAAAATTCCTTTCATTGAATGACATAAATCTAAAGTAATAAAGCAATCAAAATGTTAGTGTTTGTGTGTGTGTGTGTGTGTGTATGTGTGTGTGTGTGTGTTTGTCTCACGCCTTCTGAAAAACCAAGAGCATCTAAAAATCTAATTTATGTGCGAACGTGTACCTGTATACCTGATGCAGTGTCACGCTAAAAATAATGCGATAAAAATGCTGAATTTTAAAAATATTTCAATAATTATTTTTTTCATACAAAATTTTCCAAGTCGTATCTGTCAAAAAAGTGTACATTTTGCACGCAAATATCTGTTAGTTTAAAAGTTAGAAGTACGTATTTACACGAAGAAAATATATTTTCAAGTATAACTTAGCGTTTAAGTGAAAAACATGGTGAATATTTTGTATAATTATAATGTTTAACTTATTTTTAAAGTAAGCGTTTTGTACATAAACGCCGCCATTTTATTATCTTTTCATACAATATTTCATTTTCCTACCGAATGAATATGTTATTGAAAATAATAAACCTTTGAAATAAATGTAATTATGAAATAATAAAATGAAACACAAGACATTACAGCAAGTTTTAAGACATATATTGTAAAAATGTGTTTATTATTAGTAAAGATATAGGCATAATAAAATTGCATAATTTGTAAATAATATTTGATTTTTCTGACAATTTTCATTTTTATGGCATCGAACAAACCAATGTAGGTACCTACATATTCAAAGAAGTCTCAAACCATTTGATATTTTTAACGTATTGGAATGGTTACTATGGTAACGGAAAGATTCTGATATTCAAATAAAATTTGTTATGAATCGAATTTATTTAGAACATTGTTGTAGGTAGGTACCTACCTAATACTATTTACTTACAAATCAACAATATACTGATTTCCTATAGGAAAATTATTTTATTTATTTATTTATGTATGTATGAATGGATGCATGTATGCAATGTGCTCCTAAACCGTTTGTCCGATTACAATTAAACTTTGGTGAATTGTCGAGCGTGTGCCCGGGATGGTTTCTGGATTTAAACTTTTTTCTTATTCTTCTTCTTCTTCGTGTATTTGGTCATTTTAGCAATGAAAGCGGAATATCCTGGGAAACGAAGGTCCGACTGTCCCTCCATCTCTTCGCAGGTCTTCCAGGACGGTATTTGGATTTAAACTTTTTTCTTCTTCTTCTTCGTCGTGTATTTGGTCATTTGACATATGAAGTTGGAGTATTCTGGGAGAAGAAGGTCCAACTGTCCTTCCATCTCTTCACAGTTCTTCCAGGACGGGTTCTGCATATAAACTTTTTTCTTCGTTTTCTTCGTCGTGTATTTGGTCATCTTACCTATGAAGATGAACTATCCTGGGAGAAGAAAGTCCAATTTTCCTTTCATCTCTTCGCAGGTTTCTGGATTTAAACTTTCTTCTTCTTTTCTTCTTCTTCTTCGTCGTGTATTTGGTCATTTTACCTATGAAGGTGGTCTAACCTGGAAGAAAGAGGTCCAATTGTCCTTCCATTTCTTTGCAGGTTTCTTCTTCTTCGTGTATTTTTGGTCATTTTACCTATGAAGCTGGAGAATCCTGAGAGAAGAAGGTCCAACTGTTCTTCCAACTCTTCGCGAGTCTTCCAAGACGGTTTTTGGATATAAACTTTTTACTTCTTCTTCTTTTTCTTCTTCATCGTGCATTTGGTCATTTTACCTATGAAGGTGGACTATCCTGGGAGAAGAAGGTCCAATTTTCCTTCCATATCTTCGCAGGTATCTGGATTTAAACTTTTTTCTTCTTCTTCTACGTCATTTTACCTTTAACGGTGGAGTATCCTGTGAAAAGGAGGTCCTTTCATCTCTTCGCGGTTCTTCCAGGATGGTTTCTGGATTTAAACTTTTCTTAACCGACTGAAGGGACGGGATGTAATGAAGGGAAGGGATGCACTAAAGGGCCTGAAGGGACGGGAGGTACTGAAGGGCCTGATTGGAAGGGACGCAATGGTGGATTGAAAGGACGGGAGGTACTGAAGAGACGGGAGGTTCTGAAGGGTCTGAAGCGACGGTTCATGGAGTCTAATTCATTTTCTTCTTAATTTTATGTAGACCTTACAGTTTTTACAAAAAATATTTACTTTAGTCTTTTTCTTCTTTTTTTTTATTTAATGTAGAACTTGGGTGAATTTTATACAAACTCTTTCCTATAGATTAATCTTCTTCTTCTTTTATGAAGACCTTTTAGTCAGTTTTTATACAATCTATTTCCAATAGTCTAATTCTTCTATTTTATGTATTTTTTTCTTATTTTATGTAGACCATTGGGATTTTTTATACAAACTATTTTTTATAGTCTTATACCTATTCTTCTCTTTTTTATTTAGACTTTTGGGTTAGTTTTAAGTCTAATAGTCTATTGTGCAGAAATATTATTAACGATATGTACACTTGATGAAAACACATATGTAAAAACGAATGGGATGTGGGATGTAACGATGTAACCTGCACTAGAATCTTTTCAATACTTTTGTTTAATCAAATTTAAACCATTTATATCATCCTATTTTGAATAATTTTCAACACCTACATATTTGATTTCGTTGACAATATTTAAAGAATGGGGGTTGTGGCCATTACTGAACTCTTCACAACGTTTATATTCAAATTATTTACCATAGTTTAAGTCTTCTTCTTCTTCGTTAATGTAGACTTTTGTGTCAATTTTAAGTTTATCAGTCTAATTGTGCAAAAATATAATGCACACTTGATGAAAAAATATAAAAACGAATGGGATGTGACCAACACTGGATCTTTTCAGTACATTTGTTTAATCAAATTTTAACCACATCCCAATATCCAAAATTACTAAATTTTCAATAGGTACATATTACAATTTGTTTTCGATGACAATATTTAAAAATGGGGGTTGTGGCCAAACCAATCTCTTTACAACGTTGATGAACAGTCATATTTAAAACCATTTCGCATAGTCCATGCGTGCAGAAATTGTATATTATACTTCATTCACACTTTATAACAATATATTAAAAATAATGGGTTGTGGCCATCACTTGAACATTTTACAATCAAATTCAATCATATTTCAAACCACTTTTCTTAGTCCGATTTTGCAAAATAATTGGGTGACAATATTATAAAAACTATTGCTTTTTCCTTCACAATTTTACATTCTTGGCCAACGGCGGGACATAAAAGCTAGTTTATAATAAAATTAACTTTTCTCCTCTGACATGAAATAATTGACACATAGCACTCTTTACAGGGTGAATTGCCTTAAACTAAAAAAAAAAAAAAGCACGTGACATGCGTGTATCTCCACGCAGCAGTGCTCGTTTCATCATATAAGGATAAGTACACTAAGCGTCATGTTACGAGTATTGTATCATGTTACGAGTATTGTGTCATGTTACGAGTATTGTGTCATGTTACGAGTATTGTGTCAAGTTACGAGTATTGTGTCATGTTACGAGTATTGTGTCATGTTACGAGTATTGTGTCATGTTACGAGTATTGTGCCTGTTATATTTTCGATTACCTGCCTCTTACTGATCACCCGAAAACGAAAATAGATAAATATGCCTCAAAGCTATTTTTAAGATTGATAAACAATGTAGAATAATAATGTCCCTAGCGCATGTGAATAGTTTATTGCCATACGACAGATCTAACCAGAGTTTTTCTGAAATCTGCCACAGAACCTTTATAACAAATTCACTTATTTAACCAATCGTGGACTTCCACTCCGATCTGCTGATCGTACAACACTATCCATCCCTTTACATATCACAGAATTTCTCAGCTCGTCGTTCGAAGTACAAACAGCAAGATAATGGAACAGCCAAGTCCGGATAACTTACTTTGTATTTTCAAGAAAAAAACTAAAAAGAAGGAATATTTATTATACTTTATGTACAATTACTTGTGTACAATGGCGAGCTTATTGCCATGAGGCAATTTCTTCCAAACAATGAAAGCATCTTGATTTATCCCTAAACACCTGATCCCGATTTCTTCTTCTTCTTGTCCTTTCCCAAGTTTGCTTTCTATAACGTTCTCTATAGAGTGGGGTAGGTTTTTTCCCAAGCTTGTTTCTATCATGTTCCCAATAGAGTGGGGAAGGTGACTGCGACTTTTCCTCTAATGTCCTTTCCCAACCCTTTTCTTTAATTAATATTTATTTTAGTGTTATGTTTATTTTCTTTGATTCATTATTTTTTGATGCCCATATATAATTTTGTCATACATTATTTTCTGGTAAGGTATCTATTAATTTTATATATCACTGGCTTATTACCAGTAGGTACCTATAGCTGGTACGCAAAATGCGCAGTTCGGAATTTTCGCAATGAGAGACTAATCGATATTGATTCATGCTACGATAGCGGAGTTCGCATATACATTGACGACTTCCAGCCCGCATTCATTCAAGATATAAAATGTTTTTTTTTTCATATTGCAGTCTTAATTCATGTTTCCCTAGCGCATCACTCATGGGTTCCCCTCCTTAAAATGAACGCTGTTTACCCGTAAATGAAAAAGAATAAAAAAATCACCCTTGACTAATCAGGTATCAGAAGACTTACCTGCAATATCATTGTCGGAAGGTACATAATCATATGTTTAATCATTACGTATTGGATATAAGCAAGTATATAGATACATATGATTTAATTCATGGGAACTAATATTTATAACTCATTAATTATTATACTTGTACAGAGCGCTTGTAATAATTTATTTAATCATTCTATAAAATGTTATTTGAAAGACACACACCATACCTACATGTAACAAAACATGTTTCATAGATTTAATGAATATGAATAAAATATATTAGTTCTCGGTATGTAGGGCAACAGAGAAGTGACTAAGATCTCTGAAAATAATAATTGCTTATATTAGCAGTTTCCAGACAAAATGGCAACGTATGTATCTTTGACAGAATTGATTGAACGCTTTAAAATGTTCAAGAGAAAAATCTCAGGGGGGCAAGTCCGGTCATATGATGAAATCGTAAGGGTTTTTATGGTTACCCATATCATGGATATTTTTTTTAAGAAAAAGAATATGTCCTTGTTAAACAAGTACATATACAACTTCCTTTATTTGCTTGTGTTATAGGTGAACGAAATCTGTCGAAACAGGATTCGAACCCGAGACCACTGGATTACTAACCCAACACGCTAACAGCTCTGCCACTGACCCATCTACTTGTCAAATATATTATTCTGTATAAGTCTGTGTAAATTTCCATATCTTATATTTAAAATATTATCACAGCTACCTATAACATAGAATTATAAATAACAACTTTCTTCTTAAAATATATTGACTTATATTTACTAAGAATAAATGTTTAGTGTAATTGAAAATTACACATTACAAAATAAATTTAAACATTGTAAATATAAACATTTAGTATTACGATATAAACTATTAAAGTAATATGGAATATATCATCTCACTAGACCTAGGTCTATTCTGGGGGCAAGTCTGGTCCAACCGACGAAATAAAAACTCTCACGATTACCCGTATCATAGATATAATTATTATATGGAGTTCTCTAATATCTTTTGATTTCATAGAACTCCATATTTTTATTTTATTTATTTATTTAATTATTTCGGGAAAACAAACAAGATACAATGGTAAAAGAATATACAATAGTTAAAATAAATATGGATGATACATTGCATCTCAATTAAATGTTTTCACATATAGTAGGTAATATATACATATATATATATATATATATATATATATATATATATATATATATATATATATATATATATATATATATATATATATATATATATATATATATATATATATATATATATATATATATATATATATATATATATATATATATATATATATATATATATATATATATATATATATATATATATATATATATATATATATATATATATATATATATATATATATATATATATATATATATATATATATATATATATATATATATATATATATATATATATATATATATATATATATATATATATATATATATATATATATATATATATATATATATATATATATATATATATATATATATATATATATATATATATATATATATATATATATATGTTATAATATTTTTATCTCGGTTTTCCCGTGTCAGTAGGTCTTGACTAAGACCATTTGTCTTCCGACGTTTCGCCTGAATATCACCAGGCATTTTCAAGGACTTAACGAAAAGCACGCGCGCGACACACGTCTACTCACACTGAAAGCTCACCGTCAAGTGACTCGTAGCGTACAAGATGGCCGCTTATGTCAAATATTGTTAGCGCGACGTGATTGGCTCCATGTGACACGCCCACCTGCTGTCGTGTTCGTTGGTAATAATATTTTATCATTATTTTTGTGTTGTGATTTATTGTTAATTTTAGATGTAATACTACCGAAACAATTAGACAAGAAACATGCTCGATTTTAAGAAAAAATACACCACCAAAATGCAATTTATCAAAACTAGAAATAATAGCCCTCAAAGAATTACGCAACAACAAAGATTTGATAATCCTTCCAGCTGATAAAGGCAATGCCACAGTAGTGATGAACAGTGAAGATTATAAATCGAAAATGACCGATATCCTTGAAGACCCAGCATACAAAATACATGCAAGCAACCCAATCACGTATCTTGAGAAAACCACGAAAACTAAAATAATGGAAACAAAACTTAGTGATGATATCAAAAAGTCACTTATTCCACGAGAGAAGTCGTCACGCTTTCCAAAATTATATGGTCTTCCAAAAATTCATAAGAAAGACATTCCTCTCAGACCAATTGTTAGTTCCATTGGTTCGCCGTTACAAATGCTTTCTAAATTCCTCGCGAATATGTTGCAGCCTTATGTAGAATCCGCAGACTCCTATGTCAAAAACTCAGAACATTTCATATCACTCATCACTGACTTAGAACTGGAAAGTACAGATATTCTTGTGAGTTTTGACGTTGTTTCTTTATTTACAAATATTCCAATTAACGAGACACTAGACATAATCAAAGAAACACTCAATACCACAGACGATATTTTAAATTTATTTTATCACTGTTTAAATAACACATTTTTTTATTACAACAATAAGACATACAAACAAATAAAAGGAGCACCTATGGGTTTGTCATTGTCACCAGCAGTCGCCAACTTATTTATGACGAGGTTTGAAGAAGAAGTCTTAAAGAAAGTAATACTCAAACCAAAGAAATGGCTTAGATATGTGGATGACACATTCGTAGTATGGTCTCACGGAGAAGAAGAATTAAATAATTTTTTGAACACTATTAACAGCATTCATAAAGATATAAAGTTTACAATGGAGAAGGAAAATAACAGACAAATACCTTTCTTAGACGTTTTAGTGTTAAAAAAAGCAAACGGTAAACTGGGGCACACAGTATATAGAAAGCCCACACACACCGATAGATACCTACACGCAACGTCCAATCATCACCCCGCACAAATATGCTCAGTCGCAAAAACACTAATAACAAGATCAAAAAGAATTGCAGACCACGAGCATAAAAAACAAGAATTAGAATACACGAAAAATGCTCTACGTTGTAATGGTTTCTCAGACTATATAATAAACAAAGCATTAAAGAGTCCAAAAACAGTGAAAGAAAAATCCAATGAAACACCATTATCAACAGCCCGACTACCATATATCAAAGGCGTCACCGATAAAATCAGCCGTCTATTAAACAAAAATAACATACGTACCGTTTTCAGCACAACAAATAAAATATCAACCTTTCTAAGAAACCCGAAAGACATCATTCCACTTGAAGCTCATGGAGTATATGAAATACCGTGCGGATCGTGCAATATGTAGGAAGAACCAATCGAAAAGTTGAAGCACGAATAGCGGAGCACAGAGTCGACATGAGAAACAAAAAACTTACATCCTCACTTGTACAACACTCGCTCACAGAAGGACATACAATAGATTTTGACCATTCAAAAATAATAGCAAGTTTAAACAGTGAACCTCTCAGAATTTACAGGGAAGCTATAGAAATATATAAGAGAAGGGATATAATGAACAATCGGGATGACGGAGTTCGTTTGCCTAGTACCTGGAAGAACATTTTATATGACAAACAATACAATAATAATATTAATAATACCATAGCGAAAATAACCCCAAAACACAACAATAATAATATTAATGTCACATCTAAAATTAACAATAAATCACAACACAAAAATAATGATAAAATATTATTACCAACGAACACGACAGCAGGTGGGCGTGTCACAAGGAGCCAATCACGTCGCGCTAACAATATTTGACATAAGCGGCCATCTTGTACGCTACGAGTCACTTGACGGTGAGCTTTCAGTGTGAGTAGACGTGTGTCGCGCGCGTGCTTTTCGTTAAGTCCTTGAAAATGCCTGGTGATATTCAGGCGAAACGTCGGAAGACAAATGGTCTTAGTCAAGACCTACTGACACGGGAAAACCGAGATAAAAATATTATAACATATTTCACCCGTGAAAACATCAAATATAACATATATATATATATATATATATATATATATATATATATATATATATATATATAATATATATATATATATATATATATATATATATATATATATATATATATATATATATATATATATATATATATATATATATATATATATATATATATATATATATATATATATATATATATATATATATATATATATATATATATATATATATATATATATATATATATATATATATATATATATATATATATATATATATATATATATATATATATATATATATATATATATATATATATATATATATATATATTATATATATATATATATATATATATATATATATATATATATATATATATATGTTATAATATTTTTATCTCGGTTTTCCCGTATCAGTAGGTCTTGACTAAGACCATTTGTCTTCCGACGTTTCGCCTGAATATCACCAGGCATTTTCAAGGACTTAACAAAAAGCACGCGCGCGACACACGTCTACTCACACTGAAAGCTCACCGTCAAGTGACTCGTAGAGTACAAGATGGCCGCTTATGTCAAATATTGTTAGCGCGACGTGATTGGCTCCTTGTGACACGCCCACCTGCTGTCGTGTTCGTTGGTAATAATATTTTATCATTATTTTTGTGTTGTGATTTATTGTTAATTTTAGTTGTGACATTAATATTATTATTGTTGTGTTTTGGGGTTATTTTCGCTATGGTATTATTAATATTATTATTGTATTGTTTGTCATATAAAATGTTCTTCCAGGTACTAGGCAAACGAACTAATATTTGACATAAGCGGCCATCTTGTACGCTACGAGTCACTTGACGGTGAGCTTTCAGTGTGAGTAGACGTGTGTCGCGCGCGTGCTTTTCGTTAAGTCCTTGAAAATTCCTGGTGATATTCAGGCGAAACGTCGGAAGACAAATGGTCTTAGTCAAGACCTACTGACACGGGAAAACCGATAATATAAATATATATATATAATATATATATATATATATCACCGTATATATACTATCATATATATAACATATATATATATATATATATATATATATATATATATATATATATATATATATATATATATATATATATATATATATATATATATATATATATATATATGTATATATATATATATATATATATATATATATATATATATATATATATATATATATATATATATATATATATATATATATATATATATATATATATATATATATATATATATATATATATATATATATATATATATATATATATATATATATATATATATATATATATATATATATATATATATATATATATATATATATATATATATATATATATATATATATATATATATATATATATATATATATAATATATATATATATATATATATATATATATATATATATATATATATATATATATATATATATATATATATATATATATATATATATATATATATATATATATATATATATATATATATATATATATATATATATATATATATATATATATATATATATATATATATATATGTAATTTATAATAAATTGTTACAGAAAAAATAATACTAAATTAAAATTAAAGGGTAAAAGTGTAAGTGTAAGCGAGACAAATTATGATGAAAGTAGGTAATAAATTTAGGTATAGGTACTATTTACTGAATAATTGTAAAATGTATGATTTGAAGTCTGCTTGTGATTTATGTATTATATCGTATTGTCTAAAGTATGTATTGTAATTGGAGCAACTCCGCCTAATATAATTGTTTTGTGAATAATTTGTGAATCGACGGTCGACATAGAACAAAAACTGAGATCTGAAATTGCGTGATGGGCAATAAAAATTTAATTTTGATAGTAGGTAAGGTGAGTCTACACGGTTGTGGATAATTTTATGCAAGTAAATCATGTCTATAATTGTTCGTCTATTTTCTAAGTTACAAATATTATGATGTATAGCAGATTGGCGGTAGTTGGGGAAATTAAGTTTATCACGATAATCCAAATGTTTGAGGAATTTATTCTGTACTCCTTCAATTCTATTGATGTATGTAATAAGAAAAGGATTCCATACTACTGATGAATATTCCAGTACACTCCTGACATACGCGTAATACAGAGTTTAAAGTGTAGTTTCTTATTTTTCAGGGTTTGGAGATTCTCAAAATAAATGATAATTATATCCATAATATGGGTAATCGTGAGGTTTTGATTTCGCCGGTTGGACCAGACTTACCCCCCTGAGGTGATACTATTTTTTATTAATTTTTGCATGATGTATGTAGTGAATGTAATAAGTAATAATATGCAAAGGAATGGGAATATCAAGTGTGTAAGTGTAAGTTGTCTCATGTGTATCGTCTAAAACATTATCATTTTGTTATTTTATGGTGTAGGTCAAATCTTATTATAACTGTATTATTTACCGTAGGTACTGTTTTTATGACAATTGAAATTTTGAATAAATAAATAAAAAAAGTGAAAGCACTATTCAACGCCAAAGTTTAAATATTTATATATGCTATTTACCTATTGACATCTTTTATAGCACACATTTTGTGATTAGTAGGTACTAAACTGTACACTGTACATAATTTTGTTTTTGTTCCAAGAAAGAGAAAAATAAATTAAGAAGGTACACAGTAAAATACATTATTTATTTTGAAATAAAGAAAGAACGAAAGAATGAATAGTCCCGAGTTAATCTTTGCCAAGATGAATAAGGGTCCAAGTCTACCCCACAATGTTAAACACATTTGCAAAGATCACAATTTATTAATAACCTTCTATTTTGTTGAGCAATGGAAAGAGAAAGATAATTCTCCGGAGACCAACACCCATCCTGAAAGGCGCCCCTGCCCCTGCCCCTACCCACTCGTTTAGCCCCATTCACTCTGCGGGAAAGAGAGATATTTCATTATGCCGAAAACATGTTGCGAAAAGCCGGCTTCCGAAATTCTCCAGGGAATATGGCCGAGCGCACAGCACCGCGTGTGTGAATTTGAAAACCGTTGCAAATATATACCTACTTACCTATGAAGTATTGTATATTTCGCAACGCGAAGTTGTTTTCAGAATTTTGAAATTCGCTTTGAGCGAAACGATACCAGTTTTCATTTTAAATAGAAGTAATCTTACAGATACTACAACAGTCAGAGCTGAGTTTTTCACCTGACATGTTGCCACATTATGGAGGCTTGTGATATTTATCATTCTCCAGATCTAGAGACTGAAAACACCATAAAAAACGTCGTTTCAATAACAAAAGTATCGGTAATAGTATAGTTAAAAAACTTTGATTTCATAAAATTGTTCAAAATTGAGTCGTTTGATGGTATTAGATTTCAATGAAACAACCAAAAGTATTGAACAATTTTATGCAATCAAAGTATTTTAACTATACTTTTACTATAATCTTTGTTCGAGAAACACAGCCTAAAAATATATCTGGGAAACAAAACGGGATATTGATTATAGGTTAGGTAGGTACTCAATAATAATTATTAGAAAACAATGCATGAACTGGCAAACTGTATATACAGTTTTATGAAAAAATAATATTTTTATGTAAATTTTGAAAAAAAAAATGGTCCCGTCTGCGATCAAGGCACATGGAGAATCAGGTACAACCACGAACTACAGAGCCTGTTAAAGTAACCGAATATCGTTTAAACGATAAAAATAGATTGGCTTCGCTGGTTAGGACACGTACATCGTATGGACGATGACCAGACACCAAAAAGAATCCTTAAACACGTCCGGGGAGGAAAGAAAAGGGGTGAGAAGGCCGAAACTACGATGGATGGATGGAGTCGAGAGGGACCTTCAGATAGTCTGTGCGGAATTGGAGAGAAAAGGCCATGGATAGGGTGCAATGGAGACGATTCCTTGACCTGTGCAGCCACTGATAAGAATTACACCAAAATACAAATATTGGTTAAAAATTGTATTCCAACTAACTACTTATAGTATTAATTCTAGTACCTAAAATCTACACGAAAATCATTTCACGCCTCTCCCCTTCCGTACGATTTTTATTGTTATTTGTGATATGTTTTAGTATATATTTTATTCACATAAATTGATACGTGTCATAAACACAGTTTACCTCACAAAATGAATATGGTTGGTTGGAAGATATTGCCATATGGCAAGAAGTCCGCCATTCGTGCACTTTTAATGTAATGTGATTATTATAAGTGTTATTATCTTTTTAAATACTGTATGTTCCCTCTATCATGCATTCCTACCATCACGGAAATAAAAAAAAAAAAAAATATAATCCCACAACGTATGGTAACCACTGACAGGTGTGCGAGTGTGCATTACCTTATAAATGGATGGTCTCACCTAAAAAGGCAATTGAAATGTGTCAAACTGATGATTATTGAGTATTGGCTGATGCCGTGGATCTTTGTGACTGGCATGTACCTACTTTGTTATTACCTCATTGACTCGGAGTCCCTTACTTCTAGCTGATGACTCCAGAGCTGAAAATGCTTCTCGCAGGGAAGGTGTCTGGGTATTAATTTCAATCATACTGGGTACAATTAACCCATATGAAATTATATTTTAGTTCCCCTCGTAGGTATATTTTTCAATACTTTGCTTAGGTAGGTTCTCGTTATTATTCTTCCAATCTTTTGAGACCCCTCTCGTGTGTATGAGTACCTAATCTAAAATTTAAATTAAAAAGGGTAGTTGTCGGAATGTTTTATAATGCATACATGGTTGTTGCGCCAAAGAACAGGTTAAAAATGAATAAATTCAATAGAGTAAATCTAATTCATATTTCGTCCGTTTGGACATTTCGCATAATAAACGTGCGAATTGTATTATATCTATGTAAAAATATCTGATGGACATATTATATTACTGAATATATTATATTACTGAATATATTATATTACTGAATATTTCTTTCATCTCCGTTTTCTGTTTAAACTGTACAATGAAACTAAACAATGAAAATATTTATCTCCATCGGAAATCTAGCCCGAGATCTTTGACTCGGGGGTCAGTTGAAATGGGCCTCGAAAGCCTATGGAAATAAAATTGAAGAAAACATGAGTCAATTACACACATAATTTCACCGAATAAAAATGGTCATGGACTTCGACATCTCAGGAGGCATAGTTTTTGAATAACAGACCAACAGGTCTACTAAACGAAGAAGAAGAAGATTACACAGTATGTCAGAGTCGTATAGTATGTACAGTTTTGTCTTTAATTGGTATATCCACATACAGGCTGTGCCTCGTGGGATTTCTGTTCAGTTTTTCGTTAATATTCATATTTCAATTCGTTCGTTTCCGTGTCCAGACCATATATTATGTTGTATTGCAATTATATACCAAATGACAATTAATCTAACCTCAAAGTATTTAGGGGCTCATCGGATAAGAAAATGTAAGTCTGCTCAGCGAATAATTACATCCATATGATTCAAACATATGTTATGTAGGTATATTTTTTTGTTTCACAAATAGTTCGGGTAGGACAACGTCTGTCGGATCCGCTAGTTTGAAATATTTTTGGTGTGCGACGGGGGACTCAAAAAAAATGAAAACATCGTTTAATGAAATATTTTAAAATCTCACAATTTAAATTTCGCCCCGTTGAAATCTGACACAATGTATAAGAGCATATTCATCAAAACTCGTGGTCGAATATTTTTTTTTAATCCGCTAACGTATTTTTGACATAATATTACGTTACATCAAGTTGAATAAATTTTTACACATGTCAGATTCAATTTAGATAATCTTTGTATGGTGCTCATTTGTTCGTGCAATTTACATATTTTATTTTTATTTCGTTTCAAAAGCGAATTGTAGTAATAACATCTCTCCAAGCTTCGAGTCACATAAAGAGGAATTATTTTTCATAAATCAAGGTCCAGTGTTTAAGGTGACACTCAATTTGCTAAGTTACTAAAACTTAGTTTTAATTTGACGAAAAATTATGTTTTTTTTTCAGACCACCTTGCCTGGGGAAAAAAATGATGAATGAAAAATGGAAACTGATGTTAATTGTGTTAAACTAATTAATGGACAATTGGATGTTTTCACACATTAAAAATCCAAGTGTATTGCCACTAGCCAATCTCTTACAACCAAACCGAGAAAACAGAGAGACAATATAAATAACAAAAACGTATACCTACATACTATTACTAGTTTAATAAAAATCAAACTATAAACCCATATATTTTCCTTCCCGGAATATGAAAACAGCATGATGGTTCTGTATGTATGTTTGGATATTAAAATCCTATCAAACTATAAAGTCTTCTTACATATTGTGTATAGGCGACTGCCATATAAATTGTATGAAGCGATGTCGTCACTAAATTCAATTTTTATAAAAATTGTTAAAAAAAATTTGAGATGTACTGCTACAATGCTAATATTTTTTATATAAAATTAAATTATCTAGTTGGGGTGTTTCGGCTTTTTTCGATATTTAAAAAAAAATGGAAATATAGGCAGTTAAACTCATAAATTTATCATAAAAAAAATACTTTTCTTAATAAAAAATGTTTGAGAAACCCTGGAATTTTTTTGAAAAAACTGATTTGATATTTTGTATTTGTCTATGTTTATACCAATTTACAGCGTTCTAGCTTTTATGGTTTCTGAGATATAGGGAAAAATAAAATAAAAATTCAAAAGTTGATAACCCCTGACTGAAACAAAAATTCAAAATTCCGAGTATAAAAGTTTTGTAGGCCTGTAACTATTTATATATTCTGAAATTTTAGGCTCTGCAAATTGAGCGGATCAAAAGTTATAAGGGGGGGACGGACACACACACACACACACACACACACACACACACACACACACACACACACACAGACATACACACACACACACACACACACACACACACACACAGACACACACACACACACAGACACACGAAATGTTCTACTCCGAATTCTGAGTAAATCCGTGTATGGAACATATATGCTGCGAAGCCTCTAAGTTGGTGTTTTTTGACTTCAAAGTTGGAAAAGCCGTGAAAAAAGTAGACCTCTCCATACAATTCTCGCGTATTCTGGCTTGATACATTGTCGATATGTTAAGAGAACAAAGTTCTCCTGAACAAATCGACAGTTGGATTAGGTGTCTTTACAAGTAAAATATATTTTTTTGTTCGTCAAATTTTATTCATTCATTCTTGATTTTTATTATTCTATATATTTTGAAAACCAATCGAAGAGGGCATTTGAACGTAAACATTTGGGGCATTTGAATTTGAAATAAAATTTCACCAAATATGTTATACAGTGTGTTTCTAAAAGTAATACCAAAAGTATTCTCTAGTGAATGTTCGTCACGCAATTTTAAAATTCAGCATAAAGATGATTAAAAAAGTTTTTAAAATATCATTTTTTACAGTATTTTTTTTAAATTTCTCTATAACTATGTATATGTCGTAAAGAAATAAATCTTTTATGTGCTTAAAGAGTGCACCAAATCAAAGTGAATGTTGGTGTTGGTTTATTTTAATTTGAAGTCAGTTTTGTTCTTAAAATGTACAAAATCAACAAAATTTATGTTTTCGATAATTCAAATCACGCATAAACCCTTTTTAACATAGTTGCCCTTACTTAACACGTAACTTCATAGCTAAGCCGGTTTTAATACTTATATCATGTTTTAGTCACTTGATTAAGCGTTGTAAGCCCTTTCTTACAGTAACATGGAAAGAAAGACTGGAATATTATAATTTGACATAGCAACGTTCCCATAATTTCATTTTTATTACCTTAGATTATTTAATTTCATTTTTATTACCTTAGATTATTTAATTTCATAATTTCATTTTTATTACCTTAGATTATTTTATATTAGGTAAAAACACGTAGGAATCTTATTTTTTATGTTTGTAAAATTCTGTTAAGTGATATAATAATTAAAATTTCTATTTACATATAACCAAACAAATGTAGGTACTTTTAATTTAAGACGTCCGACTTAAAACTAACATTAGATATGGTAGTGCCATCTTTTGAGAAAATCGTTAAACATTTTCGTTGGAGTTACTCAAATTCAAACGTAGAATTCAATCATAAAATCAAGTGAAACAATCAACTCCTATACCTATCAAATCATAATTTCAAATTATCTGGTATGTATTGCATTGTTCAAAACGGTAACTGCCCGACTAAATAATAAAAATCTAATTATATTTCGTTTCGATGGATAATTCGCTAATGATTTAATAATAATAGTGATTGAACCATGGCTGCCATATTATCATTATAACTTCAAAATAACACTTTTTACGATGCAGGTAATAAGTACTCCAGTGCCTGGACCACCATCTGATCACAAGGATATACTTGCGAAGGGCGCGGCTAATTAGGAATGTCAAAAATAAACAGAAATATTAAAAATTAAAAATAATATGTAATCTGAATATAATTCTTTAGAATTTATCAAAAATAGTAGGTATGCATAAAAAAATTAAACATATAAATTTATGTAGGTACGAGATGAAGAGAGATTATGTGTGAAACTAAGGAAAATCACAGACATTTTTATAGGGCTTATGACCTGTCATCGGCCTGGCTTTGGTGATCTCGTTACACAATTGCACCGATTCAAAGGTGAAATATTTGATTTATCGTCATTATTTATATTATGTGATTTAATATTTATTTATTCATTTCAAAATCTTTTTAACATTGTTTTAAAATAGATGTACCTACAAACAATATTAGTAGATGTAGTTAGGAAACATAAATCTATATTCAAAAGAGATACCCACTGAAAGAAATATCACAAATATCAGCCTCACATTATATTTATGACCTGTGTATGGCTGGTATGCTCTGTTCAGGAAATTTTGTCATATGAACGATTTTCAACGCCATTCTTATGAATTCAAAATTATACTTAATACATCATAATTTGTTATTTAATATTTATAGATTTTTTATATTTTATCTCTAACTCAATCTCTAACGGAATAAGAGGTCGCGGGCGCCCAAGAAAAGGATGGCACGACCATGTAAACGATATTTTGAAAGATGGAAATGTAAGAAGCGTGAACAACAGACGAACATGTATAAGACGATGTATGAATGTTGAGGAGGCGATGAATGCGTGTCAAGATAGAAAAATGTGGCGTTCGGTTCTCTCTGCCTACCCCGTGAGGGACATGGCGTGATTGTATGTATGTATGTACGTATGTAATCTCTAAGCACGTCTATTTTTTTCTCTGTTACTTCTCTATTGGAAATAATGTGATTGCACAAAGGTATAAAATATATCAACATTATGTAGAAAACAAAAATATATATGTTATGTGTGATGTGGAATTTTTTTCTCTTAATAAGTTAATCAAATAAAATTAGCTTAAACGTTTAAAAGTTGAGTCATCAGTAATATTGATAAAGAGTTCAATCATGAAGTGACAGTAACAGACATTGAAAAAAAACATTGTTTAATATATATCTTACATCCTGTAGGTACAAATGTCATTTTTTAACAACAGAAATTTCCTCTGACAAACTATTGTTTATTTCGGCTTTTGAATTAGTGCCCCGGGCGCTGAAAACAGTGGACACTGCCCTGGATCGTGATCGTATTTAATTACATATTATGGTAAAATAAAAAATAGTAATCATTAATAAAAATTTAAAACTGATGAGATCGCTGTTGAAATCAGCTGGTAATTAAGAAATATTTAAGTAGGTATGTACGTATACATAATTCTAGCAATCTCTATATACATAGTAATTTGTAATTAATTAGTTAACTTGTCGTTCAAACTGCGATAATGAACGAAAACTTTATTTAATAAATTAGTGTCTATTACAAAAATGATTATGTATGAACAATACATATCAATTTTGTAATCAAAGATTATTAATAAAAAAAAACAATTACCAAAGTACTTTTTGAATACAAGGATCTTGATAAATAATAACTATCAATTATTAATTGATCCTTACATTTTACTTTATCATTAAAACGAGTGGGTTGCGGCCAACACTAAACTCTCCAGTACATATGTAGTAGGTGTATAAGTGTACAAAGATTGACAATACCTAAATGCATTTTTAAGTACATTTCCATTAGATTCTTATACATCTATTACATTCCCAGAGAAAAAAAGTTTTCACAATACACCACACACACAAAAACATTGTGACGAAACTCATAGTATGCACTATCTACTTGACACCTGTTGAGAAATTGATGTAAAAAAAAATGAATAACTAGCAAGATGAGCATGTATGATACAGTGTATCAATGTCGATGAGGCGATGGATATGTGTCAAGATAGAAGAATGTGGTGTTCGGTTCTCACTGCCTACCCCTTGAGGAAGATAGAAGTGGAGAGTAAAAAATACACTTGTCTATAGAGACCCATACAATATCAATATGAAGTTGATCACTCAATTTTCCCACACAGAAGCTATTTTACTTCTATTATATAGATTTTTCATTTTATTTAAAATTAAAATAATAAAAATAATCTCGATTTTCCATGTAAGAGCATTTTGAAAATTTTCACAGATGAAATCATATAGAATAAATTGACGGATATCTATGGAAAACTTATCATCACTAAGTTTGTAAACTTTATATCGTTAATGTATGAAAGGCAACTTTGTGGCGACATTATAACATATTCTATGATATCAATATTAATATAGTTTGGGCTGTAGAGAGGGCACAAAAAAACATGTAAATGATGAAATCATAGAGAAGAAATTAACGGTTGTCCAAAGAAAACTAATCAGCTCTAGATCTATGCACTTTTCACATATTATGTATGATGTAAATATTAAGTCGATCGGATTTATAGTTTGGGATGTACCTATATAGAGAGGACACAAAAAGGATGCGGCGTACGCCATACATTCAAAAACATCACGACGAAACTCATAGTGTGCACATTCTACAAGATCCCAGTCTATTCTATTATCGAATAATTTTAGTATTGCATATGCGCAAACATTGGATTTTTTTTCCCCTGTCGGGAGTCAAAGGTATTTTTTAACAGATTTTTAATTATCTCAATAGAGACGAAGTTGGAATATTTACTGTAGGAGAACCGGGATATCAAGAATGTTGTTCATAATTTCACACACAGATGGCTGTAGTAAAAATTCCTTATTTTCAAGCGAAAAGAATTTCAGTATTACAATATATAGAACTTTCAAAATTGAATTGATAGGGATCTCATTAAAAAGGCATAATTGGTGAACGTTGCGCAAGCGCATAAAGTGATCACGTAAACCAGCCGATGACAGGTCGTAAGCCCTGTAGGTGCCTTGATATCCCGGTTCTCCTACAGTAAATATTCCAACTTCGTCTCTATTGAGATGATTAAAAATCTGTTAAAAAATATTCTATTATCTTCTCCTTTAAGGATGTCCCAGTAAGAGCCGGTAACCGAAAATACAACAGGCAACAATAACATCTCACATAGTTCAGCAATGAGGTTCACCACCAATTCTGAATATAGGTAATGCCTTTTACGTGAGGCGAAACTAGTTTGTGGGTATGCACTCATGTACTTTCCTTTATACGGTTATGCACACCAGCACAACTGTCGCAGGTTACCCAAATTGTGTAATATGAATGAATAAATTAAATAGTTTGGTTGTATAGCAGATCACCAAAGGAACACGATGTCCGTAAGATTTGGCGCCGAAAGATTATTGATTTGTAGGAAAAGGAAAAGAATATTAAAAATAATTTCTTGCATCTGGCAACACTACTAGCAATACTTATCTCTATGGACAGTATATCTGTCATAAGACCGTACCAGAATCTCATTTGTTGTTAGGTATACCTAATGTCACGTTTCACACTCAAAATACAACATTTTGGTACGGAGCCAAAGATTTAGTGTCGGAGATAATAGAACCGTGTGAAAAGTTCACTATGTCAATATAAAACTATGTATACCTTTGTGTACGTATTTACTCTCCATTACTATGGAATAGTGGAGAGTTATTTATTTATTTAGTTACTTTATAAACGTCGTTTGCCATTTACATGAAGTATTCACAAAATATACAAAATATAGTATGTAGGTACATAATTTGTGATAATGCATACCTAAAAAAACAAATGTATCCAATTTATAAACAACGAAAATAAAGCAAAAAGAAATATAAAGAAAAACTTGTACAAAATAAAAATAAAAAAATACTTATAAAAATACATTCAAAGAAAATTTAACCAAAATAATAATCAGAATAACAAATGGTAGTATAAAAGAAAAATTAACATAATAGGCAAAGTATTAAATATTGATATAACGAAAAATAAAACGAAACACGATAAGTGGAATCTATCACGTAGGGTATTCCTGTGGTTATTTATATGTTATGGATTTGATAAAAAAATGTTTAATATTACTCAAAGGTTTTTTTTTTACAAATTTATATCTCAATGCTAGTGAGACATGGACATGGCAGAAGACGCATGAAAGAAGTATTGACGCTGTTGGAATTAGGTCACCAAGACGAATTTGTAGTAAAACGATGTATGATAGAATAAGAAATAAGCGTTAGTAATATGAAAATAAGCGCCTTAAGGTGGTTTGGTCACATAGAAAAAAGGAGTGATGACCGTCTGACAAAAAAGTATATAAGGCTGATAAAAGAGGAACGAAAAGTAGAGGTAAGCCAAGGAAAAGTTGGCACAATCACATAATGGAATTTTGAAAGATGGAGACGTTAGAAGTAAGAAAACATAAAAACGTATATGAGACGATGTATAGACGTGAATGAAGCGATATTATGTCAAGACAGAGGAGTTTGGCGTTCGTTTCTCTCTGCCTACCTAAAATAGGGAAATGGCGTGATGATATGATATGGTATGGTTAATATGTCAATTCGATTGAGACAAAGCGAGAGTACCTATATTTATACAAGAATATGCATCGTTTATCAGTTCTTCTTCTTGCCCTAGCCTTTCTCCCATTTACTTGTTGTTGGCTCTCCTAGTCCTTTTGTCCTCCGAACGAAGCCTTGCATCCTTGAGATCGCTGATTATTGTGAACATCCAAGTGGTCAATGATCTACCTGGTCTTCTCGGCCCCACCTCTATGTCCATCGTTCTCAATCTCAGTCAGTGTTTCGCTGATTGGCGCTACTTTGAAACTGTCACGGATATGGACGTTGTTCACCCTGTCCAATCTTGTAACACCACCAGCTCATCTGAGCATTATCATCTGGAATGAAGAGTCTGGACATAATTATGCGGAGGTGGTTATCCGCCCGTGACCTCTGACCAGGCACATGTTATATTTATACTCACTTTTGTTTTTTCTGTCTGTACCTACTATGTTTATTTGCTTTTTTCAATTTTTTTTTGTGTATTTGTATCATTCATTTTACATTTTTTTACTCTTGATTACCTACTCTTCTTTTATAACTTGTAAAATATGAAAATAACAGCTGAATAAAGATACTCAACTGTGTAAAATAACAGTCCCAGAACAGGCATTTGCCTAGTGGGGCGTTATTAGTTAGTTTGTATATGTTGTATTTATTTTTGTGTAATAATAATAATAAATAAATAAATAAATAAATTGTTAGTAGATAGGCTTCCTCAAAGTACTGGAATGAGTTGCCACGAAACAAACGTGCAATGACCTCTTTGCAGAGTTTTAAGAAACACTGCAAGATATGGTTATTGAACCAGGATAGCCTAGTCTTCACATCATTTTTTTGAAACATAACCTACAAAAGTTTAAACAAACCCTGCAATATTCCAACTTCTTCTCGATTAAGATGATTAAAATTTGTCAGATAATATTATTTACCTATCTGCAGACTATACTATTTACCTATCTGCAGACTATACTATTTACCTATCTGCAGACTATACTATTTACCTATCTGCAGACTATACTATTTACCTATCTGCAGACTATACTATTTACCTATCTGCAGACTATACTATTTACCTATCTGCAGACTATACTATTCATTGATTTGTCTTATCAATTCATATATTATACCATCACGACATATCCCACAATGTGGGGTAACCAGCGACAAGTGTGCGGATGTGCATGACTTTATAAAAAGGGAGCACAACACAGCGTGTATACCCACACACCGGTCTCGTCTCCCTACATAAGAGAATACATTCGGAATGGGTGGTGATATGTTGCCTGTTGTATTTTCGATCACCCGGCTCTTACAAATTTGAAAATTCTATATATGATCACTGTGTGAGAGTGTGAGTGAATATAAACATACACGGTAGAGAGTTTAGTGTTGGCCACAATTCGTTTAATATCAAATTCCAAAAGATAACATTATTTTTTTATCTCAATATAATATTTCAAAATTATCAAAATCCTCTCACATACTGGAAAATCTAGTTTTTTTTTTGTTTAAAGAATTCATGATATTTAAATGTGCTTCGTAAGAGTGCATTACTTTACTCCTTCTAACTGCGTAAAATTTCTTGGTATACATATCGACAGTGCTCTATGGATAAACACATTTCTTCCATAGTCAGACAAAGTTGTTACTTTCTCAGACAACTTAGACCTATTCGAAGGTGTCTCTCGACAAATGCTGCTAAGGTCCTTATTAATAGTTTCCCGTGTAGATTATTGTAAAGCCATATTAGCACACCTACCGCAATACCAAATCCATAGAATACAACTCATCCTCATTGCAGCAGCCCGTTATATTTACCAGATTGATCGTTTCTCGCATATCTCACCAACACTTCACAAACTTCATTGGCTGAAGAGCCCAGAACGTAGAGAATTTAAAACATGTCTCCTTGTCTTTAAAGCACTCAATAGCATGGCCCCGGAATATATATCGGAACTTTGTGTTACATTTTCACCTAACAATAAACAAACAAAGTACGCTAAGATCAATGTCCCAATCCAATAAAAAACTAGTAGAAACCAATCTCACAAATAAGCCAAAATACCTATATCGATCTTTTGGCGTTTCTGGACCAAAGTCATGGAACAATCTTCCAATGGATATAAGATGTGCCGAAAATATCAATGAATTCAAGAAGAAATTAAAAACTCATCTTTTCCGCAAGTCGTATCCAGATTGTCCTTCATCCGTTCAATAATATTATGTGTACTAAATATTATGCCAGTTTACTTTGAATCGACTATTTTTTATAATTAAATTCATCTGGATTATGTAATATGTATACAACTAGATTAATTTGTGATTTATAGGTATTTTTTTTAAGTTTTATGTTTCATCATTTTCAATGTGTTAGCTATAGGACTAATTTTAACTCATTTTAACTTATTGTATTTTTTAAGTTTTATGTTTCACCATTTTCAATGTGTTAGCTATAGACTAATTTTAACTTATTTTTTTTTGCAAACTGAAAGCGCCCTTTGGGGTGACCACGGTTGTCACTAAACGGCGCTTTATAAATTGTCCTTATTATTATTATTCGGGGTTTGTCAACCATTAAAAAAAATGTGCACTATCTACTATCATAGAGAGGGAGAGTTTAGTGTTGGTCACAACCCACTCGTCTTTCTGTACAATTACGTCGGCGCTGATGGCGTGGCGTAATTTTAATGACGTTAAGCGGGTCGTTTCTTTCATCGCATGACGTGAAAATAATCTATTTTTTTTTCTTCTTCTTCTTGTCTAGTTTTTTTTATCATTTATCTCTATTATAATATTGTATTATGTTGTCTTATATTGTCCTTTCTTTTACTAATTTTTTATTATTTGTGTTATTGATGTTTTTGCACTTATTGTTGTTTTGTTGTGCCTATATTATTATTATTTATCTTTTCTTTTATTGTAAATGCCCTATTAAGGGCGTACACATTTATAATAAATAAATAAATATTAAATTTTTTCGCTATCATTCTTATAATGGAGGTAGGTACATAAATAATTTTATACTTTGTAATATTATTGGTTGGAATAAATGACAATAAGCCTGCTAGTACGTAATACACATATTATTTGTTTATATGATGTTCAAAAAAAAAAAATACATATATATACATAATCATACATAGCTACATAAATACCTAACTGAAAATAGGAAATTATGGGATAAGGCGCCGAGCTAAGACTGCCGATGGATTGTGTTGCAGGACCTCAATAGACAATGGACCTCATCGTCTCAAGACCCTCGAGTTTTAAAGGCTAACAGATCTAAAAAAAAAAGATAAAGGATTGTGGTTTTTGAATCAATATTTATTTTTCAGACTAGGTATGCATAATTTATTCTTGATCGAAACTAACGCTTGTCCATATGGGGAAAGAAATCTGTCGAAACTGGATTTTAAAATCCCAGTTCACGAGATTAGCTAAGACTGCCTCTAGTGCATCTTATCACGTCTATCTATGTATATTAGTCTGCCAGATCTTATGTCTGCACGATTTATAGCGTGTTTTTTTTTCCTTCGAAACCTAAGTGGCCTTGTATATACATTCATGTATAATGTATGCTGTAAGTACCTATACACGGACTCGTAGTCCCATTATAAAATCCATTGCTGCATATCCTAAAATGCTGTTAGCATGAGACGGAATAAGTAGAAGGTGAGTATAGAATAGATATAAGATATATAAGGGGAGATCAGAAGAGTAAAGTAGAAATGTATAATACCAACAATATGGGTGTAGGTACAATCTACTACAATATCATGTCGCAAAGATTGTAGTGGAAAATCGCTTTAGCTCTTTGTACCTATCTGCAAACAGAGGCGTAGAAATATATTTTTATTTTATTTATTTATTTATTAAGCTTCATGTACAATACTGTTTACAATGGCGGGCTTATTGCCACAAGGCAATTTCTTCTAACCAACCAAAACCAACGTGAGGCCATAAATAGTATAGTGGCAGGTACATTAAATTCATAACAAACGGAAAGAAACACGTAACATTATTAAGAGGAAATTCACAGCAACAAAGGAAGGAAGGAAATAGAGGTTGAGGGAGGGGAGGGAGGATGGGTATGGGGTGTCAGTTAAGAATTATTTGACAGGTAAAACAGCTTTAGTTTCTTTTTAAAAAGTTGAATCGATTGAGACATCGTAGTATCATTACTTGGGATGCTGCCGAACTGCTGGCGGGAGACAAGACAGGTTGAAGGCGAAAACTCTTGGAAGCCAAGGTTCGATATGGGCCGTATTGTACTTCAAAAGAGGAACTGAGAAATTCAGTAGAAGGAATGGTAATAGCTAGTGTGTTACGTTCAGCAGATCGAAGAGGCAGACCGTGATTTAACAGGAAATAACCTTTTTCTTGATATGTTGTGTTGTTAATTAATAAAATTTATATATGTATTATTTTTTTTTTACTACATATACCAAAAAAAACATTATTTTATATAAGTAACATAACAATTAAATTGGGTTAGTTTGGACCACCTCACTAGGCCAGGCCTGTTCCGAGGTGGTAGACTAGTTACATAATATTAATTACTAAGTCATTGTAAGCTGTTATATAGAATGATTGTGTAGCCTATGGTCCACTTATTGAGTCCTATGTTAGTAGTTTTGTCATTTATGTTGTTATGAATTGAGAATTTGCTGACAATAGTTGATCCCTTTGTTATATAACCATGTTTGTATTGTATGTTTAAGTCTTCTATTTTCTTTTAAATGTATTTCCTTTATATCTTTTCAACTAAATTTAGGATCTTTGGAGCCAAGTATTGATAATGTCTTTATACGTATATATAGTGTTTGTCTTCGGTATGATTAGTTGATGTCTGTGTCTTGTATCGTGAGAATTTTGAGCAGTGATATGGTACATATTTCTAATAATTTTTAAAGTGAATAAGAATTTGTTTAATATAGAGTTGTGCTGTAGTTAGTAGGTACGTTAAAGTTTTTTAATAGTTGAATTAATAAATAAAATTATTACTTTCAGTGACGTACCGTCTCTGCACCATTATAGATTTACATTCACAGCCAACTCCACGTACTTCCTCCATTTATACATTGAGAATCAAAGAATCACTGGTTCGTCATTTTATAAGTTATAAGTAGTAACCATTGATCCCGTCTATATAAGTGGGTATGCAGTTAATGGGGCCCCAACTCATATGGGGGCACTTTACTCTCGATATAATGTGCCCGGCGTAAATGGTCGGCCCATTATGTGCCTACAATGTGTGTGTGTGTGTGTGTGTGTGTGTGTGTGGCACCAGGGACGTGTCAAAGAAAAGGAGCATACTCGTTCGCATATTTTCATCGTTACTTCCTCATTCTCGTCATGTATTTTTTTTGTTATAGTGTATTAATGCAGGGGGGCAAGTCTGGGAGGCAAGTCTGGTCCGACCGGCGAAATCAAAACCTAATGATTACATTGGCTGAAAGCGTGGAAGACTTGGAATGTTTGGTTAAAATAGTATTCGATGGATGCATGCAAAATGGATTGAGAATGAATGCAACTAAATCTAAAGTGATGGTATTTGAGAAGAGCGAAAGACGAACAAAATGCGAGATACGAGTGGAGAATGTACAATTAGAACAAGTGGATGAATATTTATACTTAGGAAGCATGTTTCAGCGTGATGGAAGATTGGAAAAAGATATTGAAAGGAGAGTAACGGCAGGTAATAGAGTGAATGGTGCATTAAGAACAGTAATGGCTGACCCAATTATTTCGAGGCAAGCAAAGCTCGCGGTACACAATGGTATCGTCGCACCGACTCTAATGTATGCTAGTGAGACATGGACATGGCAGAAGACGCATGAAAGTAGAATTAACGCGGTTGAAATGAGGTCACTAAGACGAATGTGTGGTAAAACGATGTATGATAGAATAAGAAATGAGGATATTAGACGAGAATGTATGATTGAAAGAAATATCGTAAATCAGATGAAAATAAATGCCCTAAGGTGGTTCGGCCACATAGAAAGAATGAGTGATGACCGTCTGACAAAAAAAGTATACAAGGCTGATAAAAGAGGAATGAAAAGTAGAGGTCGGCCAAGAAAGAGTTGGCACGATCACATAAATGGGATTTTGAAAGATGGAGACGATGTATGGACGTGAATGAAGCGAGGAATGTATGTCAAGAGAGAGGAGTCTGGCGTTCGGTTCTCTCTGCCTACCCCAAATAGGGAAATGGCGTGATGGTATGATGATATGATGAACACCATATGATAATTATATCCATGATATGGGTTCTCACTAGGGTTTTGATTTAGCCTGTCGGACCAGACTTGCCCCCCTGGTTCAACCGTTGAAATAAAAAACCTCGTGATTACCCATATCATATGGAGTTCTATGACATCTAAAGATATTATAGAACTCCATATATTATAATAATCACATGGGTAATCGTGAGGGTTTTTTATTTCGCGGGTTGCATCAGACTTTCCTCCAAGGTTCCTACTTGGAAAATTCACAGATCTATGTGACAAATACACCGAATAAAAATACTTACGAATAAATTACTTGTTTTGTTTATATAGGTACTTTGTATTTATTTATTTTATTGTGACGTGATGCTCTCATTAAGCACAAGATTTTAATCGTTTTTATGAGATATTGTATTATTTGTTATAATAAGTATCATATAACTTGTAAATTTATATTAATTTGTAATATTGTTAAACAGATAAAATATATGTCATCAAAGTTGTCCCAGCAGTTTAAGAGTGCAGTGACGTAACATACACGCGTACAGAAGAATTATGTAAAGATATTAACGAAACTCCTGTTTCGCATCTCTAAAGCAGCACTGTTTGCATAATTTTTTTAAATAAATATTTTTTTAAATATAAAAAATGAATATGTCCTTGTTAAACAAGTACATATACATCTTCCTACGTTCCCTAAAATAAGCAAATAAATGCTTGTGCTTAGGTGAACGAAATCGGCCCATTGCGCTAACCGCTCTGCCACCAACCCATCTAATACCAGTCGTATATTTTTTGACATGTTTTTTGCATTATTTTTTTCACTGTTACAATTTTTTATTCGATTTGTGAATCTAAACTATCCAGTGAATCATATAAACACACACAAAAAATTTCATCAAAATCGGTTCAGCCGTTTGAGAGGAGTTAGTGAAATACACACGTACAGAAGGATTATATTATAGGTATACTAGCGGACCCGACAGACGTTATCCTGCCCGAACTATTTGTGAAACAATAAAATATACGTAACATTTATTTGAATCATATGGATGTTATTATTCGCTGAGCAAACTTACATTTTCTTCTTCGATGAGCGGCTAAACACTTTGAGGTTAGAAACGAACGAATTGAAATATGAATATAAACGAAGCAGTGAACAGAAATTAAAATTCCACGCACATGATGCCATGTATATAATTTAAATATGAATAATACCGAAACAAAGCGAAAATAAATGTCAAAAAAAGCCAAACTACGACGCAAGTGAAAGGTTTCTTAGTTTTGTCAAATGGAAAAAAACTAAACATTGCCAATTCGACATTAGCGCCACCTATTATAAATTATAGTCTCATATAAATTATAAAATCATATTTTTTATTTTCCTTTTATTATAATAACTAAATTTAAACCATTCAGGGACTCACGCAAACACACACAAACAAAATCATCAAAATCGGTTCATCCGTTTAAATAGAGTTCACTGACATACACAGGTACAGAAGAATTATATTATATATAAAGATAAATTAACAATAACTTGTCAATAATTACTATGCTACGTATGAACCGTGAAGCTAATTGCATAATAACATCACACACACACATACACACAACATTAGTTTCATATGCACTCATACATACAGCCTTGATCGTTAATAACAAGTACATAGCGATTTATTAGCAAAGCAACAATGCCATATAATTCCAAGACAATTTTAATTACTCTAGCATTATTTTATTTTAGCTTCAATTCAGCGAATGAGATGAATTATTAGCGAGTAGGTATGACTAATGGACAGATGTTCAAGGTTTTACCAACAAAACCAATATTAATCGTTTTATGTTTTGTAAACATCATTATTTGGGGAACAAAAATATTCTAGCCTAGGCGATTCCCAGCAGGGGAGATTTTTTTAAATTCATTTCTCACGCTAATGTTGCTTCTCTGGGCTGGAAACACTGGTTAGTTGGAAGAAATTGCCATACTCGTCACTTGCACAGGGTGCAAGGAAATATTCATAATTATTATTGTTATTACCTACTTGTCATTGACAAACTATAAAATCATTTTGCATCAAATTTATTGGTACAAAATGACACTTTTTCTCGTGAGAAGTGAGAATTAGGTAGGTAATTATTTATTTTCGTTTCTTTAAATAATAAAACACAATAAAAATACAGTCATCAAAAATGCATTCAAGAATTGTCAAAATTTAAAGAAAAAATCTGTGGTCTGCCATATCAATGTGAAATAAATTTCATATTGTATGAAAAATGTATGTATATAACAGAAGTAAAATAGCTTCTCTATGGGAAAATTGAGTAATTAACTTCATATTGACATTGTATGTGTCTCTATAGACAAGTGTATTTCTTACTATCCACTTCTATCTTCTTCATGGGGTAGGCAGTGAGAACCGAACACCGCATCCTTCTATGTTGACACATACATCGCCTCATCAACATTGATACACTGTCTTATACGTGCTCATCTTGCTAGTAATACAATTTTACTTAAAATTTCTCATATCATGTCAGTTTCGTGACAATGTTTTTGTGTGTATGGTGTATTGTGAAAACTTTTGTCCTCTGGGAATCTTATGTTTGTTTAAGAATCTAATAGAATATACCTACTTCATAAAAATGCATTTAGAGATTGTCAACCTTTCAAGAATAAAAAATGAACACTTAATATGGTGTGGAGAGTATAGTGTTGGCTACAACCCACTTGTTTTTTTTTTAATATAAATTGTTATTGTACATATAATCATGCTAAAATACTGTTTTATTTGTATATGTAAAAGTCTATTAAGCCGTAAAGTGTATTAAATTAATAAATAAACAAAGAAAAATATTAAATTCGTCACTTCGGCACAGGATATAACGATATTAAAAAAATAATATATTCGTACATATGTATGTATCATCATAGCATCCGAGATATATCATATATCTCGGATGTTAGATGGACGATGAACAAAAAATGTGATGGACTGGAGGCCAAGAACGGGAATCAGAAGCGTGGGAAGGCCTCAGACCAGATGGTCCGATGACATCAAAAATGTGGCAGGTCCAGAATTACGAAGAATGGCACAGGATAGAGACCAGTGGAAGTCCAAGCGGGAGGCCTTTGTCCACTACTGGACTCAAGAAGAGGCTGAGTAAGTAAGTAAGTAATCACGGCATAACAAGCGACCGAAGTGCGGTTGTGCATTACCTTGGTAAAGTAAACACGACGTATGCGTGTATGCCAACACACTAGTATCGTTGCACCTAAAAAGGCACTACATTCAGAATAAGTGATATACCCCGCATTACTTAAGTTCGTGAGATGTTTTTTTTTTTTTTATTTATTTATTTTATTGGATACAACAGCTATAAAATAATTTACAATGAAAAAAAAAAAACAACATAATATGATTTACAACGCCAATTACTGTATCCATCTATTAAAAATAGGTTGGTATATAATTTCAAAATAATAATTCAGTGAAACAATATTACATCGTATCTTTATACAAAATCGCTGTCCTGAAAAGGAAGGGAATAGACGGGAAGAATGGGGAAAGGGAAGATTTCCGCTGTCAAATGAAACCACTTGAAGGTGTCCAATGTGGATTTGTACAGGTTGTATTCATGTGCGTATATGTACTTACCTTGGATGGGTGGATGGCAGAGCGGTTAGCGCGCTGGGTTAGTAATCCAGTGGTCGCGAGTTCGAATCCTGCCTCGACCGATCTCGTTCACCTATAGGACAAGCATTTATGCTTAGTTTAGGGAACGTAGGAAGATGTATATGTACTTGTTTAACAAGGACATATTCAATTTTTTTTAATAAAAAAAAAAAATAAAAAATATGTTTTATTTCGTTATGTTAGTCAGTCTGTAGTTTGTTATTGTTATGTTATTTAGGCCTATTGTATTTTCGGCTCTTATTTTCGACTTTCGGCTCTTACGGGACGCTCGAAAACGATGATAATACAAATGACTAGAAGCACTATTCTAATTTGTGTTATATGTTTTATCTACTATTTTAATTACTTTTTATCTAGTGCAAAAAAAATAATAATAGGTATATTTAATGTATGTTAGCGAAACGAGGCTATGACAAGATAGCCAGGTATAAGAGAATTTAAAAATTAAATAGTTTCAAATTTGCCACAAATTAATTCCGTAAATAAAATTCCGCATTTCAAGATTGGAATTCGTGTCGTTCGATAGGTACCTACTTAATCTCTGGGGTTTTACTATCGTAACATGACTTGTTACAAAATATTGTGATAGGTAGATGTGGTCATAAGATTTGTATTATAAGAGGATTTCACATTTGTGACTATTAGTCATATCACAATTCGCTCTTACTAGACACTCAATAGGGACATTGCTTGATAGTATGGTACGTGACATATTTATGCATAATATATCTTGCAATTCTTTTGAAGAAGTAAGGATAAGTCTATCAACCTGGTAAAAATGATAAGTAAAAACATCATTATATTTGAATACTTTATGAATGTTACGTTTTAGTGTTTGAAATTCAAATGAGTCATTAAATTGCTTTATTCTCTTTATACGTTTTGTTGGAATACATTACTCATCTGAGTTTATGTAAAAAAACATGGATTTGTCAAGGAAAAACCTATAATATTTACGAAAACAATAAAATTAATGGTTTATTTTTAATTTGATGACTAAACTTTCATTTTACAAAAACATTTGAATGATTCACGATTTGTGTAGGTTTATAAGTAAGTACATGTTTTTATACAACTAAGTATGTTAAAAATATTTTTATGACAATATATTTCAAATACATTGTCTGCTATCGTGGCGTGATATCGATTCCGACGAAGATGATATTTTGAAATAAATAAGATGTTTTTTGAAATCAAATCTGTTGGAAATAATATCACACGATGCGCAATCGCTATTCTGGTATGGTTTTTTTTTATTATTTATTGTGATATATCATGTGACAGGTCGTCTTTTTCATATTAATTCTTTTTTTTTTTGAAGTTTTAAATTTGATAGAAAAATCTTTTTCTTAGCCATGTTTGAATCACTGCTGGATGAAGGCCTTTTCTAAACTCTCCCATTTCGTTCGTTTTCGTTTGCTGTTATCCACGATCCACATGCCATCTGTTCAACTATTAAGTTGCCTACACCTCTTTTGTTAGTCCAGAGCCTCCACTTTACGATTCATCTAGCTAGATGACCATCCGACACTACCTTGCCTCGCCACCGCCATTTCAGCCTTACTGCTCTCTCTGCACTGCCTGCGATAGGAAAATATTCTTTTTACAATCACTTTCAATCAAATAACGGTATATTGATTGACATTAATTATACAATGAATATAACTATGTTTCCATTTCATGCATATGAACCAGACTAATTAAGTCATCAAAAGGTCGGTGGATTTAATTTCGGTATTCATCAAAGGTCGGTATTTTTTAATTCAACTGTATTTAATTTCACCAATATTGAACTATACATACCTACTATATGTATGATGCAAATTCATGGCTCTATTCCAATTATCTAATTTTTATTCTCCACTACTACTGGAGTCATGATTTCACAATTTTAAGCAAGTTTTTTATATCATTTTGTCAACGGGTATCACGTAGAGAGTATACACTACGAGTATCGTCGTGATGTGTTGAAGTGTATTTCGTACGGCGTATCCTTATTGTCAAGTGAATCAACTTCATATACATCATATTAATATGTGTAAAGTGCATAGAACTAGAGCTGATTAGTTTTCCTTAGACATCGAGATGGGTCGATGGCAGAGCGGTTAGCGCGCTGGGCTAGTAATCCAGTGGTCGCGAGTTCGAATCCTGCCTCGACCGATTTCGTTCACCTAAGCACAAGCATTTATTTGCTTATTTTAGGGAACGTAGGAAGATGTATATGTACTTGTTTAACAAGGACATATTCATTTTTAAAAAAAAAAAAAAATTCTTCTCTATGATTTCATCATTTACGTAGTTTTTTGTGTCCTCTCTGCAGCCCAAACTATAAGTCCGATTGACTTCATATTGATGTCATATAATATGTAATGTCCATAAAATTAGAGCTGATTAATATTCCAGAAATCCGTTCATTTCTGCTATATTATTTCATCTATCAAATTTTCAAAATGCCTCACTGTTTGGAATATCGATATTTTTTATTGTTTGATGATTTGATACAATAAAAAAACATTCTTAAAAATGCATCCAGAGATTTTCAGTCGTTAAAAACATCTATGGTATATCAATGTGAAATAAATTACATATTTGTAAGAAAAATGTACCTATATAACAGGAGTAAAATAGCTTCTGTATAGGTAAATTGTGTGATCAACTTTACATTGATATTTTATGTGTCTCTATAGACAAGTGTATTTTTGTACTCTCCACTACTGTCTTCCTCAAGGGGTAGGTAGTGAGAACCGAACACCGCATTCTTGTTTCTTGAAATATTACGAGTATATCAATCGCCTCATCAACATTGATACAATGCATTTTTTTTACATCGATTTCTCAACAGGTATTATACAGAAAGTGCATACTACGAGTTTTGTGACAATGTTTTTGTATGTATTGTGAAAACTGATGTTCTCTGGGAATCTAATATATGTTTAAGTATCCAATAGATTGTCAACCTTCCAAGAAGAAAAGGAAAGGAGAAGATGGGTCGATGGCAGAGCGGTTAGCGCGCTGGGCTAGTAATCCAGTGATCGCGAGTTCGAATCCTGCATCGACCGATTTCGTTCACCTATAACACAAGCATTTATTTGCTTATTTTAGGGAACGTAGGAAGATGTATATGTACTTGTTTAACAAGGACTTATTCATTTTTTTAAAAAAAAAAAAAAAATATGCATTTACTATGTGGTGGAGAGTTTAGTGTTAGCCACAACTCGTTTTTAACAATAACCAGTATCTTGGCGTTGTTTGTCTTTTTTTAAATGTTTTTTTTGTTTTTATTTATATGAAATTCTCACGTCGTCAAATGGCACAAATCGACCTTAAATGGTCGTATTGCCAATATTAAAATAATAATAATAATAATAATGGTAGGGCTTTTTCCATCATCAGGGCCCAGGGGGGCAAGACTGCTCCGGTCCGACCGGCGAAATCAAAACCCTAGTGATTACCCATATCATGAATATAATTATTATATGGAGTTATATGACATCTAAAGATATTGTAGAACTCCATATAATAATTATATCCATGATATGGGTAATCACTTGGGTTTTGATTTCGCCGGTCGGACCAGACTTGCCCTCCAGGTGTATTGTTACGTATAACTAATATTCTTATGCGTCATTCTTTCATAACTTGTTTTATCTTAGGATCATTTAATTTAAGTATTTACTAATTTTTTTTCAGATAGGCATAGTTATATATTTTTTAATAGGTAGGTACACATATTTTTGGACATAAACTACTACTCTACTACTAACTACTACTCCCCTAGCTGATTACAAATACATATAATATATCCTACAACATTTTAAATAAATAAAAAAATTGTCTCATCAAAATACCTATCAAATTGACATTTATGTTGGGACGTTGATGATGATCGATCTAAGGCAATCATGATCTACGCCTAGATCTAAATCTAGATCAAGATAAATAATTTACCCTTCTTTGTGACTAACTAAATAAAGAAATTACCATTTTAGTACGCGAGTACGTATGTTCAGTTTTTTTTTAGTCTGGTCCACTTCTTCTTACTATGTCTTCTTCCTTCAGCCATGCCTCTACTGCAGGCCTCTTCTAAGTATTTTTTTGGGCTTATTAACTCATCTTCTTCCATCGACGGATCAATATCATCGGCCCACCTTTTCTGAGGTCGTTCAATTCCATTTTACAGGGAAGCTGGTCCAGTAACATATCCGAAATTTTGTAAATGAACCAGGTTAAATTCAAATGGACACCCCTGATCTGAGGTTAGTAATTATGCATGAAGAGTACCTACATATTTAGATATACATACAACACGTGTCCATTTAACATTAAAAAATAAGCACCGATTAGCTTAGCTTAGCTTATAAAGTCAAAACGTGCAATGGTATGCTAATGGCAGAAGCTGTTTTCACAGAATACGTAGAATTAAAATACACACCTTTTTTTCAATAGACGTGACCCGAATATAAAATTAAGTTATTAAATCCATGTAGTCCTTTGTATCCGTGGATAGTTTTTTTAACGACTTCCAAGTCTGAATGTCTATTTCTTTTAACTATCCAATAAAAAAAATATTTAGACAAATAGAATCGTATAAAAATATTAAATAATCAAATTAAACATACCTAAAGTTTTAAAATGAACTTTGCACAATGCCGCTCGGTTAAGTGATAGATGATAGACCAAAAAATCTGTATAGGTATTATGAGTATATTCATTTTTTTACCTATTTACAACTATCGTACAAATGTATAATGTAGTGCTTTTTTAGGTTAGACTACATATATACTGATATGTGGAAATACACGCACGAGTTTCGCTTCCTTTAAAGGTACCAAGGCAGAAATTGATGGACAATGTTACCCGAGATCTGAACGTGCTGAATGCTTGTGATGACTGGGAGTCCACTGCAGCTGACAGGAAGGCTTGGAAAGCTATTGTTCAGGAGGCTAAAGCTCTACCGGAGTTGTATGGCCATCGGAAGTAAGTAAGTAAGTAAAAGGTATTGCACACCTGTCGCCGGTTACCCCACGTTGCGGGATATGCTCCGATTGTATGAATGAATGATTTTTTTGTGTGTAAAACGAGACATATTTAAACACAAGAATAATTCAACATATCCACTTTACTTACATAATATATAGTACATCCTAAACACGTTCTAAATTGGCCAGTTAATTGCTATTAGTCAATTTCTTCCAACCAACTAGATATACCTAAATTAAGATAATAATGTTTGTGTACTTGCCTACTATAGGAAACATTAACAGAAAAAAATAAACTTAGGTATACTTTAAGTCATTAGATATGTACCTACTATTTATTTGTCTGAGAAGTAATGTAAAACAGAACGAGATTTATATTTATTTAACATTAAATACTAAATGAACATCTAAATAATATACAATGGGGTTATGTGGCTCAACTCGAAACAGATTTAAGACTGGAAACTGAATTTGAGAAACCTAAACATGTTATTTTTATTGACAATAACATCTTAATAGAGACAAAGTTGGGATATTATAGAAGAACCAAGAACTCCCTACAGGGATTACGACCTGTCATCGGCTGGCTTACGTGATCACTTTATGCGCTTGCCACCAATTATGCCTTTATTGAGTTCCCTTATCAATGTAATTTTTGAATGTTTTGTATATTTGAATAATGTGTAAAAAAATCACCTGAATAATACGAAATTATACTATCTTTATAGTAGCCATTCATTTGACAAAGAAACGGGTGTTAAAATCTTACATATAAATAAGGAGGGTCCAAGACTTGACAACTTGGAGGCTTTGGAGATACAAAAATCGATAAATAAAAAAGAAGCAATAATTAATAATCAAATAAATTTAAACCGGACGCCCCTGTTCAATATCTTTCCACTACCACCCACACGCACTTATAACTCCTCCCCCTAACTGCAATAACACTACACACGTTCGTTACATAGTTTTAAGTTTTAGTATTAGTTTGTTCTGATGAGGGAGCGGGTCAGCTCCGCAACTAGTTAACTATATCTAAATACTCACTAGTGGTGTAAACAAAGTAATTTGTAATTTTAATTTATACGAAATTATACTATTGTCATCTATAAGGTAACAAAGAACCTTTTTTTGTAACGCCATCTATTGAGAAATTAGTTTATTTGTAAACAATGAAAGCAACAGTCCATATAAAAAAAAAATCCAATGCTTGCGTAGGTATATGCAATTAAAAAATATATTCGATTTACCTAAACATGTCTTAAAAAAAACAAAGATATTCCCATATGTTTAAAGAAAAAATGTTTGAAACATGTATCCTGCATGGGCTTGCTTTTGTTCTGGAAACTATCGTGCTAACTCGCGGACCATACATACGATAAAATTCACTCAAAGATCCACGGAAAGGCAAATGCTAGGCGTATAAATAAGAAACGAGGACATCAGACGCCAGACAAAAGCTGTCGATGTCATGGATCAAGTTGCAAAACTAAAATGGTAATGGGCGGGTCATGTTGCCAGACAGGGAATGGATAACTAGATGGGCATCTATAATTCTGAAATGGAGACCATGGGATATGGAAAGGCAAATAGACCGGCATCAGAAAAGGTGGGCCAATGAAATTGTCCCTGTCGCTGGAAGTAGATGTGTCCAAGAAGCACAAAAAAGGCGAATGGAAGTACTTAGAGGAGGTCTACATCCAGCAGCGGAGAGATGACTGAAGGAAGTAACAACTGAATTAAATAAATTCAAAAGAAAAATAAAATGGACTTGAAATAGACTAGACTAGAATTAATTGATTTCTCTAGAAAACGACATACCTACATACAAACATAGGCAGAGAGAACCGAACACCACTTACTTCTATCTTGACATACATTCATCGCCTCGTCAACATTCATACATCGTCTTATACATGTTCGTCTGTTGTTCACGCTTCTAACATTTTCGTCTTCCAAAATACCGTTCACATGGACGTGCCATCCCTTCCTTGGGCAGCCTCGGCCTCGACCTCTCATTCCATTCCTATCCGCAATGTAGGTATATTTTCTTCATCAGGCGTTCCTCATTAATTCTCCCCATGTGGCCAAACCATCTCAATGTGTTCACTTTCATTCTATTAATAACATCTTTCTTTATCCTACATTATTTCCTTATGTCCTCATTTCTGACCCTGTTATATATCGTTCTATTACAGATTCTTCTTAGCGATCTAATTTCAACTGCATTTATTCTAGTTTCGTGCGACTTCTGCCATGTCCAGGTTTTACTTGCATACGGCGCTATATAAATTATCCAATCATTTGTTATATACTTATCAAATATTGAATGATTTGTAAATAAATTATATTAACTTCATTTTGTATAGCAATTATTCTGTACCTACATATATTTTTTTTGTTTCTTTTGTTTTTGAATATCTCCTTTGCACTCGAGTGCTTGCATTTTTTTAAAGGCACCTAAATATGTTTTTTTTATTGGGTATCTTTTCTCTGAACCTTGTGATTGTATTTTTTGAATGTATGTTGATAAATAAAATAATAATAAAAAAATCTCAACAAAATTTGTACCTCTTGTAAATTTTGTGGATATGTAGTATGCGATTAAAAACGTTTAAAATATTTAATAGCCATAATTGGTATCAAAGTTTCAAGTCTGCCAACGGATAAAAAAATATTATATTAAACTTGGTACCTATCTCTAAGTTCAAAGAACGTGTGTCATTTCTGTTTACCCAAACAATATTCCTAATTAAATTTAAAATCAAGATACAAATCTCGTTTCTGACATTAAATTTAATATTGATGGGTATCTCTCTGACTCTAAAACTTCAACAATCTTCGTTCGGAGATAGGAAACTTGGTAATTAATCATTATAATGAACCCGGGGACTTGATAGTATCGATCTTCGAAACGTTACTCGATAGCAATTTGGTGTTTGATTTCAGATAAGGCTTCCGCGATCGTCTCTGACTTGACGTACATGTCGAACTTAAAACTTTTCAACAAATTCGACGCCCGGAGCTATCGCCAATGGAGATGATGGAAACACAAGATCGATGTCGAGTTGAATCCAGCAAAGTTAACGTATTTTGATTAGGGATGGTGGAGATCGTTTGTTTGTTGGTCTGTTAAATATTCATGAACAGTCTTGGTCAGATTTAAAATGTTTAATATAAGTAGTAATATTATTGTTAAAAGTCTCAATCCTGCGAATTGGTTTGCAGAAGAAGTCTACATCTCGCTTTCCACTTCTCTCTATCTTCTGCAGTCTTCTTCAGCTCAACATATGTGGCGCAGTTCATGTCCTCGCACACCTTGGCCAAATACTCCCAAATAGTAATATATTGCAGTTGATTTTATACAAGTGACCGAACTTGTCATTGCGCCTCGCGCCTTTATTTATGCGCTACGCGCATTTCATTGTGTGCTGGGCGCCATTTCTTTTATGCCACGCAACGTTTTTTTAACGCTTCGCACCAACCTATGACCGCTGCACATCTAACCAATTCAGTATTGAACCAACATATTAATTAATTATTAGCTCAATGTTTAATAATGTTACCATAATAGAAATTAAACAATAAGTTATTAGTGTATATTTATTAATATAAATGAATCATATTTCAAAAAAACATTTAAATTGTACTTAAGCACATAATGACTACTTGCTACCTATTGACTCCTATCATCCACCTTTAACTATATACTTAAATGACTCACCAGTAACTAACACCAATTTTAATAAACCCTCGTATAACTTTTACAAAGCTAATTACAAAAATATCTGTGACTACCTTGATAAAGTTGATTGGAATTTTTTAAAACATAATTTAACTGATGATGGTGTAAATATGTTCTATAACATACTTAATGATGTTATTAGTTTAAATACACCATTTTCAAACTTTAAGAACACTTGTAATTTTCCAGAATGGTTTAGTAAAGAACTTAAAGATGTAATTTTTTTAAAAAAGATAGCTCATAAGAAATATAAAGGTAGCAACTTAATATCTGACTACGATGAATTCAAAAAAATGCGTTCTCGTTGTAAGCAACTGTCATCTGAATGTTATGGTAACTACATAAAAAATGTTGAGAACTCTATTCATAAAAACATCAAAAGCTTTTGGAAATTTACCAAATCTCTTCGAAAAAATTCATCTAGCTTTCCCTGTAATATGCATTTTTTAAATAAATCTTCCAATACTCCCGAAGGGATTGTAAACCTCTTTGCTTGTTTTTTCAAAAGTGTGTATGACGATGAGATATCTGATAGCGATATTCCAGACTTAAATATTTCTGAATCAATTGATATTCCTAATTTTATAATTAGCACCACTGATATCGAGAAAAAGATAATGTCACTAAGTTCTCATAAAGGGGCCGGTCCTGATTGTGTTCCAGCTATTTTTCTGAAGAAATGTGTAAAAAACCTATTGTATCCACTTCAATTATTATTTAATCAATCCTTGTCAAATAGTTTCTATCCTAACATATGGAAACGCAGCTACATAACACCCATTTTTAAGAAGGGTGACAGAAATGATATAGCTAACTAAAGACCTATTTGTATTCAGTCCACCATTCCTAAATTGTATGAGAGTATTGTCTTGGATAAAATCTTCAGCCATATAAGATTGAGTATTATTGACAATCAACATGGTTTTTTGCCTGGTAGATCTACGCTTACAAATTTGTTGGTGTATGAAAATTTTTTATCCTGTTCTTTGGCTAATAAATTACAAGTGGATTCAATTTACACAGACTTTAGTAAGGCGTTCGACAAAGTATCTCACAAAATTCTTGTATATAAGATGAATAAAATGGGTATCAGAGGCAGTCTTCTACATAAAATGGTTTGTTAATTACTTATCTAATAGAAATCTTTCTGTAAAGATAGATGGTTACTTATCTGATTCATTCTCTGCTACAAGTGGCATTCCTCAGGGATCTCATTTAGGTCCCATTTTGTTTATATTATTCATTAATGACATCATAAATATATTTAATGACGTCAATGTTTTAATATTCGCTGATGATATAAAAATCTATAGAGCCATTAGTCATATAAATGAGTGTCTGATTGTCCAGGAAAATCTGGTTAGACTTTATGAATGGTGTGAATTAAATAAATTACCTCTTAATATTAGTAAATGTCAAATAATTACTTTCTTTAATATAAAAAACAAGATTACCTTCGATTATTCTATTAATGATGTAAATTTGACTAGGGTTTCACTTGTATCTGACTTAGGAATTATCTTTGATGAGCGATTAACCTTTGTTATGCATATTAATGACAGAGCTAAAAAAGCGTTGAAGATGTTAGGCTTTGTTCTGCGAACATCTAATAATTTTAATTCATTGTCTGCTATCAAACATCTCTATTGTTCTTTGGTTCGCAGTCAACTGGAATATAACTCAACTGTTTGGTCACCGCATTATAATATTCATTCCAACAAATTGGAAAATGTTCAGCAGAAACTTTTACGTTATGTAAATTTCAGACTTGGAATATCTTTGTACGATATAAACTATGACTTCCTTAGAAATTCACTCTGCTTGCCGAAATTATCCAATAGAAGAATTATGTCGGACTTGATTGTCCTGTACAAAATCATATATTCTGAATTTGACTGTCCATCATTAATTTCATTGATTAAGTTTCATATACCTAACAGATTTACGAGGCACTCATCATTATTTAATTGCGATATATTGAGGACCGAAGCCCATAGACATTCTCCGTTTCCCAGAATTCATCGTTTGGGGAATGAGTATGCCTTTGTTGCTGACATTTTCAATGTAAGCTTACACAAATTGAAGATTGAACTGAGATCAGTATTGTTTTCGTAACATTTTCAATTGTGTTTTTTTTTCTCTATTTTTTCATTTTTAATTTCTATTTTATATGTTTCCTATATTTTTTATATTTTTTATCTTTCTCTTGATTTTTATACTTATGTACCTATTTGTATTCTTGTTACTTTCCTTGTTTTTTTATCTTTTTATAATTTGTATTTGAATAAGAATTCTAATTCTAAATAAGGAACAACTATTTTTATTTTCAATTATATTCATATACATATATGTATAATTTTTGATTTTTATATTTTTAACTTAAGATGATGTGATGTATCTTTATTCTGTACTCTTTTTATGTAAATGGTTTTATTTTACCGTAAATAAATAAATAAATAATAATATTATCATGTATAATGTTTCAATTATATAGGCATGCTTTTCAAGACGTTTTCACAATGAAATAATTATTCGGTGCATGTAAAGCATTCAAATCTCAAATGTTGTTGATGTTTCGTTATTTATTTGTAAAAATGGGCAACGGACAATAATATTTTTTTAAACAAATATAATAAGAATAGGGGCTCTGCCCCTGGTCGCTATTGCGGCCCAACCACCGACGGCCGATGCGCGGCTTTATTTGCCGCTACGTGGCAGTTGCGAAATAACCTTGTAAAACTAAATATCGTCAAATATACCATTTAGGACATTTAAAAACTAAACATCTTTATGTGGAAACGTTAAAATCAAGTAATAAAACAGTATTTTTATAGTAAAAATGCGAAAAAAATTAAAAAAATATACTTTCGATAATGTCTTGAATGAAATGCGTTATATCAAATGCGTACGTTTGAAATTACAAATATTGATAATTTGAATGTACATTCGAAATATCATTTAGAACAGTACACAACAGTTAAGACTGAATATCTTTTAATAATAATACAATAAATAATGATAAACAATACATATTATGTATATTCTTCTTCTTCTTCTTCTTCAGCTCCTTTCACTCCACTGCTGGATAAAGGCCTCTTCCTGAGTTTTCCACTCTATCCTGGGCGCTCTGTTTCCACCCATGTCCCACCAGTTCGACAATGTCGTCAGTCCATCTCCTCTGTGGTCTCCCTACACCTCTTCTATTATGATAGGGTCTCCAATTCAGAATTTTGGGGGTCCATCTATCATCTCTCTGTCTTGCCACATGACCTGGCCATTGCCACTTCAGCCTTCCCACTCTTTCTGCAATGTCGGTGACGGGGGGGAAGGGATGATGGCGAACGAACACCTAGCCGACCCAAATGTCAACCTCACCTGCACGCGGTCCCCCCTGCTAGACAACTAACGAGGCTCTGAGGACCGAGTATCGGCGGTATAACCGTAACATCTGTGCAGGCTTAAATCCCTGTGTCATGAACCCCTGTACCAACCCGCAACTGGACAGCGAGGTACAGAGCTACATAATATTGTAGCAGTCCAAACAACCTTCCAAACATATGTATATATAATTAAATAATGCGATTAAACGAAAACATTACCTGTAAAATATCTTTTGCGTATTATCATGACATATTGAAAGCAATGTTGTCAGTATTCAAAATGGATATTCCGCAGATTATTAGGGTTAAAATTTATTCTGAATGTTTAAAATTCCTTTTTAAATAATAATATTGTCAATTTATGCAGAAAATACATTTTAAAAGATCAATTTGTACTTTTTCGCATCAATTTATTTTGTTTTGACTTGTTAATTTTGTCGACGGATAATTCGTGGTGAAACTCCATTATACTAGGTATAAATGAAAACACTAATTAGTTTTAGTTTCACTATTTAATTTTAACACTGGCACTGACCGGTATCGATCTGAAGATCATCGTCAGAGTGCATCTGACGATGATCTTCAAATCGATACCGGTCAGTGCCAGTGTTAAAATTAAATAGTGAAACTAAAACTAATTAGTGTTTTCATTTATACCTAATTTATTTTGTATTTTTAATAAAAATTTCGAACGCGAAAATTGTTTAAGAAAAAATTATTACACTAGCGATCCGTTGAAGGACGAAAAAAGATGGCGTACAGTAATTATATTATAGATTGAAATATCTAATTGTGTAACAAATCAGTCCCAGATCATGCGTTTACCTACTAGCGCTTTATTTAATGGCTTATAAATTTAATATACATATCTTGTTTGTGTTATAAATGAAATAAATTAATATACATAGTAAATACAATCATTACATTTGTAAAGTTTCGACCATTATGGGATACGAAAGACCAATGCTAAAATTTTCTCATCTCTTATACGATTATTCCTCAAACAATCTGTGTTTGGCAGTTTGCTTCGGAACATAATACGTCGAAGGGATATCTGACTCAACTGTCAAACTGAATGTGAGTAATATATTATAAGAATTCAACTTTAATAAAATTATATAATATGTTTACTCAGATCCCAAATTCAGTGAGACCAAAATTGTAATAAATAAAATTTTATGTACCTACCATAACCAAAAATACATTAGAACAATCCTTGTGTAACAAAAGTTTTACATACAATTTCCAACAGGTAAGTCATAAACATGATAAACCATAGTAAATAGTTTTTGAAAAAAATATACACACGATATTAAATGCTTATTAATGAAAAAAATGTAGATATTATATCTATTATTATGATCAAAAAGAGCAATCTTAAGGAAATACCTATGCTTAATACAATATTTCCGTTAATTTTGGATAAACAAATAAAACAAATAAAATAGCAATTTATCTTGTAAATATTGAAGAACCTTTTGCCAAAAAATAGTTTTATTAGCACCTAAATTGAACTGATATACATTAATTAAGAATAAGACTAAATATTGAGTACCTAAACATGTTTGTACATAGTTATCAGATAATATTTTTAAATGGAAGTAAATACTATCCAACGGATTGATAGCTATATCGATAGAGATAATTAATACACAATTAACAGTAGGTAATTAGAATGTTGTCGAATAATATACATATTACCTAAACAACAGAGGTCTGAGAATTGATCCCTGAGGGCACCCTATGTACATTGACATGTTGTCTAATGTCTATCATAAAGCAAAAACCCGCAAGGCATGAACGTCACTGATTGCAAAATAACAAAACACAATATAATATGTAATTTGCTTGGAATTTACGAATTATAAATCTTGCGACTACCAAGCAATAGCAAAAAAGCACCTTTTATGATTTCCAAGGAACTGACAATCAAAAAATCAAACCGAACTAGTATCAGTATATAAAGATTCGATCAACATGGTTTGACTGGTTCATCTTAGATTTTGTATGAAGGTTGACATCAGATCAGATATACAAATATATATCGAATTTCCATGGTTGTAGAAAATGTATTTTAACAAGCACAATGCCACATATCTATTTGGCGAAACTTATAACTGCTGGAAGATAAGTTGCAAAAAACATTTCAAAATGGAAATACATTATGTGTTAAAAATTTTATGCATAATGCGCCGTTTAGTGATACTATATCACATATCACCTCAAAGGGCGTACTCCGTTTTGATCTACCAATCAAAAAGGTTTTCAGCAATTTACTGAAATCGTCAATGTTTTGTTTGAGCTTCACATATATTAAGAGGAAACTAAAATCTCCGTTTACACCGAAACTGCAATCATAGTTATCTGCTTTATTGACGCTGTCCAATTACATACTCTGAAATGCAGATTATCACTGTATGATCCATATGATAACATGTTTTGATACAACTCATGAATGTAGTGTGAAATCAAGTCATGCAGAGCCTTAAAGACTATCAACTATATAATAACGGTATATTGTTCTAGACACTTCTGGAGAGAAGGGGAGAATTTGAATAGGAAAATATTGTTTTGAAATTGATTGTCTATCTAATTGTGGTATTTCTAATTATATTTGGATATTTATGTGGGTTTTTCTAATTGTTTTTGGATATTTTCATTCATTCCATCACATCATATCTCAGTGTGTGGGAGTAACCAGCGACATATAAATTTATTTTTGTAAATTTAAATTTCTTTATACATATCTTTATGATATCGCTCTTGTTATCGCAATGTCAATTTAACTACCTGGTGTATTTAAGTAGGTACTCTGTCAAAAATTGCCTACGGGCAATTTTGCTGCCACATCGCTTTAATTACTATTATATCTATGTACCTATACACATTGAATATTTATTTTATTATTAACATCCTGGATATTCAATACATCCATTGTGGATACATAAAAAATCAAGGTATACGTATGAATTGGTTTCAGAGCTGATACGTGCCTGGAAGGAATCCCGTGGGCACAAATGTTCCAGGAACTGTTGGCAGAGGAGAGAGGAGTCTCTGTTGAAATTTGAATTTCAAAGCGTGTCCCGAATGTCCCCACACAATCAAGGACGATTGTACAGTTTTCCCCGAATGCCAAATTAATGTTCTTTTGTTCCTCACTATGACAATGGTTCGATAAAAAATACATCTAGCATTGTAAGCACCACCACCTACCTACTATTGGCAAATATGTCTACCGATAAAAAATTTAGATACGCCGGTCGGCAATATGCGATCGGCGAATTTTCTATTTTGTAAATTGACAAAATACTAGGAAATAATTTGAATTTTGGTGGCAGAGCAAAGACTTCTAATCTTCAAAGAATCAACTGAGCGATAGACTATCCAAAGTATAAATTTATTTATGTATTTATTTAAGAGACAAACACATTCTTATAAAATATACAAAAAAACAAACACTATGAAATATTTTTTTTTAAGAATGAATACGTCCTTGTAGTAACGAGTACATATACTTCCTCATATATTCTCTAAATTAAACATAAATGCTTGTGCTATAGGTGAAAAAAAAGTTGTGGCAGGATTCGAACTCGCGACCACTGGACTACAAACCCAAAGCGCTAACCGCTCTGCCACCACCCAACTAAAATCTAAAATATTATAGGAGAAAAATCTATACCCATCTAAGATATTATAGGAGAACAGGAACTCGTGGCACCTACAGGGCTTACAACCTGTCACTATGCCGATTATGGCTTCTTATTGAGTTCCATAGCAATCCAAGTTTTTGAAAGTTAGGTATACATATATATTTTCTATATATATTATGCAACAGTAAAAATATTCGAAAAACCGCTCAGCCTCCATCCATCTAACTTAAGTAGGTATATATCGGCGATATTTGTCGGCATTCGTAGCTCACTTAGATAGGTATCTGGTTGCTGATTCAAAGATCCCGGGTTCGATTCCCGGTGGAGACACAGTTTAAAATTAATAATGTTTTTGTTTTCAATCTAGATATATGAGACAATTGCACTGAAAAATAGTAACAAAATTTCATGTAAAAAAACGAACTATAGTGACTACAAAACATATGGTTTTGTGCTACAAAATGTCTTGTGCACATAGCCAAACAGAACAGTCATAAATAGATAAACCTTTATTACCTACTGATGACAAAGGTTTGGCTAAAACGCAGGTAGCCATTTCGATTGTCATAATGTTTTTTTTTTCAGTGTGACATCGTAAGTCTCCAGAATGTGACAACGTGTTATTTGGTGCATGTTAAATTAATATTTGACATACCTAGTACTTGGTAGTTGCCTGAGTTAAAATAAAATAGTAAAAAAATATATTCTCATAAATATTTTCTTTTTCAATTGCTTCTTAGTTTCGTCACAATTCAATTGAGATCCCAATCTCATTTTAATGATGATATCAGAATAATTTTGCATATTGTACTGCGTACATACCTATTATTTTTAAGTATCATACTGTCTGATTTATTATTCGGATTAAGATCATAACAAGTAGGTATTATTGATTTTGAAGTATCATCGAAAAATCTGGAATTTCCAAAATCCGTTGAGGTAAATATTTGATAATTCGGTCGAAGATTTTATCCATTAATTCGTTTTTTTTTGTTGAAGTGTTTTGCTCGTGTGTGTTTGCAGTCTAAACTTTCAGTACCTACCTAACCAATTAATCATACTATTTACCAATTCTATGGATGTTTAAAGTAGGTACATAAAAAAATATATCTATTTAAGGAAATTTTACGTGGTTTTGATCAAATTACAATAATGAACCTTGAATTTGAATAGTACCTATTGAAAATATATACAACTTAGAAAATTAGAAGGTTAGTGTATTTATTTATTTATCATAAAGGACCACTCACAGCTAACAAGTTATTATACATCGTAGTTCAATAAAATAAGGGAAAGCTATTACAATTCTGGTCAGCCAATTACAAGTGGCCACATCCTGCATTAAAATTTGGCGTACAAATTTATAAGAGAATGAAAATACTTAAAAAAGTATCCATAAAATATAAAAGATACAATAAAAACCTAGATCACAAAAAAGAAAAATAGAGACAAAAAAGAATGCATTACTATAAAAGATACAACTAAGCACAAACAGATAAAAAAGAAAAACACTATCGCTATTAAAATTAACAAAAATCGCTATTAAGCTAGTTTATTAGGTTAATTTAAAAGTGTGGAAAGTTTTCTTCTGAATGTCACCAGACTGTCACTAAAAATATCAATGTCGTTATTGATATGTAAAATATTATAAAATCTACACATCCGAGTAATGGAATCAAAAAACCCGTGTTAATGTTGAAAAACTGTAATCTAAATAGTTCTGGGTTCCTTATCTATACAAAAATTTGTGTGAAGTTTTATTTCAGATAGAAGATTAGATTACGTAAACCGTCCGATGAGAAGTCGTAAGCCTTGTAGGTGCGAGATTTCCTGGTTCTAATATAAATAATATATGTGTATATTAATAACAAGATATAATAATTTGTTAAAAATACCATTGACTACTGGCAGAGAAAAAAATAGAATGTTTGCGTATATAATAGGTATATTATATGAGTTACCTTATCAATCAATACAAATTTTTGAATATAATATATTATGCACCATCGCTATCTCTCAGTATTCTAAGCTTATCTTAATTAATTCACAAAGTTTAAAATATTTCGTGGAAAGGTTATCCATCGCTGTCATGTGAATTGATCCGAATTCGTGCAAATAGCGTTTGAAAAGGGACAACTGATTTCGGTAGAATGGCTATTCAAGATATTCTTTTGTTCTACAACAGTGATTGATAACACAGAGGAAGACCGGATAATAATACCTAAGCCATAGCGGTTATCTGTCCTTGTGCATAATTCCAGACCAAATTTCTTACAGGCGGAGTTTTTGCACGAGGCCATATTGGCATGGCCATGAATTCCCTCATTATGCAAAGATATGTAGAGAGGGGTTCGAGGAAGAAGAAACATGATTTATAAATACCAAGGGATGAATCCTTTCAGGATAAAAAACATACCTCAATCGTATATGCTGCTAACTCCTAAATTCCTTTTATTGATTTCAACTGCCTTGTACAAGTTATTCAGATGATTCTGAGATAAAGACCACACACAATATAAATAGACTTCTGTTTTTTATGGCATCAGATATAATCAAATGATTCGAATGGCTTTGGAAACATAACAGTTTGAAGGCAATATTCCAGTTTCCTTTCTTATAGGCTCTAAATGACTTAGATCCACATTACATAAATAATCTTAGTTTCAAAAGAATGTTCCATCAAATAGACGTTAAATATTTGAAATCGTCTGAACTGAACAGAGCCAATAAAGCGGCTTACCGTGATCGTGGTTTTACTTAAAACAGATAATTACATATTCTTTCTTTCTTCCTTCGTCCAGTAATGGACATGGGCCTCCCTATGAGGCTTCCATATCTAACTATCCTGGGCAGATCGCATCCATCCGCTACCAACCACTCGTCTAATGTCGTCAGACCACCTTGTTTAAGAACTTCCATCATTTCTTTTGCCGTTTTTAGGTCACCATTCCAACACTTTATTAGTTCATCTGGAGCCTGAATTCTGGAAATTGAAAAAATAATAGGTTTAACATGGGCCGCCTTTGGTAAACTCTCTTACATTCTCAAGTCTCCGAAGTACGCCAATTATCTTATAAAGAGTTTGACGCTTGCGTTCTCCCGGTACTGACATAAATGGCTCTGAAACTCTGTGTTTACAAACAAAATGCTACATAATTTAGCAGTAACACAAAGAACCATGGAAAGGAGAATGCTGGGTACTTCCATAAGATATTAAAAAACTAATTTGTGGAAAAGAGAGAAAAACATAATAACCGACGTTGTTCAAAAGGTGTTCAAACGCATGTCGCCCGATATACTAAGTGTCTGTGTTTTCACCTTCTTACAACTCGGGTCTTTTCCTTCTTACAACGCCACTAAGTGCACTTCTTCGGAGAGTATAATGGACCCAAATCCTAATAGCTGGTGTCCACTTCGTAGCCATGTTAAAACGAATGGGATGTGGCCAACGCTATACTCCTCACTAACGAGTCATTCTATAAAGTATTCAAATTTTGTATGCAAAAAATATTCAGCATTTTCATGAAATGAGTTTGTTAAATTATTTTTTATTTAAATATTTTATTTCGAAAACTTGATAACTCTTCAATACTATTCAATCAATACCTTCATTTTAAATTTCCTGAGCTTGGGGTCATTTTGAAATATTTGACAGTAAAAAAATTGAGAAGCACTATTCTGATATCCTTTAAAATCTTATGGGATCTAAGTGAGTATCAGATATACAAATTTGCAAAATTTGAAAAGAATCCAATGAGTACTTTAGTCTATAATCGATAAAGTAAAATAAACACGCCGTACATAGCACACAGAGATACATTGTGATGAAACTTTCAGAATACAATCTCAGCATGATACTAGTTGATAATCTGCAATAAAAAAATACCCTTAAAAATTGCGAAATCATAACTCTCCACTATATCCCCTTGGGTTAGTGAGGAGTAAAAAAGTAAGAAGTAAATTACCCTCTGACATGCGTGGAGTGCATTCGTGTGAGACTCTCAATAGATTACCTACTGATTTGCATAGCTGAGCGAACAACTATCAAGAGGACCCTTGGAATGAGTTCACAAAATAGTGCCATATAAATTTGTATTATTATTATGATTTCCAAAAACAGGACAAACATGTGCTTTAACGATACAATTGACAACATTTTTAAACACGTATTTTGGAATATCTTCACATACCTATTTGTCTAAATTTTGTCACGTATCCTGAAGACAATTCACTATCAATATATTCTCCTATTCTCATTTCATGCATCTTTTTCTAAAACTTATCTACAATCTTATAAGATATAGCAGGAAATGCATTCATGTTTAGAATGAGTTGTTTTGTAAATGTTGGAAAATCATGTTTTATATTCATCGTAGTATGATGGTGTGTGTCCGGCATGAAATACAAGAATTGTGTGGATGTATCCATATCAGCTGTGAACGTACCAATAGTAAGTTTTCCATGGAAGTCCTTACCTGAAGGCAACAGACGTCTCAGAAATACACAATGACTCCGTGTCCATTGCAGGCGACATACTGCTATTGTCTCGCTCGGTTCTGTTGACTTTGAATCGAGACGACAAGAAAAATGCAAGTTGGTAAGGTATGACTGAAATGGCATACCTACACTCGGACTATGTTTCCCTGTTATATGGATTTATTTAATGACTTTATTTACTAATAACGTTTGGTTTAATATAAGGGTTTGTTATAGGTTATTATTAATGATAAAAATATTTGCCTCTTCGTAAATATTTGTACATATAAAGACGAAGTAACATCATCGCTTAAAGGGCACATAAATCTAAATATGTTTATTTAAAATCATATTCCTCAAATATGTTAAACAGTGTTTCTTTAAAAAAATTCCATTAGTAATTTCAACATTTCTCTAAAATTCTTCAATTCTAAAATTCAGCATGAATTCCCCTAAAAATATTTTTAAAAATATCCTTTTTTACAGTATTTTTTTTAATTACTCCATAACGATGTGTCGTAGAGAAATACATATTTTATATGCTTAAAGAGTATATACAATCAAAGTGAATGGACCGATAAAGTTTTTTTATTTCAAGTAAGGTTTGTATTTAAAATACATGTAGGTAAGTGATGTTATTGTTTGATAGTATTTATTTTCATCTGAATCAAGTATTCTTTATCATTTTCAAAATTATTTGAGGGAGAATAAAAGAATACCAGAGAGAACGATATGTCAAAAGTATAATATATATAATTCGCAAAAGAGAGTGAAATATAAACATAAAATATTGTTTCTCTTTTAGGTAAGCTTTTTGATTTCATTTATAAGTTAAATTAAATATGTTTGTTATCTAGTATAATTAATAAAACATGTTGTTTCTCTTTTAGAGCAACTCATCTGATTTATTTCACCACCCACTTCAAGTGATAGCGCATTATATACTTACAAAAACCAACGAATTTCTGGTCTGATAATTTAAATCACGTATAAAGCCTATTTAACTCACGCGATAGTTGCCCTTACTTACATGTAACTTCATAGTGAATTAGACGGTTTTAATATAGGTATCATATTTTCAGTCACTAGATTTAGCGTTATATGCCTTCTTAATTTATTTCATAAATTAATTTTATTTTTCAATACATAAATAGGTACATATTTACTTTTGTTACATAAATGATAAATTTACAAAATTAACTATGATAATTTTATTTTTATAAAATAACTGTTTCCTTTAGTAACCACTAAAATATACTTCTTTTCCGTGACTATGGTTGAATGGAAGAAATTGGTGATTTTCAATAAGCCAATCACCATGAATTTTTTGTATGTTTTTTTTTATTCTGTAAAGATCATCATTAATATTAAATTAAAATTTCTCATCTTCCTGGAATTTAGGCACTTAGGCCAAAGGCTTCGGTACTACATAATATATGTCACAGTGGTAATCTATAATATTTTGATAATTACAAATTCATGAATTATTTTGTTGACACATTCAAACGTAAATCAAAGGTTGCGTGTATTCCTTTTTAAATTTTTATAAGAAGTAGGTACGTACATATTATAACTCGACACCTCTGAGAAGCCATGACTGTGTAATACTGTACCACAGCATAGTATAGTGTGTCTTGGCATACCTAACCTAACCTAAGCGTCAGTTTCATGTTCGCTTGAAAGCAGTCCAGCTTTATATCATACACACATAGTGTTTCACTATAGGAAACTTTGTACACACATACCTTTCCATGTCTTACGTGCTTAAAGGTATCTTCCATTGTACGTAGAGTATTCACTACACCGCCATACAGTGCGCAATCCATTAGTTGTTAAACTAAGTATTCGTATGTTAAATGTTCTTCCTGAAAACCTTAAAACAATTTCTTCATTTATCAAATTAAAAACTTCATTCTTACAGAAGCATAACTTGAGAATCCGATTTACTCATTGGTATTACTGATTATATTGGTATTTTTCCAAATTTATTAACTGTGTGGTCACCTTGCTGTTTTGTTTTGTGTACTATGTATATGTATATATTACAATAATTGTACTATTAATTAGGGTAGGTACTACACTTGATGGGTGCCTTGCATTTGTGCGGTGACAATATTATTGTTGCTGAATAGGTGTGATGTACCCGATTGTGTTTACTTGCAACTTGCAAGATGTATATTTGTGAATAATGTCGCACTAATTGTGTGAAATCGCCAACCTCGAAACAGGCATAGTCCTAGTGAGGTTGGAGAATATGTGATAGTAGTTAGTAAATATTAAATTATGTTAAGATTAACAAATAAAATATATTAAAAAAAGTAAATATCTCCATCTCGCTTTTATGTATATGGAGATATTTACTTTTAACATAGCCACGTAGGGGACACTGGCTATTGGAATTTGGGTCCATTCTACTCTTCCGAAGAAGCGCACGTCGAAGCGTTGGGGGTGGTTACGGAACTGCGCAAAAAAAAATTTCTTCGTATCATAAAAGTATAACCACTTAACTCATTCATTCATTCATATCATCACGGAATATTCCTTAATGTGGGGCAACCGGCGACAGGTGTACGGATATGTATTGCGTTATAAAAGTCTAGTCTCATCCAAAAGCAACATTCAGAGTGGTTGGTGAAAATCTTTAGAAAAAAATCTGGGGGTTTTCTTTCGATTAATGCTTTTTTAGAATTTTCTCAGACAGCAGTTATATACAAATTGGTGGTTTTACTTATGGCTCCGGCTCGAAACTCCCATTTGAAATTATATTTTAATTTCACTGGCGACCTTTCAGATTTTCGCTATGGCATTACTCCCCGGGGGGCCACTAGCTATCGAATCTCTCAGTTTAGAATTGCTGGTTCTGAGTAGAGTAGAGTATGTACTTACCTACTTACTCTGAATGAGCGTGTCGTGAATTCAAAGGGAATAAAAGTTTTATAAAGTCTTTTATAAGACTCTTTCATTTATCAATCCGTCACGGATTATAACTATGATTCACGGATCTGAAAGACCAATATCCTTTGCTATTCGTTGTGAAAATGATGTTGTATTATTACACTTTGTATGGTCTTAGAAATGTATGATTCTCTTTATTGTGTCGTTAATAATAATTATTGAGTTTCGAGGTTCCCTAATTTAGGACAAAGTTATGACGCATTATGCGTTTTCTTTTTAATCTTATTTATGTCTTCATATCTAACAATTCGATAATATATGTATCTATTTATGTATGTATTTATTTGAAAAACTAACAGAATACAATGTTATAGGTAAGTAAGGAATATAATATAATAGTGTATAAAAACTAACAGAATACAATGTTATAGGTAAGTAAGGAATATAATATAATAGTGTATAAAAACTAACAGAATACAATGTTATAGGTAAGTAAGGAATATAATATAATAGTGTATAAAAACTAACAGAATACAATGTTATAGGTAAGTAAGGAATATAATATAATAGTGTATAAAAACTAACAGAATACAATGGTATAGGTAAGTAAGGAATATAATATAATAGTGTATAAAAACTAACAGAATACAATGTTATAGGTAAGTAAGGAATATAATATAATAGTGTATAAAAATAGTTCTTAATATCCCGATATGTTTTTACAAAAAATGACACATATAGTACTTTATTTAGCATATATTATGTATGTGTTATATGGCATTATTTATGGGACTTGGAACAATGACTGGGAGAACTCAAACCCGGATGTTAATAGGGTACATGGGTACTCCAACAACGATACCTCCAGGTTTCGATCTGCCAAGAAAGCTGTGGACCTCTCTAAATAGGATCCGCACTGGACATGGACCCTGTATCTACCTCATGGCAAAGTGGGGCATTGTTCCATCTGCTCAATGCGATTGCGGCCATCCCTCACAAACAATTCAGCATTATTTTATTGGAGGAATACAGCGTCCGTGCATAAAAGGGCCCAAAGACGGATATTTGCGAGCTGACGCCTGCATTTGTGGACTGGCTCGGGGGCCTCGACCTGATATTTTTTTTCATAGGTAGGTAGGTACTTAATAGTGCATTTATTAATTTTATTTTAATGTATTGTAAATTCACTATGTCATATGATAAATAAATAAGTCATGTATTATATTGTATGTATTATGAATGTGACTATGGTATGTACTATTTATCGAATTGTTGTAATATGTATGATTTGAAATCTGCTTGTGGTTTATGTACCTATTATATCGAAATATTTAAAGTATGTATTGCAGTTGCATATAACTCCGTCTAATTTAAGTATTGTGAGTAGTTTGTGTAATGTTTAAAGTAACTGTTAATATCGTTAATATATTATATGATAAAAAGCATGGGGCCGAGATAGGACCCTTGTGGTATACCAGAATGGCAGATATTAAATTATGATAGAATTTAATTTTGTTTGTTGCGGGTGAACGAAACATACTATGAAAATATTTTTGAGCAAATGAACGTAAATAATCAATCAGTGGATAGTTAGTTCACCCTTTATTTATTATACTTTGTAGGTCAATTAATGGCCATTTGAACCATTTACCTGATTCATATTTGCTTTCGTCGGAAAATACTTTTCATTAACTTTTATACGCAAATTCTCAATCAGTGGCGATTTTGCCCTTTTACCTGATACATATTTATTTCTCGCCCATACATGTATCATACTTTACCTACCTGCGATACATATGAATACGACTTTAAAAATTTCCATTTCAACACAGTTTACTCAGTAAATTTCTATCACATTATGAAGAATTATAGTCGAGACACTCCCGGTAGCAAAGAATGAAATAACCAAGTAGGTACCTATCATAATATCTGAATATACCTACCATGTGTTATTAGAATAACTAAGGTGTCATTTGAATATTTGAACTTAGAACACGACATACGAATTTCAAATGCAGGTGTTCTATTTAAATTTAAACAAATTTGAATAGTCAGACACCTATTGAATTTAAGAATAATACCTACCAGACACACACACGCACACCAATTGAATTTGGAATAAATACACATATTCGATATGTATGTATTGGTGTATAAACATTGATTGATGTTAGTCAAATAAATGAATTTATGTAAAATTTTTAAATAAAGGTTTCAAAAATAGGTAAGTGTTGAGCAAATATTTGGCAATCTCTGAGTCTTTTCAATTTTCAAACAATGCCATTTGAATAATAATTTACCAGTGAAGGTATTAGTGAAGGAATAAATAATTATAACTTATAACTCACTGACGAGGTGTTAATTTTTCATTATTCTTCATTTTGAAGCTAGTCACGAGTCATGACATATGATGACACTGTAAAGAAAGTAAAAAATATAACGAGGATATTAAACCAAGTATAAGAAGGATGTCGTTACATAACAGAACGAAAGTAAACACACACTTCAGTGGTTTAGAAAGAATGAACGACTGACAAAGAAAATTTATAGAAGGAAGAAAGAGAAATGATATATGATAGAAATTATTACGAATATAAACCATAGTTTTAATCCACAAATTGAGTTAAAATTAGCCTGAGCGCTTTCAATGGTTACACCATCATCCTCAGAGGCGACAATCAAAACTGCACTGCTGTAATCCACTCTGTAAACGAAACAACATTAAACATAATGATATATGATAGAATAATAAAACGATATATCATAGAATAAAGAAACGATATATGATGGAATAAAAAAACGATATATGATAGAATAAAAAAACGATATATGATAGAATAATAAAACGATATATGATAGAATAAAGAAACGATATATGATAGAATAAAAAAACGATATATGATAGAATAATAAAACGATATATGATAGAATAAAGAAACGATATATGATAGAATAAAAAAACGATATATGATAGAATAATAAAACGATATATGATAGAATAAAGAAACGATATGTGATAGAATAAAAAAACGATATATGATAGAATAATAAAACGATATATGATAGAATAAAGAAACGATATATGATAGAATAAAAAAACGATATATGATAGAATAATAAAACGATATATGATAGAATAAAGAAACGATATATGATAGAATAAAAAAACGATATATGATAGAATAATAAAACGATATATGATAGAATAAAGAAACGATATATGATAGAATAAAAAAACGATATATGACAGAATAAAGAAACGAAATATGATAAAAAATGAGGACATAAAGAGAGAATACAACATAAAGTAGGAAATTATATGTAAAATGAAAGTGAATGCCTTGAGGTGGTTTGGACATATTGAAAGAATGAACGATGTACGACGAACGACTGACCAAAAAAATATACATGGGTACAAGAGATGGAGTGAATAGTAGAGGTCGCCCCAGAAAGGGATGGCATGACCATGTGAATGATATTTTGAACGAAGGAAACATAAAAAGTTTGAACAATCGACGAGCATGTATGAAACGATGCATGGATTTAAAGGAAGCTTGAAATGTGTTCAAAAATAGAAAAGTATGGCGCTCGGTTTTCTCTGCTTACCCTGTAAGTGACATGGCGTAACGGTATGTATGTATAAGAAAGAGAATTCTCCCGCCAAGAAAACTTTGGCAAGATTGTGTAAACAATATTCTGAAGAAAGGAAACGTAATTACGACGAAGTAAGAAACGAAGTATGTATAAGTCATATCCTATGGGAATGTACTAACTTCTCCATGTCAACTTTCCGACAAGAACTCTACAATGGTGTCCGAGGGAATTTCTTTGGACCCATTGGACATGCGGACCTTGTAGCCACGAAGAGCAACTTTAGGGCTTTCAAGACTTTCTGTCTTAAATTTGGTGCACTCTTATCTTCACTATCAATGAACGGCGAGCCAGTTGTTTCCACATGATTAGCTCTCTTCGCCACTTTAAGTAGAGTTCTCCGGACTCTTCGTTTGTTCTTTATGTGTTGTTACAGAGTTTTGCAAGAGGCCGTTATTAGTTCCCACAAGCAGAACGAGTGGTGGTGGAGAAAAAACTGTATGTATGAACGTCAGAGAGGTGATGAATTTATACAGACAGTGTATAGCGCTCAGTTCTCTCTGCCTACCCAAATAAAAGGAACATAGCGTGTTGGTGTGTATGATGTACCCATTTTTCAAAATCGTAAAAAATATGCTGTTTACGTTTAACGTCAAAAATATCATCAACAAAATATACAAATTGCTTCCGAGAATTTTTCTGAATATTATAACTAAAACATAAAACATGAATTTGCAAACTCGGCAAAAAATAAACAGAGTGTTTTTTTTCTCTATAAATTGATGTTGTAATTAATGGTTGTACGGATCGGGCTGAATTAGCGTTTGTTTATAATATCTGCAAAAGTTGGGTCATAAATCAAGCGTCCGTATAAAGATAACCCCAATACTATAGGAGACTATAGGAACCACTTATATAAACGCAAACCTTATATGGGTAATAGCATTTTAAGGCCTAATCAATAAAACAACATATATACATAAATAGAATGGCGATCGAATAGAATAGTGCTAAGTATATTTGCTTCTGTGCTGGCGTCCTGGGCTCGTTTCCCAATATGGGAGAATTTCTTTTTAAATGATTTCGCACGCAATTTTTGCTTATCAGGGTCGGAAACAGTGGGTTGTTGGGAGAAATTGCCATATTGCAATAAAGTCGCAATTTTCGCAGGGTACAAGTAAGTGCTGGCCGATTTACTAATGATATTAATAACGATTAAGCACTACAAATAATAACATTCAATTATTATTATCACACACTGAGATGGTTTGGCCACATGGGTAGAATGAATGAGGAACGCCTGACGAAGAAAATATACAATGCGGATAGGAATGGATTGAGAGGCCGGGGCCGCCCAAGAAAGGGATGGCACGACCATGTGAACGATATTCTGAAAGACGGAAATGTTAGAAGCATGTACAATAGACGAACATGTATGAGACGATGCATGAATGTTGACGAGGCGATGAATGTGTGCCAGGATAGAAAGATATGGCGTTCGGTTCTCTCTGCCTACCCCGTAAGGGACATGGCGTGATGGTATGTATGTATGTATGTATGTATTATACACCTCATCAATATAATTAGCAGATCAATGCGTAAATTGTAAATTATTTAAAAGAGCAAAATTAAATGCAAAAAACGCATCATCAAGCTTTCAATTGAGAATAGTTCACCCATCCAGATACTTATCATATCAAAGGATTAGGCTCTGAGGAGGTCTCTATACTACCTAACAACCCTACTGATTTCCGAATATTAACGTTTAAAAAATCTTTAACGATTCTACATGTATTCATTATTACCGTTTGTTTCATTTTTATTATTAAGTATTTCGATAAATCTAAAATTTCTAAATTGCAGATTATCGATGCGGATTATTATTTTACGAGAAAGCCAAAGTCTTTTAATCTCGTTACCTAAAGCGGTGTATTTTCTATTTTTTTCATCAAATGATTTTATAATATTATTAGAATTTGGAATAGCCACGTCGCAAATATGTTATTTTTTTGATTTTATCATGTATTATTATATCGGGTCTGTTATGTTGAATTGACCGGTCAGTTAATATTGTTTTTTTTATTATTATAATTTATTTATTAATTATTATTATTTTTTAATCTTGCATATTGCATTAAACACAGGCGGGTACATCACACCTATTCAGCAACAATAATATTGTCACCGCACAAATGCAAGGCACCCACCCAGTGTATTACCTACCCAAGTTAATAGTACAATGATTGTGATAGGTAGTACAAAACAACATATTATATTGTTTTTTTATTGTTTATTATTATTTTTAATAATAAAACTATCGTTTTGGTTACTATCGTTAAGTTTCAATGGCAATATATTTAAGTCACTAACGGTTATTGGTTTATCATGTACCATCAATTGTTATTTATATAGGATCCGCAATACTCACTCTCTTCTCCGTAGCTTGTATCCCACACGGTCGTGAAGTCAGCTCTCGTCAGCGCGCTCCTACACTTTGTCCTATCCTGAGCATCGTCCTCAGAGATGTTACATGTCTGCATGTCCTCCGCCACCAAGCCCTTCCATCGCCTTTTGAATCTTTTGCCGGATACTCGATAGTCCAGTGCAGTGATACATGTGCATTGCGGTTTTCATCGGATATGTCCGAACCGCCTCAGCCTATTTTTCATCAGCTTATCAAACATCGCTTGTGCCATATTGTACATAATTTTTAATTCGAAAAAATAGAGCCATTAATAAATATACAACAACTGGTATGTATTTTATTCAATGTAGACTAAGTATACCTATTAGTTTACGATGATTATTTGTCATTTTACGACATATTTAGTATTTCACTATAACCCGCATACAATTTGGTTGCATAGTTTAAAACTTAACAAAGCAAATATGTATGTGCTTCGTTACTTTTGAAATTAAATGTCTCCCTGCATTGTTATATGGAGGCTCGTAAATTATAACTTACCTATACATTTCTGAGGGTTCATTGCAGGGTACCTGCCTACCAACTTACCTATACATTTCTGAGGGTTCATTGCAGGGTACCTGCCTACCAACTCCTAAGTCTTTGTACGCAAGACAAAGAAAGACTTGCAATGAAAGAGAAAATATTATATTTTATTCAGACTATTAGTTTTTTGATTACATTTGGGACTCAGTGCTGACAATACACACAACCGAACCATTCACTAAATGCTTTTACTCGTAATTTACAGTTCGCGAATGAGAAAAGATTTAAAAATATATTGATTTAAAACCAGAATTCCGTTTAACTAGTCTAAAATTTTCTTAGTCTTTAATTTAAATAAACTTTAATTAGTCTATCCTTTAATTTATATGCATATTTAAGTTTATTATATAGATACTAACACGGGAATTGCTCAGAAGAACTTGCATCTTTGGTCCCTCCTCCACCCACTCGCAACAGAGTCACTCGCTTTACTCAATCGCAGCACCCATTCACAGTGGACCTTCAACATATACGAACAAGTCGCTTCTCGAACTCCTTTGTTAATACAGCAGCCCGACTGTGGAACGATCTTCCGAATTCTGTGTTTCCACCTTCGTACAACCCGGGTCTTTTTAAAATCCGAATCAATAAACTCTTTTCTAGACTGCAAACCCCTCCCAACGCTACGTAGTGCGCTTCTTCGGAAGAGCAAAATGGACCCAAATCCTAATAGCTGGTGTCCCCTACGTAGACATGTTACATTTATTGGAGAATATGTTTTTGAAAATGTTTCAATAAAGTGTCCTTAGAGTGCTTTATAGAACGGAATAATACATCAACCGATGAATTCTATTAATCGGTGAGTTACGCAAATAATTAGTGTTGGACATCTTACATAGGAATATTTATACTTTGGAGGGCATTCCTTGTTGGTATATGGTAATGTATCTGACTAACGAGGTAAGAGGAGCTAAAGTAATTATTGATCATTATATTGATAATTTGTAATATACATAGGGGAGGTCCGCCTAAGAGTACGCAGTCCATAAGAGTACGAATTGACAATATCTTATAATATATTTTATTTCGGGCAACACTTATAGTCCCATTCCATAGACAAACATGTATTCTCCATGCACTCATACTTACTTCCAACTAGCTTGACAAATCTGGACAAGAGACGAAATAAATTGAAAAGTTGCATTTTCATCTAATATTTTGGACATACGACTTAAGGTGCTGTGTCTTTATTATTAAAATGTTTAAATTTTGTTGTTTTATCAAAGATATATATTATAATTGTTAATTCAGATTGTTCACAAGTTTGTTAACTGTCAACGTCATTTTGAAAAGTTGGTAAAAAATATGTCGAATAGGTTATGTCCATAAGAATACGCATTTATATTTCCTTAAAAGTACGCATGCGTACTCTTGGGGACACATCAAAATATTAGACATACAACTTGATAAATTTCAATAATAAAATACTAGTTGTTATTACCAGATCGTTATTTCACTATTTTATTATATGAAAATATTGTTTTTTTTGATGCAACAAGAGAAGAAAAAAAGGATTTTTTTTTTCATAGAGATATTCTAGAATGTGTTGATAAATTGTAATATTGTGTCAACATAATTATTAACGAAGATGCTTTGGCCACGCAGAAGAACGAAGAAACGAAAATAGACAAAGCCGACAGGGATGGAATTGTCTGTTTTATGAATGTAATTTATAATATCATAAATATGGGACTCGGTTCTCTCGGCCTACCCCTTGTGGGACATGATGGTATGTGTAACTACGAAATCCATTGAATGAAAAAGACAGTTGAGTTTGTTTATTTATATAATTTTAATTTTTTAATTTATTATATCGGTTTATATAAAACAAACATATGTTTAATCCTATTTTTACTGTGGGCTTAAGATGAAGCAACTATGAAGTTTTTTGAATGTTTTTTTTTAACTTGTAATAGAAAAACAGTGTATTTCATTTCACTTTTTTAACATGAAAATATATTTTTATAAGGCATTTCCATTTAATTTATTTTTTAAATAAAAATATTTATTTTTCGATGTAAAATGTTTTATTTAAAATTTCCTTTGCAGCTATTTGACCACCTGCGTACTTTTAGGGACTCAACTGCGTACTCGTAGGGACGTTCAACCTAAGAGTACGCATTTTTCATTTCATTTTCTTTTCGCTATTGCGTAGATGGTATTTTACCGATTGCTTCATATTTCCTGCTAGACTTTCCTGCTTCATATAATAATGAGGCATTTATTTGACATAAAAATCTTTAACAAAATCCGTATAGTAAATTAAATATAGGTTAAAGTCTGTTAAGTGCGTACTCTTAGGCGTACCTCCCCTATTGTTATGTTTTTTTTCTATTATGTAAATAGTTGCAACTCCCAAACACGAATTCATCTCTTTTATAAGGAAGTTTTTTTATCATAAAGTGTTTGAAATTCTATTTTTTTTATTATTAAACAAATCAATACAAGTTTATATATAAATTACAATTAAAAAGGTTTACAAGTTACATGATATGTTTCATAATAACCTTCTTTAATTGAGATAAAATCTCGTGTTAAAAGAATGAAGAGATCTATTTTGTATTGGTACATTCACCAAAACAATGCACATCTACTAAATAATACACAAATCATTTAATCACTAAGGTTTACATTTATTGTATAAAGACAAATCAATAATTTACATGCAAAGATTGTGTAACAAGGTCAAACAAAATTTTCAAAACAAATAAGAAGCTATGTATACACAAAAATAAGAATGAAATAAACAAAAAAATAAATCAGTATAATTTTTCGATTTCATTCTTAAATATATTGTAATTTTTTTTCGAGTCTAAAGCCGCGTTGACACAGTCAAAGTGCGCTCGGATCGAGCACACTCGGATACCTACTCGGACGCCAATCTTATTATCGTCTGCTGACAGGAAAAAGTCACTAACTGCGACAATCATGTTTTCGAGATAATGGCTTCAAAGTTTTTCGGCAATATCAACTCTCATAACTTCTTTAGTTGTTTATAGATTGTCATGAATTTTTCAACATATATAAAAAGTAGCCTAATCTAACTATATTTGATGTTCAAAATTGCCAAAAACTCATAGGGAATTAAAAAAAACACAAAATTGCATATAATGAGATTTTCCTGACGGCTCATCTGCCATACTGTGTGAGATTGTATGTAATATTTCTATGCGGCAAAACTCATTATAATGTTTTTATAAAAAAATTCAAATTTTAATCACTTCTTTGCAACCTGCACAAGTGGCGAGTTTATTGCCATTTTGCAAATTCCTCCAAACTTTTTGTATTCTTCTAATATTCTAATTTTATTAGTACCTATCATGAATATTTCAGATGTTGTATAATAATGATGTATAATATTGATAAGGCGATGTACCTATGTGTTCCAGGATATAAAAATATAGTGTTTGGTTCTCTCTGCCTTCCCCGTTAGGGACATGCATGGGTTGATGTATGAGAATAACAGACTAAAATGTTGAGATGATGTATCAATGTAAATAAGGCGATTAATGCAATCCGGATAGAAAACAATGGCGTTCTTTTCTCTCTGCCTACCCAGTTAGGATTTGATGCTATGTATTTATCGAAAATTAATTTTTTTAGTTAATGTGTTAAAATTTTCGAATGTTGGTAGTTAAATACAAATATATGTAAAAAAAGACTTCATTACAACGATAATGACTTTTTCCAGACGGCATAATTGAAAAAAAATGCAGATAATGAATATTTTTCCGAAAAATCTCCGCAACGGGACCTGATATGAAGATAATTTTTAATCCAGATGTAAAGTGTGTTTTAGTGAATATGATAGCATAGTTAACTCAATTTTGCCAAAATAGGCAGTTAGTGACTTTTTCCAGTCAGCAGACGTTATGTCAACCGGTAATCCGAGCCCGCTCGGATGACGGCGCCCGATCCGTGTAGACTCGGACCACGTCCTTTTGTTATATAGGAGTAGTCAAACAAAATGGCGGACAACGACAAACATGTGTCATCTCGTGGTAAAAGGTACTTAGTGGTTTAATGAACTCCCTTTGAGTCTTATGCCGCGTTGACACAGTCAGAGTATGATCGGACAGAGTGGACTCGTATGAGTAAGCTTCATCCGAGGAATATTTATACTTGGGGAGTATGTTTGAACGGAATGGAAGACCTGATAAAGACATTGAAAGAAGAGTTATGGCAGGTAACAGAATAAACGGAGCTCTCAGACCAGTAATGTCCGATCCAAGCATCTCAAAGGAAGCCAAAATTGCCGTACATAATGCAATTGTAGTGCCTACTTTGATGTATGCCAGTGAAACATGGACGTGGCAAAAGACGCATGAAAGTAGAATAAATGCTGTGGAATGAGATCACTAAGAAGAGTATGTAATAGAACGATATATGATAGAATAAAAATGAGGACATAAGGAGGGAATGCAAGATGAAGAAGAGTATTATAAATAAAATGAAAGTGAATTCCTTGAGGTGGTTTGGACATTTTGAAAGAATGAATGATGAACGACTGACCAAAAAAATATACATGGGTGTAAGAGATGGAGTGAATAGTAGGGGCCGCCCCAGAAAGGGATGGCATGACCATGTGAATGATATTTTGAAAGAAGGAAATATAAGAAGCTTGAATAATCGACGAGCATGTATGAGACGATGCATGGATGTAAAGGAAGCTAGGAATGTATGCAAAAATAGAGGAGTATGGCGCTCGGTTCTCTCTGCTTACCCCGTAAGGGATATGGCGTGATGGTATGCATGTATGTATAATTTTGTAAATGTTATTTTAGTATTTTTTGTACTAAATAAATTGTTATAAAAAAAATTAAATAATAAAGCTTAAAAGCTCATAATAATCTTAATCTCGGTATGGAATAAAACATTATATAAATAACCAAGTTTAATTTTTCGTTTAAATAATTTTATAAATAAATATGACATTTTGACAAATGACATGTCAAATAACGCGATTTTCATCTTTCACGAGCTCCCCGCTAAACGAAACGTTTCGTAGTTTAACATACGAATCTAGTTGGCACGAACGTTTTTAGATTTTTGACAACTCATACTGAATTATGAAATGTCAAAGTACCTAGATGTCACAAATTTGAAATATATCACGCGGTTCACACGTATACTTGCAGCTGGCATATAACAAAGGATTTCACAAGATGAAAATTAACCAATAATAAAGCTAGTATTACAAACTTATGCCTATTCCATTTCATACACTTATGATGTATCATAATAAAGTATTTTTTCACCTATCACTATACAACACCTAGCGTCTACATCTGCAAAAGAACAACATTTCCAAGAATTTTGACAGGACCATATTTATTTATTTTCTAATATTACAAATTTGTTGGTAAATTCCCAGAATATATTATATTACATTGTGCACAAAATCTTTTAAATATAAACGCGTGAAATATTACATATTTTATGCTTGGTACAAAAAGTATTCTCAAATAAAATAAACAAATCTAAGGTGATATAGGAAATAACAACAACTTAATTTAACACTAAAATAATCAAGATGACAATTAAATAAAAAAATAAATAAAACACAGAAAACAAATCATAAATTGAATCGTTATAATAAATTGTAAAATTAAGATAAAATCAAAATGCAAATTTTTCACAAATAACGAATGTCATCATGTTTAAATGAAATTAAGAAATCTGAGTTACGGTGATGTAAGTATTCAGTTATGCCTGCGCTGAGGATTTGTTTGATTCTATTAAGATATGGTTTGTACTTTTTGCGAAATACGTAAATATAATTAAATATCACATTCAACAGTCTTAGGCAGAAATTATTAGGTTATTAGACTTACTTTCAGAATGTTTAAATATTAATTTTATTCCTGTGACTTTCTTAAAATAATTAATCAAATTATACATAGTATGTATATGAATGACCAGAATACCTGAATTGTTTCATGTTCCAGTATGTAGAGCGAACTATCGAATATTCTCCATTATACCGCGCATATGCCGGCAATACAATGAACATTTTAATGATGTTGTTATTAACCAATTTCGTTATAACAAATATCGAAAAATGATACGAAGTAAACTTGTGCCGGTTGATTGAGTGGCAGCCTATGTGGCAGACACCTTCATGACCTTCATTTACCTCTTTGAGCATCCTACCCCTTCATCACCAATCAGAATCCTCTACACACTACTATATTGTTTTCTTTGTTATTTTGATAAGTTCTATATTTTTTTAATCTTTTATTCTATTTTATTTAAAAACATTTTTCTTTTCTGTATTTTCTGTATTATCATATCATTGTTTTAATTTGTGGAAAGATGTTTTGGCTGCACGTATTTTTTAATTTTTTTTTTTTTTTTTTATTTATTTATTTAACAAAAACAATACAATGTTCACATATAAATCATAATTTAAAAAGGTATACAATTTCCATCATATAATTCATAATAACCCTCTTTAATTGAGATAAAATCTCGTGTTAAAAGAGGGGAGTATCTATTTAATATTGTTACATTTACCAAAACATTGTACATCTACTAAAAAATATGAAGCTACACAAAACAAGAATGAAATAACAAAAAATAAATAAATAAATCAGTACAATTTTTTAATTTTATTTTTAAATATACTATAATTTTTTTCGAGTCTAAGACTCAAAGGGAGTTCATTAAACCACTTAGTACCTTTATACTTATAGAAATGTTGTGAGGCAGTTGTACGTAAAAGAGGAATGGTAATACATCCTTGTGAATTTATTCTGCTGCTTAAAGAAAATGACAATTGGTTTGAATTTGTAAGAATATCTTTATGAATTTGGAACAATGAGATTTTTTTGTAGATATTTTCAACAGTTGAAACTTTAAATTCTTGAAATAAATTAATAGTTGGATAATCAAATCTCTCTTTTAATATAATTTTAATAATGATTCTTTGAAAAACTTCTAAAGGCACTAAAGTTGTTTTAAAAGCTCCCCCCCAACATATAATGCCATATTGTAAGATGGATTGAAATAATGAAAAATATATTGTTTTAAGCAAGTTTGTTTGAAGTATATTTCTTAGTCTCAGAAAAATAAAAAATAGCTTTTTAAGGCGTTCAATAGTAGTAGTTATATGTAATTTCCATTTCATACTGCTTTCAATAATAATGCCTAGGTATCGGATGTTATTTTTAGTGGATAATTTAATACACGCTGAGTTACAAGATAAAATTATTTTGTATATTACTTTTCTGTCGCAGTTTTCTGTCCCAAATAAAAAAAAAATAAAGAGTAAACAAAGAAATAAGAAATTAAATTGTGTGAAAACTTATAAGAAAAACTGGGTTTCTGCGAAGGAAAATATCTTCTCAGAATATCATGTGCAATTCCAAAAGCAATTAAATATAGGAACAATTTTATACAAACCTATATATTAATATCTGTGAAGGAGTGTTATGTCTTTTGAATATCGATAAGCCATATTCTTGGTATGTTGAAGCACTTAGGTACATACTTTAATATTGTAACTACAAGTGATTCTCAGATAACGTAGTCGAGTTTTAATCGAATTTTTTCAAGTCATGTTTTAATCACAAATGACCTTATCGCAACTTAACATCACGTAGTCAATTTCATTGCGACCTTTAAGGTTTTGTCAGACAAATATCTGACTCCCGACTGATGCGACGCGTGCTTGATTCCCAATGGAAATAGAAAAATTGATGTGTATTCTGACTGGATTTGTGAGAAGATCAACATCGTGAAAATCGTATCTGACAAAACTGCAAAGCTGATGGTTTCCTCTACGATGTAATAATAAATTGGGATGATTTTTATAGTGCCGTTTTTGTGATAACCTCACCTCAAGAGCGCATTGAATATGTTAATAAAGGTTTTTGTAAGACTCGCGGAAGAAGTGAGTTTTCAGTTGTTTTCTGAATAGGGCCAAGTTGTCGATTCGCCTCAGTTCAGGTGGTAGTGCACGATCACCGAAGGATGTTGTGTTGACTCTATTTATTTCAGTTAACTTGCCAATCATGGATGTAAAGAGTAATGATCGATGATAAAATATGTCAAATTAAATTTTTCCTTAATCTACTGCACTAGTTGAAGTGCCCAGAAAGACAGGATCATGAGGAATGCTTAATGATCCTCAAGGTTGACCGAATTGGTCATTCAATGATATATCTTACGAATCTTTGTTTTGGATTCTTTTAATGAATAAGACTTTTTTTTAATTAATAAAGATCATACTTGGTGGCTTGGATTTACACTAATTGTCTCCGAACTGCATTCAAAAACTGTGAAAAAATGTGCTTTCAGAAAGATATCTTATGTTGAGATCATTCCGATAACAGTGCAAGAAGTATTTAAAATTTTGGACGGACTCAATACTATGGTACTATGATCTATATAAGTATGTAGTTTAAGTGAAAACAGACCTTTAAAATGGAATAAATTACCTCCTAATACAATGTAGAGCTCAGAATTGTGTCTTCTTCAATAAAATACATAGTAAGAGTTCATCGTTTTGTTTACAGAGCCGACGATTGAGCAAAAGCGCCCTTGGAATGAAGTTCCATTTAACGATGATTGATTATTACATACTTCTAGACTTTAATTCATTATTGACATAGTACCTATTTGATCAATCATAGTGCATAACAGCAAATAAAATAAAAGTTAGGAAGAGAGTGTGAAAGATTGAGAACAAATGCTATAATGTCGTGGCCAACCTAGTTGAGCATATCGCAGTAGTGTTTGCGATGTGAAAATGCGCCGAGACGCAGTAAAAAGTCTGACAATGCTCATTTTAAAGTTTATTGGGCGAAACTTTCTGGTTTTAACTGCCTCAGAAAGCCCAACGGCCATTGTGAAAATAATATAAACCCGGTACATGCCCCCGTATCGCTGTCCCTGTCTGGATACATTGGGGTTGAACTGGAGAAAGAGAGATGGAATTATGGACACGTCTTGCTCATACTTCCTAATGTGTATGCCATAATCCAGAAGCGAAAACCACGAACGGAGTAATATTCTTTGTGGACATGAAAGGACAGGTTCGGAATAGTAACTAATCCTATTTAATATTTTGTTTTATTGATGGTTATTGAGAGAGGGCAGGGCGGAGTGGAGAAAAAGAGAGGCAGCCATAGCTGTTGCAAAGCAATCCCAGGATTAAAACTGATAATATTGAGAGCTTGAAGAATATACGGATATGTGTATGAGACGACGCATGAATGCAGATGAGGCGATGGATCCTTTCCAAGATAAAACGAGTGAAGTCACAAGTCATTCCACATAGTTTTGATTTTTTTTATGAAATATTTTCAACATTTTTATAAATTAAGTTTGTACAATATTTGTTTAATTTATTTTTAAAACTTGATATTTCTCCAATGCCATTTTATGAAAGTGATGTGCCTTTTTACCAAGTTGGAAATAAAAATTTCAAATTTTAATTTTCCTATGCATGGGGTCACTTTGAAATATTTGACAGTTAAAAAAAATGAGATGCACTATTCAGATATCCTTCAAAATCTACGAGTATTGGGGTCTAAACGAGTATTAAATATACATATTAACAAAATTTGAAAATAATCGAACGAGTACTTTAGTCTATAATCGATAAATTAAAATAAACACGCAGTACATAGCACACAGAACATAGCACACACACACACACACACACAGATACATTGTGATGAAACTTTCAGAATACAATCTCAGCATGACACTAGTTAATAATCTGCAATAAAAAAATATCCTTAAAAATTGCGAAAACCTTACTCCCCATAATATCTCTTTGGGTTACTGAGGAGTAAAAAATACGGCGTTCGGTTCTCTCTGCAAACCCGTTGTGTACATTGTGTGATGGTAAGTTTGTAATTATTTATAGGGGGCAATAAGTTAACATATTTAATGATTCTAGAGTTTTTTGGTTTAACAGAGTGGAAACCCATTTTAAAATTAATGAACAAATTTACCAAAGTACTTTTCCACAAAACTCGATAACTATGACCGAACGTTTCCGCCAAGGTGACTCGGCATTATTTAAGATCTTAAATGAAACAAACCAATTAAAACAAAAATCATCCAACATAAATAAAAATAAAATAAAATAAGGTAAACCCTACGACATTTACACTTCTTCAAATTTGGACTCATACACATTGTTACATTATATAATGTAGTGTAGGATGATTTTTGTTTGAATTTGTTAGTTTGATTTTATACCTTGATAATGTCAAATCACCTTGGCGAAAATGTTCGGTATTTGTTCATTAATTATAAAATATTTAATTGGAAAATAATACCATTGGAAAAAATATATTAACAAGGCTTTGTAGGGAACACCAGTTATTACGATTTGGGTCCAATCAACGAAGCGCACTACGAAGCGTTGGGGAGGGTTTGTAAACTGCTGAAGAAAATATAGATTCGGATCTTAAAAAGAACCGGGTTGGGGAAGCACAGAATTTGGAAAAGAGTTCAAAAAGTGTCTGGTTCGTGTCTGTTGAAGGTTAACTTTGAACGGATGCTGCGTCAAATAACGTGATATTCCAATAGACTTTTATTTAATTGTGAAGCTGGAGGAAAAGCCATTGGGAGCTGAATTTTAGCTAATTCTTTTCCTCTTTGGCCTCACGACTTAGGATGGCTGGTGCACATAATTATTAGACAAATGTTCTGCTTAAATCTTCGGCTTCGGTTATTGAAGATCCTGTAGCGGACTTGACTCTTTCGGTTTTCGATTTCGATTTTCTAACCTCCACAGTTTCCACAGTGACGATATTCTAGAGTTTATCATGATTTTAAGCATGATTATTTAATATCCTTATTGATTATTTTAACTTTGATGCACCGACATAGAAAAGTGTTTCCACTCTTTTCAATTATCGTTTACAGGTGTCCAGTAAGAGTCGGGTAATCGAAAATATGTATAACAGGCAAAATATCATCTTACAGCAGTGAGGTTCATCACCCATTTTGATTTTTGCCTTTTTAGGTAAGACGAGACTGGTGTCAGGGGATACACGCATGTGTCATACTTCCTTTTATAAGATAACGCACATCCAAACACTTTTTTCTAGTTAACCCACATTATGGCATATGCCGTGATGGTATGAATGAATGAATAAAACAATACATATTTCATTCTTTATATATATTTATATATATTTTGTTATTTTTTTCTCTATAATTACACGTTCATATCTCAGCAGTGAATATTGCTTGATTATATTGTGGATGGGTGGATGGCAGAGCGGTTAGCGCGCTGGGTTAGTAATCCAGTGGTCGCGAGTTCGAATCCTGCCTCGACCGATCTCGTTCACCTATAGGACAAGCATTTATGCTTAGTTTAGGGAACGTAGGAAGATGTATATGTACTTGTTTAACAAGGACATATTCATTTTTTTTAAAAAAAAAAAAAAAAAATATCTCAATAGTTGAAGGATGAATAGTATTTCATAGGTATTCAAATGAATATACAGGAATAATATTGTTATTTAAATGGCGTTAGAAAAAGTTTCTTCGTCTCATCCATAGATGGCGATATCGTCTTCAGAATATTTTCAACCAAATTGATGAGTAACATTATAAAGATTTTTCAAAAATCGAATTCATAAGGGAAATCAACAAAAAAGACATAATTGCAAAACGATTCCCAAGCGCTTAAAGTAATTACGTAAACCAGCCGATGACAGGTCGCAACCTCAGTAGGTTCCTTGATTCCCCAGTTCTCCTACAATATTCCAACTTCGTCTCTATTGAGATTTTATTAATTTGTCAAAAAAATATCATTGTCTCCCAATAGGGCAAAAATCCAATGTATGCGTATATCGCAATATTGCGCAATCATAAAATATTCAATGTCTCTTCATATTGTTTTTCAAATGCTTGGATCTTTAAATCCGATTGTTTCAAATAACTCACACGTGGTTTGAAACAAAATGATTTGCATGTAATAAATAAAGTTTTTAAGAAAAATCCTACAAAGTAAACTCTAAGATTTAATGTTTTTCATAGTACGGCTCTGAATGTCGGAAATGGTGAGTTGGTGCATTTTTAGTACAATGCACATTTGAAAGCAAGTCTACAAAGGCGAATATTGGATGTAGCATTTTGGCGTTGCTTCAAATTTAACCACCACTTCTACTATACCTATCAACTCTACTACACTAGTGTCATTTTAAGCCACATACAAAGTCCTACTGCCACTGTACATTTATGTGTGTGGTAACGGCCACTATTCTACCATGGCAAAACTTTAATTAGATCCTTATAAATGACTTGTACTTCGTGACTTTGTATCTGCATACATATGTACATAATGCTGACCAACTAAAACCGAAACATGTCGGTATTTGCTCTCAGGAAATACGATGAACTATTGTGGTTTTTCAAAGAGTTTTCCTATAGTATGTCTATTTGCCACTTTCACCGAGGTATGTCAACATAACTACCCATTCGGAGCTCAAATCTTTGAGTGGAGCATGCGCAGTACCACCCCGCCACTACCGTTTACCTACTACATATATGTAGATCGAATATTTTTTTTATAAAAATACTGTTGCTTTCATCGTTTACAAATTAACCAATTTCTCAATAGATAGCGTTACAAAAAGGTTTCTTCGTTACTTCATCGATGGCAATAGTAATGATGTCTTATTTTCAGGTGAATTGTTACACATTATTCAAATATATAGAACATTAAAAAATTACATTGATAAAGGAACTCAATAAGAAGGCATGATTGGTGAACGTTGCGCAAGCGCATAAAGTGATCAAGTAAATCAGCCGATGACAGGTCGCAAGCCTCTAACTACCATACCTAACTAACATATTTCTTCTCCATTATAAAGGTATGTTCATAGCGAAAATATCGAATTTACAGCCGAGAGAGGCCGTATGTCTGCTAGAATATTTAAAAATTGGTTGATGATGAAATTATTGATACCTACAATCGATTACCTGATATCCAAAAAGATGTGAATCGAAGAACATATGAGAACATGTAGGTAGGTACTTTGATGATGGCCAACTAAATTGCAGAACAATGTCCTGGGTACGCAGTGAGTGTAATCTATTCCTTGCCGGTTTTATGATCGGCAGGAAAAGCCTCGCCCGTATGAGCGGCAATAAAAATTGGATATTACATAGTGTTATGGGTTATTGCCGACGGAGTAATACGGAGATGTGCCCAGACTAACTTTGCACTTGGGAACAATCTGGAACTAGCAGTTTCTCTATAACAAGGACGCTAAAAAGAAGACGTACCAATAAAATGGGGGAAAACAAAAATATTGTCTCTGCCCACGAGCCTTTGGAAGGACGTCGGGCCGTTTCTAAGCCCGCTTCATACGATAAAATCTAATTACGTAGCCATCTGCGCTACATTTTTTATTGAGAAATAAATCAAACCATATTTGTATGTAATATTCACTTTGATATAAAAGAAAATTCAATGTGAAATGTAGTTATACATACAGCCTTTTTCGCCTCGTGCCTTACATAATAGGCAGACAGAATCGACAGCCTCAAAATATTGTCATGACATACAAAGATTCTTTCTCATACATCTCAAATTTCCTTCGTCAGTCTTTAAATTGTTCATTCTCTTTGTCTACATCAACGTCTTGTTTAAAATATATATTGTTCCCTTTTTTCTTGTCCAATCAAATATGTAGGGATTGTTTTATCTCAAACGTATTTCAAAGACCTCATTTATATCGTTCAACTCTAATTTTTTTTTTTTTAACGGCGCTGGCCGATTTACTAATGATATTAATAACAATTAAGCACCACAAATAATAACACTCAATTATTATTATTACCATTATACACTTCCTCAAAAGAATTAGCAGATCAATGGGTCTATTGTAAATTATTTAAAAGAGCAAAATAAAATGCAACAAACGCATCATCAAGCTTTCAATTGGGAATAGTTCACCCATCCAGATACTTAACATATCAAAGGATTCGGCTCTGAGGAGGTCTCTATACTACCTAACAACCCTACTGATTCCCGAATATTAACGTTTAAAAAATCTTTAACGATTCTACATGTATTCATAATTACCGTTTTTTGCATTTTTATTATTAAATTTTTCGATAAATCTATAATTTCTAAATTACGGATTAACGATTTTGGAATAATGCCAGTGGCTGAAATAATGAACGGTAATATTATTATTTTACGAGAATGCCAAAGTCTTTTAATCTCATTACCTAAAGCGGTGTATTTTCTAATTTTTTCATCAAAAGTTTTTATAATATTACTAGAATTTGGAATAGCCATGTCGCAAATATTTGTTATTTTTTTAATTTTATCATGTATTATTAAATCGGGTCTGTTATGTTGAATTGACCGGTCAGTTAATATTGTTTTATCGTAATAAAGCGAAATATTATTATTTTCTAAAAATGAAATCGGATCATATTCATAATATGGTTTTATGTTTATCGCGTCAATTAATTTATATTTAATAGCTAAATTTTGATGTATTATTTTTGCTACTTGGTTATGTCTAAATGTATATTCTGATTGCGCGAGAAAAGAACAGCCCGATATTATATGATCGATTGTTTCCGGAAAAGCCAAACATTTCCTACAACTATCATCAACTACATTTATGTCTTTTATTATATATTTTTGATAATTTTTAGTTTTTATTACTCTATCCTGAATTGCTATTATAAAACCTTCTAAATCTGCGTCCAAATCACCAATACTCAACCATTTGTTTGACCAAATTTTGTCAACATAAGGTTGGTTGAGAAATTTTGGATGTATAGAATGAATTATTTTATTTAGCCACGAATTTAGAAGGTCGTCATTTATATTTACTAGTTGCATGTAACACATGAGATCCAACTGTCGATAGCGATAGTATGTATAGTTGAAGAATATGTACCAAACTATAAACCCATAAATACAAATTATTGAATATTGTCAGATATTCTGTTTTCTATACAACATATGTAGGTATGTATGTCAAGATAGGATAGTATGGAGGAAGGTCCTTTTTTCCTACCCAGAATATGAAAATAGCATGATGGTTTGTATGTATGTTTGAAGATGAAGTATCAAACTATTAAGTCTTCTTACATATTGTTTATAGTCGACTGCCATACAAAATTTTTTGAAGCTATGTCGTCACTAAATTCAATTTTTAAAAAAATTGTTACAAAAAATTGAGATCTTCTACTACAATGCTAATATTTTTTATAGAAAATTAAATTATCTAGTTGGGGTGTTTCGGCTTTTTTCGATAATTGTAAAAGTTTTGGAAAAATAGGCAGTTAAACTCATAAATTTATGATAAAAAAAATACTTTTCTTAATACAAAATGTTAGAGAAACCCTGGAATTTTTTTGAAAAAACTAATTTGAGATTTTGTATTTGTCTATGTTTGTACCAATTTTCAGCGTTCTAACTTTTATGGTTTCTGAGATATATGGAAAAATAAAATAAAAATTCAAAAGTTGATAACCCCTGACTGAAACAAAAATTCAAAATTTTGAGTAAAAAAGTTTTGTAGGCCTATAACTGTGTATATATTCTGAAATTTTGGGCTCTGTAAATTGAGCGGATCAAAAGTTATAAGGGGGGGACGGACACACACACACACAGACACACAGACACACACACAGACACACGAAATGTTCTACTCCGAATTCTGAGTAAATCCGTCTATGGAACATATATGCTGCGAAGCCTCTAAGTTGGTGTTTTTTGACTTCAAAGTTGGAAAAGCCGTGAAAAAAGTAGACCTCTCCATACAATTCTCGCGTATTCTGGCTTGAAACATTGTCGATATGTTAAGAGAACAAAGTTCTCCTGAACAAATCGACAGTTGGATAATATTGTTATTGGCATTCTCGTAATTTAAATTTAATGTTGTTAAATTTTTGTCCGCCTCACAGATTACCTACTTTATGCATTAAAGAACTATCAGATTTTTTGTGAAAGAAAGTTTTTAGCGATTCGATTTGATTATTATGTAACGATGTTATTTTTATTATACCCCTACCTCCTAAATTCCTAGGCAAATTGATTCGTTCAATCGCGGAATTAGGATGATGACAACGAAATTTAGTTAAACGCGTTCTAATTGTTCTTTCTAAACTATCTAAATCTGTTTTTGACCATTTAATAATTCCAAAAGAATTAAAGAATTAATTAATTAATTCCAATGAATTTTCTGCAATATTCATGTTTTATTATTATTTGTAGAAGCCAAACCACATTGAAACATTTGATTTCATTCTGTTCAAGACAGTTCTTTCAGTGCGCATTCTCGAGTTCTATGTTTCAATTTTCATAATATCCTATATAGTTTTATTGCACAATCGCATTAGTAATCCTATTTAAACAAAGTTAATTGCTGTTTAAATTGTATTAAATTCCATCTTTGGATGATCACTCTAGCTTTTATCATTGATAGACGGCGACTTAAATTACATGGACCGGTTAGTAGTACACGAAGAGAATTGCTTCATAAAAACTTTTCCTTATAAAGAGATAGCAGCGTCGAAAAACAAATCATTTTTAATGGCTGTTTTTTTTACATTTCCTTCCTTATGGAATATAAGTTTTTATTAATTTCTAAAATACATTACTATTATTATTATACAAACAGAGAGGTTTGACAACAAAAATAAAAGTAAAAATAAAACATTAAGAAGAGACAATGGAAGGTTTTACATACACAGCTTACATCCATACCATCGACACTGTCTTATGTTTTGTAAATAATATAAAAGATTTTAGTATCATTTGTATCTTTGTAAGTCATTTTTGTGCTCTTATACAATGAAACTTGGTTAGTTGTTTAGCTCACACCCGGGAAAATTCCTGAAAAAACATATATTTTTTTATTTTTTTTTTACATATTTCAGTAACAGTAAGTACAACTTTCAAACGGGTGGATTTTATAGGTACAAATAATATAGAAGTACAAATTATATTGAAATAATAAAAAATCTGCAATTTTCACCTAAAAATAGGATGCGCACTGGTAAACACAATCGCTCCCAGGTACCAGACTTTTTCATACCTATATTCGATAAGAAAGAAAATAATAAAATCCAATCATTAAATGTATATGCATATCATGATGACTCCAATTGCATTTTTTTTTAATCTGTGTACAATAGTTAAGTGTATATTTAGATTTAACTTTTTGATCGTCAGTTCTTGATGGAATTCTATTTAAATTAATTTATATTTTTAATAAATAAAAATAAAAACACTTGTTTAGAATTAATTCCACTATTTATTTAAGGACTACAACCTACGACCGGTTTCGTGCTAAGCACATTTTCAAGTAGTCTACTTGAAAATGTACTTAGCACGAAACCGGTCGTAGGTTGTAGTCCTTAAATAAATAGTGAAATTATTTCTAAATAAGTGTTTTTATTTACTAAAAATATAAATTAATTTTAGTGTATATTGTTTAGATAATTTTTAAAAATGTAAATATGTAGTTACTCCTGTGAAATATAATAATATGTACACTGCTCGCCCTAGAACAGGTATACCTAGTTGGGCAGCAGTTATCTATTTTTAATGAAGATTATTTAAATCGTGTGATAAATAAATAAATAAATAAGCAAAAATATTCATCGAAAACGATTAATAATACATTAATAAAACTTAGATGATGTCTTATAATAGGTACCATCCTAATTATGTATTGGTTAACTTTATTCTCTAAATTTAGTATTGAAGAAAATAAATTAAGATTGGTGATTTCTTAACCATTCCTAAAATACCTATATTTTGTTATGTTAATGGTATCGACACAAATATTGCCTTGGAACAAAGAAAAAATAATAATTATATAAGAAATTGAAGGTTGTAAATATTCAAAGTTTTCGTTTGGGAATAACACGAAATGTACATAATATTATAAGTGATGGTTCGTATCTCCACTAATCGGAGGTAAAAACATGAAGGGATACTTTAAACTAACTTTTATGTATCCTATTAAGTGGAAAAACTATATACGTAAATGGCAATGAAAATACGATATTGGGTAATGTTATGGGTCATTGATGTAGGAGTGTTATGGACTAAATACTAACAAAGAACCATATCCCATTCTGCTGTAACTATACATCGGAGGACATTAGACTTTAATGACAATGCTTATAGGTTCTATAGTGAAATAAATAAATATGGAATAAATATATCTACTACACTTGCCCTTTAAGCCGTTATTTTCAAGTACAATCATCTAGACTATGGTTTAATATATGTCAGTCCACTCAATCTATACAAATATTTGGGAAAAAACTTATAAACCTTATTTTTAAAATATTTCTTGGACAATGTTCTTTCTGCGTTCTTAAAATCCCTCTTCCTCCCTTTCCTTCTTGACATTATCGTTCTATTTATCGTTATATTTTCTTTTTCTTTCTTTAACTGAGCAGTGATAGCGAATTTACTTTATCATGGTTGGAAGAGATTGCCTTAAGTAAGGCAATAAACCCGCCTCTATTAACTTATAATTAGATTCGATTCATACAAATCAGAGTAAACATTCAACGGGGTTCCCCCTCGAGTCGTCAAAGCAACCCCACCCTTCTTCGTTTTGGCATGTGAATTTTGCCCTAAACCACTATATTTTGAGTCACTATGCGACATGTTTCGGCAGTGTTGTCCTGCCATCGATCGGCTAGTTGAGTCTCAACTAGCCGGTCGATGGCAGGACAGCACTGCCGAAACATGTCGCATAGTGACTCAAAATATAGTGGTTTAGGGCAAAATTCACATGCCAAAACGGTTAATATGAACAACCACAAAATATCCGCCGAGTATTTAAACCACCCTTCTTCATTCACCACCGCTACTCAGTGATCCTATGGCGATGTCATAGGAAGGTACTCTCTATAACGCTGTGTTTAAGAATGAAATACTGTGAATATTGTTATGCACCTACTGTAAGTATACGATAAAGAAATACACTATACAAACAACGCATTGCAGAGAGGATACAAAAATTGTTCATAAAATATTTAAACCGTAAAGCAAACCTCTAGTTCCGCAGCTACGACTGCGCGAGAGCCCATCATAAAATCGACAGTCTCAAGAATAGACGCACAATAAATGACATGACGCTTCTGTACAACATTATAAATAACAATATCGACTGCTTCTCAATACTCAATATCATCTCATTTAATACTCCTACTCGCAGAACTAGACATATACATTTATTCCACCTTCCAACTCATCGTACTAATTTCAAGAGCTTGACATTTTCCTCATCAGTTCCACAACATTTAAATACTCAATACAAAAGGAAATCAATGCCCGATTAGTATAGGAAACCAGGACGGTGTTAAGTTCTTCCTACTAACGTATAAGTGTACCTATTAGTTTGATGTTTTAGATTATTTGTAAACTTGTTGTATTATATTTTTCTAAATTACAACGACAAAATGTAATAGGGCCTAATACTTGATATTATTATTGTGTTGTTTATGTTTTAACGCTGTATTTTTTCTAAATTTAACCCAAATAAATAAGCATTGACTTGAAATAGGTTGTGATTTGGTATTAGGTAACATGATTAAGGAAAACTTAATTTCTTGTGAATAGTCAGGTACCTATTCAGATATATTTGTTTAAACGGAACTCTGTGAATTTCGTTATGTACTCCAAACATCGACGTAATTTATAGAAGGCACTAAATTCCGTTAAGTACCTATACGTATTACGAATATCAAAGTAAAATTGATTGTAATTAGAAAGGCATGGAAAATTGAACACTTTGAATTTCGTTACGTACTAAAAACATCAAATTAATTCTTATTGTGATTATACATAATATATTGTATATTAATTTAAATAAAATACCGTATACAAGGTAAAATATGGGCCCTAGAACAATTTATTGCAAATGAAAATTAAAAGTGGCAGAGCGGTTAGCGCGCTTGGATTGTATTCCAGTGGTTGCGAGTTCAAATCTTGCCTCGACCGATTTCTTCTACTTGTTACAAGATCATATTTTTTTTCTGGCCAAAATATATAAGAGTGATATTTTACTTAAAATGTGCCAGACCACAATATTATTCCACCGTCAAATTTGAAAATCGAGCTTTGCTTTTGGCGAGAATGTAGGTAAAGGGGGGGGGGAGGGGTGGGGGAGGGCGCGTGTAACTTTAAAAATAAACGAAATTTGAAAATGTCGATTCGTACGAAAAACTTTAAATCAAAATTCGTTTTGAAAATTCGCAAACCTATGAATATCGGAATCTGCAATTTCGCCGAGTTTTATGATATTTCTCAAGTTTTGAGAACGGAAAATAATAATAATAATAATAATATGAAGCTAGGAGCAGTCTGAAAGTTTTTCGAAGAACGTATTTTCGAGAGCCCATCTCAAAATCCAATATATTTCTTTCGATAACTACCCGCCTTATATATTGAAATGTTTTTATCTGATTCAATGCGGAGTTATAAGTACCTATACATGGTTGCCAAGTTCTAATATTACACGTTGTGCCCCTAAAGGGAAAGGTAGAAAGAAATGAGCGCCATTGAGATATGTTATTGAAATTATCTATATTTGCTTTGTATTTCATTGGATCAGAGTGATTTTTATTTGAATTACTTTCAATTTTTCACCATTTGTGTACAAAATAAAATAAAAGTAAGTATAATGAATGAAGTAGGTAACATATATACCTAGGTATTTATGATTAATTTAAAAAAATTATACATCCGCAATCAGACATCCTTCGAAATCTATTAGGGTATCTATTAAGCGAGCAATATGTAGACATAAAAATTTGCAAGTACTGTAGCCTAAACACTCCGTACATACACACACATTCAGAATACAATCTCAGCGTGATACTAGGTAGTTGATAATCTGCATTAAAAATTAAAAATTGCAAATTCCCCATTTAAAAATTGCAAATTCCCTTTGGGATAGTGAGGAGTAAAAAATATTTAGTAGGTATTCAGGGATATTTAATAAGTAGGTACCTAACAACTAAAAAGACACCTTTTAAGAAAATCATATGAAAACAACTCCACCACACCTACATACATATGTGACTGAACATCTTCAAATGGTTTTATTTTTAAATGTCTCATGGTTTTTGATTTGTAGTTAATATAGAAATTGTATGTGTTTAATTTAATATTAATGATGCAAACATATATTTTTCAGCCATCACTAACCAATGTAAAATTCAATGAAAAACGCACTTGAGGTGAACTATGACGAAAACAACTACTTTCTCATCATAATATATATTCATCCAAAACAAAAAAGATTTCATAGTTACATTTTTTAATCTTATATTCAGTAATTTTGCCTGCTGCTAGAGTACATATTTTTTCAATTTGATATTCCATCATTATTGCTTAAAGATTTTTATGGAAAAAACAGTTTACGCATTTTGGATATTTGAAGAAAAATATTCCTTAACTTTTGTAATTATTTTCTTGTAGAAAAATATTAAGCATACCTCGAATTTTCACATTTATCTTATAAATCTAATAAACTACAAGGCGTAGAATAATATTTTTTTAAAATTTAAGAACACCTGAACACTTGACATATCTGAAAAAATATGTCTTGACATTTGCATTTTTGCTTCAGATTTAGAAAAGAAACCTAAAAAACATTATTTATTTCACTATGTCGTTGAATGTGAATGTAACGTGAATGTATTTTTAGTTTATTTAGCATAAATGCAACTGGATGGCACGACCATGTAAACGATATTCTGAAAGATGGTAATGTAAGAAGCGTGAACAACAGACGAATGTGTATAAGACGATGTATGAATGTTGATGAGGCGATGAATGTGTGTCAAGATAGAAAAATGTGGTGTTCGGTTCTCTCTGCCTACCCCGTGAGGGACATGGCGTGATGGTATGTATGTATGTATGTAAATGCAACTGGCAAAACATATTTTTCCATATATTTTGTGTTTTTTATTTTAAACAAATATCGCTCTACGCCTCATAATTTCCATTATTTACAACAATAACAAAAAATAACGATATTTTAAAAAGACTTTATAAGCATACTAGGTATTTACAATTGTACCTACTTGGAAATTTACTGCCTCACTGGACAAATATGTTCTGAGGCAGTACTTTTTCAATTTGGCTTAAAAATTTAAGTAATATTTTTTATTAATATCCAAAGTTTTTTTTTTCAATACGATTCGATTAGATGATTGGAATATCAAATTGAAAAGTAGTAACCTTCGCTGGCAGCAGGCGCTATCTTAAGTAGGTACTGTTATTTGTTTTTATTTTAAAGCCGGTCGAATACTAGTTCTATCAATTGATTCCAGATAGTATAATAATACAAATATAAAGACTGAAGTTGTAAATTTACGGTCACGGTCAATTCTAATAAACCTCCGTTAGTAGTTACTCATAGTCCCGGACTTTACCGGGTCCTACCCGGCGTTATAATTCCTGTTTTGCGTTATAATTCCTATCTAGCGTTATAATTCCAATCTCGTGATATAATAATTCCTCTTCAAACGCCTACCGGCCCATTAAGCCATCTGTTTATAAAGGCAAATTAATAAATCAAGTTTATCGCTTCCGAAATGTTAGCTGTGTCCCTTTCCGTCCCCTGTAAAGAAGCGGGTCGGCTCCCACTTGCGAGAGAGGGACAGCACCGTCCTATGATGTTGATAATAAATCATGTTTAAGTAATAAAACGTGTAATAAACGATTTTTCGTTATAATGTTATTCGGCGTATTAAGGATTTGATTTATTCAAGAAAATATTATAATTGTTGGACATAATTTCGAGTAATTTTAAAACGTTCATTCGTTTCCTTTAAATTCTAGTTTCAATTACTTAAAAATAAATTAAAGATCTTGATAATATCTTCAGCTGTCGTAGCGGTTTTTAATTTTCCTATGGTCAAACGTTTCGAAAGATTAAAATCAACACTTTAAAATGCCATTGATGTCAATCCTACACATAATGAACATTTATGTAATATATTTTAATTTTAAATAATGTTTAAGTAATTATCGCAAACAAATTATCTATAGACATAACATAAGCAAAATTTCTTGGTAGCACACTCACCGCATGACTGTGCCACCAATATCTGGTGGCAATCAATATACCTAAACTATTTAAATATTCGAATATTTTTATTATTGCATCTTATGCAATAATAAAAATATTCGATTACTTACACATTGGTACAAGTAGGTAAATAAGACAAAAATGACCTTATAAGTCTGGCGCAATTCAGGGGTGACTTCTATGCGAAAAATGCATTTGTCACCTCAGGTATAAGAATTGTTGCTCTCATTATTTACAAAAAAACCAATTCTCTCAATAGACGGCGTTACAACAAAAATAAATAAAAAATAATAAGAATGTTGTTCATAATTTCACACATAGATGGCTGTAGTAAAAATTCCTTATTATCAAGCGAAAAGAATTTCAGTATTACAATATATAGAACTTTCAAAATTGAATTGATAGGGATCTCATTAAAAAGGCATAATTGGTGAACGTTGCGCAAGCGCATAAAGTGATCACGCAAACCAGCCGATGGCAGGTCGTAAGCCCTGTAGGTGCCTTGATTTCCCGGTTCTCCTACAGTAAATATTCCAACTTCGTCTCTATTGAGATAATTAAAAATCTGTTAAAAAATATTTAAATATTTTTGGAAAATTGAAAAAGCAGGTACTTACTCAACACTAATATCACAAAGTAGGTACATGTTGTTAACAAAGGGATTTAAATTTTGACAAACAAATATTTTACTAAATAAATGTGTCATTAATATCCGATTTATTGAATGTGTTTGGAATTCTACCTCACTTTGTGTACCAATCTCCTGAACTTAAGTTGTAGTTTGTGTTAGCTCCTTTATTTTTTTACTGTATGGTAATTATTATGATGACCATTTACTGTTGCCTATAACATAATCAATTAGTACCTAATGTGCTACTAGGTATTACTAATTTTAGTAAATTAGTAATACTTCGTCAGAACTTTACCATGAAGGCCGACAGTAATGATGTTACGATAGAATTTTCGCATTCGTTTGTTATGCGTGTGGTGTTAGGTTCTCTCTGTCTACTTCAAAATGGACACTAGCTAATAATATCTATATATTTATTTTCTTTAACTTTTTTATTTTCTTTTTAATGGCGAATTTAAAGAATGAATTATGACGTCTGAAACTTTTGTGTAAATATCTACATAGTAACATCAAACTAGATTTGAAATTCTACATTTTTTACACAGGTCCATCTGGTAAAATTTAAAAAAATAAAATAAATAAATAATCGTCCAAAAATTAATGAAATTTCGAAGTGAATTAAATTAAGTTTTATTTACCTACCCAATATAGTTAACTAAAGTTCTAAACCCTAATATGTCTCCAATTTGGATTATTAGATTGTAGAATTATTAATTTCTATACTGACACGCAAATAAACATTGAATTTCGTTAATAAGGACGTATCTGAAAATGTCGTGTGTTTAGTGTGCGCTTAATGTCATTAACTTTAATTCACAACAGATTTGTATGTAATCGATTTTTGACAAGAACTATTTCATGACCGAAACACGCGATTTTTAAATCAGAAAATAATAAAAAGAAATCTTTGACTACAAGTAGAGATGGTGATATCACGGTCTTTTGTTCAATGCATTCAATAATCTTTCAAAGACTAATGCTATGATTAAACGTATTACATATAGCGACCTTTGAAACAGTACAACAAGTGGAACAGTAGAAACAAGTCTCCCCGCGAGCGTATCCCCGTGCGAGTATATACCAAGCGAACATAAAGCACAGTCATCTTAAGTAATAAAGTGTGTGTTTGTCTCACGCGTCCTGGAAAAATAAGAACATCTAAAAATCTATTGTATGTGCGAGCATGTACCAGTATACCTGACTCTAAAAAATGTCATAAAAATGCTGAATTATTAAATATATTTCAATAATTATTTTTTTCATACAAAATTTTGAAATGGGTGCACCGTAACAACATAGTGAAATGGGTGCACCGTATGTAACTGCAGTCTCATTGTTATTTACTAAAGAAATATCTTCATGTTTTCATTTCGGGGGGGATTAAACCCCCTTGATCCCCCCCCCCTGCCTACGGCCTAGCAATGACGCAGAAAAATATGAGATGCGTGTTTTCCGAATGATAAGCGGGAATTCTGATGATTTTTGGTGTTGTCAACTCATAAGCGCGAATATTATTATTTCACATAATAGGTAGGTACAGTGGCGGGTTTTGACAGCGGTATGAAATGCGACGAGGAGCGCGTATGTGGTGATGAATCCCAGAAGAAGCCTCTTGATCGCCAATGGTTTAGCGCATTACTTCTTCCGGCGCTACACAAAATCACCACAATCCTTCGAATGCAGTGCTTTTCGAAAATTTATATTAATACAATTAAACGGCGCGAACAATATATTTTTTTATATTTCATATAAACAGCTAGATAAATAAATAATCCAATTCATTTTTGTCATTACAAATATAACATTTTGTGGAATTAAGAACTCAAGAAGATCTGGTCAGCCTATTTACTATTAAGACTATCTGCGAAAGACTTTACTAGAAAAGTTCGCCAACCCCTAGCAAATATACGAAACGTCTATGAGAATTACCAAACTCGAAACTACAATAAATATAATAATTTAGAAAATGGCCACAACTTTGTTGGTATTACTAAACATTACTGAAGCAAAAGTAAGTGAGAAAGGAAGGGAAAACTTGAAAACAAATCCACATTTAAGGTTGGGCCCGCCGTAAAGTAAATTGCTACCTAAACAGTTTTTATTATCGTTTTTCTTAACGTTGCCCCACGAATGAGGAAAATGCGCATCTCTGTTACAACTTCCGACTTTACTCAACTATTTTATAATTAAAAATAAGTACTTAACATTCTTGAACATTCTTTTAGCTTAAAAGACCCTATTCAATCCCTTACAATTAAATTATGTGGGTATTTTATTTATTTTGTTATTTAACACGCATCCAATAACAAGTTGCCACATTTTGGAGACTTGTGATATTCATCGTCTCACAGATCCAGACTAAAAATACAATTGAAAACTGTGTCTCCACCGGGAATTGACCCCAGGACTTAAGGCCGACGTAAATAGGAATAAAATTATTAAAAATGTGATGTTTTGCGGCATTTTTTTAAACTACTTAATCGTCGAAAAATCTTTTTTTATTTTACCAGTTGATCGTGGCTTTAAAAGCCGAAACGGTCATCGGAAGACTAAATAAAAGCATTGTGGAATAATATTTGTTCATATTTTTTATAACTATTTTTATACTGTACAAAATCAAAATTTGTTCTAAAAATGCATAAAATCAAAATATTTTGGGTTTCCGATCATTTGAATCAGGTATTTACCCTTTTATTTCAGGCGTTGCTAACTGTGTGTTTATTAAAAAATACCATAAGTTCCTTCATCATTTCTCTAGTGAATGTTAGACACAAAGTTCAACATAAATTCATAGCATTCATAGCAAAGTTCAACATAAATTTATATCATTTTTTCTCTTTAACTCTTACTTTTTTTTAATCCCATTCACCGATACGCTCGGCATCGAGAAATTTTGCATTTTTGAAAAAAAAATTAAATAGAACAAATTTTTTCATAATTCTAGTTGATTACGGATTTCTATCATTAACAGTTTCTCCGAGATCGTGTTCGCAATGTTCAAATAAGGAAAATATGTGGAACAGAGGACATCTTTCATTGTAGGGACCACGTAGCCAGGATGGACAGTGATAGATTTGCATATATAGCGGCGAATGAAATCCCTTCTGGCCGCCGCCGCCTACCCGGAAGAGCACCCAAGAGATGGAAGGATAGCTGGACTTCGTCATCCCAGGAGGCATAGTTTCTGAAGAACAGACCAACTAGGTCTACTAAACGAAGAAGAAGAAAAAAAACAGTTTCAAACATTGAAAAAAAAATACCTCAAAAATTGCACAATCATAACTCCCCATTAATCTCCTTGGGGTAGGGAGGAGTAAAAATGAATATGGTTGTGTGATAAGGAGTGAAAAATTAATGCATGTCTGAAACCCTACATAAAACAACAGATCATATTTATACGAGTTATGTAAATGGTTGAATTACGAAATATAATGATGATAATGTCGTTCTTATAAAAATTCTTTCTAACGTTGCGCTCATCAACAAATAACTCATCTCGACTTTGATCCGTTCACGGAAGATGATCAATTAATGGATTACACAGTATGTATTTCTGAGATGACGTTTATATACGAGATGTTGGATATCTACTAGGTAGGTACTCACTCTGGCTTATCTCAAAACGGCCCACATTGAGGAGGATAATCAATTTGATTCAGAACCAGATGTAACCGCTCTCTCAAAGTTTCCATACTCACTCAGAGCTAATGGCTACATTCAAAGATTCGTAGCCAGTTTAGAATTGACAATAATTCATTTTATATTTATTGAATACGTTCATAATCGAGCTGTAAGAACAAGCTTAGAGTGAAATAAACCAATTCAAAAATATGTAATGTACCTATATTTTTTTGAAGATATTTATTTTTTAATAATAAAATAATCACAATTTCATTTTCCCGCCAAACTGCAAAGCAGTTTTTTGGCAGGGCAGATTCTCTCTTTCACATAATAACTTAAATTATGTCAGAAATTAACGAACAGCAGAAGCTTAAAGATATTTTTATTGACAAACATTTTTTCAACATCTCAATAGAGACGAAGTTGGGATATTGTAGAAGAACCAGGAAATCGAGGCACCTTCAGGGCTTACGACCTGTGATCGGCTAGTCGTAAGCCCTGTCATGCATTATTTTTAGGTAAAATGTTACACACTATTCAAATATATAGAACTTTCAAAAATTACATCGATAAGGGAACTCAATAAGAAGGCATAATTGGTGAACGTTGCGCAAGCGCATAAAATGATCACGTAAACCAGCCGATGACAAGTCGTAAGCCCTGTAGGTGCCTCGAGTTCCTGGTTCTTCTACAATATCCCAACTTCGTCTCTATTGAGATGTTGAAAAAATGTTTGTCAATAAAAATACCATTTGACTCCCGAAAAGGAAAAAAATCCAATGTTTCAATCAATCCAAAAATTCAATGCGTATATGCAATTAAAAAAGAATATTCGAAACTAAAAGAATTCATTTGTTCATTCGTTCATATAGGTACCTAACCAACTGAGCGCTTTATGCGCTTGCGCAAAGTGATCACGTAAACCAACCGATGACAGGTCGTAAGCCCTGTAGGTGCCTTGATTTCCCGGTTCTCCTACAGTAAATATTCCAACTTCGTCTCTATTGAGATAATTAAAAATCTGTCAAAAAATATCTTTGACTCCCGACAGGGAAAAAATCTATTTTATAAATAAAAATATTCTATATCAATAGAGCAAACTCATTACCAAGACAATGTAATCTTTGAATAGGTGAGTGAATATAATAGATTTTATAATATAAAATAGTAATGCCTGTTTGTTTATTAACGTTAAGTAGGTATGTGTGTGTATTTGAACCCATCACGAAATGTAAGAGGAGACGACTGTAATGTGTTCAGCTGAGTGGAAATTGTCTGTCTGATGCTGTACAACAATATTTTGTTCCCACAAAGACTGTCAAACTGAAACACGATACTGCAGGGGAATCTCACACATTGTACAAAAGAAAAAAAAACTCGTAAAAAGGGGATAGGATAATATTTCTTCAACATAGTACAGTATCTGAAGACTTTCATCGACGCACAACTTCACAAGGATAAAAAAAAAACACAGAATTATGTTAAGATGACATATTATAGTGACTGAGATCATAATTTTAGTTATATTTAAAGTATCCTCAGTAAGGATATCGTATAGTCTAAGTTCTGATATTACGTCGGCAATCTCATTGAACACATTCCAAAAAAGGCTAAAGCAATAATATCTATCTAATAATACCTGATTTCTTCTTCATCTCCTGATGCTTTTGCTTTCCTATCCTATGTTATTATATTAAATCGTTTTTTGTCTTTTTCTGTTATCTTTATTATATTTTATTTTTGTCATGTCATAACCTTATTGCCGTAGTACCTACACATTGTATTGTATATTAACATCAAGTCTTATTGGTTAGAAGAAATTATTGTCGTTTGGCAATAAACCGTTGTACAAATTATATGTACCTATAAGAAGTAACAAACAAATAAATACATTAAATCCGTCTAATGCACTATGAAGTTACGTGTTAGTAAAGGTAAATATCAGAAACCCAAAATTTGTTGATTTTTTTGAAGTGTGAAATATATCGCGAACATTCAATTTGATTTTATGCACTCTTTAAGCATATAAGATATTTATTTTTCTACGATCTAAAATTATGGAGTATTAAAAAATGGCGTACCTAAGGATAAAGGATATTTTTAATATTTTTTAGGAAAATATGCTGAATTTTAAAAATGTGTGGCAAAAATCCACAAGGGAATTGTTGAAAATACTTTTATAGAAACACTTTTTTTCACAAATTTGAGAAATTTGATTCCAATTGAGGTGTTTAAGTTTACATGCTCCCTCAAGAATAGTTCAAAACATTCCGAGTTATATAGAAAAGTAACTGAAAATCATAAACGTGAAATTTAACAAATACACCACGGCTAAAAATGTGTCACGCTAAGCATTTTAGTCTTTGACAGTTATAAACAAATACCAACTCGTCCGTGATGTTCCTTCCTGCCGGTTATAAAGTGTGTGATAACTCGAGGAAAACATTGTATGAATGAGAAAGACAAATAGGTAGAGGTACCTATATACATTTTATTTTAGTATTGCATCATAGCTACATTTTTTATTTTTAATTGTAGGTACTCATGGTGCACGTTTTAAATTAATAATTTGTAATGGATTGCTACTCCATATATTATGTAATACCTCTGTGGTATTTATTATATTTGGTTTCAAATAGTCTAAATTTCGTTAATTTATTTATTAAAATATAAACGGTAATTCTGGCCATTGAATATGCATAGCTACAAAAGAAAAACATACAAAAAAAACCAATCATTTAACAAATATATACGATTTTTTTAGACACTGTTCCATTTTGATTTAAAAATACAAGAACCAACACCCTTTCATACTTCATAAATATTTCTTGTATTAGAACAGCACGACCACTTCACCTGGCCATTTAAAAACCCTTAATCAGGCGAAGACTATACCACTAGTTCTGTTGATTGGTTTCAATGTAAACTATGTATTAAGTGGTCACATGAAGCATGCGTAATAAAAGGTATACATAATTTCTTCTGTTCAAATTGTAATGAATTAAATACACATATGCATATATTAACTCATTTACCCCACATGTTTTTAGATAATTTTATAAGCATCAAACTCAGAAGGTATCTCATTTAAACTTATTTGTGTGTTTTTTAGTTTTAAATAATTACATTTTTATGAACACAAATGAGTTTCATTTTTGCTGTCCTCTTCATATCACGTCGTGTCCAGTTCAATACCTATGTACAATGAGCGGACAAAATTTATATTTTTTTTGAACCTCTATATATCCATTTTTTGAAAACATTCGGTTAAAATAATGTTAATAGAAGTTAAAGGTTATTAAATTCTCTTTCTAATGATGTAATGGCTATCAAATATTAATGGTGAAAAAAATATTTGGTTTCGAACGAAAATGTCCGGTTCATTGACACTTCCCCCTACACTTTTCCTTTCTACTTTGCTGTTATTCCATAGGACTCTCGACATTGACCTAAACCTCATCCATTCCATACTAACTCTGTGGTTTCCATCTGCTGCACATCCTCCATTTTGATGTATGAGGGACCCAAGATATTTGAAGGAGTCACCATTGGATAATGTCTTTCCATTCATTTGCATTATGGGAATAGCAGCATTTGCATTTTTAAACGGTAGGTACAAATACTCTGCCTTTTTTCTGCTTAGTCTTAAGCCATTGTCTTACAGGATCCTTCTCCACCTTTTCAGGCTATCTTTCAGGTTTTCATGCATTTCACATATTAGCAGGTACTTTGTCATCTGCACTAGTTAGTTTATAAAAAAATGAATATGTCCTTGTTAAACAAGTACATATACATCTTCCTACGTTCCCTAAAATAAGCAAATAAATGCTTGTGCTATAGGTGAACGAAATTGGTCGAGGCAGGATTCGAACTCGCGACCACTGGATTACTAGCCCAGCGCGCTAACCGCTCTACCATTGACCCATCTCTTATTTCAGTTGTATGGCTGAATTTATTTCCTGGTTGGAAAAGTAGTCCATGACTAAGATGAACAGTAGTGGGCTGAGTACTGAACCTTGATGTACCCCTAACTTTATATGTAGAAGGTGCACCTCACTTAAGTTTTTAGATATTCTTACAAACCTATCTTGTATAGCAAGCGCATACATTTCTTGTACACTAAGACTAAAACAGAACTTATCATAAATTGCAAGTTATCTAAATTTATGTATCGAAATACCTACAAATATAAAACAAATATATAAAATTTAATAAACCTAATATATAGACACAGTAAACAATTTATTGTATGTTTAAAACAGGTCCCTTAATTTTATTAAAGTATTCGACGTTTGACAGGTCTTTCAAACAAAATGAATGAATCCTTATAAAATAAAACTAAAATTACATTATAAGATAAAGTAACTAAGGATCACATTACAAATACGTTTGATAGATTTTTTATATCGTTTTTCGTTTAACCGGAGAATGTGCTGTGGCTTAATCCGAATCGATGTAAAGGTATAATATATTTTAAATTAAAATTAAGATCGAATTACGAATGTAGAACGAAGATCATTGTGCATCTTATAAAATGATTTATTTGATTTGAAAGTAATTGTCGAAAGTGGTTCTGCTATATTTAATGAACGACGAACACTTATGAATTGAATCAAATGACGAATAATATTAAATAAAAAAGTACATTGGAAATGATAATAAAAATAATGTTAAAAATACACTGCTTAAGTTAAATGTAATTAAAAGAATTTGGTTTCTCATAAAATAATATAACCCTTCATTATGCAAGACACTGGCATTATTCCAAAATCGTTTAACGAACAAAACATTAATAAAAGTTGGTAATAATGATATAGTAAATTTAGATGGGTCGATGGCAGAGCGGTTAGCGCAGTAATCCAGTGGTCGCGAGTTCGAATCCTGCCTCGACCGATTTCGTTCACCTATAGCACAAGCATTTATGCTTATTTTATGGAACGTAGGAAGATGTATATGTCCTTGTATAACAAGGACATATTCATTTTTATTAAAAAAAAAATCATTGTATTTACCAAGTTACCAGCGACAGGTGTGTGGGTGTGCATAGCTTTATAAAAGGAGACATGACACATGCATGGACACCCACACACTAGTCTCGTCTCACCTAAATATGCAAAATTCAGAATGGGTTGTGAGCCTCATCGCTTAACTATGTGATGTTTTTTCGATTACCCGGATCTTACGGGACATCCTAAAACGATGATAATAGAAAATAATGGAAGCACTATTCTAAGCCGGTGCCTCACAGCATAAAATGATAAGTAAAAATTATATTTTAAAAAGTCTTAACGTAAATCTAATATTTTAATAGATGCATGTACACAAACATTGGATCTCAATAAAGACGAAGTTATTAAGTTGTCATAAACGATGTTTGGTATTAAAAGATAAAGCGTATAAAGTGATCACGTAAACCAGCAGATGACAGGTCATAAACCCTGTATGTGCCTAGATTCCAACTTCGCCTCAACTGAGATGATAAAAATTTGTCTAAACGTGTCTAAAAATCTAAACGTGTGGTCATATGTGAAGATTCGTGTCACGTTCCTAAGTAGTGAAGCATCTAAACAAATATAAGAATATTTACGGTGTATGTGGAAGGTATGTATGTACTTATCTGTTATATTGTTCGTAGCTATTTTTAAACAACACCTGAGACACGCAGTTTACTTGAAAAATGGTACAAATTTTGTGTTTCTATTGTCATATGCATGGGTCGCAGACCAATCTCTAAGTGCGACTGTTTTCAGTGTGTATAGGCATTTCATTTCATTGCTTGGGGCATACGAATAATAAGATTGTGACCCAGATGAAGAAGGAATTTCATGAAATAACAAAATTTGAGCTTGTTGTTACGTGATATTATTAATAATTTTGCTAATTTCTCAAATATGTATATTAAACAGTTAGTTTTTAAAAAATACCATAAGTATTTTCAACATTTCTCTAGTGAAGTTTCGCCAAACAATTTTAAAATTCAGCATAAATTCCCCTAAAAAAATTAAAAATATCAGTATTTACAGCTTACTTTTTACTCCATAACTATTTGTCTTGGAGATATTAAATTATTTATGTGCTCAAAAAATGCATAAAATCAATGTGACTCCGGAGATTTTTCATTTCAATTAGGGTTTATTCTTAAAATGCAAAAAAAAACAAAAAAAAATGGGTTTTCGATACTTGAAATCACCTATAAACCCATTGTCGTAACTTCATAGGCAGTTTTAATATATCACGTTTTAAATCACTAGATTAAACGTTATATGCCCCGCTAATAACAATTTTTCAATACTCAATACAATTGTACCAGTCATAGAATTTTTAGATTTTGTTAGATTTAATAATACCTACACCTAGTCACATTACTTTAATATTTGTAAATTATTAACACGCACTTAATGTTTAAATCTTTGTCGTAGAGTGTGTGAACAACCTTTATAGTGGCGACCAAAATGACTTTTTTGAACTTACCGACGGACGAAGCGATTAATAACATTAAGAATCTGGACAATAATATCTAACAAGCAGGAAACTTGACCTTGCGCAACTTTTATTTCACTATTTTTTGCGATCTGAGAACATTGTGGTCTGAGAAATTTCACGATCGCAACACAACACAATATCCATCACTCTCCCCTTTCCAATTCGATCCATTTCTCCTTAGGCCCTTCTAAACCATTCATCCCCTTTTCTACAACCATACGTCAATCTACAACCAACGACGCTTTCTACGAACACAGAGACATGTATTTCACGTATGATTTGAAGCCTGGAGCATAAGACAGACACCACTAGAATAATTTCCCCATAGTTCAATTTCTCATAAAACCTTCAACAATCAATCAATCTATTGTTCTACTCTTATTCAATTCCTTAAGCCAATCTTCACTGAGAGAAAACTGTAAAAAAATATGTTTAAATTCCGTTAAAAGATAAAGAACATAATTCTGTTATTGAAATCAAATCTTTTTTCGCCGTGTTAAAATCAAATACGTATTTTGTTTTGGATAATATTTTCATTCATGAAATACTTATTTTATTCTTCTTCTTCGCGTGCCGTCTCCTCAAAGGTTGGCGACCATCAAGGACTATCTCCGCTTTATTCCTGGCGGCCCGAAACAGTGACACAATGATTTTTCAGGACCTGGTTTTCAATACAACAATGCCTGGATAATGCTCGAGTTACCCAGGTTTAGCAGTGCATCTCGAATGTTTGCAGAGCGCATGTTACATGGCTTTGTCGCTCTCCAAAGACAGAAGATAGCTAGTGCAAGAAAAAGGATGACATGTGGGAGGCTCTAGCAATAAAATTCCATTATTTAAGTAGCTGGTATGTGGGTTGACTCTTCAATTCACAAAAGATGGGTTTCAATTATGCAGTGATTTAAAGAGATACCTATTTACAGTTTTACTATATTTTATTTATTCGATTATTGATTTGTTGTTAGATTTTATTTTATGTATAATTTTGTATGAATAATTATTATTATTATAATACGTCTCTTTTTTGCGCTGTGTTTATAATGTGGTTTCCAAAATTACAAAAAAACTAATCTCTTTATGAGAATAGACGGACATCCGTGGTTCATTGTAGCACAATGTTTTTAAATAAAACCGTAAATGATCTATGAAAAAGATACATGGCATAGAAAGGATGAATATGTAGAATTGAGAAAGAAGGAAACATGTGTTTTCTGTAGTGTAATGAGTCGTGAAGTGTAACAGAGCAAAACACTGGACCAAATGGGGATAATATGAATTGTAAACATTGAGTTAAAAGTATATAATGTACCTATGTATGCACTAAGATATCTCTTAGCTACTGTTTATAAAAGGTATACACATGGATAATAAATGAAGATTTAGCTGTGGCAAATATCTACTAGGCACTTAACTTCTAATAGAACTTCAAATTATAATTATATTCATGATATGGGTAATCACGAGGGTTTTGATCTAGACGATTGACCAGACTTGCCCCCTGATATAATTTATTAAATTTTCCTTATTTGAATGGAGTCGACAGTGAAGTCATTTTTGTATAAATATATGATATTATGATTTAAACTGTTTTTACATTGAAAACATGTAAAATATTATTGTTGCGTCTAACCAAATTTTATTAACGCTCAGCCGGAAACGCATAGCTTTTTATATTATAACTTTATTAATATCAAATTAATCAAGGTGGAAATAGTTTTTACATGCATTGTTAATCGTTTCATAGCTCTTTCTGGTCGGGGAGTTAGTTAAAAATATATTGCAAAATTCCAGTAAAGACATATCTTTTTTTTTTTTTAATAAAAATGAATATGTCCTTGTTAAACAAGTACATATACATCTTCCTACGTTCCCTAAAATAAGCATTAATGCTTGTGCTATAGGTGAACGAAATCGGTCGAGGCAGGATTCGAACTCGCGACCACTGGATTACTAGCCCAGCGCGCTAACCGCTCTGCCATCGACCCATCTAAATATAAGTGAATTTATTTTTATTTTATATTATTTTTATTTTATTTTATATTGCTTCTCGGGCAACTAACGGGTACCTACTATGTCAAATATAAATTTAACATGAACCCAATAATAAGTTCTGGAGACTCACAAATCCAGACTGAAAACACAATTAAAAACTGTGTCTCCACCGGGAATCGAACCCGGGACCCTTGAATTAGCAGTCAGATACCTAACCAACTGAGCCACGAAGGCCGACAAAATTTTAAGAAAAGGGTGTAAAAAAGAGTTTGTTGTGATCTGTAAGTATGTCTGATGTTTTTTCTTGAATGTTCATGTCCTAATTATCTAGGAAATGCTGAAGTTTTCCTTCTGCAAGTACCGTCATTTCTGCAGATATTGGAGGTCATTAGAAGTGGACCTGGGCAGGGCATGTCGCTCGAACCACAGACTCCAGATGGAATAAGAAAGTGCTAGAATAGCTACCTAGAACGGGTAAAAGAAGTGTTAGAAGGCCTCAAAAAAGGTGGTCTGATGATATAAGAAGAATGTCTGGAGGCGGATGGATGCGGTCTGCTCAAGATAGGGAGCTGTGGAGGTCTTAGGAGGAGGCCTATGTCCATTAGTGGACGAACAAGAGCTGAAGAAGAAAGGGTATCTCCATCTTGTCTACTGCGACACTAAACATCGATGTAGTGCTTTTCATGAGCCACTGCCTCAGATTACGGAAACAAGAAATTCTTCGAATACCTGTTCTTCTACTGCTTTGTATTCTTAATTCTTACCTGGATTATGAATTGTAGGATTTGAATCTTTTCTCCTCTTATTGCGTGACCAAATTTATTTATTTACAAAACATTATAAAAAACACTATATTACAATATTTACAGATTAAATAAGGATTAAAAAAGCTCTCTGGGAGGTATCTCACATTCAGGTCGTCTGGATTACAGAGTAGTAACTCCCTAATGATGTTGGACAGAGTCGACAACGCGGCTTACTACGAACGATGCTTTGGTGTGAGTGATCCAATTAAGTGGAATGCACTGCCTCCAGAAGTCAACAGTTCTCAAAGCAAGAACACTTTCACCAAAGGACTGAAAACAGCTTTGTTCGTAGACCAACAAATAACTAAACAATCAGCGCCCATGGAATGATCTTGAATCATTAAAATCCCCTATTATTATTATTATAAGATTGATCTCGGCCATGGTCCGGTAATCTCCTTCACAACGGAGCGCACTCAAGTTGTGAGGCTATGTGTTTGTGTGTCTGTGTGGTTGTGTGTAGTTGTTTAAAGTGGTACCTGTAGAAATTTTCTGACTATTGTGCATGTGTTGATAATTGTAGTTTTTTGTATGTTGGTGATTACGTATGGGGGTAACTTTAGTATGTCTATATTTTTTTGGAGAGTTTTTGGTATGATGCCTGTAGATGATAATATTATTGGGACTATTGTTACTTTATCTTGTTTCCACTTTGATTTTATCTGTTCTGCTAAAGGTATGTATTTATCTATTTTTTTTAAATGTTTCTTTTGTAGATTTGCTGTATTTGGTATCGATATTTCTATTAGATATGTGTGTTTATGTATTTTGTCGATTAATGTAATGTCTGGTCGGTTATGTAGGTTTGTTCTGTCTGTGATTATGTCTCTATTCCAGTATAGTTTGTAGTTATCATTTTCTGTTACAGCTGGGGGTGTGTATTGATACCACTTGGGGTGTGTTTCGATAAGTTTATGTTTGTGGGCTAGTTCCAAATATATGTGTTTGCAGATGTTATCGTGTCTTATTGTATATTCCGTCGGTGCAAGAGTTGAGCAGCCACCTGTTATGTGTTCTATTGTTTCTTTTTGTAATTTTCACTTTCTGCATGTGTTGTTTGTTATTGTATTGTCTTTTATAATATGTTTCGTGTAGTTTTTTGTTTTTATTATTTTGTCCTGAATAGCTATGATAAATCCTTCTATTTCTGCGTAGAGGTCTGAGTATTTGAGCCAATTATTACTAAGGGCTTTATCAATATGTTGTTGTTGTAGATGACTTGGGTGTATTCCATGTAATGTTTTATTTTTCCATGTTTCAATTTTTGCGTCATGTGTTGTTATTTCTAGATTGCGTTCGTTGTCGTTAAGTGAAAGTGGTGAGTATTTGTGATCTATGTTTATGATTTCGTTATGTATTGGGCTATTTCGTTTTGTGTAGAAGTATTGTCTTAAGTTATTTATTTGTGTATGGTGTAGATTTTTTATGTCTATGAGTCCTCTTCCTCCTTCCTCTCTTGGCAGTGTGAATCTTTCTATTGCTGAATGTTCGTGGTGAATTCTATGTTTTGATGATGTTGTTCTGAGTTTAATGTTGAGATCGTCAAGTTCCGTATTGGTCCATTCAATTATTCCAAATGTATATGTTAGTACTGGTATTGCGTATGTGTTTATTGCTTTAGTCATATTTTTTCCATTTAGTTGTGTTTTGAGGAGGATATTTAGTCTTTTAAGGTATTCATTTTTGGTGGTTTCTTTTATCTTTTTATCTTTTATGCTTGGGTTCTGGAGAATCCCCAAGTATTTATAAAATTCATCTTCGTCCATTGCGGGTATTATTTCATTACTAAAGCGTTCAGTTTTATAAATTAGTTGTTTTAGTTCGTCATTATTTTTGCCATATAGTTTTAAATCGTCCATGTATAAAAGGTGGCTGATTTTTATAGGATTGGTATTTAAGTTGTGTGTTGTGATTTTGTAGCCAAGTTTGCTTTTGTTAAGCATCTTGGAGAGTGGGTTGAGGGAGATACAGAACCATAGTGCGCTTAGGGAGTCACCATATTATTATTTATTATTAATACATATTTATGTTTGACCTTCAAAAAGAGAGTATCTCGTGTTTTGAAGTGAGTCACATTTCACAACACACACAAATTAGCTAAATCTTCATCTGTAATCTAATCTAGGCACCATATTTAGGAACATACACTTGCGTATATTTACATTAATGTAGCAAAAAAAAGTTGTAAAAACCTGACAACCCAAGCAAAAATATAAAAAATATCGAAATCTTAAGAATCCTTCGTCTTCTTCTAGTGCCCTGATGTCAGTAACCCCCGACGTTGGCGATCCCTCTATCTAAAAAATATCTGCTCCACAGTTCTGAAGCCCGTCCATTCCCCGATATTACGCAGCCATGACATCTGTGTCTTCCAGTACCTCGGTGATCTTGCCATCCAGTATTTATTGGAGCAAGAGGTATTTTTCTCCCCTCATTATGTAACCCAGAACGAACAAAACGAAAATTCACACGTTACTAAAGATAGATATTATAGTAGCTTCCTTGTCAAGAAACTCTAGATCTTTTTTCATTTGTTTGAAGAACAATCAATTCCGAACTTGTATTTGTCTTAGGTCTAAGGCATTTGTTAGTAAATCATAATGATCTATACTACTTATTAATGTTGTCTCTTCCAAACCAAATGATCTAAGTGTTTTTAGTGATATTTCAGAGCGCGGTGTAAGTTTAGCGTTTAAATCTTGTTGATTTTGGTCACAGAGTGTAAAGTCGTTAGCGCTAACGATCTCTTTTAAATATGAGCCATAACGATTCTATAATACTTATGTACATTGTAATAATGACTATGAAAATAGCACACACACAACAGAATAGCGATGCTTGGCTACATTTTCGTATTGTCACAAGAAAAACAAAGATTATCTCTAAAACACAAAAGACGGGGTATTTTTTTAAACTCGTTCCATATGTAGGTATGCACATACTAGATGAAGATGGTAGTTGTATGTAAGTAGGCATCATCATGCAATAAAAATATAATCACATACCTATTAGAATGTAAGAAATACATTATTCTGTTGTTTTCTTTCAACTTGCATCAGAGAATTAAAAGATCAGAATAAATATAAAATAGCTTTGATATATGTAGGTCATATTTTTGGCAATCCTGCAAGTTGAATTTACCTTGTGTGTTTAAATAATAAGTATGATGCTCCTATCTAGAACACTAGTTTTTTTAACTCTACTGAGTATCAAAATAGTTAAACAATATATTGAAATAAAAAAAGCAATTAATTCAAACAGAAATATAATAAATAATCAAGTAAATTTAACTTACAGCCCGCTTTTAAACATGTTTCCCCTTTCCATCAATCGTACCAATCAAAGCCATTCTACACAAGACCCGCCCCTAATGACCTCCCACCAATATCCAAATACATAGTTTTCTTTTAAGCACAGTCACATTCTGCGTTTAGTTGAAATTCTGCCTGAGGAGGGAACGGTTAGTTCCGAAACCGGTCGCTAATTCAATTCTCACGTGGTGTAAACAAAGTTAAAAATTTAGTTAATTTTTGTTTAAATGTACCAAAAAGTTAAAAATACGATATTTGATAATAAACAATATATTGTTTCAAAGTTGTAACATTTAATTTGTAGAGTATATGAAAAATTATTAAAAAAAAATCTTTTTTTTACATGTCAATAGTTTCTTTCCAAATGGCAATTTATTTCAATACACAATAGAATATTCTTTTTTCATTGCAAATACGCAAACATTGGATTTTTTCCCTTTCGGGAGTCAAATGGTATTTTTATTGACAAACATTATGAAAAAAAATGGGAAATTGGATTTATCTAATGAATTCGTGAACGATATTACTTCTAATACTAGTTGCATGTAACATATGAGATCCAAATGATGGCGATAGTACCTATAGTTGAAGAATACATATTAAAATATAAGCCTTTAAATCCAAATTGTTCAAATTTATGTATTTAACTGCCTTTATTTCCGAAATTTTTAAAAATATCGAAAAACGCCGAAACACCCCAACATGATAATTTAATTTTCTTTAAAAAAATACTTTTTTTCGACATCGTTTATGTGGCAGTATGTATATTAAATATCTACGGGACTCTCAATAGTTTGATACATTATCTCCACAAATTCATACTATACCATCGAGCTGTTTACATATTCGGGGTAGGAAAAAAGGACTAACCTTCACACTATCTTATCATGACATACATGTTTTCTATAGACTAGTTGCATGTAACACATGAGATCCAACTGTCGATAGCGATAGTATGTATAGTTGAAGAATAAGAATCAAACTATAAACCCATAAATCCAAATTATTGAAAATTTTAACACATGTTGGTATGTTTGTCAAGATAGGACAGTATGGAGGTCAGTCCTGTTTTCCTACCCGGAATATGAAAACAGCATGATGGTTCTGTATGTATGTTTGGAGATTAAGTACCTATCAAACTATTAAGTCTTCTTACATATTGTGTATAGGCGACTGCCCTACAAATTGTATGAAGCAATGTCGTCACTACATTCAATTTTTATAAAAATTGTTAAAAAAAGTTTGAGATGTGCTAATACAATGTTTATATTTTTTATATAAAATTGAATTATCTAGTCGGGGTGTTTCGGCTTTTTTCGATATTTCAAAAATAAATGGAAATATAGGCAGTTAAACTCATAAATTTATCATAAAAAAAATACTTTTCTTAATAAAAAATGTTTGAGAAACCCTGGAATTTTTTTGAAAAAACTAATTTGAGATTTTGTATTTGTCTATGTATATACCAATTTTCAGCGTTCTAGCTTTTATGGTTTCTGAGATATAGGGAAAAATAAAATAAAAATTCAAAAGTTGATAACCCCTGACTGAAACAAAAATTCAAAATTCCGAGTATAAAAGTTTTGTAGGCCTGTAACTGTTTATATATTCTGAAATTTTAGGCTCTGTAAATTGATCGGATCAAAAGTTATAAGGGGGGGACGGACACACACACACACACAGACATACACACACACAGACACACACACACACACAGACACACACACACACACACACACAGACACACACACACACACACAGACACACGAAATGTTCTACTCCGAATTCTGAGTAAATCCGTGTATGGAACATATATGCTGCGAAGCCTCTAAGTTGGTGTTTTTTGACTTCAAAGTTGGAAAAGCCGTGAAAAAAGTAGACCTCTCCATACAATTCTCGCGTATTCTGGCTTGATACATTGTCGATATGTTAAGAGAACAAAGTTCTCCTGAACAAATCGACAGTTGGAAAACAAAATATCTTAAAATATTCAATAATGTGGATTTCAGGATTTATAGTTTGGTATGTATTCTAAATAATACATACTATTGCCATCGATATTTGGATCCCATGTGTTAAATGCAACTTATTTATAGAATCAGTGTGGTAGCTAATATTGACCATTTTTTGACATTATAATCAACTATTTCTTCCTCTTTCTCCTTTAATTCCCACATTAATATTATGATCCTGGACATTAATATTGCTGTCGTTTTTCTTTCTTTTAAGGATCTTTCGTTGTCTTACGTCATTTCCTTTTGTCCTCATTTCTTACCCTGACATACGTCTCCAGCAGGTTCAATAGGAATAGCATGAGTAGTATCTACATACAGATCTATAATAATTCTTTCAGTTCTGCTTTATTTATAATCTTATCCAAGGTATGAACCTGTGGTACGAACTAACAGATATCTTTTACTAACTAGTTGCATGTAACACATGAGATCCAACTGTCGATAGCGATAGTATGTATAGTTGAAGAATATGTACCAAACTATAAACCCATAGATACAAAATATTGAATATTTTCAGATATTTTGTTTTCTATACAACATATGTAGGTATGTATGTCAAGATAGGATAGTATGGAGGAAGATCCTTTTTCCTACCCAGAATATGCAAATTGCATGATGGTATGTATGTATGTTTGGAGATGAAGTAACAAACTATTAAGTCTTCTTACATATTGTGTATAGGCGACTGCCATACAAAATGTATGAAGCGATGTCGTCACTAAATTCAATTTTTAAAAAAATTGTTAAAAAAAAATTGAGATCTTCTACTACAATGTTAATATTTTTTATAGAAAATTAAATTATCTAGTTGGGGTGTTTCGGCTTTTTTCGATAATTGTAAAAGTTTTGGAAATATAGGCAGTTAAACTCATAAATTTATCATAAAAAAAATATTTTTCTTAATAAAAAATGTTTGAGAAACCCTGGAATTTTTTTGAAAAAAATAATTTGAGATTTTGTATTTGTCTATGTTTGTACCAATTTTCAGCGTTCTAGCGTTTATGGTTTCTGAGATATATGGAAAAATAAAATAAAAATTCAAAAGTTGATAACCCCTGACTGAAACAAAAATTCAAAATTCCGAGTATAAAAGTTTTGTAGGCCTGTAACTGTTTATATATTCTGAAATTTTAGGCTCTGTAAATTGAGTGGATCAAAAGTTATAAGGGGGGGACGGACACACAGACACACACACACACAGACACACAGACACACACACAGACACACAGACACACACACACACAGACACACGAAATGTTCTACTCCGAATTCTGAGTAAATCCGTGTATGAAACATATATGCTGCGAAGCCTCTAAGTTGGTGTTTTTTGACTTCAAAGTTGGAAAAGCCATGAAAAAAGTAGACCTCTCCATACAATTCTCGCGTATTCTGGCTTGATACATTGTCGATATGTTAAGAGAACAAAGTTCTCCTGAACAAATCGACAGTTGGATTAACCTGAATGTATCTACATATACATTTCAAATGTAAACTATAGATATCTAAAACTAGTTGCATGTAACACATGAGATCCAACTGTCGATAGCGATAGTATGTATAGTTGAAGAATATGTACCAAACTATAAGCCCATAGATACATATTATTATTGAATATTTTCAGATATTTTGTTTTCTATACAACATATGTAGGTATGTATGTCAAGATAGGATAGTATGGAGGAAGATCCTTTTTCCTACCCAGAATATGCAAATAGCATGATGGTATGTATGTATGTTTGGAGATGACGTATCAAACTATTAAGTCTTCTTACATATTGTGTATAGGCGACTGCCATACAAAATGTATGAAGCGATGTCGTCACTAAATTCAATTTTTAAAAAAATTGTTAAAAAAAAATTGAGATCTTCTACTACAATGTTAATATTTTTTATAGAAAATTAAATTATCTAGTTGGGGTGTTTCGGCTTTTTTCGATAATTGTAAAAGTTTTGGAAATATAGGCAGTTAAACTCATAAATTTATCATAAAAAAAATATTTTTCTTAATAAAAAATGTTTGAGAAACCCTGGAATTTTTTTGAAAAAAATAATTTGAGATTTTGTATTTGTCTATGTTTGTACCAATTTTCAGCGTTCTAGCGTTTATGGTTTCTGAGATATATGGAAAAATAAAATAAAAATTCAAAAGTTGATAACCCCTGACTGAAACAAAAATTCAAAATTCCGAGTATAAAAGTTTTGTAGGCCTGTAACTGTTTATATATTCTGAAATTTTAGGCTCTGTAAATTGAGTGGATCAAAAGTTATAAGGGGGGGACGGACACACAGACACACACACAGACACACAGACACACACACACACAGACACACGAAATGTTCTACTCCGAATTCTGAGTAAATCCGTGTATGAAACATATATGCTGCGAAGCCTCTAAGTTGGTGTTTTTTGACTTCAAAGTTGGAAAAGCCATGAAAAAAGTAGACCTCTCCATACAATTCTCGCGTATTCTGGCTTGATACATTGTCGATATGTTAAGAGAACAAAGTTCTCCTGAACAAATCGACAGTTGGATTAACCTGAATGTATCTACATATACATTTCAAATGTAAACTATAGATATCTAAAACTAGTTGCATGTAACACATGAGATCCAACTGTCGATAGCGATAGTATGTATAGTTGAAGAATATGTACCAAACTATAAACCCATAGATACAAATTATTGAATATTTTCAGATATTTTGTTTTCTATACAACATATGTAGGTATGTATGTCAAGATAGGATAGTATGGAGGAAAATCCTTTTTCCTACCCAGAATATGCAAATTGCATGATGGTATGTATGTATGTTTGGAGATGAAGTAACAAACTATTAAGTCTTCTTACATATTGTGTATAGGCGACTGCCATACAAAATGTATGAAGCGATGTCGTCACTAAATTCAATTTTTAAAAAAAATTGTTAAAAAAAAATTGAGATCTTCTACTACAATGTTAATATTTTTTATAGAAAATTAAATTATCTAGTTGGGGTGTTTCGGCTTTTTTCGATAATTGTAAAAGTTTTGGAAATATAGGCAGTTAAACTCATAAATTTATCATAAAAAAAATATTTTTCTTAATAAAAAATGTTTGAGAAACCCTGGAATTTTTTTGAAAAAACTAATTTGAGATTTTGTATTTGTCTATGTTTGTACCAATTTTCAGCGTTCTAGCGTTTATGGTTTCTGAGATATATGGACAAATAAAATAAAAATTCAAAAGTTGATAACCCCTGACTGAAACAAAAATTCAAAATTCCGATTATAAAAGTTTTGTAGGCCTGTAACTGTTTATATATTCTGAAATTTTAGGCTCTGTAAATTGAGCGGATCAAAAGTTATAAGGGGGGGACGGACACACAGACACACAGACACACACACACACACACACAGACACACACACACACAGACACACGAAATGTTCTACTCCGAATTCTGAGTAAATCCGTGTATTGAACATATATACTGCGAAGCCTCTAAGTTGGTGTTTTTTGACTTCAAAGTTGGAAAAGCCGTGAAAAAAGTAGACCTCTCCATACAATTCTCGCGTATTCTGGCTTGATACATTGTCGATATGTTAAGAGAACAAAGTTCTCCTGAACAAATCGACAGTTGGAAAACTTTGCGGTTTCTCGTATTTGTGTTAATATTACTAGTTGCATGTAACACATGAGATCCAACTGTCGATAGCGATAGTATGTATAGTTGAAGAATATGTACCAAACTATAAGCCCATAGATACATATTATTATTGAATATTTTCAGATATTTTGTTTTCTATACAACATATGTAGGTATGTATGTCAAGATAGGATAGTATGGAGGAAGATCCTTTTTCCTACCCAGAATATGCAAATAGCATGATGGTATGTATGTATGTTTGGAGATGACGTATCAAACTATTAAGTCTTCTTACATATTGTGTATAGGCGACTGCCATACAAAATGTATGAAGCGATGTCGTCACTAAATTCAATTTTTAAAAAAATTGTTAAAAAAAAATTGAGATCTTCTACTACAATGTTAATATTTTTTATAGAAAATTAAATTATCTAGTTGGGGTGTTTCGGCTTTTTTCGATAATTGTAAAAGTTTTGGAAATATAGGCAGTTAAACTCATAAATTTATCATAAAAAAAATATTTTTCTTAATAAAAAATGTTTGAGAAACCCTGGAATTTTTTTGAAAAAACTAATTTGAGATTTTGTATTTTTCTATGTTTGTACCAATTTTCAGCGTTCTAGCGTTTATGGTTTCTGAGATATATGGAAAAATAAAATAAAAATTCAAAAGTTGATAACCCCTGACTGAAACAAAAATTCAAAATTCCGAGTATAAAAGTTTTGTAGGCCTGTAACTGTTTATATATTCTGAAATTTTAGGCTCTGTAAGTTGAGCGGATCAAAAGTTATAAGGGGGGGACGGACACACAGACACACACACACACAGACACACAGACACACACACAGACACACAGACACACGAAATGTTCTACTCCGAATTCTGAGTAAATCCGTGTATGGAACATATATGCTGCGAAGCCTCTAAGTTGGTGTTTTTTGACTTCAAAGTTGGAAAAGCCGTGAAAAAAGTAGACCTCTCCATACAATTCTCGCGTATTCTGGCTTGATACATTGTCGATATGTTAAGAGAACAAAGTTCTCCTGAACAAATCGACAGTTGGATGAATTCACGCAATAATAAGAAAATCGTGCAACAAAATTTTACTAAGTTTATTGAATTCAACAATGTTACAAATGTTCTATTACCGTGCTGATTAAACAAGTTAAGATATTGACCTAGTAATAAATAGTATGCGTGTAATATGTACCAACATACTTTACATACTTGTTGTCAGAGTATTGAAAATATAACGCGGAAAAATACTTAGGTATGGTATAATTAGATTAATTTGCATTGAAAAAATTACACGTGCACGTCATATCTACACTATGTATTTTTCTCGAGAGAACGATCTATTAAGACTCATCTACTTACTTACATAATCCAACTGTCGATTCGTTCAAGAGAATGAAATTCTATTGAAGGAAGAGGCAGTATAAATTCAAGATGCGTGTACGAAGGAACATTTTGTATGGCGTAGTGGACTTTTTGCATGCTAATAACACCAACTAGAGGCCTCGCAGCATATATGTTCCGATACATCGATTTACTCAGAATTCAGAGTAGAACATTTTATGTGAGTTTTGTGTGTGTCTGTGTGTGTGTCCGTCCCCCCTTATAACTTTTGATCCGCTCAATTTACAGAGCTCAAATTTTCAGAATACATAAACAGTTATAGGCCTACGAAACTTTTAAACTCAGAATTGTGAATTTTTGTTTCAGTCAGGGGTTATCAACTTTAGAAATTTTGGTTTATTTTTCCATATATCTCAGAAATCATAAAAGCTAGAACGCTGAAAATTCGTATAAACATAGACAAATACAAAATCTCAAATTGATTTTTTTTTTCAATTACAGGGTTTCTCAAACATTTTTTATTAAGAAAAATATTTTTTTTATTATAAATTTATGAGTTTAACTGACTATATTTCCAATTTTTTTAAAAATATCGAAAAAAGCCGAAATACCCCAACTAGATAATTTAATTTTCTATAAAAAATATTAACATTGTATTAGCATATCTCAAATTTTTTTTAACAATTTTTATAAAAATTGAATTTAGTGACGACATTGCTTCATACAATTTGTATGGCGGTCGTCTACACACAATATCTAAGAAGACTTGATACTAATCTCCAAACATACATACATACCATCATGCTGTTTTCATATTCTGGGTAGGATTAAAGGACTGACCTCCATACTATTCTATCTTGACATACATACCTAGGTACATGTGTTGTATAGAAAACCAAATATATTAAAATATTAAATAATTTGTATTTATGGGTATCAAACTATAATACAAATTTGTATAATTTGTATTATAGTTTGGTACTTATTCTTCAACTATACCTACATACTATCGCTATCGACATATATGCAACTAGTATTTACTTCTAGTCACGACCCATCCACTGCAAGACAAAACCCTTTTTTAAACTTTTCAATTTAATTATATCTTATCATCCACGACCCGCATGCCGGATATTGTGATTTGTCCACCAAGGACGTGTCTAGAACCTTCAGACTAAGCAAGCCCCGAAAGAAAATTGGGTAGTTTAGAAAATTTAACGTTCATCGCTGATCATTTGCCACGAAAAGTAGTTTTCAATCACATGCTAAAATAATATTTACATTTCGTGGCACTAACGGGATTTTTTATACGTTTCAATTTCCAATTGTAATAAAACAATTAAGCATAGGTCTTGAATTAAGAAAAATAATTACAATAAATTACATATAAAAGATTTTCTGTTGTTTTTATTGACAAACATTTTTTCAACATCTCAATAGAGACGAAGTTGGGATATTGTAGAAGAAAATAAAATCTACATGCATTATACAAACATATAATGCATGTAGATCATAATTCACATTCATCGCCTCATCAACATTTATGCATCGTCTCGTGTACCTATATGTTCGTCTGCTGTTCAGGCTTCTCATATATCCCTCTTTCAGAACGTAGTTCAAATGGTCGTTACATCCTGTTTTTGAACAACCCTGACTCTAACTATTTTTTTACTGTAAATAGTAACAAAATTTAATTTTGATAGTAACAAAAATATATTTCCTAAGTACTAAACATTTAGATTTGTAACTTGTAACCAAATGTTATGCGCACACAGCCACATCGTACAGTTAAAAAAGTTCTTAAAATAGTTAAAATACTCTTCTCTTCTTCTTTTTTAATTGTGCCGCTCCTAACGGAGGTTGGCGATCATCACATAACCTCATCCCAATCTTGCGCCAATCTAATTAGTAATCTATTTTTTCCTCCACTATAAGTTGTAGAAGGGCATATTTATCACCACGGAATATGTGGCCAAAGTATGCGGCTTTGCGTCTCTTGACAGAGGTCAGCAACTCTCTCTCTATCATATTTCAAATTCTTGCATTGAGGACTATCGACCCATGAGATGCGCATCAACCTTTTGTATAGCCAAATCGCGAATGCTTCAATTTTATTTGTCGTTGAGATTTTGAGAGTCCAACCTTCCACTCCATACAATAGTACTGGCGACACTTATGCTTTAACAGCTCTCCATCTTGTACTTAGCTTAAAACTCGGTTAATAATTACAAACATTTAGTTTGAGTATCGGTAGCCCAACAACTATTTCTTCTGTGTTGTGTCGTTCCTCTTTGGCCACATTTACATCTTAGAGTTGTTTCACGTTATACTTTGTAGAACGAACTATCGGAAGTTTTCAACTATCCCTCGAATTTGTCGACAATATAATGAAAGTTTTAGTGATATCGACATACTTTTCCTTTCTTATGCTAAATTACGAGAGAGGGTTAGGTGCGAGTGCGGACGGATATCCTAATGACGAAAGGTGTTGTGACATACCATCAGTTGCTCTACCTCTCACATTCCTCCACTTTCTTATTTCTATTCCTACAGTTCCTCCCCCATCTCCGTCATTATCCATGTTTATTTTGTCATATGTACTTATATTTTTTTAACTCATATATGTTTTTTTTTTGTTTTTAGTAAAGGTATAGGTAATATTAATCTTTTTTCAGAATCAACTGTAAATACGTACTTTGTGTCTAGTTTTTTTGGCCTTGATTAATTACTCATTGTTTTATGTTCATATTAGTTAATAATGCTGTTATTCTCCCAAATAAACTTAATAAATAAATAAATCTCTTAGCGTGCTCTTTTTCATTTTCCTAATTGCTATTTCCCATACAATGAAGAGTCTTCTTCGATTGTAATTTCCATATCCAACAAATTTTAAAAATTCCACCAATTAATATTTATTTTCGTTTACCCATGAATGGACATCACAGATGAAAGATATTTACAAAAAGATAGGATCAATGTTTTAATTAGGATCATCTCGCATCTTGTAACGCTCCGATGGAAGAGTGCATCGTACTTCAGTTGAAGATCTAAACAAATTAATGACCTAAAACGATCTGTTTCGTCCAGAAATAACTTCACTGAAAGTATGGATCGCTAGAAGAGAACGCACAGGAAACATAAGTATCCATGGAATTGTCTCTAAGTTGAAAAAAGTATATTGGTAAGTATAACGAAGAATTTATAGAAATTTAGAAAGACAGATTTTGTGTGTAATCAAATTTGCTTCATATACCCCTATGTAACCATTTTCGTTTTTACAGCGTTATTATTCATCTCTAAAGTACAAGATATAACAATAAAAGAAGACGTCTTGTATGCAATCCTCTACACAATACACCACATTTAGGATTGTTTGAAAGAACAAATTAACATTAAAATTATTTATACTAAATTATTTTTGGTAACTGAAATCATATTATATGTACATAATATGCCATAAATAATTTCATTATAAACATTTTATAGAAGTTCAGTATCCACTCATACCTAATATTTACAAACCAATTTGGATTTCCTGTTTTTCTTGGTTATTCAAATCTTCGACATTATGACATGATTCCCATTCCAAACGTTTTTACTCCTCACTAACCCAAGGGTATCTGATCAATGCTTCTCATTTTTTTAACTGTCAAACATTTCAAAGTAACCCCAAGCTCAGGAATCTTGAAATTTAATATTTTTTATTTTCAAATTGCTGAAAAGGCACACCACATTCATATAATGGCATTGAAAATTATCAAGTTTTCATAGTAAAATGGGCCATTTTTATTTCTTTCCGATGTGAGGACTCGAATTTCTTCCTCGTGGATTGTTTCCGATTATTGGACCACGCAATTCCTGACTGGACACGGCAGTTTCAAAAGTTATCTCTTTCGTTTTCACTTATCCGATTCGTCCTCATGTCAGCTTTGTGATAACCCTGAACAGACTTCTGAGCATATCCTATGTGGGAATGCACTAACTTCTCCGTGTCAACTTTCCGACGAGAACTCTACGACGTTGTCCGAGGGAATTTCTTTGGACCTATTGGACATGCGGACCTTGTAGCCACGAAGAGCAACTTTAGGGCTTTCAAGACTTTCTGTCTTAAATTCGGTGCACTATTATCTTCACTATCACTGAGCAGTGAGCCAGTTGTTTCCAAATGATTAGCTCTCTTTGGCATATTAAGTGCAGTGTCTGCAAGGTTTTAGAGTTATCCGGACTCTGTTCTTTCAGAGTTTTGCAAGGTACCGTTATTAGTCCCCATAAGCAGAACGGGTGGTGGTGGGGGAAGAACAGTAAAATATTTAAATCAAAAATACTTTAAGAAACTCATTTCATACTAAATATTTTCCATACAAAATTTGAATACATTGGGTAGTGACTTGGTAGTGAGACCACAACCCACTCGTTAAATATATCATTGTGACCTTCATTGATTTATTATCTCATAGTACCATTTATTGTGTTATATTCAAATATATATAATATCTATTGATCTCAGGATCGTGACATAATGACATGAGTAATCAGTTTTTAGTGTTTATTTTCAATATTACACATATATTGAATATTTTTATTATTGCATATGCGCAAACATTGGATTTTTTTCCCTGTCGGGAGTCAAAGGTATTTTTTAACAGATTTTTTAATTATCTCAATAGAGACGAAGTTGGAATATTTACTGTAGGAGAACCGGGAAATCAATTACACATATAAATAGAAAACGATTTGCACTTATTCATTTTTTTTTATATAAAAAATGAATATGTCCTTGTAAAACAAGTACATATACATCTTCCTACGTTCCCTAAAATAAGAATAAATGCTTGTGCTATAGGTGAACGAAATGGGTCGAGGCAGGATTCGAACTCGCGACCACTGGATTACTAACCCAGCGTGCTAACCGCTCTGCCATCGACCCATCTAAGGCGCCTATAATAATCATTATAGGCGTCAATTGCGCAAAATTTAATTGATTAGTAATAACGTGATTAGATTTCAACAAATAAATAAAATCATTGTCTTAATCACAGCAATAATTCTTCATCATAACATGGGCGGTTTATTATGTTTTTACACGTAAGCATTTAATGCGAGTAAGTATATCGTTGTTGCATACAAATTAAGATCGATCGACCATCTCATGTAAAATCATAACTAAGTAGTCATACTTAAGAGCTATCTATTAGCAAAGTCATCATTTTTAAAAGTTGATGATAAAATTTCGTTTATATTTATAAAGTGAATCGAGAATTTAAGTAGATTTCATTTCAAATTCATTTAGTTTAATTATCAACAATGAATAAGCAGTAATCAAAGTTTAGTACGCTTCAAGAATTAGGGCATGTCTAGTTGATATAAGTATACGTTTATTTTATATTTTGAATATTGCATCCACTCTTTTCTGTTATAATCGTTTTCGGTTATCCTGTTAGAGTTGTGTAATCTAAAATACGACAGGTAAAAAAATTGCAAATATATTTTTACTCCTCACTCACCCAAGGGGATATAGTAGGGAGTTATTTGTATTGCAGATTATCAACTAGTATCATGCTAAGATTGTATTCTGAAAGTTTCATAATAATGTATCTGTGTGTGTGCTATGTGTTGTGTGATTATTTTACTTTATCGATTATAGACTAAAGTAGGTACTCATTCGATTCTTTTCAAATTTTGCAATTTTGTTTATCTAATACTCACTTAGACCCCATTAGATTTTGAAGGATAAATGAATAGTGCTACTCATTTTTTTAACTGTTTAAGTGACCCCAAGCCCAGGAAACTTATTTAAAAAATTTATTTTCAAATTGGTAAAAAGGCAGTCACTTTCATAAAATACCATTGAAGTATCAAGTTTTCATTATGAAATATTTAAAAAACAAATATTGAAATTTTGAAAATTTTCCATACAAAATTAGAATACTTTATGGAGTTTACTTGGTAGTGAGGAGTACCTACCTATAGCGTTGGCCACAACCCATTCTTTTCTTACTGTGTATCTTTTTCTATATTTTTTTATGTATTATAAATTTAAAAAAATAAAAATAAAATAAATCTCACTTAGTTCGGCAAATGAGGTTCCCCACCCATTTTGAATTTCGCCTATTAAAGGGAGTGTTTAGGGGTGCACTCTTCTATAGTGCTTTCTCATAATTCACACACGTGATGGTTCTTGTAAAAATGCAATTCTTTTTGTAAGAATTGCATTTTTTGCAACTACCACATTCTGTAGACTTCAAATATTAATCGTGTCACAGATCCAGACAATTAAAAACTGTGTTTCCACCGAGAATCGATCCCGGGACCCTTGGCTCAGCAGTCAGTACCTACTTACCTATTTATTTATTTATATTTAAGCAAAAAATTATCTGTGTACAATGCATTGAATCAACAACAATTGCAGAAACCAATTAAACTGTTGAAAACATGCTCCACTAAGTTGGTTGGTTGGTTGGTAAGTAATTTATGTACGGTAGAATAATCATTTTTACTTTGTAAGCGAATGTTGCAAAACTTGTTTTCGCCAAAGGAATAAATTCAACTTGTACATTGTTGAGCCGTCGGCGTATATTCAAACCAGATATATTAATAATTAAGTATATCTATGTACAAATTATGTACAAGAAGGAACAACCAAGAACTAAAAAGAAAAAATAAATAAATTTTATTTTATTTTATTTTATTTAACTAAGCACAGACCGGCATGAATGCCCAAATATTTCTGCGCATAATAGTTTATATATGGGAAGTAGGTACATATCATAATAAGAATTGTTTGTAGCTGTATATAAATTTCCTACCTACATTACACTATGCAGTGTACGGAAGGTGCAGTGTCTATTTTACATGTATATTTTTATTATGTTGCGGGTGGAAGTTACATAGTAAGTTTAGAGTTGTAGATTCAAAGATTAAACAAATGAAACATGAAAATCAAACAATAATTAAACATGAGAAAATGAACAGAGAAGTTATACATAAACTTAAGCGAAAGAATTAACTGGGATATTATGCGTTTTTTGAAAGTTAATTTGGAGTTTGAGAATATGTCAATATAATTAATTTGATGAACTGAGTCGTATATTCTGATTAAGCGATGAATTAGAGAGAAATAACCGATATTCGTATTAAAGAATTTTAAGTGAAAAATATTTCTAATTGTGGTATTTCTAAGTGGTACTGTTATTTGAATATGTGAGAGGATATTTGGTACATCTAACTGATACTTACTTACTTTCCGTGTCCAGAAATTCTTTGGATAGATTCCATTGTTTTCATGTAATTATCGTAATTTGGAGACAGATTGTGGATGCATATTCTAGTTTACTGCGTATTAAATATTTATATAGTGCTGTAGTATTTTTAGAGCTGTTAATTTTTTTTGTTATTCTTAAAAATTATAAATTAATAAATACCTACATAAATTTATAAATAATATATTATGTTCTTTCAGTCAAAACATTTGCCACAATTTGTTCGTTTGATGTTTTTTTTTTCTTCTTATATTTTGGATTTTCGTTTTCATATATCCAATTTGTCTTGATTTGCGGAGCTTATGCAACGTATCATTTTTTTAAGCATCTGACGTGTTCTTTTTAACTCTGGTCTCGATTTTCTAGTCTCATTCAATAAATTACGTGGATTATACAAAGTAATAAAATATATTTTCAAATGTTTGAATGTTAACTTTGTGGTTCATATTTAACAAATTAAATTTAAAGATATAACTTTGTATTAACCACGTTTTTTGGTTGAAACGATGCGACCGGTTTCGGAACTAACCGTTCCCTCATCAGGCTAACTTTCAACTGAAACAGAATGTGACGACGTGCTTACAAGAAATCTATGGGGGCGGAGGTAGAGGTAGGGTGGGGGTACTTAGGGTTGGGTCTCGTGCAGGGTGGGTCCGATTGGCTGAAGGATTAGAAGTAAAAGGAAACATATTTAATAATGGACTGAAAGATAAATTTAACTGATTGTTTATTATGTTCTGTTTTGAATTAATACACTTTTTAATTTCTAGCGACTCTAAATTATCAAGACGGAGACCTACTTTGTTGACGTGTAAAATTTTTGTTCCCGATTGCATATTAAATTGATGATCATTAAGTACTAAGTGTTCTGCGAATTCTGAAAAATTATCATTGTTTATACATCTAATATGTTCTTTTACTCTAGTCTCAAATTTCCGTCCTGTTTTTCCTATGTAGACTGCAGAGCAGTCTCCACATGTCAGTTGGTATACGCCGGAGTTTTCCATTTTATTATCTTTATCTTTGGAATTCATTAAACTTTTTCCAATATTATTGTCAGTGTAAAATGCCGGTCTTATGTCTTTTGGTAAGAAATTTGAGACTAATTGGGATAAATTATTAACAAACAATATGCGTCTCCATCTATATTCATCTTTTTTGATATTTGTATTATAACTATGTAGGTATCTATTGACGTTAATATTTTTTATTTTTTTATTTAAAATAGAGTCTATCAATTTACTGTTATAACCATTATTGTATGCAATCTGTTTTATTGTATTTAGTTCTTTATTAAAATTATTTGATGATAGTGGTATATTTAGTAATCTATGGACCATGGAATGATAAGCGGAATGTTTATGGGATGCTGGATGGTTGGATGTATTGTGGATAGTTGTATCTGTATAGGTCGGTTTACGATATATATCAAATTCAATTTTATTATTTACTATTGTCAATTTTAAATCTAAAAAATTAAGTGTTTTTTCCTTTTCTATTTCCAATGTGAACTGAATCTTAGGGTGAAACGAGTTTATAAAATTTAAGAGCAGCTTTAATTGTCGATCAGTACCGGTAAAAATGCAAAATATATCGTCCACGTATCTCTTCCATAAAAATATATATTTCAATAAAACCGAATTTGATCCAAATATTTTATTTTCTAAGAAATCTACAAAAATGTCGGCTATAAGTGGACTTGTACGGGCTCCCATTGGTAATCCTTCTTTTTGTTGGTAAACAACATTATCATACTGGAAATAGTTTTGACTCAAGCAAACCTCTAATAATCGTTTCAAATCATTTGTTATATCTAAGGGGAGATCCGAGTTGTTAAGTAAACTGTCTATTATGTTTTTGCTTTCTTTTATTGGTATATTAGTAAAGAGACTTATTATATCAAAAGATATTAGTTTGGCATTACTTGGAATCAATAAGTCTTTAATTGTATTTACTAGTTCAATGGAATTTTTAACTGTAAATTTAGGTTTGAATATGTTTGCTTGATTTATTATGTTAACAATATGGGCTGATAGTTTAAATGATGGGGAATTACAACACGATACTACCGGGCGAACGGGTTTTTCCTGTTTGTGTATTTTTAAAAGGCCGTATAACTTGGGTGTTTTTGGATTCATATCTACTAACTGATTTGGGCGTATCTTTTTTATTATATCACTCTTGGAAAGTTTTAAAGCGCTCTTTACGGCATCTTGATACTTATTCGTCGGATCTTTTTCTAGCTTTATGAAGTCGTCGTTGTTTAAAAAAATTTGCATTTTATTTCTATAGTCAACGCCGTTCATTATAACAATTGAATTACCTTTATCCGCTTTCGTTATTACAATTTGGTTTTCTTTGACAGTTTTTTGAATATTTTTTAACACAATATGATCATTATTTTTATGTGGTGTGGAAAATTTTACTGAATTAACTTTTATAATTTCCGAACATTTATAATGGTAAGTTTTGGGGCAATTGTATAACGCTGTCTCTAAGTCTACTGCTAAATTTTCTATTGCTGTGATATTGTTATTTTTATGAATATTATGTTTAAGACCCTTTGATAATAAATCTAACTCTGGTTGACTAAACGATTGTGAGGATAAATTGATTACACGATCATAGAATTCATGGACTTGATTAACTTGTTTATCTGTTCTAACTGTTTTGTTATTAATAAGAGTACTTAGCTTTTTGTCGAGTTTCACTTTCTTCTTGAAGGCGTCTATACTCGCGTAGTCACGAACTTTATCGTCCAAGATGTCCCATTCAATCGGATGTAAGATTGACACCAACTCTGTGTGAAGCACTTTTATTTGAAGTTTTATATTATTTCGTAGTTTAAATTCAGTCTTTAAGTCTTCTTTTAACCAAGCTATTTTTGATTTGAATAAAGCTTTTTGATTTTTATTTTTATCACTATTATCAGTTTTGAGCTGAAGATTCCTATGTAGACTGCTCTGCAGTCTACATAGGAAAAACAGGACGGAAATTTGAGACTAGAGTAAAAGAACATATTAGATGTATAAACAATGATAATTTTTCAGAATTCGCAGAACACTTAGTACTTAATGATCATCAATTTAATATGCAATCGGGAACAAAAATTTTACACGTCAACAAAGTAGGTCTCCGTCTTGATAATTTAGAGTCGCTAGAAATTAAAAAGTGTATTAATTCAAAACAGAACATAATAAACAATCAGTTAAATTTATCTTTCAGTCCATTGTTAAATATGTTTCCTTTTACTTCTAATCCTTCAGCCAATCGGACCCACCCTGCACGAGACCCAACCCTAAGTACCCCCACCCTACCTCTACCTCCGCCCCCATAGATTTCTTGTAAGCACGTCGTCACATTCTGTTTCAGTTGAAAGTTAGCCTGATGAGGGAACGGTTAGTTCCGAAACCGGTCGCATCGTTTCAACCAAAAAACGTGGTTAATACAAAGTTATATCTTTAAATTTAATTTAATAAAATATAGTTTATATATTTTTTTTGATAAAATGTGGCACAAAATTAATTATTTTAACTAAATTGAAAATGATGATAGTGTGTGGGCATACACTCATATGCCGTGCTTCCTTTTATAAGGAAAATTTCACCCGCACACATGTCGCTGGTATCCTTACATTGTGGAGTATGCCATGATTGTATATATGTAGATACCTATGTAAAACCAATATTAACAAAATGAGCATATTAGGACATGATTACATTATATGGAGGAGGAATGGACGGAGGAATGTTCCGGAATGGACAGGAATAGGCTGAGGAGAAAGAAGAAGAAGATGATGTCTTACTTTGTAATCAAGGGGGCAAGTCCCGTCAAATGTTGGGATCAAAACCTTCATGATAACTCATATCATATAATTATCATTTATCATATGGAGTTCTGTAATATTTCCAAATTTCCATAAAATAATTATATCCATGATATGGGTTATCATGAGGGTTTTGATTCCACCGTTTGACGGGTCATGACCCCCCTGGTCAGTTGGAATAAATTGCCGAATGGCGATGAGCTCGCCAGTGTCAATTTGCCTGTAAACGCCAGGCGAGTTATTTGATTGTATTATGTTAAAAAAGATGAATAAAAAATAAAATTAAATAAACAATTAGTGTTTTCAATTTACGCGACCCGTCTGCTCTCTGAAAAGTTTCTCATATCTACCATCTATTGATTATATTGATAGACGGTGACTTTTTTAATACGCCCCCTCCCCCCTTTCAACTTTTTTCCAGATCGAGTTTTGTTCAAGATGCCTGTAAATTTTTAAATCCAGCACTCGATAGAGTACCTACCTTATTCTATATATAGGTACCAATGTGGCTGTTGTAAGCCCGAAGCCTTAAAACTCTAGTCATGTTCAAAAGCAGTTAAGGAGTTTATCGGTAAGAGAGATCGAAGGCTTTTAAAGGGAAAGAAAATAAGAAGTCACAAGACAGTGAGACCGATATCAGATGCTTGGTACCTTCCTCCAATATTCTTTAAGTAATTCCAGTCTCGCAGACGGCGGCTCAATGAATTTGATAAAAAAGATTCGTGTAATTTGTTAATTATTCTTCCATTCGTGAGACATGAACCTCGACTGCTAATTGCTTTATCCACAATACCTATTATTTTTTTACAACATTCATGGATTTTCTCAAAAAAGATTTGAGCAATAATACAGATTTAAAACAGATATCACAATAAACATGGGAAGGCACTCGTATACAACAATACACATCCATACCATCGACACTCTCTTACGTTTTGCTCTCAGCGATTTTGCTTTCCAATATGCTACCGAAAGTCCTTGTGTTTGGAAAGATTGGACGTTCGAGATGTGGAACTACCGACGAATACTTGGCATATCTCAGAGGGACCATATAACAATTGATGAGGTTCTCAGCAAAATCGAAGAAACCAGCCACATGTTAAACACCATATTAAAAAGGCTTGCAAACTGGATAGACCATGTGTTGCGACACGAGGATCTCCTACACATCATCTGGAAGGAAATGTTTGAGAGAACAAATGGCTGAGGGCTTTCCAGCCGGGAGAATCTAGGACAGGTGTTCCACGACATGAAGTGTACCTCCTACACAGAGTTGAAGAGAGTCGCTGAAGACCGAGAGGAAGAGAAGCGTCACTTTGCTGCTAACCAACTCCCAAAATTGAAATCAAAGAATAAGAAATCCTTGCTTTATATTGGGAACAATACTTGGTCTTTATCATTACCTACAGTCTACCATCTTTCACAGTGATAACCCGTTCGACTTCTGTGCTGACGTCCTGAGATCGACTCTTAGCAGGGGAAGAGTTTTATCAAAGTTGGTTCCCAAATCTGGAAATACTGAATGGTTAAGAATAAATTCTAAATCAAAGAAATTTTACCTATAATTTCTATTTTGTCACTGATAAAAACCAAACACGAATTCCTATTTGCAGGAGGATGCAACGCCCGTTAAGGTCAATTTCAATTGAACAAGTACATTCACCATTAGATCATTTCTGTAAATTATTGTAGAATAATAATACATATTGTTAGATTTATACCAGTAACAATACTGAAAAAAGTTTGTATCAAAAAATTCCCAACAAATATCTTTATTCTCGAGATTTTATACGGAATTTTGGTTTTTAATTATGTCTTTTTTCATTTTTCTCTAAATGCCATGAGTTTTGTAATCTTAACTCCACCTTCAGAATCACTAAGATACAAAAAAAAATCTCCTTATTTATGTATGTTTTTTATTCTTTCGTAGATATTTTTTTGTCTAATCTACCGTCTGTCCATTGAATCGTAAAATTAATTTGGCTTTAATTCATTCCCAATTTTGTTTGAGGTAGGTGTGTAGGTATTGTAAGGAACATATTGGTTTCGCCCTGAGTGAATATTTCCCTGATTAGTTCTCTTTGTTGGTCTCTCGTCTTGTCTTGTCTTTATTTAACTCCAGTCATCTATCATTATCTCTTACAAATCTTCATGATGGATCCCGCCTCCAACAGTTTTTAATGTAGCATCTTCCTTTTGCCTAGTACCTACTAGAGTTCCTCCATTTCGGCGGTCTTGGCAGTATTGATTTCAATATCTGCTATAATTAACAATATGATGATGAATAACTGGCTTACATATATTCATCGAGATTGAAGAATCTTTAAGAAATTATGTATTTTTTTTTGTTTTGTATTTGGTACACAATTCCATCTGAGTGCAATTTAGTTTTTGATCTGTTAAAACTGAACTGTATAACAGATCTACAATAGCTTATGTAAAACTGTCGACCTCTATCCAGGCCAGCCTTAGTGGGGTCAATAAATAAGTAGATGTTATTTGCACTATGTGTGAAACTAAATAAATAAATAAAATTAGTAAAATAAACCGAGATCTTTTCAACCCAATTATTGACTGCGTGACAGACGCCTGTCATTAGAGCATTAGACATATTACGTTAGTGTATAATCCAACTGTCGATTTGTTCAAGAGAATTGATTTCTCTTAACAGATCGACGACAAATTTTCAAGCCAAGATTCGCGATAATTTGTATACATTTTATGCATACAGGGGGGCAAGTGTGATCAAACGGTGAAATCAAAACCCTCATGATTACCCATATCATGGATATTATTATCATATAAGGTTATATATAATATCTTTAGATATTTTAAGTCAAGGTCTACATTTTTCGTGTTTTTTTCAATTTTGAATTAAAATTGAATAATTGAAATTAGTGACGACAACGTTTCATATCAATCATGGCAGTTTATACAATATCTACGGGGACTCTCAATAGTTTGATGCTTAATCGCCACACATACATATATACCATCAAGCTGTTAACAAATTCGGGGTAGGAAAAAAGGACTGACCTCCTCACTATACTATCTTGAAATACATGTTTTGTATAGAAAACAATATATCTTAAAATATACAATAATTTGGTTTAAGTGTTAATAATTTGGTGGTATGTATTCTTCAACTAGGTATACATACTATCGCCGTCGACAGTTGGATTTCACGTGACACATACAACAGGCAATAATGTATGTAGGTATGCTTAAACATAATTTGATAAACAAATTCATTTTTAATGGACTTTTATCAGAATATCTGTCGTTTGACTTCTAAGGGTGGGTTTTTTCAACCTTAGTTATAGTTAAAGTTAGAGTTTTGGGGTTATGTGCATATATTTAGGCTCTCTAAAGTGCCAGAGTGGTCACTTGGTTAGAAGCGATTGCATACCAGTCGGAGCTGATATACACGCCTGTAATTGAGGTGGTAAGGTCGGTCAGTTGGACGTGTAGGTATTACCTGTTTGTCCGCCTTTGGCTACATACACCCAAACGATATCTCACCTGCCTGGTTCGAACCTGGAGGCCGTCTGTTCGGAGAGTCCCGACAGCTGAGCCACAGATTGATCGACCAAGCAACTGCGATACCGTATACAATAGATTATTAAATATTACTCAGGTAAAAATGGTTGACAGATTGAAAGATGTAACAGGAAATTGAACTTACTCTTTTATTGATCTAGTTGTACAATTGGCTCTTATTGATATTACTAGGTACAGACAATATTGAATTATTATTTAATAATTATAAATGTAAATTTGGAACGCGGACTATTTGAACGACGACGAGCGGTCGGGCAGCGTGATGCCTAGCCTCGAGATCTGGATGAACGGGAATGGTCTGGGAGCGCTGTGCTTCCCCTTAAATAGGTGTCGGGCTGTGCATACAGCGCAGGGCAAGATGGCGCCTGCCGAAGTAACGCAGCTTCGTGGCGCAATCGGTGATCGCGCCACAGAGTTATAGTTATAGTTACCACTGGTCATCACAGAAATGGGTTTTTTCAAAATATAACTACGCATTTAGCCCGTTACTTTAGCCGTAACTATAACCAGCCGAACATCAGTAGTTATGTATAGTTAAATTTGATAGTTATGATAGATGTCGCTGGTAATTTTTGTTCATGACTGTCCATTTGACGTTTGTACGGGTCCTTTTCGTATTTTTTAGCATAATATCTAAACGCAGAAGGTATATTAATATAATTATGATAGTAATATATACGATGAAATAATGGAATACGTTTTTTTAACAGATTTTTAATTATCTCAATAGAGACGAAGTTGGAATATTTATTGTAGGAGAACCGGGAAATCAAGGCACCTACAGGGCTTACGACCTGTCATCAACAACTTCGTCTCTATTGAGATAATTAAAAATCTGTTAAAAAATATCTTTGACTCCCGACAGGGAAAAAAATCCAATGTTTGCGCATATGCAATAATAAAAATATTCGAATGGAATACGTATTGAAATAAAAGAAAAAAGTTGGGTTTGGACGACTGTAAATTTTTAGCGTGATGACGCTTGTATAAAGAAGTAGTGAGATATCTCTTTAAATAATATAATTACCGATGACATTCGCAAAAATTCAAAATTCAAATGCGTTCACCATATTACAGCAAATTTATGACAGCCACAAATACATAAATAATAGAAAACGAGACACACTATATCTTCTATCTTTTATATAGTATGCGCAAGAAAGAGACAGGAAACGCTCGGAACGTACCTACTGTTTACAATTTGTATGGAATATTTGGGGTCTTTATACCTGCACCACCCGTAACTTTTACTATGGCATAACTACGCTTGAAAAAACCGTTTTAAGATATTTAGCTATTTCTTGTATAACCAGTGGTTATATTATAACTATAACTACCGATTTAACTATTCTGTGAAAAAACCCGCCCTAAGTATGTTTCCCAGTAGGGGTTATTTTTTTTATTTCAATTATCTCTCACTTAATTAATAGTTTATATTGTTAATTTAGTAATATACTTGTCACTTGCGCAGGGTGCAAGGAATTGTACATACATAAATTAAAAAAAAACAGACTCAAAGGTTGCAAATGACAGATGTCAACACTAGAGCAAATTAATGTCAAAGTTAAAATGTTGAGTATATTGTAAACTTTGTATGTTTGTGAATTTATTACTTACAATGATGTTGATTTTTCGATAAGTTCGATAGGAAACTATAAATTTGTGATCTGCGTATGAATTTTATTGAAAAGTTTAAGTATTGGGAAACACTGCTCTACATGTATATTTCTGAGGGGCGTATTAACAAATTGGGATATGACTTAAAAAAATATATCTTTATATAATTTTTCAAAGTACCTTATTTTCTATTCATCTATTATCTCTGGGAGGCATCTCACACCCAGGTCGTCTGGATCACAGAGTTTCATCTCCCTAAAACGGCTTACTATTATGACCGATGCTTTGGCGTGAGCGGTCCAATTAAGTGGAAGGCACTGTCTCCAGATGTCCGCAGTGCTCAAAGAAAGAGCACTTTCAATAAAGAACTAAAAACAGCTTTGTTTCGTAGAGCAGCATATAACTAAACTATCAGCGCCCTTGGAATGATCTTGAATCATTTAAAGCCGCTTTAAAAAAAACATATTATTATTACTATTTATTATTGCTAACACGACTTCCATTCACCGGTTTTCCTCTTCAACGAACATCGTCATAATGGCGATCAACAATAGTAGCTAAAATCTATGGAATATTTTGAAGCCATTGATTAGAATAGAAAAGGGATAAGGATGCGAAGCCCCAAAGGCACTGGTGTAAGTACCTATTTTACCTACTAATGAAAAAATATGAGTAAAAATTGTGAAATCATGACTCTTCACTATTCCATAGTGTGAAGAGTACAAAATGTTTAAAATGTAAGCAATAATTCTTTGAAATTATGTAGATAATTTTTTTGACAAACTTTTTAACATCTCAATAGAAACGAAGTTGGAACATTATAGGAGAACCAGCAGGGCTACCCACGAAGTTGATTACATTAAAATTAAGATTAGATTCAGACTTTAACAATCTTTGAGGTTAAATTTATTAAATAATGCTATAAATTTACACAACAATTCATGACAATTTCATACTAAACGTAGATATCAACAAATATTCATGACTAAATTATGATCGAGTACTGATTTATACATTTTTAAGATTAAGGCAAGCTAAGAACGTGTTAGGAATGTGTCATGAGTAGCGCCCCAAGAACTCAAGGCACCTACAGGGTTACGACCGGTCGTCGGATGGTTTATGTGATCACTTTATGCGCAAGCGCATTATGCCTTTCAACTTCCACCAATTATGCCTTCGTATTGAGTTCCCTTATCAATGCAATTTTCGAAAGTTCTGTATATTTAAATAATGAGTAATAGATCGTCTGAAAATAGGACATAATTACTATTGCCATCTATGAACTAACAAAAAGACCTTTTTGTAACGCCATCTATTGAGAAGTTGGTTTATTTGTAAACAATGAAAGCGACCACCGTGGCACAGTTGGTAAGCCGTTTGGTTTCTGTGCGGACGTCCTGGGGTCGATCTCCAGCAGAGGAGAAATTATTTAACTGATTTCTCACACTAATATTACTTCTCTGGGTTGGAAACACTGGTTAGTTGGAAGAAATTGCCATATGGCAATAAACTCGCGCAGGGTACAAGGAAGTGTTTATATTATTATTTCGGGCTCTTTAACACCTTCTCAGGTTTATCACCTGGTGGGATTTGGGGTAGCACGAGCAATGCTGCCAAGTGCTATCCTTACTGAGTGTATAAAATGTGGTGTTTGTGTGTTGGTGCCATGTGTAGTATTTATGTGTTAGTTAGGTCAGTAGTGTCGTCGATTTGTTAGAATTTCCTCACCAGTCTGCATGTGTTTAATATGGCTGCTTTTTGCATGGTGACGTATGTGTATTTAGGTAATTTGATGGTTTCTAAACTGTTGAATAAGTTTAATGGAATAATTCCTGTGGTGTAAATTACTATTGGTACTATTATCACAGATTGCATGTCCCAGATTCGCTTGATTTCGTCTTGCAAGTCAGATTATTATTATTATTATTATTATTGCAAAAATGTTGATCCGGTAAATTCCTTCACAATGGATCGTACTCAAGTTGTGAGGCTATGTGTTTGTTGTGTGGTTGTGTGTAGTTGTTTAAAGTATAGTGGTACCTGTAGAAATTTTCTGACTATTGTATGATAATTGTAGTTTTTTGTATGTTGCTGATGACGTATGGGGGGTAAATTTAGTATTTCTATTATTATTATTATATATTAACAGTCTTTATTAATGAGGTGACAGTGTTCTCGCGCAGATCTCACCCCTGAACTGCCCAAGAAATATCATTTCATTTTTGGCTTGTTTACCTACTTGTATCAGGGAAAAAATTCCAATGTTTGCGTATATGTATTTAAAAAAATATTCGATTTAATTAGGTATTAATTAAAATTTAAATACAACGCTACAGCATATTTATTTTGTTAACACGAATATAATGTTGCAACTATATGTAACATACAAATAAACATGTACATAATTTAATGAAAAAAAAACTATACGCTGTAAAAGCAATGTAGGTTTTCAATATAGGTAGATAATTTACATAAAATTCACATTACACTCGAATACAACAAGTATCATTATTTAATTTTAAAAGGACTACCGCAGTCTCCATAAAAATACAAGTTTTGTCAATTCACATGAAATCGAAAAACAACTTTAAACAACACCAAGAACCAACAAAACGAGGAACTGTTAATAAACTCATTTCCTGTCGACTTCATCTGAGTATTTGTAATAGTGATTGGCTTGGAGTTTGCGACAATGACCCAGAATGTGCCGAAAAAGTGAGGGTCACCCAAAGAGCCTTGGAAAGAGCCATGCTAAGTCTTTGAAACAGGGTATGAAATGACACAAAAAATGGTTGATATCGTTCACCGCATTCTAACCCTGGTACACCGAAGAATAATGTTAACTTGGAGATTTATTTATTTATTTATTTATTATGGTTACAAACAGTCACAATTACAAAAATATATTAAATAAGACAATTACCCATATAAGGACCAGAATATGTAACACCAATAATACATAGTTGATAAAAACATGTGAGTGATGGTGCATCTGAATCAAATGGATCGAAATCATCTGAGATCGCGAAAGACAACCAGAGGTGTTGGGAGACCGCCAATAAGATGGAGGGATGACATCAACCGTCATGCTGGTGTCAATTGGATGCTGAGTGCATAAGATAGAGTAGCATGGAAGGAAATAGACGAGGCCTTCATCCAGGAGTGGACGAGATTAGGCTGAAAAAAATACAAAAAGCCTTTTAATTGAAACAGTCGAAGCTGAGGTCCAACTGACCCTTCATCTTTTTGGTGACTTCTGAGGAGACGTCCTGTATATATCATTGGCCGCAATATAATATAGAGTTCGGAACTGTTCCATCCTAATTATATCTTCTTCTCTGGTTTCAATCCTGGGATTGTTTTGCAGCAATTTCTTCAATTCTATTCTTCCATTCTTCCCTGTCATGTGCGGCTCTTTTGAAATCAACATATGATGAGCAGCGTACATATACCAGTATGTCATCCAGTTACTCTCTTGTCTCGTCGGTCTAACCCTCCATTATGGCGTTCAAGAGGCCCTCTTGTCGTATTACATGGCCGATCTATCTTGCACGCCTTTCGGACAATGTCCTGAGTAGGTGCCTTCCTCCTTCGATTCTTTGAAGAACCTACTCATTCGCTATGTGGTCTCTCCAGGAAATTCCTAATAGTCTTGTATAGGGCCACATCTCAAAAGCGTCCAGTCTCCTTTTATCTCTTTCGGATAGGCACCATGTCTCGCAGCCGTACATCAAGATACTCCACACATAGATAAGTCTTGATTTATTAATTTATTTTTATTTATTTAATATTGCTTCTCGGGCAACTAACAGGTAATATGTCAAATATTAATTTAACACGCGCCCAATAACATGTTGCCACATTCTAGAGACTTACGATATTTATCGTCTCACAGATCCAGACTGAAAACACAATTAAAAACTGTGTCTCCACCGGGAAATGAACCCGGGACCTTTAACTCAGGAGTCAGATACCCAACCCACTGAGCCATTTAAGCCGACAATTGATGAAGAGTATTCTTCGTTTTAGGTCTATATTGTTCAACTCTATTTATATGGTCCCCCCAAATTCTTTTTTTTGACTCTGCTCAATCGTATAATGTTTTAAAACAGGTCTGCATTTAAACCTCGTTTCACAATCTGTATATTTACGTTTTTCCTATAAAAATAAATATTTTTCATTTACAAGTCATCTTATAATGTCAAATTATTTTAAAACACGTCCTAAAACAGGTTCACCTAGTTGGACGTCCAATGAGACAGTAAAAAAATAATACACAATTTTATGTTCTTACCTTTAATTAGTTTGATAAAATTCCAAAATAAATAATCAACATTGTATTCATTATAACTAATAAGTACTACTAATTAAAAATGATATTAGTTTGAACAAATTTTTTTTTCTAAATGTTTATTTACGTAATATGTATGTACCTAGTATACCAGAATATTCATTTATTGTTCATTCAATTTATTTGAAAAAAAAACTTCATTACTTCAAGCGATGTATTATGTACCTACTTAAAATATTTATTTGAATAAAGATAATTATTAGTATTATTATTATTATTATCACTGAATTTTTGTGAACACACTTTCTGAAAATACATAAAAAGGAATGGAATGTGGCCAACACTACACTCTTGATTATGCTTATATAAATATTCAATGAAATTTCAAACCACTTTCCACATGGTCCAATGTTTGAGACTGGAGGGACAGAAAGCAGAAAGGAATGAAAATATGAAAATATCAATTTCCTTCTTACTGCGGTTAGTCTGTATAAAAAAGTATTTTTTTTTATTATATTCGTCTCGTTGTTTTGAAAAGAAATCATTTACCGAATTAACTTGAGATTTGAGATGTTGTTTAGGCTAATAAGGAGGCAATAAACTTGCTTTTATGCATAATACTTAATTGTAAACAAAAAGTTAATATTGTTGAACGCTGCAGCAGGGCAGAATGTATGAAAAAAGAATTATTTTACTTTCTGCGACAATTTTAAAATAGGTCAATTTTTGACATATTTTACGCAAATGATCTCTTTGTCCGTAAATCGATAGACGTGGTGAAAATATGAAAAAAATTACTTACATTTCGAGATAGTTTTATGATATGACAATTTTTGACATATTTGTTCGTCGATTACCTCTTTATCCGCATATGAATAGTCCATTGTAAATCTCCATATACTCATCTCTATGGAGACAATCTTCTCTCTGCGCTGAATGAAGTATACAATGTGACAGCTGACGTAAAAATGATACATTTGGAAAAAAAGTATCTTGATTAATGTTTCAATGGCGCTGAAACCCTTCCTGCGTGAAAGGCGCATACACAAAACTATTGGCATGCGAACTTTTTTGAGGAAATATGACCGTGGTATGTATTATTTTTAACAATTACAAATTGGGTATGAGGTAGGCAATACCAATGAAATATGTACCAATTGTTATTTGAAGAACTTTTATAGCTTAGTAAGAAAGATGTTTGTCTCTTGATACATAGGCAACGAGTTCGTTCGCCGGTAAGATCACATGTTTAACCCAATTTTGTTCATTACATTTAACTTTGTTTTGCGATACAATTGATTTTTTTTTATGTATATTTATTTTTCATTACAGAATACAAAAGTACATTTGACAATTAAATACAACAATAATTCAAAAATATTGCCTCATTAGAAGTGCGGACACTTGTGTATGGGGCAAGAGTAACATTTAAACAGTAAAACTATTCTAAACAACGGACATTATTTTTATACACAATTTGTTATTGGCAGCTTGTTATTGGGTGCGTGTCAAATAACCATCCGACACAGCACCCGTCAGCCGCCCGAGACATAAAACAAAATAAAATGAAAAAAACAAATTATATTATATTCGCACATACGTGCACATGTATTGGTACTCAAGCTCTTTCCATTTTTGAATAAATTGTAGTTGTTCACTAACTTAATATCGCTTGGGAGAGTATTGAAATATTTAGTGCCCAGATAAATGTAGTGGTGTTGTGCATTAAATTGTTTTATTATAGCGTGGCACTATTATATTTCCAACTACATTTGATTTATTCGATATGACCGGTTCTGAAGCGCCCGCTTCTTTATCTGAACGGAAGGCAACTTGTGGATAAATAAAATTGTTTAAAAAATGTGTAACTAAATTTATCCAAATAATTAGTGTTTCCAGCCCTGAGAATCAATAGTCAATATTTCCCACCGTATCCGGTACTACAACCTAATTATTTATTTATTTAATTTTTTTTTAATTTTGGAAACAAAACAGTAATCACATATTTTACATTAATGAAAAATTAATTATCAAGAATGTAAGCCAATAAGAACTTGCAGTAGTCAGCCATTTCTTCGAATCTGTAGAGCAATTCACATACAACAACATCAATGAAGTGAAAAGAAAAATCGTTTCTGCTAACAGATCCTACTTTGACCTATAAATACACGAGTCCAGGTTGTTGTCGAGAATGAACAAGATGACACTGTATAAAACTATTGTCGGACCAGTGTTGTCATTTTTTTTTATTACACATACCAAAAATTACATTTTATATAAGCGACATAACAAATTAATTAGGTTGGGTTGGACCACCTTACTAGGCCAGGCCTGTTCCGAGGTGGTAGACTAGTTACATAATATTAATTACTTAGTCATTGTAAGCTGTTATATAGAATAATTGTGTAGCCCATGGTCCACCTATTGAGTCCTATGTTAGTATTTTTCTCGTGTATGTTGTTATGAATTGAGAATTTGCTGACAATAGTTGATTGATATCTTTGTTATATAACCATGTTTGTATTGTATGTTTTGTTTAAGTCTTGTATTTTCTTTTAAATGTATGTTCTTTATATCTTTTGCAACTAAATTTAGGATCATTGGAGCCAAGTATTGATAATGTCTTTGTCCGTATGTAGTGTTTGTCTTCGGAGTGATTAGTTGATGTCTGTGTCTTGTATCGTGAGAATGTTAAGCAGTATCAGTTTTAAAGTTAATAAAATTTTGTTTAATATAGAGTTGTGCTTTAGTTATTACGTTAAAGTCTTAAATAGTTGAATGGTCGTGAATCCCTCCGAGACCTGTACTATAACTAAAAAATATGAGAATCAACTTAGCATTTTCGAAAGAAGGATCCAGCGGTGAATCTACGGAGCTGTTTGTGAGGGTGGTATATGGAGATTCAGATACAATCACGAGCTGTAGGTACGAGCTGTATGGTGACGTAGACATCACAGGATTTATAAGGATTGGGAGAATATTTGGACACGTGGAAAGAATGAGTGAGCAACTGCCCGCTAGAAGAGTCCTCCACCATAAACTAGAGGCTGTGAAGCGTAGGGGGAGACTCAAGCTGAGATGTATGCACTATGTCCAGGAGGGTCTGACACTTTGGGCGTGGTCAATTGAAGACATGGAGCCGCTGCCGAATTGGAAGGCGAAAACTTCTTGTGGAACCGATGATTATCATTATTATTATTTTTTTGTAACATAAGAAATAATACCTATTAATACACTTTACACACATCAAAGTTTAACATTACATTTTTTTACAAAAAAGATACTTAAGTACTAGATGCGGAACGTAAACTCCTTCACTGGGTTGAAAACCTGTTCTGAAGCAGCTTATAATCATAGTTATATAAGTATATGATTTAGGTTCGCGTGTGTGTCATTACATGTTAACGTAAAGTAGTTTATTTATCAGTTTCTTGTCTATTTTTAACCCATTTTTCAATCTCCTTTTAAAATAATTTATTTTTTTAGTTTTCTTCAATTTAAATGGAAGCAAATTGAAAATTTTTACTCCAGGGAAATGAAAAATTCTTTGTCTATAAGTCGACTTGGTCCTCGGTAGGTATCTGTATATTTGCTTGTCTAGTCTGTCTAGTCTGACGTGTAGTTTGGGTCGGTTGGAAGTTGTTGAGTTGTGAATATGTATATATGCAAAGGTTTTTAGCATATATAGCTGTCCTATGTCTAGGATGTCATCAATAAAACAATGTAGGTATATATTACAATACCTTGAATGATGCAATTTTAGCATATATAGCTGTCCTATGTCTAGGATGTCATCAATAAAACAATGTAGGTATATATTACAATACTTTGAATTTGTATACTGTTTTTAGCATATATAGCTGTCCTATGTCTAGGATGTCATCAATAAAACAATGTAGGTATATATTACAATACTTTGAATTTGTATACTGTTTTTAGCATATATAGCTGTCGTATGTCTAGGATGTCATCAATAAAACAATGTAGGTATATATTACAATACTTTGAATTTGTATACTGTTTTTAGCATATATAGCTGTCCTATGTCTAGGATGTCATCAATAAAACAATGTAGATATATATTACAATACTTTGAATTTGTATACTGTTTTTAGCATATATAGCTGTCGTATGTCTAGGATGTCATCAATAAAACAATGTAGGTATATATTACAATACTTTGAATTTGTATACTGTTTTTAGCATATATAGCTGTCGTATGTCTAGGATGTCATCAATAAAACAATGTAGGTATATATTACAATACTTTGAATTTGTATACTGTTTTTAGCATATATAGCTGTCGTATGTCTAGGATGTCATCAATAAAACAATGTAGGTATATATTACAATACTTTGAATTTGTATACTGTTTTTAGCATATATAGCTGTCGTATGTCTAGGATGTCATCAATAAAACAATGTAGGTATATATTACAATACTTTGAATTTGTATACTGTTTTTAGCATATATAGCTGTCGTATGTCTAGGATGTCATCAATAAAACAATGTAGGTATATATTACAATACTTTGAATTTGTATTATACTGTTTTTAGCATATATAGCTGTCGTATGTCTAGGATGTCATCAATAAAACAATGTAGGTATATATTACAATACTTTGAATTTGTATACTGTTTTTAGCATATATAGCTGTCCTATGTCTAGGATGTCATCAATAAAACAATGTAGATATATATTACAATACTTTGAATTTGTATACTGTTTTTTTCTTCCATTTCTCAAAAAGCATAAAATGCTTGTGCTGAGAAAGTGAGTTTTATATGGAACGATTCAATTATTAATAGAATCATGGGGTATAAATTTATTTATACCCATGATTCTATTAACCCCTTTTCTATTGTTTTAAGTGTTTTTTTTATCCAACTGTTGATTCGTTCATGAGAATTCAATTCTCTGAATGATTCGACATTATTAAGCCAAGATGGGTGTACGAAGGAAAATTTTGTATGGCGTAGTGGACTTTTTGCATGCTAATAACACCAACTAGATATATAGATATAGTATATATGTATGTATACTAGATATAGTATATATGTTCCCATACATGGATTTACTCAGAATTCGGAGTAGAACATTTTATGTGAGTTTTGTGTATGTGTGTGTGTACCCCAACTAGATAATTTAATTTTCTATAACAAATATTAACATTGTATTAGCACATCTCAATTTTTTTTTAACAATTTTTATAAAAATTGAATTTAATGACGACATTGCTTCATACAATTTGTATGGCAGTAGCCTACACACAATATTTAAGAATACTTAATAGTTTGATACTAATCTCCAAACATACATATATAACATCATGCTGTTTTCATATTCTGGGTAGGATCAAAGGACTGACCTCCACACTATCCTATCTTGACATACATACATACGTAGGTACATGTGTTGTATAGAAAACCAAATATCTTAAAATATTAAATAATTTATATTTATGGGTTTATAGTTTGGTACTTATTCTTCAACTATAGGTACGTACTAATATCGCTATCGACAGTTGGATCTCATGTGTTGCATGCAACTAGTTTAGGTATCATCTAGCTGTTCATGATTTGACTCTCTTATATCCGTTGTAAGTTCATTGAAAATATTCTGTCTTTAAAAATAGTGCTGCGCAAATGATGTGCTTAATTTTGGATGTAGGTATATATATTTATATTTGTTCCTGGTACGGTTTTCTGTGATGAACGAGTGACATTCAGGTTCGTTTAATATCTGTAATCTCGTATTACAATTTTCTTAAAAATATCGTAAAAACTTGGTACTTTAAATTCTTCAATAATAAAATGGGTAGGGTAATCTCGTGGTCTTTTCAATATAAATTTCAATATATTTCTGTAGGAGTTATATGTGTAGCATAAGCAGTCCTTCATACCACAATAGAGTATAGTAGTATTGATTGAAAATATAAAGCTTTATCCATGAGTGCTCAAACGGAATTTAAGTTTTTAAATCAGCCAGCAAGCAATCTAATTTTAACTTTTTTTATTAACTTTTTTCTATGTACATAGGTAGGTACATTCCTTCTTTTAAACCGAACCAAACCTTGAAACTTCCCGTTACCTGCTTTTCCTTCGTATCGGCTTGGCTGTCATTTACGATTGGGGAACTAAATATCGGCATTGATCGGAAAACTTTTTCACTCCGCGCAATAAAAAAAGGTTGCAAACCCTGAGGCCATAAACCTTGGCCCATCACTGCTCAATCTATTTTTCATAGCCTTTCCGCTAAGAGTGGCCGTTTATCATACATATTTCATATTCGACCAGACTGTCACGAAATGGCTGATATATACTTAGTATAACTTTTAGTTTTTATCATATTCTTGCGGAAGCCGCTGTAGATAAACTTCGTATTTTTAAAAGCGTTCAGAGCCGGCTCGATAAATTTTAGTGATGGGCAAGTTTTGTGGTCTTCGTCTTGGTGTTGCATTCATAGGAATGCTCTTGATACTCGGTCGAGCATAATCAGTCTTATTGCTCGAATCGACACACACAACTAACTTAGTTCCACATAGTTCAACTAGCTCACATAGTTTGCGGTTCGCACAAAAGTATGAAAATTGACATCAGATATGCGAACTAAACTATACTTAATTAACTTATCATTTAGTCAGCAACAGTCTTAAGTTTCGGCATTGTTGCAAGAGTTTTGTAGGTTCTCGAAATATATTTTTGTCACATTTTTCTCTATAGGTATTTTACAGTTAAAAAAAACAGTTAAAAAAAACAGTGAATCAAAGTGTTTAAATTATATGCTCTCACTTTCGTATTTACACTACATATATAATTTTTACAAATGAATAGAAAATTTCAATATAAGCAATTATAAACTATGATCCGAAAAATCCATAAATCTATAGCAAGTTTTGACGATAAGTAGGAATTCAATTAATCATGGAAAATTAAATATTAAATATGTATTTTGGAAGATGGAGATACATTGCGTAGGCATGAACTTACTACATTCAAAATAAATATTTATCTAAAAAACATAATTTCTTTACTTTCGATTTTTAAACTGTTCTAAAACAATTATTTTTCTAACAGCAACGACTTTTCGGATGATCTTTATCATTCTGTGAGGGGCATGACGTGATAGTTACTACTTGGAATTTTAAAAAAACGAGGTTAAAACTGATTATTTTTTCCATAATTATTATCGAAACATTTTATGTACGTCGTATAATTTAAATGTCCTATAATATTTCTTGCGTCAGGCGAAAATTACAAATCGAGAAATCGTTTATCGACTAAAGACAATAAAATATTCAAATTTGATATATTCATAAATTTAAATTGGAAATTAAATAATCCATTTTGTATAATGAAAGGTATACCTGCCTACTTACAATACAATCTCGCTTTAATATCCGAATGTAGAAATATAATTTATTGCACGTCCATTAACTATCAAATGATTTAAAATTTATAAAATCAAATGAAGTATTTCAAAAAGATTGAAATCTTACATATTTTAATATCGCTTTGGTTTTTACACAATTGCCTCAGTTTACCTCATCAATAACACAGCTAAGTAATGCATATTTGAGAGTAGGTATCTATTATTGATATTTAGATATTTATTTATTTAGGGACAAATACAGTCTTAAAATACTAAAATAGAATAATACACTACAAAATTAAAACAAACAGACCAATTACATACATATATCCACAGATATTAAATATAAAACATTTTAAACATTATAAATTTAAATATAACTAAGATGTATGTTTGCCTATGACGGTAAAGGAAGGGAAGAGAAAAAAAAGGATGGGAAAAGGATTGTGACAGTTAAATTGTTATATTTTTATTACAAACAACAACAAAAAATGTAAATAAAAGTATACAAAAGATAATATTAGAAAAAACAAAAATAATTGACAAAAAAAGAAAAAAAAATTAAACATACGAGTTCATGTTATGCACTTATAGAGAGAATTTTTGTATGTGTTATTACTAGCAGTGAATATAATATCAGAATGTGTGATACTATTGATGCACTAATTTAACACTTACACTAATTTAATCCTAGATTGATTATATTTTATTAATAATTCGAAACCCAACGGCAACGAATCGGAAGATTTTTGTCCTTTCTGAAATTCATTGGAGTAATTCACAAGAGCACCGAAATTCATTATAATAATTCACAGGAAGAAATAAATTCAGAACAATAATTAACATCAGGAACATTAAAATTCAGTGCAGTTCACAGGAGCACAGAAATTCATTACAGCAAATCACAGGTGTACAGTATTCACAGCAATATAGAAAACATAACAGTATTTCGTAGGAATACAAAAATCAATTCAAAGTTCAACAAAAAAATAACAATAGGTATGCATACACACATATACACACATACATACATTCGCGCACACATACACATACATGCATATAAATTCCAAATTTATCATTATTTATTTAAAGACGTTATTATTATGTATGATTAGGGTCGTATTACAAGAGTTATTTAAGAATAATGTAAGAAAATGTTGAGGTTCCATTCATACCATCACGGCATATCCCACAATGTGGGGTAACCAGCGAAAGGTGTGGGGGGTGTGCATTGCCTTATAAAAGGGAGCACAACACATCTGTGTATGCCCACATACCAGTCTCGTCTCACCTAAAAAGGCACTACATTCAGAATGGGTGGTGAACCTCATTGCTGAACTATGTCAGATGTTATTGTTGCCTGATGTATTTTCGATTACCCGGCTCTTACGGGACACTCGAAAACAATAATAGAAAAGAGTGAAAGCACTATTCTAAGCCGGTGCCTCACAGCTATCGCAGTAATCTCGCAGTACGGGACCTTACCTTTTTCTTACATTTTTCTCAAATAACTCTTGTAATACAACCCTTTTAGAGTTGCCAATATGTCTTAATACTATGTTCTGTTATTCTCTCCAATTCATCTGGAAGGTCATTGAAATGTTTTATTCCTATGTATGTAAAATGTATTGGACTGCAGATATTTTGAGTTGGGGGATGGTTATTGTAATATTGGAATGTGTGAATTAGATGGACATTGTATGACAGAGATGGACGAAAGGTATAAATAGCCGCGAATGGTATATGAGCGGGCTTCTTTTTTTCTTGTTTGCTAGGTAGCCAAACATCAAACATGCATGTTGAAATTAGATAGGTACTGCGATTTATAAGGCGTTAATTATTCATCCCTCAACACAATATATTACGGTTATATTATGTTTTGATCCTGTTTTGGTAAAACTGCAATATTTCTAAATATAGTTAATAAATTTTTTAACAGATTTTTAATTATCTCAATAGAGACGAAGTTGGAATATTTATTGTAGGAGAACCGGGAAATCAAGGCACTTACAGGGCTTACGACCTGTCATCGGCTGGTTTACGTGATCACTTTATGCGCTTGCGCAACGTTCACCAATTATGCCTTTTAATGAGATCCCTATCAATTCAATTTTGAAAGTTCTATATATTGTAATACTGAAATTCTTTTCGCTTGAAAATAAGGAATTTTTACTACAGCCATCTATGGGTGAAATTATGAACAACAATCTTATTATTTTTATGGAACGCCATCTATTGAGAGAATTGGTTTTTTTTGTAAATAATGAAAGCTACAATTCTTATATCTGAGGTGACAATGCATTTTTCGCATAGAAGTCACCCCTGAATTGCGCCAGACTTATAAGGTCATTTTTGTCTTATTTACCTACTTGTACCAATGTGTAAGTAATCGAATATTTTTATTATTGCATATGCGCAAACATTGGATTTTTTCCCTGTCGGGAGTCAAAGATATTTTTGTAGGTGCCTTGATTTCCCGGTTCTCCTACAATAAATATTCCAACTTCGTCTCTATTGAGATAATTAAAAATCTGTTAAAAAATATCTTTGACTCCCGACAGGGAAAAAATCCAATGTTTGCGCATATGCAATAATAAAAATATTCGATAGTTAATAAAGTTATTTTTTATATTTTTATAGACTTAGGACACGAAATTGTTAAAATAATTCACTGGAGGGGAAGTCTATCGACTCTACTCGTATTGTCTACTATGACGCTTTTGTATGTGCTACCTTACGCTCCATCCAATGTAAGTTATAAAAGATGTGATCAGATCAACATTTGCCGTTATCAGTGAACAGGGACACTGCACGATAAATGGAGTGTAGGTATGTTTGAAGCTATCCAATTTTTCCCTATATTAATAAATTTTATCGGGCGTTGTAAAAACCTAAAAAAATAAACCCATTTTCGGACATCTCGGTCGTATCATATTTTTGAATTATCTCACAGCGTAACACAATATGTTTGGCCGGTTTATTATACATAGATGGTTACCAATACAACAAAATATTTTCTCGATAAATTATTATTATTATTAATGTACATTCGCCCCTCTGGGAGTTGAACCTCATGGCTCGTGGGCGTAAATAGGTGGCAGCGTGTGATTAATGGTCGACCACCGAGCCCGCCAAAGAGTGGGCGGTTACCAATACGGTAATCAATTGTTATCGAATTATCGGCATCAGCATTGGATGCACGAAAAACATGGTACAGGGCTTGAGTCGTGCTATTTTGGTGACTATAATATCGTTGCAGATTATTTTGATAGTACACTAGTGGGTACGTAGTTCCCGACGAGAACTCGTTAGACCACATAGACATGCGTACCTTGTGCACTCATTCAATCCTTACTCAGTAAAATTTTAGCCCTTGTCAATAATTTATTTATATAATATGATGTTGAACTTCATCATCATCATTAGCGCTACAGCCCGGTGTAGGCCCAGACTTCCTCCAGAATCCTTCTCCAACCGTCCCTGTCTTTCGTCGCTCTCCTCCAGTTTGTTAATCCAACCATCTTAGCTTGGGCCTGCCTTTACATCTTCTGCCCTCTGGATTAGTATTAAGAACCTTTTTGTGGATATGATCATCATTCATCCGGCTGACATCCTGACATGTCCCAATTACTGAAATCTACGTACTTTTATGAATTATACAATGTTGGGTTCGTCATATAATACCTGTAGTTCGTGATTATATCGCATCCTCCAAAGTCCAATATCATTTACTGAGCTAAAAATATTTCTCTGGATTTTCCTTTCAAATATCAAGAGGCTATTTTCGTCCCTTTTTGTTAAGACCCAGCATTTAGCTTGACTAACGTTTAATGTTTAACTTACCTACATACATACCTACACGTAATAAAAAAATAACCCATGAAACGATTGTAATTCAAGGATTTACTGTTACAGGGGGCTCTCTTTGGCTCTTTTAAGTACACAGTCTGCAAGGTTTAAGAGTTCTCCGGACTCTTCTTACGTTCTTCGTGCGTTCTCTGAGAAATTTGCAAGGGACCGTTACGAGTCTCCATAAACAAGACGAGAGGTGATGGGGCACAGTACAATGTAGAAAAAAAATTCAATATATCTCAAAGTGACGAAATCTAGGAGAGATTTTTATATCGATGAATTAATACCTATATCTTAAAGTGACGAAATCTAGGAGAGATTTTTCCAAATACTCAATGAAAGACATGTCTATATCGATGAATGACCCGCAATTATTGTGAATGTTATCTTACAATGTAGAAAAAAATTTCAATATATCTCAGTGACGAAATCTAGGAGAGATTTTTATATCGATGAATTAATATATCTTAAAGTGACGAAATCTAGGAGAGATTTTTCCAAATACTCAATGAAAGACATGTCTATATCGATGAATGACCCGCAATTATTGTGAATGTTATCTTGTATTACAGCCAATGGCAGATGACTCATGAAAAAAGTACATAATATAAGGCATATCTTGAAATCTGAATAAATAATATGTATTTATTTGCAGTTAAAGAGTCAAAGACAAATATTTTGGATCACAAATTAAAAGGAAGGTCATTAATTTAATTTGTAGTTTATTTATTTATTTTAAGCAAACAAACAGTCAAATTACAAGAAATAAGTGTTACTTAAATTGTTAACCAAATCAGTTTGCAGTTATTTTACTCGTCTTGAATAAGTACTCCAGCTAAATAAAATTAATATGTACAGCTATAGACAAAATTAATATAAAGGAAAAAATAACAAAAAAATATGTAAATGTGCTCATGAGGAAGGAAAAGGAATGGAAGGAAGTGGGAAATCAGAATCACTGCAACGTTATCAACCACTCATCAATGACTCGAAAACTTGAGACTTGAATCTGGCTTTTGTGTGTTGATGGATGTCCACCGCACTAAAAAAAGAATTATAATTACTTTGAACTTATCACTATTACCTCATTTACATTCACTATTAATCATTGGGACTGGGTTACATTATGGGAGTTAAAAACATTGATATAATATGCTATGCAGATGACGCTGTCCTAATTGCTAATTCCGAAGATGATCTTCAGAGACTGCTGTATAGATTCCATTTATCCTCTCAACGATTTAACATGAAAATTTCAGTAGACAAAACAAAAAAACGATGCAAACTTGTAATCGAAAATAAAACCATAGAACAAGTGATGCGATTTAAGTATTTGGGTGTCGAAGTGTCCAGCAGCAATAAACTCTTTGACGAAGTAAGAGAGCAAGCGAATAAGGCCGCCGTCGTGGCTGGATGCTTGAAAAATGCTGTATGGAGAAACAGAGACATGCTGAAGGAGAGTAAGGTAAGGATCTATAAGACCTGTGTAAGGCCGATCATGACATACGGCATAGAAACAAGAGCTGACACCGCCAGAACAAAAAACCTCCTAAGAACCACTGAGATGAAGACTCTACGACCCATCGCAGGCGTAACACTTCTTGACAGAGTAAGGAACTCGGAGATAAGAAGAATCTGTGATGTCGAAGATGTTGTGCGATGGGGAAGAACACGAAGACGATTCTGTAGAGATCATGTGGGGAGAGCGGGTTCGGATCGAGTGGTGAGGATGGCAGCGGATGGGGAGATAACAAATGGCAGACCCCCTGGAAGACCACCCAAACGATGGAAGGATAGCTGGACGTCCACTTCACAAGAGCAGGCTCCGAGAATAACAGGACACAGTACTAACTAAAGCAGAAGAAGAAGAAGACTATTACCTATGTATATACATATGTAATGATTTTCATGCAAATGAAACTAAGATTGTGTTGAATATAAATCAATGAAGACATGACTATGCTCCTCCCTCTAACACGAGATCCGATCTCAACCGAGAGATGAATAAATCTTTAATTACCTATGTTTTTATTTTAAGATATTCATTATTATAAAATGTATTTAATTTTTATTAAATAAATAAAAATAAATGTTGGTATACCAGAACAGTTCAGGAAATGGAGGGGCTTTTAGGTCTGCAACTACTGCCGTTGGACGTTTAATGGAAGAAATCCAATGTCAATAAAATCTACCAAACCATACCATCACGCCGTTTCCTCATTTAGGGTAGGCAGAGAGAACCGAACGCCAGACTCCTCTTGCTTGATATAAATTTCTCTCTTCATTCACGACCATGTATCGTCTCATGCACGCTCTTCTGTCATTTTTACTTTTAACGTCTCCATCTTTCTAAATTCCATTTATGTGATCGTGCCAACTTTTCTTTAGCCGACCTCTACTTTTCGATCCTCTTTTATCAGCCTTTTATGCTTTTTTGTCAGACTATCGTTCCTCGTTCTTTCTATGTGGCCAAACTACCTCAGGGAATTTATTTTCATCTTACTTACGATATCTCTTTCAATCTCGTCCAATATCCTCATTTCTTATTTTATTATACATCGTTTTACGACACATTCGTTTTAATAACCTCATTTCAACTTCGTTAATTTTGATTTCATGCGTCTTTGCCATGTCCATGTCTCACTAGCATACATTGAGTCGGTACGACGATAACATTGTGTACCGCGAGCTTTGCTTGCCTCGAAATAATTGGGTCAACCATTACAGATCTTTATGCACCATTCACTCTATTCCCTGCCGTTAATCTCCTTTCAATATCTTTTTACAGTTTTCCATCACGCTGAAACATGCTTCAATGAAAATAGATTAAAAAACTATGAAATATCCTTTAATTTAAAAAAAATCCTGTTTATTTTTTCATCTCGTTTTTCCCATGCCAAAATAATCTCAAAAGTTTGCAACAATGTTATCTTGGTGGAAAAATCATATACCTACTATTGAGATTTTAAAAAGTTTGTCAATAAAAATATACTTATATACTTGTAAATATTCTTCTTCTGACACCTACAATATGAAGTTATTTACCAAGGATCTTACAAGAAAATCTTCTGCCTTCAAACCATCATCAGCATTTGACGATGAGTTATTTTATTTTTATTGAAACATAACAAACATATGTAGAGTCATACAAACAAATATAACAACAAATTCAATGTGTACAACATATCATAGACCTTTTTTTGCGGATATTACACTATTTTTTTAAGCTGCGCAGTACTTCTATTTAATTTGAATAAAAAATATTAGGTTCTCAAAATTCAGAAGAAGAAAAAGGCCAAGGAGGGAAAGAAAGGTTCGGGCATTCGCATTCAAATTGAAAAAAGCAGTAATCAGCTACCGTAAACCTCCAAGAGTCTCTGAAATGGCATTTTCATAGTTTATCTAAAATATCAACATTCTGAAAAGTCACATTTATTAATGTTACATGCCTTTTAGATTAATGAATTTTGGACATAATCAGTTCTGCAGATAGGCAATCAGAAAGTAAGGTTTGTTCTAGTACAGTAAAACCAGATATAAATTAAAATAGACATTATGCGTCTGTTCAACACGTACATTTTATCATGATACATTGTATATATCTATTCATGCTTACAATGAAATTGCCATGTAGTGTGTTATCAAATGCACATCCGGAGTATCCAAAGAACCATTGGAATCCATGCGCATAATATGTGCATTCGTTTTATGATCTGCATCTCCGTCGGCATCTCATTCATATCAAAGGATCTTTCAGGCGAGTCCCGAACCTCCTAATACTGTCCGGTAAATCGTAGACCTTTCGTCAACGGCGACAATACGAAATTTCGAAACGTTTGAGTTTAACGTTTGCCGATAAACGCTTTCGTCTCTGGGGTTTTAAACAAAAGTGCAGACAAAATTGGATTTGAAATATGGATTCTTCATCGGGAGCGACATGACTATTTCTTTTTTTTGTGATTTAAAGAGCTCCGATCCACTTTCGGTTTGGTGGATTGAAATTAAAAGAGCAGCTGATATAGAAATGGAAACTCTTCGATAAATAAATGACGCCAATGAAACTCATGAACTAAGTTGATGTCTTGATATTTGAAACGATGGCAGATTGTTATGTCGCCAAAAGAAAATTGTATAATTTTTTCCGTAATTTATTTTCAATGGAAATTATTTCATGAATACATTCAAATATTTTTTGTAATCCACTTTTGAAAAGGTCTGTCTGCCTACGCTCTTTCATCAAATTAATTATGATACGCATAATGTAAACTAATGAATGCTGATACAACTCACTTATGTAAGGCATTATTTTGTCTCATATTTTGATAAATTCAAAGATTCGAATTTTTTCCTCGTGGATTGTTCCCGATTATTGGACCACGCAATTCCTTACTGGACACGGCAGTTTCAAAAGTTATCTCTTTCGTTTTCACTTATCCGATTCGTCCTCATGTCAGCTTTGTGATAACCCTGAACAGACTTCTGAGCATATCCTATGGGAATGCACTAACTTCTCCGTGTCAACATTCCGACGAGAACTCTACGACGATGTCCGAGGGAATTTCTTTGGACCCATTGGACATGCGGACCTTGTAGCCACGAAGAGCAACTTTAGGGCTTTCAAGACTTTCTGTCTTAAATTCGGTGCACTATTATCTTCACTATCACTGAGCAGTGAGCCAGTTGTTTCAACATGATTAGCTCTCTTTGGCACATTAAGTGCAGTGTCTGCAAGGTTTTAGAGTTCTCCGGACTCTTCGTATGTTCTTTATGTGTTCTTTCAGAGTTTTGCAAGGGGCCGTTATTAGTCCCCATAAGCAGAACGGGTGGTGGTGGGGGAAGAACAAATTCAAAGATTCATATTGGTTTCAGAGCAAAACAAATTTTATTTTTTATTTTTTACGGCGCTGGCCGATATACCTACTAATGATATTAATAACAATCAAGAACTACAAATAATAAAACTCAATTATTATTATTACCATTATACACTTCTATGCATCCTCTGCCGCCCACAAAAGCCCCTTGAGCATCCCAAATCTTGCTCTCTGTAACCTTTCGTACTCTTTGATCCAGGATCCTTGCATACATCTTACCAACTGAGCTTAGCAAACTTATGGCTCTATAGTTTTTGCAGTCGAGCTCGATGTATGAATGTTGATGAGGCGATAAATGTGTGTCAAGATAGAAAAATGCGCCGTTCGGTTCTCTCTGCCTACCCCGTGAGGGACATGGCGTGATGGTATGTATGTATTATACACTTCCTCAAAAGATTTAGGAGATCAATGCGTGAATTGTAAATTATTTCATAGAACAAAATAAAATGCAACAAACGCATCATCAAGTCTTTAATTGGGAATAATTCACCCATCCAGATACTTAACATATCAAAGGATTAGGCTCTGAGGAGGTCTCTATACTACCTATCAACCCTACTGATTCCCGAATATTAACGTTCAAAAATCTTTAAAGATTCTACATGTATTCATTATTAGCGTTTTTTGCATTTTTATTATGAAGTTTTTCGATAAATATTAAATTTCTAAATTACGGCTTAACGATTTTGGAATAATGCCAGTGGCTGAAATAATGAACGGTAATATTATTATTTTACGAGAATGCCAAAGTCTTTTAATCTCGTTGCCTAAAGCGGCGTATTTTCTATTTTTTTCATCAAATGATTTTATAATATTACTAGAATTTGGATTAGCTACGTCGCAATGTATTTATTTTTTTTAATTTTATCATGTATTATTATATCGGGTCTGTTATGTTGAATTGGCCGTTCAGTTAATATCGAAATATTATTATTTTCTAAAAATGAAAACGGTTCATATTCATAATATGGTTTTATATTTTTCTCGTCAATTAATTTATGTTTAATAGCTAAATATATATGTATTATTTTTGCTACTTGCTTATGTCTTAATCAGCCTAAATGTATAGGTATAGCCCGATATTATTTGCTCAATTGTTTATATTTAATATAATTTTTTTTTCATTTTATGTTTTTATACATTACTTCTCGGGCAACAGGTACTATATCAAATATAAATTTAACACACACCCAATAACAAGTTGCCACATTCTGGAGACTTGGGATATTATACGTCTCACAGATCCAAACTGAAAACACTAAGTATGTAAAACTGTGTCTACACCGGGAATCGAACCCGGGAAACTTAGGTCAGCTGTCAGATACCTAAGCCACGAAGGCCGACAATTTATTTATGGAGAGAAAAATAACGTTTGCCTACACATCACACATACATATTTTTGTTTCATACATTAAGTTGATATTATGTATGTTGTGTAGGGAATCACGTCACATAGAGATGTTACAAAGAAAAAATACACGTGCTCAGAGATTAAGATATAGATCAAAATAACAAAATATAAAAATCTTAAATAAATAAATAAATATATTAATATTAATAAACATATTGCCTTTTACTAGAGTACAAGCACTCGTATGTAAAGGAGACATTTAAAAACAAAAGAAACAAAAATTTTAATCTACAGAATAATTGCTATACAAAATTAAAGGAACATAAATTACAATCAGTCAATAATCAATAAGTCTATTTTTTATTTTTCTTTGTAATTGTTAAGCGACAACCTGTAATTGGCTTTATTATTAATCAAATCGTCTTTTTTTATATATAATTTATTATATGCTGTATGTTGTCCTCTAAATAAATAAATAAATAAATAAATAAATAAATAAATAAATAAATAAATAAATAAATAAATAAATAAATAAATAAATAAATAAATAAATAAATAAATAAATAAATAAATAAATAAATAAATAAATAAATAAATAAATAAATAAATAAATAAATAAATAAATAAATAAATAAATAAATAAATAAATAAATAAATAAATAAATAAATAAATAAATAAATAAATAAATAAATAAATAAATAAATAAATAAATTCATTTGCCAGTCTCAAATCTGTTTCCCCCAAAGACCTTACATACATCTTTGGTTTCCTCATATACATTTAAAAGAAAATGAAATATCTGATTTAAATATCTGATTTTCATATATGTATGAGACGATGCATGGAAGCCAGGAATGTATGCAGAGATAGAGAAGTATGGCTCTCGGTTCTCTCCGCTTACCCCGTAAGGGACACGGCGTGATAGTATGTATTTGACTCATCAATAATTGTCTGTTATATTATCAATCACAAATTTATAAATTCTGGAAGAAATGAAAAAAATCCCATCGGTTCAGTAAAATTATTCGTCTACCTCTACCTGAATTTTATACCTACACATGTAGTAAAATATTTGAATGAATTTTATTCCTCGATATTGAAAATTTTCAGATTATTATCATACCTTTGTTCTTGTGCGATTGAATGCAAATAAATAATAGATTCGTTGAGAGATTCCTTGACTATATCTGATAGTAGGTACTATGTTATACTATATTTATGTTGGGTATCTATACATTTTATAAGTTTGGTACGCCATCTAGATAGTTGATTTGATTCAAATCCCAAGTTCCAATGTTCATATCTCTATCCCCCCTGTGTTCTGTTATCCCACAATCTGTCTGCCGCATCCAGCATCACGCTTCGACGATATTTTTTGCCCCATCTTCAGGCGCGTGTTGCACGAAAGCCGGCTTCGGAGAAACGAAGAGACCAGGGACGAATTCTACATTTTTTTAATCAAATTAAAAAATATAATTATCAATCACGAAATAACAACAAACGTAAGAATACAGTCAAAATTATCGTTCTTAGATAGTTCAATGAAAATTTTCAACAAAAATATTTGATAATACATACATATCTAATATATTATTGTTATTTCTTACGTGGAAGTTTTTATGCATCAACAACACTAAATTATTTATATATATTTAAAAACATTTTGAGTACCTACATGCGTACGATTGCGGGCTTTTTTGCCGAGTGGCAATATCTTCCAATCAACAATGTTAATCATTTGGCGAAGCAAATTGTTTTTATGATAAGTACCAAAAATTTATATGAACAAAATATAAAAAATGAAAATATTAATACATATTATGGGTCGATGGCAGAGCGGTTAGCGCGCTGGGCTAGTAATCGAGTGGTCGCGAGTTCGAATCCTGCCTCGACCGATTTCGTTCACATATAGCACAAGCATTTATTTGCTTATTTTAGGGAACGTAAGAAGATGTATATGTACTTGTTTAACAAGGACATATTCATTTTTTTGTAAAAAAAATAAATATATAAAACAAAAACAATAAAAAATGTAGGGGACAGGAGAGGGGGGACAATAAATAGAAAATGAGACAAATTTAAGTGTTATGTGTAAGGGAATGATTCCTCAGATTTATTTTGAAAGCGGGAAGTGTTAATTAATAATAATAATAATAATAATAATAAACCGTTTATTTGTTGTCATTATTGTTACATCAAACAAAAAAAAAATATATACAAAATTTTGAACTAAAATTGACAACAAAAAGGCTATTGCTCAGCTGCGCACTACCAGGTATCCCTGGAGTGCTGCTGGTTTTCAGCAAAGCCTTGGGACAACACAAAACATTGAGGACAGACCACATGTCATGACCTATAAAGATTTAATAGTAATTAAAAATAAAATAAAAATAAAATGTATTTCTTCCTTCTCTTTTTTCACTGCTGGAACCCTTGTTGGTTCAATAACCATATCTTGCAGTGTTTCTTAAAACTCTGCAAAGAGTTCATCGCACGTATGTTCTGCGGCAACTCATTCCAGTACTTTGAGGAAGCATACCTAAAACTACCCTCGAATGCGGAGGTTCGATGTCTGGGGAGAACGAGTAAATGGCCTCTCTGTCGCGTTGAGTGGACGTGCAAATCACGTGACCACTGTAGTCTATCAAACAGATAGGAAGGAGAACGTTTCTTTATCACACTATGTAGTTGACAAAGAAAGTGCAGCTTCCTTCTGTTAGACATGTTCAGAATCCCGTGCCGATTAAGATAAGGTGATATGTGTGCTCGTCTAGGTATATTGAAGCAAAATCGGGCACATGCATTCTGTACGCGTTGCACTTGTTTTTGTGTTTTTTTTAACAGAGACGTACCATATATCGAATCCCCGTAGTCCAATATTGAGAGAACCAAACTATCAGTAAGCAACCTGCGAACACCCGTTGCAATGTATGGACGGATCTCATACAAAAGACGCAACCTCGAAAAACACCATTGCGTTTTTTTACTAATGTGTTCCTCATATCTTAATCTTTCATCCATTATGATGCCAAGATTCCGCGCCGATTTTACAAAAGGGATGATGTTACCATTTAGCTGAACTTTGTTGGTGCTGTTTTTTACAGCATTGATTTTATGCTGTGAGCCGATTATTATTGCAATAGTTTTTTTGGGGTTAAGAGCTAGTGCATGGTCTTGTGCCCATGTCAGAATTCTTTCCAGATCACTGTTCAACATACCCACAGCAGACCCCGCATTGCGCTCCTCAAAAGATAAATACAATTGTGTATCATCTGCGTACATATGTGATTTGCAGAATCTGAGAGCATGCATCATGTCCGATGTGTATATGGCAAACAGCAATGGCCCAAGTATAGAACCCTGAGGAACTCCACGAGTCAGTTCAACAGCAGATGACAAAATTTCGCCGCATGCTGTGCGCTGCGTTCTGTACCGAAAATAGCTTTGAAACCATTCGACAGTGTCATATGCGAAACCAAAGTATCGCAACTTTTCAATTAGAAGTGGAATACTTAACATGTCGAATGCTTTAGAGTAATCCAAGAGTACTATTATTGAGGTTTTTCCATCATCACCAGATGCATGCAAGTCGTCTGTAATACATTGCAACGCAGATGTGGTGCTATGGCCCTTACGAAACCCGGACTGATGAGGAGGCACTATTTCACATCTTTCGGTGTATTTCACTACTTGATCATAAACGACCTTTTCAAGTACCTTCGAAAGTGTAGGAAGTATGCTAATAGGTCTAAGATCGTTTAATCCCACAATAGGATTCTTTTTGGGAAGTGGTTTGACTATAGCATTTTTCCACACCTCAGGTACAGTGCCAGATATAAGTGACTTATTTACTATGTTTGTAATAGTACCTAGAGCATGAGGTAAAATGAGTTTTATCATATTAACGTTTATATTGTCGCAACCGGCTGCATTTGTTTTGATACTACTTATATGTTTTGCTATGGTGTTTTCATCCACAATATGAAACTTAAACGAGAGTGAGGTGGAAAATTTGTTTGTCTTATAATAATTAAGAAGGTCCGTACTATGTGAATGATTATGATCCAAGTTTAAAAAGTGTTTATTGATTATCTCAGGGTTATTTAACTCTAAAGGTATTTCATGTGTTTTTACTTTGTGTTGTAAGGTATTTTCTAGCGATTTCCAGAGTTTTTTTGAATCTCTAATGTTGGTATTCACATTAGAGATTAAACTCGAAGTGGCTCTAGGATGAGTATCCAAAGACGAGCTGTTTGTACGGAGAAAGATGTGGTGAAAACGGAAGTATTGTATACTGGGATACTGAGCGTTCTTTAAGTATTTGAACAACGAGACAACCCGTATCAGAGGCAACTAAGAAGAAGTGAAATTGATTTCGTAGATAAACTGAAGCGTTGGGTTTGTTTGAGACCTTGTATAGAAGTGTAAGGATATGTAAGTTCCTACGCTGCCTGATTGGCAACTACCTTAAAAGAGTTCGGTTTTCAGATATATATATGTGTTAAATTTTTTTCAATTTAAAAATACATCGAACGCATGTATTTTGTAATCGCTCCAAGGTATCTAATCGATCTTGATTCTCTCCTTAATCATACCTATATTATGTCTATTCTAAATAATGTCATTGAATATTATTTTTTTCTGTATTTTATATAATGAATGAATGAATGAATGAATAATATATTTCCAACAGTATAAATATTACAAAGGAACAAAATACAATTTAATTTATACCTAATTACAGTTTTACAATTTTTTTTTTTTCACACATTTGGAAATTTTACTGCCTCGCTAGACATAGTCTGTTCTGAGGCAGTACTAGTTTAAAATTGCTATGGCTACTCTGCGATCATATGATTTGTTTTCTTTTTTTTTTTCTTCACATATTCCATTCGCTTAGAACATCGAACAACCAGGATGAAAAACTCTAAAACCTCTATCTCAAAAAATCTAAGAGTACCGAGGCAGATCCTTCTCTTCCAATCTGCTTCAGCCAACGAGTAACGAGGTCTTTGAAATTTTTCCCATCATGCGATATGTTTTGTTCAATATCTATCATTATTTTATTATAGAGTCTTGGTGCCAAAAAACTATATTGACGCTGCGCATGTGTCGTTCTTGGTTGTGGCGGTCTTAGCTTATGTCTGTTTCTAGTGCCATGTATCAATATATAGTCCGGTTGGAACTCAGCAGTGTTTTATAAGGGCCCAGGCAGTAAAGGCGGGGGTGGGCGGCCGACGCTGTTGTGCCCTCGTCATTCTATACTTAGAGAAGAGCAGGACGGACGCCTCTAGTCTCGCTCGGCAGTTACTCGTCAACTGTGGCGAATGTTGTTGTGTGGTTCGGGCACACCGCCGGCGCAGACGTCGGGTCAGACATCCTGTGTTGACAACGAGACGTCAAATCTGACAGGTGATGATTGCGTCGGATGCCCCCGGTGTTAGCCCGCGGAACCTTCGGACGCCAACACGAGGACCGAGGGGTCGGGGTACAAGCCCCTCCGACTTGAAACGGAGTGTACTTAGCGGCCGATTTTGAGACCAATCGGAGGCCCTGACGTGTGTGGTTGGATTCTCGGGGGCAGTGGTTGAACCCGATGGATGGTGGATATTTTGTGTTTGTCCGATGTTGCGGCTGCGTCCGGTGGTGAACAGGGCCAATGAGCTCTATAGCGTCGCCGGCGTGGAAGTGGATCGCGATCCCCCTAGAGTATCAGTCTCATATAGAGCTGTCTAACATCCAAAAATCCACTGTCTATATATATTTGTTCTGTGGGGTATCTTTTAGGTCTTCTGTGCATTACCTTTATTATTGATTTTTGTGTTCTTTCAATCGGAGCAAGTAGCGTTTTTGCCATCCCTCCCCAGCCTATTATTCCATACTCTAGACTACTTTGTACTATTGCATAGTAAATAATTTCAAGAGTTTTAATATCAAAAATGTCTCGTTATATTTTGAACAAATATATCATTTTACTGCATTTCTTGGTAAGATTTTCTATGTGTACCTGCCATCCCAAATGTCTGTCTATATATATATCCCCAGGTATTTATACTCAGATACTCTCTCCAGTGGAATGCACGAGCAGATTTGTTCAGGTGCTGCACATTCATGTATCGTAAGACTATAGTCTTGTTGTGGCTGCTGTCTGGTGTCAATACTAAATGTAGTGTATTTTGACTTTGTAATGTTCAAGGTAAGTAAGTTAAGGTCCATCCACTTTTTAACTTCACTAAGTTCATTTCTGGCCAGCTCAAATGTCGAGTTCCACGAGTCACTACTGTAGACAAGCACTAATGTGTCCATACTTAATGAACCAACGGTTTAATTCCAAAGACGAATTAAAATTTGAATTAACATCATAGTCATTAAATTTTTTTCGTACTTAAAAATGTATTTTGTTATGTGTTTTTTCTTTTACCTTGACAAAATAAAATAAACATGACGATCGATTCTCTTTGCCCAACCAATCAGTGAGGAACACGACATGATGGTGCCTACGAATTTTCGAAAAAAAAATCAAAATAAATAAGTCCTCTCGGTCCGTCTCTGTCCGAGACAAAGTCAGGACCTGCCACGCCGGGGGCCGCGGTCGCCCCATACTTAGCGGGTGATTGTTCCGTATAAAATGCAACCAGGTATATAATGAACTACTATACAAAGTAACAGTACCAAACAAACCGACTACATACATACACACGTACATTTACTTTTATACAATTTACCTTTTGGTACAGCCCGAACTTTTTACACACACGCATTACAATAACATTATGACCATAGCATGTGTGGACGTGTTTTGAATGTTTACAGGTTTTTTTTTTATGAAATCACTTTTATAGGAATTGTAAATTGATCGGATGTTGTATTAGTTGCTCGAGTATTTTATACTCTCCACTGCTATATTTTATTTTTATTTGATTCATCATTATGTACCCGATATAGACATATATATTGTAGGTTAGCCAGACCGACCAGGGGGGCAAGTCTGGTCCAACCGACGAAATCAAAACCCTCACGATTACCCATGTCATGGATATAATTATTATATGGAGTTCTATAATATCTTTATATGTCATATAACTCCATATGATAATTATATCCATGCTATGGGTAATCACGAAGGTTTTGATTTCGCCGATTGGACCAGACTTGCCCCCCAGATCACAAAGTGAGACAAAATAGTTTTTTTTATTTAAGTTTACAAACAGTTGTACCTAATATAAAATAATAATTGACTAAAAATTAATAAACAAACGTAAAACCAAAACTAGAACACCAATAATTACCAATATTAACAATACGGTCTTATTTTAGTAAAGAAAAAAGATGGAGTTTTACAAGTTTATTAATATTTAGTCAATTATTATTTTATATTAGATGGGTGGTTCTGGACATTTTAACCAGTGTAGTTCGTTTAGAAGAGGTGTTATGTGACATGTTGAAAACTATTTGTTATCTATCAAGCTAATACTACTTATGAATGTATTCTATGAGATCTAAAACTAAAAAAATATCGAGTACCTATACTATAATAATTAGATTATTTAGTCGCGCTGAAGTAAACTTCATAATAACTAAAACGACGTAGGTATCTATGTAGATAGTATTTTGTTGGTAGGTATAGAGACTAGAAAGCCATACGCTGTTTCTGATAATAATAATAATATAAATCTTTGCACAAATAATAATGTTTACTCTAAGGCCTTTATTTGTTTAGGATTGGCTGACTACGATAGATATTATTCTATTCAAGCCATTGATAGACAACCATTTATAAATGGGATTATTTTTAAATGTATTTTTAACATATTAATTCGTATCTGAAAAAAAACTACAGTGCTCCCTCGGTGATCCTTGCCGGAAAGAAGAAATAGTTGGAGGCAAAATTTGAAGGAAGCCAAGGTTCAATTTGGGCTGTAGCGCCATTGAAGAAGAAGAAATAATAATTATAAATTTTCTCAATATATTTTTCTTTGATAAGTATTTTTTAAAGGCAAACATTATATTTCATTAGAGAAGTTGGAACAATCTAAATTGGTGTGGTTAATTTTTGATTTTTTATGGTTTACTTTAGTTTAATCTAATATTGCTTCTCGGGCAACTAACAGGTACTATGTCAAATATTAATGATATAATGATATACTTAATGACCAAAAAATTTATTTAATTTTTTTGTTTTTGAATATTTGTGGTATACCTATATGTATATCTATACATATAGATATACATATAGGTATGTATATCCCCGGAGAGACAGTGCACTCTTCGTGAAATGAATGGTCTGAAGTTAGTCCGATCTGGGTATCCAAACTAGTTAGACATTGTTAATTCTCGCGATATTTTATATTATTTACGTGTGCAATATTTCGAATATAGGTACTTTATAATTATTATTTATTATTAATATTAATATTATTTATTATTGAATTGAGAGTGTGTGTAAGCAAGGATTCAACATGCTCGGTCTCATATTAAGAAGCACCAAATCATTCAAAAATCCCATGTCCTTGGTGGTGTTGTTTAACTCCTTGGTTAGAAGCGTGCTAGAGTTTGGAGCTGTCATATGGAGTCCTAATTACATAACCCACATTGAGGCACTCGAAAAACCCCAAAAAAATTAATTAAACAGCTGAATTTTAGGAATAGAATCCATTTAGAAAACTACAGAACTAGCCTTCAACACTATAAACTGAAATCATTGGAGTCTAGAAGACTTGTGGCTAACTTATGTTACTTGCACAAGATAGTTAATGGTGGAGTAGATAGTCCGAGTCTATTGCAGCTGCTTCCCTTTCATTGCCCTCGGAGAATAGTCAGGAACCCATCTTTATTTTACATTGACACACCTAGGACTAATTACTCACGCAATTCATTTGTTAATAGAGCATGTTATTGTTACAATAAAAACTGTATGATTGACCCTAGGCTTGATATTTTTACGTCTAGTCTCTATACATACAGAAAATGTTTGATGGAGATGGTTAAATATTAATTGTGTTTTGGGTATGCCTGCACTAGGACTGGTCTTTCGATTGACCCGACAACTTGTTTCTCCAAAAGGGAGCTAATCCCTCTCCTCTCCTCTTCCTTTTCCCCTCGCTTACCCTTCCCTAAATCCTAAACCCTCTTGCAATGCTATATATATGTAGGTTCAATAGTTTTTTGTTTTTAATTCACTCAAACATTTTATTCATAATAAGAACATTGTAATTGGCGCTATGAAAAATTGTAATTTTTATACTATTTTTAAATAAAATTTAAGCTGTAATGTTCATTCAAATAATAAAATAAAAAAAATAAAAAATAATAACATTTACTTTGTGTACAATATACATTACTAAAAGATCTTTGTGTCTTATTTAAATATATCACAATGTTTGAATACCTTTGGTACCTTCATCTTTCTAGAAAGATCGGTAAGTTCTTATTGGCAGGTGACGGATAGCGCTCGGGTCCCTCATTGAATCACGGCAGCAGACGCTCCTGAATGGCATCGAAGCTGTCATACTCGCGTCGCGTCGCCACACAATATTTATTAAATACTCGAAAATAATCAGAAAACGCCACCTATGGAATGCTGACGAAACTTTTTTATAACGCCGTCTAATGCAATCGTACCAATATGCCCTATTCTGATTCGTCTAAATTTATCCATCTAAATTTTAGAATATGAGAAGTGTCAAAAAGTTGACTGCATTTATACGGGACTCATTACGTCACACAGCGCGGATAAAATCCTTTTATCCATGGTCGTCCGTTAGCTATATACATTTTCGTACTATGAAACGAATCAGAATAGGACATATGTAAATTGGATATTTTTATGATCACACATATATTATGTCCTATTCTGATTCGTCTAAATTTATCCGTCTGAATTTTAGTAAGTATATGAGAAAAGTCAAAAGGTTGAAAGCATTTATACGGGACTCATTACGTCACACCGCGCGCATAAAATCCTTTTATCCACGGTCGCTCGTTGATTTAGACGTTTTTGTACTCTGAAACGAATCAGAAAAGGACATAATATACGCAAACAAGGCATTATTCCCTTGCGGGAGTCAATGTTTTTTTTAACGAACTATGAAAACATTTTTTTATTTATAATTTCACGACAACATACATATATTAGTTAGGTATTAGGTACGTCAAATAACAATTTAAGACGCTCCCGATAACAAGCTGCCACATTCTGTAGACTGAAAACGTGGTGAAAAACTGTGACGAAAATAAGATATTTATTTATTGAGTAAATTGAACTAATGGTTGACGATCTGCGCTTTAAATGTGTCTTAGTAGGTACGAAGCTTAGTAGGTACCTAGGTACCAAAGAATGGAACGCTTCAGAAAGTCTAGTCACGTATTTAAACAGCAAAAGTAAATATTTTTTTTCTTTCTTAGAACGAAATGCCACGAAAGTCATAAAGTTATGGAATTTTAATAACGACTCAAATTGCCGAAACGCTAGCAGGTATATACCAGATAACTATTGTTCCCATATAGACGCATACACACTTTAAATGAGCTTTATCTATCTTTCTTGAATTTAGTCGTAAAGTTAAAAAAATATGAGGTTATTATATTATGACAGGATACCCATTTTGTTATCTGCTAAACGAAGATTGCTAAACACTAACAGTTTGAATTATTTTTAATTAAGATTCTTTGGACGGTATTGATACATTTTAATTAATTAATTTTAATGTATAACGTAAAAAGTTTTAAAAGTGTAACCCCCGATTTCACCAAGGTTCCTGAGCGCTAAAATCAAAATTTTGATGCACTAAAATGCTGAGATGCGTAAAATTTCGATTCATCAAACAATCTTACTACCGTTAAGTACCTACCTACTATTGACGCGTGACGGTCTATTGTGGATCAAGTCATTCATCAACGTATTCCAACTGTCGATTTGTTCAGGAGAACTTTGTTCTCTTAACATATCGACAATGTATCAAGCCAGAATACGCGAGAATTGTATGGAGAGGTCTACTTTTTTCATGGCTTTTCCAACTTTGAAGTCAAAAAACACCAACTTAGAGGCTTCGCAGCATATATGTTCCATACACGGATTTACTCAGAATTCGGAGTAGAACATTTCGTGTGTCTGTGTGTGTGTGTGTCTGTGTGTGTGTCTGTGTGTGTGTGTGTCTGTGTGTCCGTCCCCCCCTTATAACTTTTGATCCGCTCAATTTACAGAGCCTAAAATTTCAGAATATATAAACAGTTACAGGCCTACAAAATTTTTATACTCGGAATTTTGAATTTTTGTTTCAGTCAGGGGTTATCAACTTTTGAATTTTTATTTTATTTTTCCATATATCTCAGAAACCATAAACGCTAGAACGCTGAAAATTGGTACAAACATAGACAAATACAAAATCTCAAATTAGTTTTTTCAAAAAAATTCCAGGGTTTCTCAAACATTTTTTATTAAGAAAAATATTTTTTTTATGATAAATTTATGAGTTTAACTGCCTATATTTCCAAAACTTTTACAATTATCGAAAAAAGCCGAAACACCCCAACTAGATAATTTAATTTTCTATAAAAAATATTAACATTGTAGTAGAAGATCTCAATTTTTTTTTAACATTTTTTTTAAAAATTGAATTAAGTGACGACATCGCTTCATACATTTTGTATGGCAGTCGCCTATACACAATATGTAAGAAGACTTAATAGTTTGTTACTTCATCTCCAAACATACATACATACCATCATGCAATTTGCATATTCTGGGTAGGGAAAAGGATCTTCCTCCATACTATCCTATCTTGACAAACATACCTACATATGTTGTATAGAAAACAAAATATCTGAAAATATTCAATAATTTGTATCTATGGGTTTATAGTTTGGTACATATTCTTCAACTATACATACTATCGCTATCGACAGTTGGATCTCATGTGTTACATGCAACTAGTATGTAACTAAAATTGCTTTATTTAGCACTTGTTGTTAGTTGTTTCGTGTCATAAAAAAGTGTTATATTTTAGATTATATTTGATTTCTATACTATCGAGATACCTATATTATTATCCCGAATGACTGAGTTTGTGAAAACAGTTGTAGTAATAAAAATAAAAATGAACACTTCCTTGCACCCTGCGCAAGTGGCGAGTTTATTGCCGCATGGCAATTCCTTCCAACTATCCAGTGTTTCCAGCCCAGAGAAGCAATATTTGTGTGAGAAATAAATTTCTCCTCTGCTGATGTGAGAATTGAACCCAGGACGCCCGCACAGAAACCGAACGGCTTACCAACTGTGCCACGGCGGTCGGTCCGTCAGTTGTATTAGCTAATGATATAGACAGAAGCGCGTTATGCCCTATTAAGAAATTCTGAAATAGAATAAAGGATGAACCTTATAATATATTATACACCCTTTGATTGTGCTTTTAGCACCATAACGAAATTCCAAACATTTCCGTAATCTACTCATCCTTTTGCTGTTTATTTCAGCATTTTGCAAAAGAGCCGATTACAGTCTTACACTATATGCAGCAGAAATACAGTACACTTCTCAGTCAAAAGAGTCGGTATAATCAAATATCTTAATCAAGAGCAAAAACATCTTAATCAAGAGTTTAAGTACCTACCTGCATAGGTATCAAAAGATCTCTTAATCAAGAGAGAAGTAACACAACATCGCTTTGGTAAAAAATGACCTTAAGGTCATATCGTGAACTGCCGACATGTATTTCTGGAAAAGAATTAGGTATTGATGAATATGTGTAGCCGTTAGATTTAGACATATTTTTGGAACGTACATCGTACACATAATGAAAAAAAAAAGGTCTGAAATAAATTATTAAAAATTTCTAAATTATCAATGCCTGAGCGATCACTGCAGTAAATTAAAAATCTAATGAACCTGAGTCACATCAAATATTCGTTCGTTCGTTCATACCATCACGGCATATCCCATAATGTGGGGTAACCAGCGACAGGTGTGCGGGTGTGCGTAATCTTATAAAATGGATCACAACACATTCATTTTTAAATACTTACATATCGCTTAATAAGTTTTAAAATTTGTAACCATTTATGAATTCATTTGTAGATGGATGCCGTCAATCTACAAAATATGACAACTAAATACTGGGTACCTGTTAAATTAATATTTGACAAAATTTATATAGTTACCCAAAAAGTGATAGAATATTCAAAAAATAACAGCTTTAAAGTAAAATTCGCAGCAAGTATCAGCCTTCGTGTGTCAGTTGGTTAGAAATCTAACTCCTTTGCTAAAGTGACCGGGTTCGATTCCCGGTGGAGACACAGTAAATATTTAATTGTGTTTTCAATCTGGATCTGAGAGACGATAAATATTACAAGTCTCCGGAATGTGGCAAATTGTTTTGGGTCAAATTAATATTTGACCTTTTGGTTTTCCGAGAAGCATTACAAAATAAAACGATTGGGTTGTGATCAACGCTATAATCCTCACTACCAAGTCAATTCACAAAGTATTCAAATTATGTATGGAAAATTTACAACATTTTTATGAAATGAGTTTGTTCAATAATCTTTTATTTAAATATCTTATTTTGAAAACTTGATATTTCTTCGGTGTCATTTTATTTATTCATTTATTTTCTTTGGGAAGCTACAGCTCATTTACAGTTTAATGATACAATATTATTTTTACAGTGTTAGAGCAAAAAAAAAGCATTCCATCATCATAATATAAAAACAAATAACAGTTTACAAGCCAAAAATAATTCATACACACCTAACACACACACTCATACACACCCTCACACACACATACACGCACACACATATACAACAACTAGGGAAGGGAACAGGATAGAGGGATATTGGTTGCGCATCACCTAAAGAACATCATGTCTAAATCTATAATATTTCGCTTATATAGGTAATGTATAGCTGAGAATGTATTGTTATATTGGCTGCACATGCGTGTAACTGTGGAATTTTTCCTGATATTCGTTCTACTTGTTGTTATTTTATGAAAGTGATGTGCCTTTTTACCATTTTGAAAATAAAAATTTCAAATTTTTAGATTCCTGTGCTTGGGTTTAAAAAAAATGAGAATAAGCTCTATTCAGATATCCTTCAAAATCTAATTATTTATTTATTTTATTTTACCAAGGACAGCACACAGTACATGCATACAATTATTGAAATTAAATAAATAAAAATACAAAAATAACATGTACCTCTTACGTACTATACCTAATATCAAAATAATACAACAAAAAAGTGTGAATTAGTGGGGTGCGCGCATGAGAGAAGAGTAATACATGTGTGAGTGAAAGAGATATCTAGAAAGAGTGTGAGTGTGTGGGTGTGTATGTGTGTGTGAGAGGGTGTGCATGTGTGTGTAGACGAACATATATTGACAGATTCATGAGTTGGGAAGAAAAAGAAAATATATTGCTGAGGGTGGTTGCTGGAACAATAAAGGCATTAAAATAGATGGCACATATTTAAATCACCTCCGTTTTGCAGACGACATAGTAATAATAAGCGAAGAATTGTCGGAACTGGAAGCTATGGTAGCAGAATTATATGAAGCCTCTAGAAAAATCGGTCTGGAAATGAACATAGACAAAACCAAGATTTTAAGTCCATCTTCACAAAGTATTTGCATTGGAAATATGACTATTGGTGCTGTTGAAGGATACATATACCTTGGACATAAAATTAAATTGGGTAAAGAAAACCAGACCGCCGAACTGCCAAGACGTATAGGGCTGAGTTGGGCTGCTTTTGGAAAGTTGAGGTACATATTCGGTAACAGGGAAATTCCGAATAAACTAAAAGCCAAAGTGTACAATTCTTGTGTTTTGCCAGTGACAACATACGGTCTCGAAACAATGTCACTTACTGCCAGAAGCCTCCACAGACTTAAGTGTACTCAACGAGCAATGGAGAGACAAATGTTGGGCGTATCCTTGAGAGACCAAATAAGAAACAAGGAAATAAGACGCCGGTCAAAGGTCACCGACATTGCAGAAAGAGTGGGAAGGCTGAAGTGGCAATGGGCAGGTCATGTGGCAAGACAGAGAGATGATAGATGGACCCCCAAAATTCTGAATTGGAGACCCTATCAAAATAGAAGAGGTGTAGGGAGACCACAGAGGAGATGGACTGACGACATTGTCGAACTGGTGGGACATGGGTGGAAACAGAGCGCCCAGGATAGAGAGAAGTGGAAAACTCAGGAAGAGGCCTTTATCCAGCAGTGGAGTGAAAGGGGCTGAAGAAGAAGAAGAGGGTGGTTGGGAAAAATAAAATTAATCAGTACCTACATAATTGTTATAATGTCACGATGTTAGATATACAAAATGGGGTATTAGATATACAAAATTGCAAAATTTGAAAATAATTAAATGAGTACCTACTTAAGTCTACAATTGATTAAAGTAAAATAAACAAGCCGTACATTGCACATAGTGCACACAGTGCACTCAGATACACTGTGATGAAACTTTCAGAATACAATCTCAGCATGATACTAGTTGATAATCTGAAATAAAAAATAGCCTTAAAAATTGTTAAATCATAACTCGCCACTATATCCCCTTGGGCTAGTGAGGATTGAAAAACACAAATCGGTTTTTTCTTTTTTCCAATTAATACATTTTTTTCAATGTGGAACATTCCGAGCTCAACGGATTTTAATACAAACGATTCATTGTACTCGACACATAAAAAATCATAATTAAAATTCCGTGTTGGTAGGTATCCATTATAATGTTATTGAAATTTCAAAACGCCAGTACAACCATTGGTTTGATTAAAGAACAATATAGGTAGGTACATTGGTAGGTCTACCATTTACCATCAACATGTGATGGTTATATTTATGTTCATAAATGCTTATAGGTATTATGATTTAATAGTATATTTATAACCACGGAAAATTACTCTTTTTGAAATAAACGGTAATAGCAGTCATGCGATTCAATGAAATGCAACTCTTAATGGCTGACTCAGTGAATAAATTTAATCACGAAATAATTTCGATGAAAGTGGTGATACGATCATCGTGTGACGCCATCATAATTCATAATAAAATAGCATGGAATCATTTCTTTAATTGAAATTCAATCAACTCAAAAGCAATACAAGTGGAAATGGTTTAAAACGCTCGCCCTGTATCAAAACGTAAGACCTTTTATAGGCTTGATAACGTGATCACTTAATGCGCTAGTGCGACGTTCAAAACTATATCTTTATTAAGATAGGTTCTACATCAATACCATTTAGGATGTAATGTAGGTATCGAATTAATTCGCCTTAGAACACGTTCTTATATTATTCATCAGTTACCTGCCTAGTTTAAAACATATATTCATATATTTTGTTATGTATATATGCACATAATAGGGATATTAGAGATTCGACTACGAACCCGAAAGGTCGCAAATTCCGATTGATTTTACATCTTCGAGCACCGACTTCAATTACGATTCCGAAAGGTGAGAACTTCCAATATATTTTACACCTTCGACTTCAATTACGACTTCGAAAGGTCAGAACTTCCAATAGATTTCACACATTTGACTCCGATCACGAATCCGAATCACGGGGGGGTCTGACGTTTTAAAATAGTAATTATAACACTTCGTTGTTACCTATTATGGTATCCTTTAACAGAAAGAAAAATCAGCATTTATGGTGTGACGTTAACTTGGCAGTCGTTGGCTCTTGGATTTAGTCAGTCGACAGAATAAATATGTAAAAATAAAAGGTTCTTATTTTCAAAAACTAATCTTTTGAGGGATCTGGGAAAAGATTTCCAAAATTTACCATTTGGCCTACTATTGATAGACTCAAGACTAATCTATGAAGTCAGAAATAATCGTAATATATTATTATGTTCCAATTTATAGTGAAGTTAATATGAATATGACTTACAGTCTTACTAATAAACTCATTGTAAAAGTTACACGACTGTTCAACACCCGTGTAGGCAAAAACATTACAAATAAATGCTGTGTAACAAATCAGCTGGTTAACAACTGTGTATCTCTCATACAAGTTTTATACAGCGCTTGCACGCCTGTGCAAGGTAGTTTATCGGTGTTTTAAGACAACTGTCATCAATCACAAATCAAATCTGATTTTTTGTTTATTGATTTACACGTTTATATTGTTATATCTTGGAATAATTATGTATTAAATAGTTGTGCATTTTGGGAGCGAATAGCTGTCAAAAAATTAGCTCCTTTAATAGTTATCTACAATGGTGGTCGCATGCGTATTCATATGATTAAATCATTCGTTATATTTTCCATATTCCTATTTTAAAATGTGAAAAACATATAAAAATATCAACTACGACAAACGTCAAATTCAGAATGGCGGATGGCGACTTTGCGCATGCGCGGGTGCGAAATTACAACGTTGTCGGATTATTTTTTGATACACACCTGTTGCAACTACCCAGTCGTTATACAGCGTTTATTAATAAGATTTTTAAATAATCGCTGCACGGGCTTAACGTAGTGTGCAGTGTGCAGTAGATTTTTATTAGTAGAAATTTGTGTTTTATCTTCCACTGCGACTCCGATAAATCAGATTTAAAACCTACGACTCCGATTCTGGTAGGTATATCCACCTCCGTAACATCCCTAGTATACCTACATAAATATTATTTGTGTATAATATGACAACATCGATACACTTCTGACAGCACTACATAATTTGTGACATTTAGGTACAATCTATTTGGTAAGTATTTGGTAAGACAGATACCTAATATCTATAATTTGTCACGCCCTCAATAGATTGGTGGTATATAGGGGCATGACTTATATAATACATATATACCTACTGATGATCGTAATAAATTTAGATTGTAAAATGACATTTTGATCAATTGTGGCAATATAATATAATATAGATTAGGTACCTATCTGACAGAGGTATGTATAATGAAACCAATAAATGATTGCACATGTCTCTATATTATCATGAATTCACATTGTTTTACGTTAGACTCTTAATTAAAATTGTTGATTTTTTCCGAGTTTACTCTGTAGTACATTTCAAACGACTTTTTATTTCATAGATATTTTTTTTTATTTGTTTATTTTTTTATTTATTTATTTATTTATTTATTGTTTTATTTATTTATTGTTTTATTTATTTATTGTTTTATTTACTTATTAATTAATTCATTTATTTATTTATTTATTTATTGTTTTATTTATTTATTAATTAATTAATTAATTTATTTATTTATTAATTAATTTATTTATTTATTTATTTTTTTTTTTTTTTTTTTTTTTATTTATTTATTTATTTATTTATTTATTTATTTATATATTTTTATATATTTTTTTTTTTTTTTAATTTTTTTTTTTTTTATTTATTTATATTTTTATTTAATTATTATTTTTTTTTATTAAGAAACAAACAGGAATTCAGAAAGGTACATGATAAATATAAAAGAAGTATACAACAATCTGTACACCCAAAAACATTATTTCACATTGTACATAATATGTAAGTATTACAAACTAACCAAGAATACAAAAAATATGCATAGGTATTTAAAAATATATCAATCAATTTCAATTTTTCCAAAAACAGTTCAAAACAAAGTAGGATATGGGGGGGAATAAATATGCCTACCGCCGTGGCACAGTTGGTAAGCCGTTTGGCTTCTGTGCGGGCGTCCTAGGTACGATCCCCAGCTGAAGAGAAATTTATATAAATTCATTTCTCACCCAAGTATTGCTTCTCTGGGCTGGAAACACTGATAAGTTGATAGAAATGATTGCTATATGGCAATAATCTCGCCACTTGCGCAGGGTGCATGAAAGATTTTATAATCTACAAATTGAAAGTAATAAATGATTAGACAGAACTCCATATTCTTATTGCTTCATTGAAGGTATGGACATTTGTGTATAGAACAAGAATATTCATTCATTCCTTCATTCATACCATCACGGCCTATACCACAATGTGGAGTAACCAGCGAAAGTTGTGCGGGCGTGCATTGCCATATAAAATGAAGCACGATATATGCGTGTATACCCAAAAGCCAGTCTCACCTAAATAGGCACTACATTCGGGAGGAGTGAGTTCCTGGTTCTTCTATAATATCCCAACTTCGTTTCTATTGAGATGTTAAAAAGTTTTTCAATAAAAAATATCATTTGACTCCTGACAGGGAAAAAAATCCAATGTTTGCGTATATGCATTTAAAAAAAATATTTGATTTACATACACATTGTACAAGTAGGTAAACAATCCAAAAATAAAATAATATTTCTGGCGTAGTTCAGGGGTGACTTCTGTGCGAGACACCGTCACCTCATTTTAAGTTTAGTATAATTTGGTTCGGATGAGGGAGCGGGTCAGCTCTGAAACCGGCTAACATAAGATAAGTGGTGTAAATAAAATAGTTAATATTTTAATTTATGAGTTTATATATTTTAATTTTTAAAAATAAATTAATCTCAATATTTAATATGCAACAATGTTTTAGTTTTACTATACATACCTACCTACAAACACACTTTATTGCATTTTATTGTCACCATGGCTTAGATACGGCTTTTGTTATTTCACAATAATTATTTACACGTCATTATTCATACATACCATCACGGCATGTGGGGTAACCAGCGGCAGGTGTGCGGGTATGCACTTCATTATAAAAGGAAACACGGCACGTATTTGTATGCCAACACACTAGTCTGGTCTCACCTAAAATGACAATATTCAGAATGGATGGTGAACCTAATTGCTGAACTATATGAGATTTTACTGTTATATTTTCGATTATCCGGCTCGTACGGGACATTCGTAAACGAAGATTGTACAAATGAGTATTAGAAGCATTATTCTTAACCGGTGCCTAAATTATGTATGCATGTATTAAATCGTACAAACTATAAATGATTTGGTCGAGGTTATAAAGAAGTAGGTACCTACTCTAAGACCACATGTTGATAGGTATGTACCATATAGAGCCATCAGTCATAATATAAACGAGTGTCATATTGTCCAAGAAAATCTAGTTAGGCTTTATGAATGGTGTGAAGTAAATAAATTACCTCTTAATATAGAAAAATGTAAAATAATCACCTTTTTAGCATAAAAAACAATATCACCTTCGACTATTCGATCAACGATGTAATCTTAACTAGGGTTTCACATATACATATCTGACTTAGGAATTATCTTTGATGAGCGATTAACCTTTGTTATGCATATAAATGACAGATCTAAAAAAGCGTTGAAGATGTTAGGCTTTGTTCTGCGAACATCTAATAATTTTAATTCATTGTCTGCTATCAAACATCTCTATTGTTCTCTAGTTCGCTGTCTACTTGAATATAACTCAACTGTTTGGTCACCGCATTATAATATTCTTCTTCTTCTTCTTCTTCCTTTTCATAGATCCGAAGATCTGTTTGTACCGCTATTCTGTCTCCTGCGATGTGGACTGCCAACTGTCTCGCCATCTCTGTGGAGGTCCTCCTGGTGGTCTTCTTCCAGCTGGGTTCTCCTGGAGAGCGATACGTGGGAGTCTACTTTCAGCCATTCTGTTTACATGTGAGCTCCAATATCGCCTCCGCTGTCTTCCCCATCTGACGATGTCCTCCGTACTACACTTTTTTCTTATTTCGGTATTTCGAATTCGGTCTCTTAGAGTGTTTCCGGTTATACATCGCAATGTCCTCATCTCTGATGTTCTCAGAAGAGATTTTGTTCTCGTTGTGTCTGCTCTGGTCTCTACTCCGTAGGTGGCAATGGATCTTACACATGTTTTATATATTCGGACTTTGCTTTCGATATTCATGTGTTTATTCCTCCATATACTTTCCTTTAGACATCCTGATATTGCAGCTGCTTTATTTACTTGTCTTAATGTTTCGTCGTATAGACTACCGCTGCTAGTGATGTCTATTCCCAGGTATTTAAAGTCCATCACTTGCTCTATTATGTTATTTTCTACGACTAATTTGCATCTCAACGGGTTCTTGCTTATCGTGAGACTCTTTGTTTTGTCTGTAGATATCATCATATTATATTTAAGTGATGTATGATTTAGTTTGTAAAGCATCCTTTGAAGGTCATCTTCTGATTCTGCGATAAGTACCGCATCGTCGGCGTAGCAGACTATACTGACTCTTTTACCTCCCATTCGGTACCCAAGGTTTAGGTCTACAACTTCTTCGATCAGTTTGTCCATTATTAAGTTGAATAGGAATGGACTTAGACTATCGCCTTGTCTTATTCCGATTGGAGTTGGGACTGGATTGGTGAGGTCGCCCTGTGTTTTTATTCTAGTAAAGCTGTCGGTATTCAATCCTTGGATTATTTTTACTATGTTGGAGGGAGTATTCTTTGCATTGAGTATTTCTATTATGTCCTCCAGTCTGACTCTGTCAAACGCCTTGGTGAGGTCGACGAAGCACATATATGCAGCCTTATTATATTCTATTGATTTTTCAGCGATCTGTCGAACGACAAAAATAGCATCTGATGTTGATCGATTCTTCCTAAAGCCCTGCTGTTCGTCTCTATTTGTGAGGTGTCTCTCTAGTTTGGTTCTGATTATGCTCGTCGTGAGTTTTAATACTGAGCTTAAGAGACAGATACCTCGGTAATTAGACGGGTTTGCCTTGTCCCCTTTTTTGAAGATTGGTATGGTGATGCTTGTATGCCATTCTGTTGGGATATCTGCATAGTCAAATATTTTTGAGATTAGCTGAGAAAGTTCGTGATGCAGTCTGTCACCTGAGTACTTTAATAGTTCATTTGATATATCATCAAGACCAGGTGCCTTTCGGTTTTTCAGATTTTTGACTGCTTTCTTCACATCGTTGGTGGTGAGTGCTGTTTCTGTTATTTGTTCATGATTGGTTGTGCTGTAGAGGTGTTGAAAATAATTTTCCCATTCCGATGGAGTGATTTTTGTCGTTTGGTTGTACTCGTTTACAGGCTTCTTTTTATTTCGTAGCATTTTACAGATTTTCCTCTGTGCTCCGTATAAATCATGCTCCATATCCTTTGTGAATTTAAGCCAGTATTCCTTCTTAATCTTATTTATCTCCGAGTTTATTCTGTTTCTTACTCTGACGTATTTTGCGTACTCCTCTGGGGATGGGGAGCTTCTGTATGTTAGGTAGCTCTGTCTCTTTTCCCTTGCCAATTCTTTCACCTCATTTGTAAACCATGGTTTTGTTTGTTTCTCTCCGTTGATGTTAACTTTGCGTTTTCCTAATGCTTCATTCGCAGCGTCAGTTATGTTGGTCTTCACCTTATCCCATGCTTGATCTATATTATCTGTATCGTCTATTGGATTCAATGTGATTTTTTCAACCAGTCTACGTTGGTATAGATATCTGGTGCTGTCTGTTTCCATTGATTCGATGTTATATGTATTTTGGTGGTTTTATCTTTTTTATCGGTTTTTTGATTCGCAATTTACATAGTACAAGGTGGTGGTCTGTTCCAATATTAGCAGAAGTTAGTGCACGTACGTCCAATATTTGGGATGGTAGTATGGTTCTGTTTGTAATAACATAATCTATGATAGATTTTTCACCCCGGCTGTTGACGAACGTGAATTTGTGTTGAGGTTTGTGTGGGAAGAATGTGTTGTTTATTCTCAACTCGTTCCTTGCGCAAAAGTCAATTAGCATCTCTCCATTCTCATTGATAGTTGGTTCATTATATCGCTGCTTGATGCCGTCCACTTCACTATTTCCGATTCTGGCGTTTAGGTCTCCAAGTATTATGATACCTTCTTCATTTGGTATGGTGTCAAACAGCAACTGCAAATTATTGTAAAAGTTTTCCATGTCGGCTTTGGGCTTAGTTATGTCTGGGGCGTAGGTGCTGATTATGTGGTAGGTAACGTTGTCAATTTTAAGTGCAATCTTAAGTAGTCTATCACTAACATAATTGATATCATTGATGTGTGGTTCGTATCTTATAATATTCATTCCAACAAATTGGAAAATTTTCAGCAGAAACTTTTACGTTACATACATTTCAGACTTGGAATATCTTTGTACGATATAAACTATGACTTCCTAAGAAATTCACTCTGTCTCCCGAAATTATCTAATAGAAGAATTATGTCGGACTTGATTGTCCTGTACAAGATCATATATTCTGAATTTGGCTGTCCATCATTGATTTCATTGATTAAGTTTCATATACCTAACAGATTTACGAGGCACTCATCAATATTTCATTGCGATATAATGAGGACCGAAGCCCATAGACATTCTCCGTTTTCCAGAATCCATCGTTTGGGTAATGAGTATGCCTTTGTTGCTGACATTTTCAATGTAAGCTTATACAACTTGAAAATTGAACTAAGGTCGGTATTGTTTTCGTAACATTTTCAATTGTGTTTTTTCTATTTTTTTTTATTTTTAATTTCTATTATATTGTTATGAAATTAAGTACTATTTCTATTTAAATTGAAAATTTAAATAGAAATATTTTGAAAATAAGAACCCAAGAAAAATGAAAACAAAAGATTTGAGTAGTGAGTTGGAAAAACTAGACAAACCTTGTAAAAATATAAATTGTAAAAATAAATAAGACTTTGAACCATAATAAAATAAATAAATATAAATTTCGGTACATTTGGTGTCAGGTGTGGGGTATAAAAATACCCAAGTATTTTTTGTGTAAGAAAAAAATAAAATAGTTATTTATAAAGACATTTATTATGGCATCAAAAAAAATAACTCTTTTAGAGTTGAAAGTGGTTGATTTAAAACATGAGTTGGAGGAGAGAGACGCTGATACATCAGGAAATAAAAATGCACTTCAACTACGATTGAGAAAAGTGATGCAAGAAGTAGGTGAGGATCCAGACACATACCTTTTTGAAATGCCTTGCTCTAACAACGATCTTTGTCAAGTCTTAAAAGAACATTCCAGAGACATAAAAGGAGAAATTAAAGAAATCAAAGGAGAAGTAGCGATGCTTCAAAAGCATTCAAATACTATAGAAAAGAAATTCCAGAATTATTCTATGACCTTTGATGAGAAGATAAATGAATTAACTAAACAGATGAAAGTTTTGGAGAATCAAGTGCTTCCTTCAATCACGCCAATGAATTCCGAGCAAAATTCAGCTGTAGATACAAATTTTAAGTGTGTAGAAGATACAAGAGTACCAACAGTGGAGTGCGTGCGAAATGATATGCCAACCTTTGATGGAAAATGCCCCTGGGAAGAATATTTAACATTGTTCGAGACAGTGGCCATGATAAATGGCTGGTCCATGACAAGAAAGGCCTCAGTGTTGAGTGTATCATTACGAGGTGATGCTTTAAAAGTTTTGGAGACAATTCCTCTAGCTGAGCGACGAGATTTAAAATTGTTGATTGAGAGACTTGAGATGCGATTTGGACATAAGCACATGGAACAGTTTTACAGGTCACAACTTAAGAATCGTAATCAGAAATCTAATGAAACTCTCCAGGAATTTGAGGCGGATATAGCGCGTCTAATTAGATATGCATACCCTACGGTTCCTGATGATGTGTGTGAAAGCCTTGCAGTAGAAAAGTTCTTGGATGGATTGTGGGCAAATGAGACACAACAAGCTGTAAAACTAGCTAGACCACAAACTTTGAGTGACGCTCTAACCCAGGCACTCGAATTTGAATCTATAAAAAAATCTTTACGAGGTCATGCTCAAGCCCGCGTTGTTGAGGCCGTTGAAGAGAATCAAAAACTCATCGAATGCATTGTCGAAAAGGTGATGAAGGCATTGCAAGGAAGAAAAAGACAGTTTCGCTGCTGGGGTTGTGGACGAGCTGGACATCTACGTAATCGGTGTCCAAATGAAGCAACAACGCATCAGCAACAGCCACAGGAAAACTAAAAAGGGTTGATGGGAAGGGGCAACTGTTGACCTACATTACCAATGCCTCAAAGAGATCTGCAGTTGTTGCATCATTCAGTGGTCGAGATACCAGTATGTTTATAAATGGCAAAGTAAATGGAAAGAATTTGAAACTTTTGCTGGATACTGGAGCAACGATGACAATCATGAGACCAGATTTGCTTTATAACAAAAAGTGTATTACACCAACTAAATGGACATTACGAACAGCTACTGGGGAGTCGGCATCTATATGTGGTGAGACATATGCCAACTTTCAAATTGGTAGTTCTATCTTCGATCATCAGGTGCTAGTGGCGAATATAGAGGAGGAAGTTATTCTCGGAATGGACATAATGGCGAAATATGGATTCCAGTTGGATCTAAAGAGGCGATCTTTGAAAATTGGAGATGAAGATGTTCTCGTGCAAGAGCGTGAGGAATTTTCTACACGTGTTCTTGCAGCGGATGTTGTAACTATTCCAAAACAAAGTGAGATGTTAGTACGAGTCAATTTAGACTGTGTTATCCCGAATGGACATGTTTTGGTTGTGGAGTCCAACGCCAACAATGAAGCAGGAAAAGGAGTATTAATTGCAAGAGCACTGATTCAAAACCAAAAGGAAATTTTAGTCAGATTAATGAACATAAATGAATATCCAGTAACTGTCAAAAAAGGAGCTTATTTAAGTGTGTGTTCATCAGTTTCATCAGTAACACAAAATGCCTGCATCGCACAAGTTTCTTTAGAGGATGTACCAAAACATCTTGAAGACTTTGTAAAAGATGCTTGTAAGGAACTTACCAAAGAACAAAGCAAACAAATTAGATACCTCATTGCTCATTATCAAGATGTTTTTGAGAATGCGAGTCTTTCTAAAGGAAGAACCAATGTTGTTCAACATCAAATAGATACGGGTGACGCAAGGCCTATCCGCCAATTACCTAGAAGGCTACCATTAGCAAAGCGGGCGGAAGCAGATCAAATTATTCAAGACATGGAAAGGGAGAGCGTTATTGAACCATCAAGCAGCCCATGGTGTTCACCAGTAGTGTTAGTTAAAAAAAAAAGATGGCTCAACTCGGTTCTGTGTGGACTTTCGCTTATTGAATAATGTAACTAAGAAGGATAGTTATCCACTGCCTCGAATCGATGACACCCTAGATACATTGGCTGGTTGTAAGATCTTCTCAACTTTGGATCTAAAGAGTGGTTATTGGCAGGTTGGATTGGAACCCAAGGATAGAGAAAAAACGGCGTTTTTTGTAGGAAGTGGATTGTGGCAATTCAAAGTGATGCCATTTGGACTTTGCAATGCACCGGCTACGTTTGAACGACTAATGGAAAGTGTGCTAAGAGGATTATCGTGGGAGACCTGTTTGGTATACTTAGATGACATCATCGTACTTGGGAAGCGTTTTGAAGAACATTTAGGAAATTTGGAACAGGTATTTTCACGATTGAGGTCGGCCAACCTTAAACTCAATTGCAAGAAATGTATATTGTTCCGAAAGCAAGTCAACTATCTAGGTCATGTTGTCTCTGAGGAGGGAGTAGCAGTAGATCCTGAGAAGATTAAAGCTGTTCGAGATTGGCCAGTACTTAAAGACAAACATGAAGTAAGAAGCTTTTTGGGTCTGAGTACCTACTATCGACGATTTGTTCCAGGCTTTGCTGACATCGCAAAGCCACTGACAAAACTCACGGAGGAAAGCAGTGAATTCATATGGGATTTCAAGTGCCAACATGCATTTGAAGAATTAAAACAGGTTCTAATTAATTCTCCGGTTTTGAGTTATCCTCGAGCTGAAGGAATGTTTATTCTGGATACAGATGCAAGTAACGTTGGTATCGGAAGTGTGCTCTCCCAAGTACAAGATGGGGCAGAACGCGTGATTGCTTACTTCAGTAAAGTATTGTCGAAACCAGAACGCAATTACTGTGTAACACGAAGAGAATTGCTTGCTGTTATCAAGTCAGTTGAGCACTTTCGCAAGTATTTATATGGACGGAAATTTCTTTTAAGGACAGATCACTCGGCACTTGTGTGGCTTTTGCGATTCAAGAATCCTGAAGGTCAAGTGGCAAGATGGATAGAGAGATTGCAAGAATATGACTATGATTCTGAACATCGAGCCGGACTTCATCATAGAAATGCCGATGCACTGTCAAGGCGACCATGTCCAGAGGATTGCCAGCACTGTAATAAGGCTGAGGAAAAGTTTTTTATAGCTTGTAGAACCACGGTCGTTGACAATTTTTGGCAAGATGATGAAATACGAGCAGACCAATTGGAAGACCCAGATCTCAAGTTTGTAATGCAGTGGAAGGAAAATGATCAAAGACCTTTATGGGAAGAAATAGCTTCACTATCTCCAAATATTAAGTCATACTGGGCTCAGTGGCAATCCATTGTCGTGGAAAATGGGTTGTTAAAGCGCGTATTGGAGAATGAAGATGGAACACAGCAGAGACAACAACTATTGATTCCAAGGAAGAGAATTCCTGAAGTTCTTAAACTGCTTCACAATGATGTGTCTGGGGGACACTTGGGAGTTAAAAAAACCACAGAAAAAATTCGTCAACGTTTTTATTGGGTCAATTACAATGGAGATGTAAAAGATTGGTGTAGAAGATGTGTAACTTGTGCCACTTCAAACGGACCTCAGAAACGAAGGCGTGCGCCAATGAGGCAGTATAATGTTGGTAGCCCATTTGAAAGGATAGCCATTGACATAGCGGGGCCGTTTCCCACAACGGAAAGAGGGAATAAATATATTCTGGTAGCAATGGACTATTTTAGTAAATGGACAGAAGCCTATGCACTACCGAATCAAGAAGCTACCACTGTTGCTGAAGTCTTGGTAAGGGAACTGATAAGTCGTTTTGGAGTACCATTGGAGTTACACTCGGACCAGGGAAGAAACTTTGAATCAGCCGTATTCCAGGGAATTTGTGAAGCATTAGGAATTCGAAAGACGAGAACAACTGCTTTGCATCCACAGTCGGATGGAATGGTGGAGCGAATGAATCGAACAATTGGAAGATTTTTGTCAAAAGCAGTGTCCGATCACCAGAAGGATTGGGACGAATACATCCACTTGTTCTTATTAGCTTATCGAGCAGCAATTCATGAGACAACAGGGCAAACACCGGCAAGTGTGATTTTTGGCCGTGAGTTACGGTTACCTTGCGACCTGCAGTATGGATCTAAGCCTGGAGAAGATCTAGTTGGAGAAGATTATGTGTCAGATCTTCGGAGGAAAATGAATGCTATACATGACCGTGTACGGTCCAATATTCAAGTAGCTAGTGACAAGATGAAGGAGCGATACGACATTAAAGCTGTGGAAGGTGGTTATCAGGCTGGAGACTTGGTTTGGTTATTTAATCCACAACGACGACGAGGCTACTCACCAAAGCTTCAGAAATCCTGGGAAGGACCGTATGAAGTGATCAAAAGGATTAATGATGTGGTTTATCGTATACGAAGAAAACCAAATGGGAAGCCAAGAGTGGTACATTTCAATCGCCTGGCTCCCTTTTTAGGTGATAACAAGGATGAGAAAAAAAATCCAGTTGCTCAAGTTTGCAATGTCCAAAGTGAAGAAAAGACCTTCGAGGAATTCATGATGACTCCTTATCGACGCACTCGCCATGGTGTGACTGTGGAAATTGAGCAAGACCTCTTCGATATCCCAGAAGATAATGTTTTAGCTTACTGTGTGGCTCAAGACATGAAGATGACTAGTGGTATAGCCAAAGTTATCATGAGAAAGTATGGGATGTTATATGAGCTAAAAGCCAAGAATCTGAAGATTGGAGAAGCGGTCCATTCACAGCATGGAAAACAGCATTTATTCTACATGACGAATAAGGAAACGTCTGAGGAACGAGCAGAGTATGCTCAGATGTGGAACTGTCTACGAAGTATGCGGGATCAAATGTTACAGTTGAATCTTATGAAGCTCGGCATTCCAAAGATCAGTGATGGTATGGATTGGAAAGTGGTTCGGAATATGATAGAAGAGATTTTTCATAATACTGGAATTAATGTTCTAGTTTGCTGCTATAATCCAAGATACAGTAAAAATATAAAAAAAAGTGTACCATGTTACTTTTTCAAAGCATCTCACTGTAGAGAAGGTTCAAAATGCCGATTTATTCATCTAGAGAATTCTGTTCGGGACGAACTGAACTAAGAGGGAGGCAGTGTTATGAAATTAAGTACTATTTCTATTTAAATTGAAAATTTAAATAGAAATATTTTGAAAATAAGAACCCAAGAAAAATGAAAACAAAAGATTTGAGTAGTGAGTTGGAAAAACTAGACAAACCTTGTAAAAATATAAATTGTAAAAATAAATAAGACTTTGAACCATAATAAAATAAATAAATATAAATTTCGGTACAATATAAATATGTTTCTTATATTCTTTATATCCTAATATATTTTTTATCTTTCTCTTGATTTTATATACTTATGTACTTTATTCTTGTTACTTTCTTTGTTTTTTTTTTAATTTTATATAATTTGTATTTGAATAAGAATTCTAATTTCTAAATAACGAAAAACTATTTTTATTTTCACTTATACATATATATACATATATGTCTACTTTTTTCTTTTTATATTTTTAACTTTAGATGATGTATCTTTATTCTGTACTTTTTATATGTAAATGGTTTTTTACCGTAAATAAATAAAGAAATAGGTACCTACTTAAAATGCAAACCATCAATTTATACCATACTTTATACCGTATTTGCATTAGACTTCATGTTGCTCGGGTCGGTTGGAAGAAATTTCCTGATGGTAATAAACTCTTCTTTGTTGTAGCTACATAAACCTTTTTTTCGTTGAGTGTCGTTTCAGGTCCCCCAACGTTGACTATTACTAACTCGAGGTTACATCTTTCTATATCGAGCGGCTCGAAACAGCTTCTCCACGGTACTTTTCCCGTTTTCCTCGATTTTGCCCTCGATGATCATTCAGTTGTTTAAATACATGACAATATACAAGATTACTTATTAAACTCAATTCCATTGGAGAGCATTTTGGAATAAACATTAATATTAAGAAAACCAAAATGATGATTTTTAGCCGAGATAGCCATCCAAATACAAATCTTCAACTTAAGGGTAGTAGTATCGAAGGGGTAAAACAATTCAAGTACTTGGGCAGTATAATTATTATTGAGAATCTAGACCCTGATACTGAAATAAAATGCAGAATAGAATCGGCATTTTGCAAAATGAAAAATCTCCTCCTTGACGACAATACAAACTTAAAGCTGAGACAAAGAATGGTCAAGTGCTATGTGTGGCCAGTGCTGCTTTATGGGATGGAAGCGTGGACTCTCAAAGTTAATAATATTATATACTGCATTGAAGCATTTGAAATGTGGATCCACCGCAGAATGCTGAGAATGTCATGGATAGACATGGTCAGTAACAATGAGGTACTACGTAGAGCCAACACCAACAGAGAATTATTCATGTTAAGCTCCATAAAGTGTCGTACTTCGGCCATATTCTTAGAGGTGAAAATATACCATCTTTCACCTTGTCATCAAAAGGAAGATCGAGGGTCGTAGAGGGGTCAGAAAAAGCAGCTTTCTTGGCCTCGAAACATCCCGATGGCATTTTATTGTCAAATTTTAACATCTCAATAGAGACTAGGTAGGAATATTATAGAAGAACCTATACTATATACTCATGGCGTCTACAGGGCTTACGTGATCACTTTATGTGCTTGCGCAACGTTCACCAATTATGCCTTCTTATTGATTTATTTTATAAATGCAATTTTGAAAGTTCTATATATTTTAACAATGAGAACTGACTGAAAATAAGCGGTTTTTACCATCGCCATCTATGAAGTAACGATGAAACTTTTTTATAAAGCCATCTTTTGAGAAATTGCATATATGCAAATATTCGATCCCGAACGGCCTCGAATGGACAGGGAGGCTTTCTCTACTATGGTCATCATCGTCCGGGAGTACCTACCTGACATGACTCTAGAAGAAGAATTACATGACATTTTTCGAACTTTGATTTTGGTCATTAATGTAGGTACATAAAAATAATAAAAAACGAGTGGGTTGTGGCCAACACTAAACTCTCCACACCACAAATATTGACAATGAAATATTTTATTCATTCTAAATTTTACTACCAGGAATATAAATTTTCTAACGATAGTATATTTTCATGTTAAGATAGACAAACTATTAATAGCGTATAGTGAAGAATGCTTATGTTGTATGAAATATTTTAAAAAAAGCAGATAAATTTTGATTTAAAGAACGCGAGAGCATTTTCAAAATTTTGACACGTGATATCATATGAAGATTTTTTTGTTATTTATGGAAAGCTAATCAGTTCTTTGTTCAAGCTCTTTACATTATAACATGAAATCAAATTACTGAACGTTTCCATGCATAGAAATTTATCTAATTACATTTTTATTCATACTAAATGTTACTATCAGGAATATAAATTTTCTTCCGATAGTATATTTTTATGTTAAGATAGACAAACGATTAATGCAGTATAGTGAAGAATGCTTATGTTGTATGAAATATTTTTAAAAAAGCAGATAAATTTTGTTTTAAAGAACGCAAGAGTATTTTCCAAATTTGGACAGGTGATATCATATGAAGAATTTTTTTGTTATTTATGGAAAGCTAATCAGTTCTATGTTCAAGCTCTTTACATTATAACATGAAATCAAATTACTGAACTTTTCCATACATAGAAATTTATCTAATTACATTTTTATTCATACTAAATGTTACTACCAGGAATATAAATTTTCTTCCGATAGTATATTTTTATGTTAAGATAAACAAACTATTAATGCAGTATAGTGAAGAATGCTTATGTTGTATGAAATATTTTAAAAAAAGCAGATAAATTTTGATTTAAAGAACGCGAGAGCATTTTCAAAATTTTGACACGTGATATCATATGAAGATTTTTTTGTTATTTATGGAAAGCTAATCAGTTCTATGTTCAAGCTCTTTACATTATAACATGAAATCAAATTACTGAACGTTTCCATACATAGAAATTTATCTAATTACATTTTTATTCATACTAAATGTTACTATCAGGAATATAAATTTTCTTCCGATAGTATATTTTTATGTTAAGATAGACAAACTATTAATGCAGTATAGTGAAGAATGCTTATGTTGTATGAAATATTTTTAAAAAAGCAGATAAATTTTGATTTAAAGAACGCGAGAGCATTTTCAAAATTTTGACACGTGATATCATATGAAGATTTTTTTGTTATTTATGGAAAGCTAATCAGTTCTATGTTCAAGCTCTTTACATTATAACATGAAATCAAATTACTGAACGTTTCCATACATAGAAATTTATCTAATTACATTTTTAATCATACTAAATGTTACTATCAGGAATATAAATTTTCTTCCGATAGTATATTTTTATGTTAAGATAGACAAACTATTAATGCAGTATAGGGAAGAATGCTTATGTTGTATGAAATATTTTAAAAAAAGCAGATAAATTTTGTTCTAAAGAACGCGAGAGCATTTTCCAAATTTTGACAGGTGATATCATATGAAGATTTTTTTTGTTGTTTATGGAAAGCTAATCAGTTCTATGTTCAAGCTTTTTACATTATAACATGAAATCAAATTACTGAACTTTTCCATACATAGAAATTTATCTAATTACATTTTTATTCATACTAAACGTTACTATCAGGAATATAAATTTTCTTCCGATAGTATATTTTTATGTTAAGATAAACAAACTATTAATGCAGTATAGTGAAGAATGCTTATGTTGTATGAAATATTTAAAAAAAAGCAGATAAATTTTGTTCTAAAGAACGCGAGAGCATTTTCCAAATTTTGACAGGTGATATCATATGAAGATTTTTTGTGTTATTTATGGAAAGCTAATCAGTTCTATGTTCAAGCTCTTTACATTATAACATGAAATCAAATTACTGAACTTTTCCATACATAGAAATTTATCTTATTACATTTTTATTCATACTAAATGTTACTATCAGGAATATAAATTTTCTTCCGATAGTATATTTTTATGTTAAGATAAACAAACTATTAATGCAGTATAGTGAAGAATGCTTATGTTGTATGAAATATTTTAAAAAAAGCAGATAAATTTTGTTTTAAAGAACGCGAAGGCATTTTCAAAATTTTGACACGTGATATTATATGAAGATTTTTTTTTGATTTATGGAAAGCTAATCAGTTCTATGTTCAAGTTCTTAACATTATAACATGAAATCAAATTACTGAACGTTTCCATACATAGAAATTTATCTAATTACATTTTTATTCATACTAAATGTTACTATCAGGAATATAAATTTTCTTCCGATAGTATATTTTTATGTTAAGATAAACAAACTATTAATGCAGTATAGTGAAGAATGCTTATGTTGTATGAAATATTTTAAAAAAAGCAGATACATTTTGTTCTAAAGAACGCGAGAGCATTTTCCAAATTTTGACAGGTGATATCATATGAAGATTTTTTTTGTTATTTATGGAAAGCTAATCAGTTCTATGTTCAAGCTCTTTACATTATAACATGAAATCAAATTACTGAACGTTTCCATAAATAGAAATTTATCTAATTACATTTTTATTCATACTAAATGTTACTAACAGGAATATAAATTTTCTTCCGATAGTATATTTTTATGTTAAGATAGACAAACTATTAATGCAGTATAGTGAAGACTGCTTATGTTGTATGAAATATTTTAAAAAAAGCAGATAAATTTTGTTTCAAAGAGCGTTAGAGCATTTTGACAATGTTGACACGTGATATCATATGAAGAAATTTTATGATATCTATGAAAAGCTAATCAGTTCTAAGTTCAAGCTATTAATATTCTTATATCAATATGAAATCAATGAACTGAACATTGCCAAATATAAAAAAATTCTCTTGTTACATATAAGTTTCATACAAATATCCATTAAATAAAATATAATTTTTGAAACCGTTGAATATTTTTCTTTTAACATTGACCAACTTTGAATACAATTTTATGAAGATTCTTGGTGTTGTATAAATAGTTGAAACCAAATTAAAATATCTCTAATTTCCAGGTCGTGAGAGCATTTTTTCAGTTTTAATAGATGAAATCATAAAGAAACATTGGGAAAAAATGAACCGTTGTCTATGGAAAACTAATCAGCTCTAAGTTTATGGACTTAACACATGTGATATCAATATGAAGTCAATCGGACTTATAGTTTGGGCTGCAGAGAGGACACAAAAAAAAAACAACGTAAATGATGAATTCATAGAGAAGAAATCAAAAGTTGTCTATGGAAAACTAATCAGCTCTAGGTCTTTGCACTTTACACATATGATGTTAATATGAAGTCGATCAGACTTATAGTTTGGGCTGTAGAGAGGACACAAAAAAGATAAATGCTAAGGCGTACGGCGTACGGCGTACAGCGTATACGCCATACACACAAACACATCACGACGAAACTCATAGTGTGCATTCTCTACATGATACCCATTGAGAAATTGATGTAAAAAAAATACGCTTAAATTTTGCGAAATCATGACTCTCCCCTATTCCATAGTGTGGAGAGTAATAATAATAAACTGTTTTTTCTAGTATATAAATTTTCTTCCGATAGTATATTTTTATGATAAGATAGACAAACTTTTAATGCAGTATGGTGTAGAATGCTTATGTTGTATGAAATATTTTAAAAAAAGCAGATAAATTTTGTTTTAAAGAACGCAAGAGCATTTTCCAAATTTTGACAGGTGATATCATATGAAGATTTTTTTTGTTATTTATGGAAAGCTAATCAGTTCTATGTTCAAGCTCTTTACATTATAACATGATATCAAATTACTGAACTTTTCCATACATAGAAATTTATCTAATTACATTTTTATTCATACTAAATGTTACTATCAGGAATGTAAATTTTCTTCCGATAGTATATTTTTATGTTAAGATAAACAAACTATTAATGCAGTATAGTGAAGAATGCTTATGTTGTATGAAATATTTTAAAAAAAGCAGATAAATTTTGTTCTAAAGAACGCGAGAGCATTTTCCAAATTTTGACAGGTGATATCATATGAAGATTTTTTTTGTTGTTTATGGAAAGCTAATCAGTTCTATGTTCAAGCTTTTTACATTATAACATGAAATCAAATTACTGAACTTTTCCATACATAGAAATTTATCTAATTACATTTTTATTCATACTAAATGTTACTATCAAGAATGTAAATTTTCTTCCGATAGTATATTTTTATGTTAAGATAAACAAACTATTAATGCAGTATAGTGAAGAATGCTTATGTTGTATGAAATATTTTAAAAAAAGCAGATAAATTTTGTTCTAAAGAACGCGAGAGCATTTTCCAAATTTTGACAGGTGATATCATATGAAGATTTTTTTTGTTGTTTATGGAAAGCTAATCAGTTCTATGTTCAAGCTTTTTACATTATAACATGAAATCAAATTACTGAACTTTTCCATACATAGAAATTTATCTAATTACATTTTTATTCATACTAAATGTTACTATCAAGAATGTAAATTTTCTTCCGATAGTATATTTTTATGTTAAGATAAACAAACTATTAATGCAGTATAGTGAAGAATGCTTATGTTGTATGAAATATTTTAAAAAAGCAGATAAATTTTGTTCTAAAGAACGCGAGAGCATTTTCCAAATTTTGACAGGTGATATCATATGAAGATTTTTTTTGTTGTTTATGGAAAGCTAATCAGTTCTATGTTCAAGCTTTTTACATTATAACATGAAATCAAATTACTGAACTTTTCCATACATAGAAATTAATCTAATTACATTTTTATTCATACTAAATGTTACTATCAAGAATGTAAATTTTCTTCCGATAGTATATTTTTATGTTAAGATAAACAAACTATTAATGCAGTATAGTGAAGAATGCTTATGTTGTATGAAATATTTTAAAAAAAGCAGATAAATTTTGTTCTAAAGAACGCGAGAGCATTTTCCAAATTTTGACAGGTGATATCATATGAAGATTTTTTATGTTATTTATGAAAAGCTAATCAGTTCTATGTTCAAGCTCTTTACATTATAACATGATATCAAATTACTGAACTTTTCCATACATAGAAATTTATCTAATTACATTTTTATTCATACTAAATGTTACTATCAGGAATATAAATTTTCTTCCGATAGTATATTTTTATGTTAAGATAGACAAACTATTAATGCAGTATAGGGAAGAATGCTTATGTTGTATGAAATATTTTAAAAAAAGCAGATAAATTTTGTTCTAAAGAACGCGAGAGCATTTTCCAAATTTTGACAGGTGATATCATATGAAGATTTTTTTTGTTATTTATGGAAAGCTAATCAGTTCTATGTTCAAGCTCTTTACATTATAACATGAAATCAAATTACTGAACTTTTCCATACATAGAAATTTATCTAATTACATTTTTATTCATACTAAATGTTACTATCAGGAATGTAAATTTTCTTCCGATAGTATATTTTTATGTTAAGATAAACAAACTATTAATGCAGTATAGTGAAGAATGCTTATGTTGTATGAAATATTTTAAAAAAAGCAGATAAATTTTGTTCTAAAGAACGCGAGAGCATTTTCCAAATTTTGACAGGTGATATCATATGAAGATTTTTTTTGTTATTTATGGAAAGCTAATCAGTTCTATATTCAAGCTCTTTACATTATAACGTGAAATCAAATTACTGAACTTTTCCATACATAGAAATTTATCTAATTACATTTTTATTCATACTAAATGTTACTATCAGGAATGTAAATTTTCTTCCGATAGTATATTTTTATGTTAAGATAAACAAACTATTAATGCAGTATAGTGAAGAATGCTTATGTTGTATGAAATATTTTAAAAAAAGCAGATAAATTTTGTTCTAAAGAACGCGAGAGCATTTTCCAAATTTTGACAGGTGATATCATATGAAGATTTTTTTTGTTGTTTATGGAAAGCTAATCAGTTCTATGTTCAAGCTTTTTACATTATAACATGAAATCAAATTACTGAACTTTTCCATACATAGAAATTAATCTAATTACATTTTTATTCATACTAAATGTTACTATCAAGAATGTAAATTTTCTTCCGATAGTATATTTTTATGTTAAGATAAACAAACTATTAATGCAGTATAGTGAAGAATGCTTATGTTGTATGAAATATTTTAAAAAAAGCAGATAAATTTTGTTCTAAAGAACGCGAGAGCATTTTCCAAATTTTGACAGGTGATATCATATGAAGATTTTTTTTGTTATTTATGAAAAGCTAATCAGTTCTATGTTCAAGCTCTTTACATTATAACATGATATCAAATTACTGAACTTTTCCATACATAGAAATTTATCTAATTACATTTTTATTCATACTAAATGTTACTATCAGGAATATAAATTTTCTTCCGATAGTATATTTTTATGTTAAGATAAACAAACTATTAATGCAGTATAGTGAAGAATGCTTATGTTGTATGAAATATTTTAAAAAAAGCAGATAAATTTTGTTCTAAAGAACGCGAGAGCATTTTCCAAATTTTGACAGGTGATATCATATGAAGATTTTTTTTGTTGTTTATGGAAAGCTAATCAGTTCTATGTTCAAGCTTTTTACATTATAACATGAAATCAAATTACTGAACTTTTCCATACATAGAAATTTATCTAATTACATTTTTATTCATACTAAACGTTACTATCAGGAATATAAATTTTCTTCCGATAGTATATTTTTATGTTAAGATAAACAAACTATTAATGCAGTATAGTGAAGAATGCTTATGTTGTATGAAATATTTAAAAAATAGCAGATAAATTTTGTTCTAAAGAACGCGAGAGCATTTTCCAAATTTTGACAGGTGATATCATATGAAGATTTTTTTTGTTATTTATGGAAAGCTAATCAGTTCTATGTTCAAGCTCTTTACATTATAACATGAAATCAAATTACTGAACTTTTCCATACATAGAAATTTATCTAATTACATTTTTATTCATACTAAATGTTACTATCAGGAATGTAAATTTTCTTCCGATAGTATATTTTTATGTTAAGATAAACAAACTATTAATGCAGTATAGTGAAGAATGCTTATGTTGTATGAAATATTTTAAAAAAAGCAGATAAATTTTGTTCTAAAGAACGCGAGAGCATTTTCCAAATTTTGACAGGTGATATCATATGAAGATTTTTTTTGTTGTTTATGGAAAGCTAATCAGTTCTATGTTCAAGCTTTTTACATTATAACATGAAATCAAATTACTGAACTTTTCCATACATAGAAATTTATCTAATTACATTTTTATTCATACTAAATGTTACTATCAGGAATGTAAATTTTCTTCCGATAGTATATTTTTATGTTAAGATAAACAAACTATTAATGCAGTATAGTGAAGAATGCTTATGTTGTATGAAATATTTTAAAAAAAGCAGATAAATTTTGTTCTAAAGAACGCGAGAGCATTTTCCAAATTTTGACAGGTGATATCATATGAAGATTTTTTTTGTTATTTATGGAAAGCTAATCAGTTCTATGTTCAAGCTCTTTACATTATAACATGAAATCAAATAACTGAACTTTTCCATACATAGAAATTTATCTAATTACATTTTTATTCATACTAAATGTTACTATCAGGAATGTAAATTTTCTTCCGATAGTATATTTTTATGTTAAGATAAACAAACTATTAATGCAGTATAGTGAAGAATGCTTATGTTGTATGAAATATTTTAAAAAAAGCAGATAAATTTTGTTCTAAAGAACGCGAGAGCATTTTCCAAATTTTGACAGGTGATATCATATGAAGATTTTTTTTGTTATTTATGGAAAGCTAATCAGTTCTATGTTCAAGCTCTTTACATTATAACATGAAATCAAATTACAGAACTTTTCCATACATAGAAATTTATCTAATTACATTTTTATTCATACTAAATGTTACTATCAGGAATGTAAATTTTCTTCCGATAGTATATTTTTATGTTAAGATAAACAAACTATTAATGCAGTATAGTGAAGAATGCTTATGTTGTATGAAATATTTTAAAAAAAGCAGATAAATTTTGTTCTAAAGAACGCGAGAGCATTTTCCAAATTTTGACAGGTGATATCATATGAAGATTTTTTTTGTTGTTTATGGAGGCTAATCAGTTCTATGTTCAAGCTTTTTACATTATAACATGAAATCAAATTACTGAACTTTTCCATACATAGAAATTTATCTAATTACATTTTTATTCATACTAAATGTTACTATCAAGAATGTAAATTTTCTTCCGATAGTATATTTTTATGTTAAGATAAACAAACTATTAATGCAGTATAGTGAAGAATGCTTATGTTGTATGAAATATTTTAAAAAAAGCAGATAAATTTTGTTCTAAAGAACGCGAGAGCATTTTCCAAATTTTGACAGGTGATATCATATGAAGATTTTTTTTGTTATTTATGGAAAGCTAATCAGTTCTATGTTCAAGCTCTTTACATTATAACATGATATCAAATTACTGAACTTTTCCATACATAGAAATTTATCTAATTACATTTTTATTCATACTAAATGTTACTATCAGGAATATAAATTTTCTTCCGATAGTATATTTTTATGTTAAGATAGACAAACTATTAATGCAGTATAGGGAAGAATGCTTATGTTGTATGAAATATTTTAAAAAAAGCAGATAAATTTTGTTCTAAAGAACGCGAGAGCATTTTCCAAATTTTGACAGGTGATATCATATGAAGATTTTTTTTGTTATTTATGGAAAGCTAATCAGTTCTACGTTCAAGCTCTTTACATTATAACATGAAATCAAATTACTGAACTTTTCCATACATAGAAATTTATCTAATTACATTTTTATTCATACTAAATGTTACTATCAGGAATGTAAATTTTCTTCCGATAGTATATTTTTATGTTAAGATAAACAAACTATTAATGCAGTATAGTGAAGAATGCTTATGTTGTATGAAATATTTTAAAAAAAGCAGATAAATTTTGTTCTAAAGAACGCGAGAGCATTTTCCAAATTTTGAAAGGTGATATCATATGAAGATTTTTTTTGTTATTTATGGAAAGCTAATCAGTTCTATGTTCAAGCTCTTTACATTATAACATGAAATCAAATTACAGAACTTTTCCATACATAGAAATTTATCTAATTACATTTTTATTCATACTAAATGTTACTATCAGGAATGTAAATTTTCTTCCGATAGTATATTTTTATGTTAAGATAAACAAACTATTAATGCAGTATAGTGAAGAATGCTTATGTTGTATGAAATATTTTAAAAAAAGCAGATAAATTTTGTTCTACAGAACGCGAGAGCATTTTCCAAATTTTGACAGGTGATATCATATGAAGATTTTTTTTGTTGTTTATGGAAAGCTAATCAGTTCTATGTTCAAGCTTTTTACATTATAACATGAAATCAAATTACTGAACTTTTCCATACATAGAAATTTATCTAATTACATTTTTATTCATACTAAATGTTACTATCAAGAATGTAAATTTTCTTCCGATAGTATATTTTTATGTTAAGATAAACAAACTATTAATGCAGTATAGTGAAGAATGCTTATGTTGTATGAAATATTTTAAAAAAAGCAGATAAATTTTGTTCTAAAGAACGCGAGAGCATTTTCCAAATTTTGACAGGTGATATCATATGAAGATTTTTTTTGTTATTTATGGAAAGCTAATCAGTTCTATGTTCAAGCTCTTTACATTATAACATGAAATCAAATTACTGAACGTTTCCATAAATAGAAATTTATCTAATTACATTTTTATTCATACTAAATGTTACTAACAGGAATATAAATTTTCTTCCGATAGTATATTTTTATGTTAAGATAAACAAACTATTAATGCAGTATAGTGAAGAATGCTTATGTTGTATGAAATATTTTAAAAAAAGCAGATAAATTTTGTTTTAAAGAACGCGAAGGCCTTTTCAAAATTTTGACACGTGATATTATATGAAGATTTTTTTTTGATTTATGGAAAGCTAATCAGTTCTATGTTCAAGTTCTTTACATTATAACATGAAATCAAATTACTGAACGTTTCCATACATAGAAATTTATCTAATTACATTTTTATTCATACTAAATGTTACTATCAGGAATATAAATTTTCTTCCGATAGTATATTTTTAAGTTAAGATAAACAAACTATTAATGCAGTATAGTGAAGAATGCTTATGTTGTATGAAATATTTAAAAAAAAAGCAGATAAATTTTGTTCTAAAGAACGCGAGAGCATTTTCCAAATTTTGACAGGTGATATCATATGAAGATTTTTTTTGTTATTTATGGAAAGCTAATCAGTTCTATGTTCAAGCTCTTTACATTATAACATGAAATCAAATTACTGAACTTTTCCATACATAGAAATTTATCTAATTACATTTTTATTCATACTAAATGTTACTATCAGGAATATAAATTTTCTTCCGATAGTATATTTTTATGTTAAGATAGACAAACTATTAATGGAGTATAGGGAAGAATGCTTATGTTGTATGAAATATTTTAAAAAAAGCAGATAAATTTTGTTCTAAAGAACGCGAGAGCATTTTCCAAATTTTGACAGGTGATATCATATGAAGATTTTTTTTGTTATTTATGGAAAGCTAATCAGTTCTATGTTCAAGCTCTTTACATTATAACATGAAATCAAATTACTGAACGTTTCCATAAATAGAAATTTATCTAATTACATTTTTATTCATACTAAATGTTACTAACAGGAATATAAATTTTCTTCCGATAGTATATTTTTATGTTAAGATAGACAAACTATTAATGCAGTATAGTGAAGACTGCTTATGTTGTATGAAATATTTTAAAAAAAGCAGATAAATTTTGTTTCAAAGAGCGTTAGAGCATTTTGACAATGTTGACACGTGATATCATATGAAGAAATTTTATGATATCTATGAAAAGCTAATCAGTTCTAAGTTCAAGCTATTAATATTCTTATATCAATATGAAATCAATGAACTGAACATTGCCAAATATAAAAAAATTCTCTTGTTACATATAAGTTTCATACAAATATCCATTAAATAAAATATAATTTTTGAAACCGTTGAATATTTTTCTTTTAACATTGACCAACTTTGAATACAATTTTATGAAGATTCTTGGTGTTGTATAAATAGTTGAAACCAAATTAAAATATCTCTAATTTCCAGGTCGTGAGAGCATTTTTTCAGTTTTAATAGATGAAATCATAAAGAAACATTGGGAAAAAATGAACCGTTGTCTATGGAAAACTAATCAGCTCTAAGTTTATGGACTTAACAAATGTGATATCAATATGAAGTCAATCGGACTTATAGTTTGGGCTGCAGAGAGGACACAAAAAAAAACAACGTAAATGATGAATTCATAGAGAAGAAATCAAAAGTTGTCTATGGAAAACTAATCAGCTCTAGGTCTTTGCACTTTACACATATGATGTTAATATGAAGTCGATCAGACTTATAGTTTGGGCTGTAGAGAGGACACAAAAAAGATAAATGCTACGGCGTACGGCGTACGGCGTACGGCGTACGGCGTACGGCGTACGGCGTACGGCGTACGGCGTACGGCGTACGGCGTACGGCGTACGGCGTACGGCGTACGGCGTACGGCGTACGGCGTACAGCGTATACGCCATACACACAAACACATCACGACGAAACTCATAGTGTGCATTCTCTACATGATACCCATTGAGAAATTGATGTAAAAAAAATACGCTTAAATTTTGCGAAATCATGACTCTCCCCTATTCCATAGTGTGGAGAGTAAAAATGACTCAAAATTCACAAATTCACTGATCCGATGGGAAAATACGTATGAAGGTGAGTATTTCATAAAATCTAAATTGAACCGAAGCAATATTATTACAATTGGTACTTAAATATTGTTAAAGAACACAAAACCAAGTCGTTATAATAATAAAAATACATTTGCGAAATTATTGTAAGTTCATAATCAGTTGTTGCCAATGTTTTTTCAAAACAAACGTGAGACGCCGTTTTAATCTGTCGTGATGTTCAGACACGAATTGAATTATAAATTATTTTGAAATGTTTTAGTTACACCTCATCGTGTCGTGTCCCTACCAAGTAGACATATATTTTCATACATTATATTATAAAAAAACAGCATCACGCCGCGTCATTTGAGGGACCTGGACGACACATTACCAAATATTATCTAAATGAAGTATAGGTCGGTCACAATAAGTTGGCGCTAACACAATACTCATGCAGCGTCTGGTCTTGCCGCTTTTCGTTACCTAGGTGGTTCAATACATAAAGGAAAAGTTCTTTTAAGATATTGTGTGCTTCCTTTGTAGGTATTTTTGTGTAAATTGGAATATCTTCTAGTTGTATATAATTCATATATTATATGCATATTTTTGTATTGTCTGAATAGCCTCACCTTAAGACAGGCGTAGCCGTTTAGGTGAGGTTATGATGAATAAAAAAGAGATTTTTTTATTTATTTATTTATTTATTTTTTACTTCTCAGGCAACTAACAGGTACTATGTCAAATATTATTTTAACATGCACCCAATAACAAGTTACCACATTCTGGAGACTTACGATATTAATCGTCTCACAGATCCAGACTGAAAACACAATTAAAAACTGTGTCTCCATCGGGAATCGAACCCGGGACCCTTGGATCAGCAGTCAGATACCTAACCAACTGAGCCACGAAGGCCGACGATAGGAGGAAGTTACTATGTATTATGTTTTGTTGACTTTTTAGTTTATTTTCTTTCTTTTTTTAAGCTTGCATTGTTACTGTTTAAATAAATTAATTAAAAATAAATAAATACTGTATAAATTTGTCATTTTTTCTACTTGAGATGAGAAATATAAAGATATTTTAATTCATTTTTTAAAAAAATTTCAAATTAAATTTATAAAAATATAAAGATGTTTTATTAGATTTTTAAAATGTACCTATCTCAAATTAAATATTGGTAATTTAGTTATTATTGATAATTTATATGTTCAGCCGATTTAGACCGAGCGACATTTACACTTAAAGTTATACAAAGAGAAAATAACTCTCATGTCTCATTTGTTTTATTGTGTTTAATCTTCGAGTCTACAACTCTAAACTTACTGTGTAATTTCCACCCGCAACAAAATAATTATATTATTATATAAAATAGACACTGTACCTCCGTTACCCTGCATATTGTAGTGTAGGTAGGAGACTTGTATACCTACATACAATACTCATTATATTATATTACTAGCTTTTATGTCCCGCCGTTGGCCAAGAATGTAAATTAGTGAAGGAATAAGCAATCGTTTATATAACTACATAATATTGTCACACATAATTTTTTTAACCGTAGTATGAAAAGTAGTTTGAAATTTAATTGAGTTTAAGCGGTGTAAAATCTTAAAGTGATGGCCACAATCCATTTGCTTTTATATATAAGCACATACAATTTCTGCACGCATGGACTATGGGAAATGATTTTAAATATGACTTTTTATAAAAAGACAACGTCGTAAAGAGTTTGGATTTGGCCACAACCCCTATTTTTATATATTGTCATCGAACGCAAATAATGTGTTTTAAATATTTAGTAATTTTGGATGATGGGAAATGGTTTAAAAATTGATTAAACAAAAGTACTGAAAATATTCTAGTGTTGGTCCCATCCCATTCGTTTTTATATTTTTCGTCAAGTGTGCATATAGTTTATTATAGTTTTGCACAATAAAACTGATAGACTTAAAACTGACACATAAGTCTACATTACAGAAGAAGAAGACTTAAGCTATGTTAAATAGTTTTTAATATGAATATAAACGTTGTGAAGATCCAGCAATGGCCACAACCCCGATTTTTTATATATTGTCATCAAAATGAAATGTGTAGTTATTGAAAATTAAGCAATATATGATGATATAATAAATGGTGTAAATTTGATTGAACAAAAGTAATGAGAAGATTCTAGTGTTGGTCACATCCCATTCGTTTTTATGTATTTTCATCAAGTATGCATGTTGTTTATAATATTTCGTTACAATAGACTATTAGACATAAAACTAATCCAAAAGACTAAATAAAAAAAGAAGTAGAAGTATAAAACTATAACAAATAGTTTGTAATAAAAACTGACCCAATGGTCTACATAGAAGATGAAATAGAAGAATTACACATTAGGAAATGTATTATATAAAAAACTGACCAAAATGTCTTCATAAAAGAAGAAGAAGATGAATTGAACTATAGGAAATATTTTATATAAAATTCACCCAACATCTACATAAAATAAGAAAACGAAGAATTAGACTAAAGGATAGTTTGTTTAAAAATAGTTTGTTTAAAAACTAACCAAAAGGTCTACATAAAGGAAGAAGAAGACGAATTAGACTATAGGAAATAGTTTGTATAAAAACTCACCCAAGGTCTACATAAATTAAGAAAAAGAAAAATTAGACTATAGGAAATAGTTTATTTATGAACTGTCCCAAATGACTTCACAAAAGAAGAGGAAGAAGATTTAAACCCCAAGAAATAGTTTGTAGAAAAAATCACCCAAAGGTCTACATAGAAAAAAGAAGAATTTCACTATAGGAAATAGTTTGTAGGTATATTGAATGTGTATTGTAGTTAACCTAAAATAGTTTAATAATTTTCCCATACAAAATCAGTATATTCTTGGTTTTTAAGTAGTAAGTATTAGGTATGTAGGTACCTACCTACAATGATGTTCTAAATTAATTCGAATTCGATTTATAACAAATTTTATTTGAATATCAGAATGTGTCCGTTACCATAGTAACCATGTTCCAACATGTGAAAAATATCAAATGTTATGGAGACATTTTTTGAATATGTAGGTACCTACATTGGTTTGTTCGATGCCATAAAAATGAAAATTGTCAGAAAAATCAAATATTTTTAACAAATTATGCAATTTTATTACGCCTATATCTTTACTAATAATTAACAGACTTTTACAATATATGTCTTAAAACTTGCTGTAATGTCTTGTGTTTCATTTTATTATTTCATAATCACATTTATTTCAAAGGTATATTATTTTAAAGAACATATTCATTCGGTAGGAAAATTAAATATCGTATGAAAAGATATTAAAATGGCGGGGTTATATGTACATTTGTACAATACGCTTACTTTAAAAATAAGTTAAACATTATAATTAGACAAAATATTCACCATGTTTTTCACTTAAAAGCTAAGTTATACTTGAAAATATATTTTTTTCGTGTAAATACGTACTTCTAACTTTTAAACTAACAGATATTTGCGTGCAAAATGTACACTTTTTTGACAGATATGACTTGGAAAATTTTGTATGAAAAAAATAATTATTGAAATATCTTTAAAATTCAGCATTTTAATAGCATTATTTTTAGCGTGACACTGCATCAGGTATACTGGTACACGTTCGCACATAAATTAGATTTTTAGAGGCTCTTGGTTTTTCAAAAGGCGTGAGACAAACACACACACACACACACACACACTAACATATTGATTGCTTTATTACTTTAGATGTACTTACCCATGTAGGGGAGCGGAGTGTATTACCGTACTGCGGCTAATTCCGTACACATGGTTTTAGAGAAACGCAGAAACAAACACCTATCCTTGTCTAGCGTTAGTCTTCACCATTCCCAGTGCTTTAGATAGAAACACGTGTCATTCTACCAGTGACCGTTTCCCTGAGAGCATGTGTAACGTTTCGCGCTGTTTCTTATAGAAATCGTAGATTGATTTTTAAGCTGTAAGTACATTTATCATAGTTATTTTGTTAAATAATATTAATTTTCACGTTCTTTGATAGCTTGAAATTAAACCTAGTATGCTTTAGCTTTCAAAGTTTAACTTTTTAAATATATTTTTGTCAAACATATTTTGGTTTCCGGGTTTCGGGTTATGTCGTACATTTTGTACGGTATTAGCCGCAACATGTTTTGGTGACTTAACAAGATTTTTATTTAGAATAGAATAAAAAATATGTATTAGGTATACATAGGCATTACAACACAACACACACTTTTTATTGTTACTGTGCATAAGTAATGAATCATTTTTATACTTTTCTAATGTTCTCTTGATAATAAATAAAATAAAATACTTTTTATTTTCTGGTATCAGATGTCCCCACGAAGAAAATGTACGTGGTCACCAAGCAAGATGGAAATGGCTGTACAAGCAGTTAAAGATGGTGCTAAGTTACGAAGAACTGCGTTGCAGTACGGCGTTCCCGTGATGTCGCTTCATGACCATGTAAAAAAAGGACCTGAATTCGCACCCAGACTAGGTAAGAAGCCTGTTTTTACTGTGAAGCAAGAGGCAGAGATACTCGACGAGATATTAAAATTGACCAAAGAGTTTTATGGGGTGACTCCAGCAGGTCTACGAAAGGCTGTGTTTGAATATGCTGAAAAAAACAAAATTAAACACCCATTCAACCAAGAAAAGAAGGAAGCCGGCAAAGACTGGTTCTATGGATTCCTTAAGCGCAATCCTGAAATTAGCATTCGAACTCCAGAAGCGACAAGCATCGGTCGCATCCCAGCGTTCAATGCCGCCGAAATGAAAATATTTTTTTCAAATTTAACCGACATTATAGAGAGATATCATATTCCGCCTTGCCGAACCTTCAATGTTGATGAAACGGGGGTGACAACTGTGCACAAACCAGAAAAGATAATGGCAAGAAAAGGACAAAAACAGTTTGGTGCTGCTACGAGTTGGGAGAGGGGTAAGAATATCACCGTTTGCTGCTGCATGAGCGCGACAGGGCAATTTATACCTCCGTTATTCATCTTTCCACGATCAAGAATGACTCCGGCGCTGGAAACAGGTGGTCCCTGTGGCTCGCTTTATAAATGCTCTATATCAGGATGGATGGACGAGGAACTATTTTTTGCTTGGTTGGAGCATTTCGTAAGCTACACTAAGCCATCTGAAAGCGAGGCTGTGTTGCTTATTCTTGACAATCATTCCAGTCATGTATCTCTTAATATATATGAATATTGTCGCGTCAACAATATAGTGATGCTGTCAATACCACCCCACACTTCTCACCGCACACAGCCGCTGGATTTGACCTTCTTTGGACCTCTTAAATTAGCTCATTACAAAGAATGTCACTTGTTCATGAAGGCTCACAATTGTGAAAAACTGAAACCTTACGATATTGTACCTCTTTTTACTAAAGCATATTTAAAGACAGCAGTAGCAGAGAAAGCTGTTAACGGTTTCGAGGCTACTGGAATCTGGCCGATTAACCCGGGTAAGTTCACTGATTTATGTGATTCACCCAAAGAAATATCAGGCCTATCTACAAGCTTTCCAGATCCCCTGAAAAATGAACCTCCGGAGCTAAGATGTATGTCTGATGCACAATCTTCACCAGTATTAGTACTTGAATCGAAGGCAGTAATAGAAAATAATATAATGCAGAAAGATCCACTTCGCTTCTCACAAAGTTCAGCACCTCCGCTTGCAGAACACAAATACGAGGCAATAGAAGAGAATTTAATACAGCACAACCAAAAACATCAATATTCATTCGCAGAATGTTCTTCAGCCTCAACACTGGTTACAGAAAACAAAACCTGGAAAGGGAAGGGAAGAGGAAAAAGATCAAAGCAACACTCATTTTTGACATCTACTCCTATGAAGGATATATTAGAGGCTGCAGCTATGAAAAAAACATTGAAGAACATCAAACAAGAGAAAACCAAACTCAAAAAAGACGCAAATAAAGTCCCACCAAAAGACAGAAAGAAAGATAAGAAAAAAAACACAAAGATAGTCATGAAAAAATCAGAAAGAAGCCCAAAAAAAGCTACATCTTATAAACGCCAAATTTTTAACGATTCTACAACCGATTCTGATGATGATACTACGGCAATGGTTCTTCGTGACGAGGACGAAAATGATGGAGCGTACTGCGATCAAGGACTACTGGGTGTAGCTAATGAGTTATGTACTATTTGTGGAGAATTTGACAAGGATAATGAACTCTGGTATCGTTGCAAATCCTGTGCTCAATGGGTGCATGCGCTATGCAGCGTCAAAGAGGTCCCAGATGGTTACATACGTAGTTTACGTAAACCATAACTCAGTGTACGGTATTAGCCTACCGCTGTACGTTTTTATAAGTATTTTCTTTTTTTTAAGACACCATTATAAAACCAATTAAAATTGCTGTGAGACTGTATTTAATTGAACGTGTAATTCAATATAGTTCTATAATTCTATATAGCGCAGAAAATCACAATCTACAACTGAGGGGTCATCACTTATGGCCAGTTTCATAAAAATTAAAGGAGACTTAATGTCGACTTTAAAATAAATTGCGTTTCATAACAACAAAATGTCACTTAAAGTTCACTTTAATTTAAAGTCCAGTGTCTTCGTACTTTAGTCACTAAAGTCTTCTTTAAGAGCAGTTCATTTTTTTGCCACCAGAGTGTGCTGCAATATGACGTAATGTTCAAGTCAGTTCTTGTTGATGTCAATAATGTCAATTGAATGTTGACGATCATGTGCATATTACTTACTAATATTCAATAGTTTTGTTATTATTTAAACATTTTTTTATAAATAATATAAAAAAAAAATGTTTTCAAAATGAGCTAATTAGAAGATGCGTACTGTGATACAGCAGTGAAAAGTATATAGTAAAAAAATCGACCACATGGAAAAGTAGAATTAAGGAGAATTTTTTGATAGATTTTGTTCCATAAACATGTCCTATACATCAATGATCAATTCAATGACAGAAATAACATATTATATATATGGTAGTAAACAGAAAGATTTACCTATGCTATGAGCTATGTTTCCATAGATTTTGATAGCAATATTGCCAACTTTCAGGTATTTTGGTGACATTTCTGCTTTTTACTAAAGTACGCGGCATTATTATTTATGAAACGCAACGACTTAAAGGCGGCTTTTAATTTTTAAAGAACCTTTAACTAAAGGGTCCTTTTGCTGCTTTTTATGAAACTGGCTGTTAAAGTTGAATAAAACATCCTTTTCCCTGAATCCATGGGAGCACTTCCTGACCAACAGAGTGGTAGATGCCTAGAACAGTTTACCGGATAAAGTTTGGGTGCTGAAAAGTGTTTTAATTATGTGTATGCAGTGTGATGATAAATTCATCGACACAACACTTAGGCAATGTGTAAATGTATTGTTAGCGCCAACTTAAAGTTATTTAGCAATATAAAAGTTACAGAGCAATCTTGTCTCACAAAACTGAGTAAACACGCGGATATGAAATTATAGATAAGAAAAAGTGGACTGTATTTTTCACAGGGGGCGGCAGAAGGAAAGATATAGATGGAACATTCACTTACTTGATTATTCCTATATCTTCTTCCTTGTCACTAGTCACTCGTGGATCACACGCGCGCGGTGAGAAACAATATTAATTTTGAATATATGTAGTTAGTGTAGGTGAGCGGTAAAATTACGGAAGAGATGCGGATTCAGTATGATGGTCTTATGTAGAAGGAAACTGATTTGTGGGTGTGGGGCGGGCAGTGATTGCAACAATTATATGTCACATTCTCATATAATATATAGAAAATGCAAAAATTATTCCTCATTTTGGCGTTAACACTAAGCTTTATCATTCAGTTTTGTCACGGTGTTACCGGTAATAAAAACCACACAACGGATGAGTTCTCAAGTTCTTTTAAAAATCCAATATATGACGTTGTTAGTTGTCAGTGGAAATGTACGTAGGTACTTTTGATCTTGTTTACATTTTATTTAATATGTGTGTTCATATAATTAGGTAAACCTAGTTTTGGAATCTTTCAAATTTGTTGGAAAATTGAATACAATAGTGCCCATACTTTCAATGGGGCAAAAATATCATCGTCATGTATTAGCCCTCTCTCATCCAGTTATAGACATTTTCAAATATTCTAAGGTAGGCGTTGACGCTGTAAAAAAAATAATCTTATGTAAATCAACAAAAGTTATATTTTATTTTAATTTTTTTATTACTTTTGTTGCAATTATCTTTCTTTGCATGACAATATCGAAAAATACCTAATCTTTGCTATCACTTTCATCAAATTGATAGCACTTTGTACGATTTATGCTAATTATTTTTTGTTTGTATGTCGAAACAGCCAGTACCTACTCGTATTAGTTACACAAATTTATACCACACGACTCGGTACAAAATTGCAAATGGCGGCCATGGATGCAATGCAGGCGAATTATTCATTTAGATCGGTAAACGTTGATAACGCGGGCCCAATTTGGTATTCAATTTAACCGAATTTAAATTACAAACGAATAATTTCCACATTTTAAAATGAAAGTTTATTCTATTGCAGACAAGTACCCTTTTGTGTACGTGGCTGGCTTCTTCTGTCCTAATACATTTCTGGCGTTCATGTTTATTGAGATGCACTTTATTATAGTATCTTAATAGCTTACATCGGCATAATCAAGCAACGGAACATAGCTATTTTACAACGGAATGGAAGGTTTTTAAGTCTATTAAGTGAGTACCTACATATAAGGCAAAGAAAATAGATTTGCTGACTTGTTATATTTGTTCATACCACGATTACCAGATCAATAACAGATCCAAGATCGTTTACAACCCTGACATTATGCGCAAATTGGTTATTGAATGATCCAACTGTTGATTTGTTCAAGAGAATTTATTTCTCTTAACAGATCGACAAAGTTTCTAGCCAAGATCCACGAGATTTTGTATGGCCAGGTCTACATTTTTTTTTGCATGATTTTTCCAATTTTGATGTCAAAAAATAACAATTTTGAGGCTTCGCAACATAAATGTTATATATCATATGAATACAAAATATTATAAATATTTATTTATTTGTGTTTTAAGTATTTATAGTTTGGTACCACAGAATTATAATTATAAGGTACAGAAGCCGCGTGTAGTAGGTACAAATTTCGAATTCAAATGTATACCAAGTTTTTTTTTACATGTGTGTGTGAGGCGGTAGATCTACGTATTATGTAGGTTTGCGTATCGGTAGATGTACGTATACGGCCGGGCGAGTAAAATTCGTCTATTTCAGCGTAGTTTTAGTTGCATACATTCATTGCGCTGACTAGGTATCTAAATCATTTATAATCTAAGTTTGGTACATATTCTTTAATTATGCATACTATCGCCACCGACAATTGGATCTCATGCATTACATGTAGCTAGTATTTTGGATATATTATTGGTTTTTAATACAAATTCAAAATGACGTAAATGTAAATTTGAAAAATCTCATTCGGTATTCTGTAAATTGGCAAACAATAATTTCCAATACAGAATGAATAAAATTTATTGAACAATGAAACAAAATTTGCATTCATAAATTACGAAAAAATATAATAACAGATTCCACAATTGAATCCATTAATAATGTATTTAGGTATCTGAACAATGGAAAAATAATGTTTTATCGATAAAATCTATGACATAAAAATATTTTAATATGAAATTGAATAAAATAACTATTTATTCTTTTATCATTTCTAGACAAAAAATTGTTTGTGTTTTATTAATAATAATTGTAATATCTTTTGGACAAAAATATCATCTATCAGATGATATCTGATGATATTTATGTTGATATATCTGATAGATGATATTTATATTGATATATCTGATAGATGATATTTATATTGATGTATCTGATAGATGATATGTATTTATATTGATATATCTGATAGATGATACATATGTTTTTATATTGATATATCTGATAGATGATAATATTTATATTGATTCATGTTCTGATTCCATTCTATTCGAAGAATATGAATATTATAAGATGGACTCCATATTATTGATCCAAATTCTAATATACTTTGTACAAAAGCTGTATATAGAACTTTAAGAACACATTCGTCTCTGAACGGTTTAGACACTCCTAATATTTTACATAGTATCTACCTGTTAGTTGCTCTAGAAGTAATTGAGATAAAAAAAAATGTACCATACCATACAATCAGGCCATATCCCTATTTGGGGTAGGCAAAGAAAACCGAACGCCAGACTCCTCTATCTTGAGATACATTTGTAGCTTCATTCACGTCCATGCATCGTCTCACACACGATCTTTTATTATTCTTACTTCTAACGTTCCCGTCCTTCAATTTATGTGATGGTGCCAACTTTTCCTTAGCCGACCTCCATTTTCGTTCCTCTTTTATGAGACTTAGACGCTGAAAGTTAATACCATTTATAGGTTGGAAGATTTTGAGATGTGGTTGCATCGCAGGATGCCCAAAATCCCTTGGCAGATCTGGTTACAAATTCAGAAGTCTTAAGTCGAGCCAGGCCAACTAGGCAACTCCTGTCTACAATGAAGGTCCGCAAGATCGCATATCTGGGCCATATAATGAGGGGTATGAAATACCACTTGCGTAATATCAGGGAATGGACGGGCTTCAGAACTGTGGAGCAGATATTCTTGGCAGCACTGGACAGAAAGGGATTCGCCAAAGTTCTCTAAAGGACTGAAAACAGCTGTGCTTCTTAGAGCAACATAACAACAGAATATAAGCGCCCTTGGAATGATCGTATATCATTAAACGGCACAATATAAATTATCTATTTTTATTGTATTTTTTTGTCAGACGATCGTCATTCATAATTTCTATGTGGCCAAACCACCTTTAGGCATTTATTTTCATCCTCCGATATCTCTGTCAATCATACATTCTCATCGTATATCCTCATTTCATAGATCGTTTTACCACACATAATGTCATGCCGTTTCTGACATGTCAATGCCTAAATAGCATACATTAGAGTCCGGTACGACGATGCCATTGTGTACCGCGAGCTTTGCTTTGTTTGGATCAATCATTACAGATCTAAATGCACCATTCACTCTATTGCCTGCCGTTACTCTCCTGTCAATGATGAGTCGATGGCAGAGCAGTTAGCGCACTGGGTTAGTAATCCAGTGGTCGCGAGTTCGAATCCTGCCTCGACCGATTTCGTTCACCAATAGAACAAGCATTTATGCTTAATTTAGGGAATGTAGGAAAATGTATATGTACTTGCTTAACAAGGACATATTCATTTTTTATTTAAAAAAAAATAAAATAAAAAGTCTTTTTCCAATCTTCCATCATGTTAAAACATACTTCCTAAGCATTAGTATTTATCCACTTAAAATAGTAAAAAATATAATTAAACTTAAAAATCATGACTCTTTTAGTTGAGTAATGAAAACACCATACACAATAAATTGTAACTAAGTATACAAAGTGTAATAAAACCAGTGGGTTGTGGCCAACACTTAACTCCTCACAAACAAGTCATTTTTTTTTTTTTTTTTTTTTATTTTATTTGAAAAAATGGGCAACGTACAATAATATTTTTTTAAACAAATATAACATAAGTAATTGTAAGCAACATAAGTAATTGTAACTTAATCAGCCCACCTTTGATTTCATGGTGCATTGTACTCACTACTGGTAATAAAAAAAAAAATTATTATTCCTGTCTAACGTGGCTCCTGAAAAGAGTCCTGGACATACAGAATATGTCCACGGACCTGATCTTTTCCAAATTATTATACGTGGTAAGGCATCGGTACAATGGCGAATTTTGAGCGGCATTAGTGTTTTTTTTGTCTAAAAAGAACGTTGAGGTGTGTCTTGTTCGTCTGTTTGGTATGTTGAAGTTAATAATTTTCAGAAGGTCTGTACAGTCAATATTGAAGTTTATTATGTCATAAAGGTACATTAAGTCTGAGGTCCTTCGTCTTGTCTGTAAAGTCTGCAATTCATGTTTGTAGTTATTACCAAATTTGTACTTCATATGTTTCAAAAATATTTGTTGTATTCGTTCTATATTGTTAATATAAATATTATATTGTGGATTCCAGATGACTGATGCATGTTCCAATTGACTTCTAACAATTGTGTTATATAGTAAGATAAATGTTTTCACTTGTGTGAATGGTTTGCATACTCTCATCAGGAATCCCAACATTTTATAAGCTTTCAGTGTAATTGTGTCAATGTGTTTGTCAAATAAAAGTTTACTGTCCAGTTGTATACCTAAGTCTCTACAGTCTGATTTCTTATCAATCGCCTCCCTATTGATTGTGTATGTGTATTGTATTGTACTCTTTTTCCTAGAGAGTGTAATGGAGTGACATTTTTTTACATTTAGTAACAGCTTATTCGAGACACAATAAGAAGTTAGTCTATCAAGGTCAAGTTGCAAGTCCTCACAGTCAGTAATGTCTATAACAGTTTTGTAGATTTTCATATCGTCAGCGTATAATATGTAATTACTGTTCCTGAAGCATAATCCAATGTCATGTATGTAAATATTAAATAAGAGAGGCCCCAAATGGGAACCTTGAGGTACACCCGATGGCACCTGTGTTGCAGACGATAGATGACCACCGTACTCTACTATTTGGCTTCTATTAATAAGGTATGATTTTAGCCACCTAAGAAGATCACCGTGAATACCCAAAAGTTTTAGTTTCTTAGTCAGAATTAGATGGTCCACTTTATCAAAGGCTTTTGAGTAGTCTGTATATATTGCGTCAGTTTGTCTTTTGTTATCAAGGTTGTCATGAATTTCGTTTAGAAAGACATTTAAATTTGTATTAGTAGAACGTCCCCTAACAAAACCATGTTGTTTAGGATCTAAATGGAGTTTGACCGCAAAGTACATTTGATCGTACACGATATTTTCCAAGAGTTTACTCAAAATGGGCAATTTGGAAACTGGTCGGTAATTTGAAACATCTTTCAGGTTCCCACTCTTAGGTATAGGAGTAACTAATGCCTGTTTCCATTTATCAGGAAATGTACCGTTGGATAGTGACTTTTTAAAAATATGATAAATTGGGATGGTTAAGGAGCTGGCACAGTACTTCAAGAATATGCCTGGTAAATCATCACTGCCCTGACTCTTTCTTATGTCGATTGAACTTAGGTGTTTAGATACTGTTGTTATGTCTAAGTGTATATTTGCTATAGTTTGACACCCTGCAACCTCCTCACTACAATATGGTGTAGAAGAATCGACTGTATTGAAAACAGAGGCAAAGTAATCTGACAAGAAATATGCAGATTCCTGTATACTTTGAGCAGTACGATCACCATTAATTAAACACTGAAATGAGTTAGCATTACGTTTCTTTGATTTAACATAAAACCAGAATTTTTTGACGTTTGATTGAATGGAGTTTTCAGTACTATTGAAATACTTTTCCCTAGCATTAATTGACATTCCTTTTTGTCTTTTACGGAGAAGAGCGAAAGTTTGATAATCTAGAGGATTGTGAGATTGCTTCCACCTCTTATGATATTTTAATTTCTCCTTTTCTAATTTTATTAGTGACGAATGGAACCATATTGGATATTTGTGTTGGTGTATAATTTTTGTTGGAATCATATTGTCAATCACTTTATGTACATTTGAGTAAAAGTTATCAGTGGCTAAATTCACATCATCACAGTCGATTACAGCTGACCAGTCAATGTTTTTAAGCTTGCTATTAATCAACTTATAGTCAGCCTGTTTAAAGAGTTTTATACATATGGAGGACCCTCCATTCATTTTTAAGTTAGACAATTGAAAATTTAACTGCAGAGGTTTATGAAAGGGATCATCACGTACAAGGAAGGTGTCTGACCCATTAACTTCTATAGGAATATTTGACAGTACCAAGTCTAATACATTATCACAGTGATTTTTTATTTTGTTATATTGATTCAGACCTGAGAATGTTACACAGTTTAACAATTCCTTAGAGCACATGTCATAAGTACTGTTACCTAGAGTATCCCATTGAATATTTGGCATATTGTAATCGCCAATAATAATAAATACATCATCAGGATATTGTGTTGTTCTGTCTCTGATGATTTCTGTTTGGGAAGTAATAAGAGCTAATCTTTGTGAAGTTGTGAGTTTAGCACTGACACCTGGAAGATATGAGCAGCAGATATGAATTGATTTATTTTTAAGTATATTATCTAATGTTATCCATGTATCCTCTACCCAAGAGGACCAGTTAACATTATTATAAGCCTTTAATTCTTTCTTCACTCCTATAAGTACACCACCTCCTATTGATTTACCAGATGAAACACTATCTCTATCCATTCTAAATACTGCATACCGATCATCGAACAGTTCCCCATCGTATATACCGTCAGTTAACCATGTTTCTGTTATTAGAATTATGTCAAAATTATTTAGTGTTACGTTATGGTAAAATTCATTAGTTTTAGTCCGTAGACCTCGCACGTTCTGATAGAACATCGTAATCCGCTCAGCGCCCGCGCCAATAACCAAATAAAACCAGTTTAATAGACCACATAATTAAATGATAAGGTAAAGCAGGAATTGCCACTATAAACAGTAAGAGTAAAATAGAGTATATGCTCAAATGTACTTTTTCGCATAAACCAAATAAGCTGATAAAATAAAAGAACAGAGGAAAATAAAATATGTAATAAGCTATAGCAAAAAAAGTCATGAAATTAAAAAGGTAAGCCGATAAAATTAATCTTGAGTCAATGTTTGCAGCTTCCTTATGCTTGTGATTTCTATGGGGCCGGAAAATTGATTCTTTCTCAGAAAGATTTTCCCATCTCTGACCCATAAAAAATCGTATCCACTTTCCTTTCTGAACATTCTATTTAATAAAGTATTCAAATTTTTGTGTTATTTCAATATTTTATTACGAAAACTATAATTCTTCAATGCCATTTCTTGAAAGTGATGTGCCTTTTACCAAATAAAAAAAAGTTTCCTGAGCTTGGGGGCACTTTGAAATATTTGACAGTTGAAAAATTGAGAAGCACTATTCAAATATCCTTCAAAATATAATGAGGTCTAAACGAGCATTACATATACAAATTTGCAAAATTTGAGAGGAATCGAATGAGTACTTAAGTCTATAATCGACGAAGTTAAATAAACACGCCGTACATAGCACATAGCACACAAACACAGATAAATTGTGACGAAACTTCCATCATACAATCTCAGCATGATACTAGTTGATAATCTGCAATAAAAAAATAAATTTAAAAATGACGAATTCATAACTCCCCAATGTATCCCCTTGGGGTAGTGAGGAGTAAAAATCGTTTTAAGGGGGCATATAAACCTAAACACCCCAATTTCAAATCAAATTCCTCAAATATGTTAAACAGTGTGTTTCTAGAAAAAATAGCACAAGTGTTTTCAACATTTATCCAATGAATGTTCGTCACACAATTTTAAAATTCAGGCTAAATTCCCCTGAAAAAGTTATTAAAAATATCCTCTTTTACAGCATTTTTTTTTAAATTACTCTAAAACTATGTGTCATAGAGAAATAAATCTTATATGTGCTAAAAGAGTGCATAAAATCAAAGTGAATGACTGATAAAGTTTTTTCATTTCTAGTAAAGTTTGTTCATAAAATGCAAAAAATCAACAAATTTTGGGTTTCTGATAATTGAAATCACGTATAAACCTTTTTTAACGCACGCGATAGTTACCTTTACAAACACGTAACTTCATAGTACATTAGGCGGTTTTAATATATCATGTTTTAGTGACTAGATTTAGCGTCATATGTCCTCTTAAACTCAAATCAAGGTTTTAATAATAAAAATATTTTTCAACACTAAATATTTTTTATGTTCTATAGTTATTTGTGTATTTCATTTACCACATTGCACATAAATTTAGTCGAAACCGCAAATTCTTACTGTGAATTATTCCATTTTACACATATAAAATTATTTATGCATTGAGGTAATAAAAATGTATGTTAAGTTTTGAATTTAAATGAAACATAAATTTTATGTTGGAGTTAAACGCAGTTTATTTTAATGCCTTTGTTTTTTAACATAAGTTTCGTTATATATAGGTATAAAGTTTTTTAGATGTGGTAAACTAAACAATGATTTAAACGAGTGGGTTGTGGCCAACGCTATACTCTTCACTACCAAGGCACTCCACAAATTATTCATATTTTGTATGGATAATTTACAGCATTTTATGAAAGTGATAGTCCTTTTTAGCTAGTCTAAAATAAAAATATCAAATTTTAAGGTTTTTTAGCTTGGGGTCACTTATTATTTGACAGCTAAATAAATTGAGAAGCACAGATATCCTTCTTTATATGTTTTTGTACTTGTTTCATGCCTAATTTTGCTTTTATTTTATTTTTTATAAATATCTAATTTTATTATCAAAATAATTTTGACTATTTTGTAAATTATTATTTTACAAAACTACTGGAGACACGCAGATCAATCCATGATATTTGTTTTCTTTATAAAATTATTAACGGTCTGATCGACAGCGCACCCCTTCTAAGCACACTCCGTTTTCACTGTCCACTTAGGAGAAATAGAAACCAGTCTCTCTTTTATATAGAACCTTCTAAAACTAACTATATGCTAAATTCTTATATTAATAGAGCTTGTACTGGGTACAATAGAAATTGTTTGAGCGTTCCGGAGTTGGATATGTTTGCTTCAAGTTTTTATGTATTCAAAAAAAAATTGTGAATTTGTCGGATGTTTAATCTGTGCTCTGTTTTACTGTGCACATCTTTAACTTTTTAATTGTGCCCCTTTAACATTAACTTTAACTTAATTTTAATTTACTATTCTTCATACATTGAGACACGTGAGGCAAATCATAATATGAGTTTCTAGTGGTCGATGCTTCCACCCACTCCCCTTCCTACCTCTCTCCTTTCCCATCCTGTCTTCATAATTGTTAATAAATGTGTATGTACTCAATATATTTAGAATACTATAATTGGCAACATAAAAATTATCTCTGTATATCTGTATAAATCTTTATTGTAATGCTGTTGTATTCTATAAAATAAAATAAAATAAATAAATTGGTGTACCCACAGACAGGCTGTGAATTGTGGGATTTTTGTGTACACAGTTGATTTATTGTGATTGATATTATGTTTATGTATATTGTTTGTTAACCGTGTGCCAAATCTTAAATAAATAAATAAAAGATAAAATCTAATGGCGTGTATTAGACATACAAAAATGCAAAATTTAAAATTAATCGAATGAGTACTTTAGTGACTTTAGTCTATAATAGATAAAATAGAATATACACAACGTACATAGTACACAGCACACACACATAGACACATTGTGATGTAACATTCAGAATACAATCTCAGCATGATACTGGGTGATGGTCTGCAATAAAAAAATAACTTTAAAAATTACGAATTCATAGTTCCCCGCTATATATCCCCTTGGCGACCTTGGCGTAGTGAGGAGTAAAAAACCATGTATTATCAAAGTCTTCTTCTTCAGCCCTCTGTCTTCCACTGCTGGATATAGGCCTCTTCCATATTCTTCCACTTCCTTCTATCGGTTGCTGCTTGCAGCCAATTTCTACCCCCCACAGCGGCTATGTCGTCAGACCATCTTTTTTGCGGTCTTCCGACGCCTCTCTTACTTTCCCAAGGTCTCCATCTCAATATTTTAGGGGTCCATCTTGCGGGTTCCTGTCTAGCAATATGTCCCGCCCATTGCCATTTCAATGTAGCTACGCGATCCATGACGTCCGCTACTCTGGTCCTTTTCCTAATTTCTTCATTTCTTATTCTGTCTCTTAGGCCCGGTTGCATCAAAAAAGTTAAACGAAAGTTTATAGTTAAAGTTACAAAAAAGTTACTTTTTTGTCAAATTGAGTTGCATCGCATTTTTGTTAACTTAAACTTAACCGAAAAGTTACTAAAATTTAAACCCCCAGACATGAGAGTTTAAGATTAAGTTAAAGTTAATTTTTGACATTTCTCTCATAGAACACATGATTTCTCTTTCGTTTCCTTGTCGTAGCAAATACTTTTGACAATTGTTTATTTTACGATGTTATTTTTTTCGTGTTAATTGTTGAAATATAGTGATATTTTCTTATGGGGATTCGGATTCATCTGATGACGAATTTAGTCATCATTAATACATACCGTGTTAACTACGCGAAAAATGAAATTATTCAGACAAAGGACAAAATTTTGGTTATGGGATGATGATGAATTTATCGCCCGATTCAGAATGTCTAAAAACAGGGTTCGTCAATTAGTAGAACTTATTAGAGAGGACATTGCACCACCATCTAACATTATTTCTTTTTTTCCTTCCACCAATGACAAAGGGATACTTTGTCGGCGGTAAAGTTTGCTGACCGATTTTTGAAAAAATCACTTCATTAAACCTTGCCAATAATATCGTTATGTAAATAAAATTTTAATTAATATATATTTTGAATTTGAATCCATGCCGATAATCAGACAGCAAATAAACAAATAATGACCGTAACGCGGACTGAGCGTTAACAAATAAAACGAGGTTATATTATGACTGACAGACGCCAAAATCTAGCATGGACAAAATGGTATGGCAATATGACAAAAATAATTCCCGGTGTATTTCAGTTCATTATTACGGAATTTGATCTTTGTTGCGTTGGTATCCCCATTAACAATAACTTAACTTTTTTTTTGTCGGTGCAACTCATATTTCATTTAAACTCGACGTAACTTTTGTTAGACCATTAACGGAGTTTAAAATTTAACTATAAACTTTTTTTTGGTGCAACCGGGCCTTAGGCTTATACCAAGCATGGATCTTTCCATGGATCGCTGTGTGCATTTGAGTTTTTCTACATTTCTTTTTGTAAGGGCCATGGTCTCCAATGCATATGTAGTCACTGGCAGTATAGGTACATGATTCATATGTTTTTCTTTTCAGACAGATCGGAATCTCTTTATCTTCTAGAATGTGTCTAAGTTTGTTAAAAGCTGCCCAACTCATTCCTATTCTTCTTGGCAGTTCCGCTGTTTGGTTTTCTTTGCCCAGTTTTATCTTGTGTCCAAGATATATGTATTCATCCACTATTTCGAGATTCTTATTGTTAACAGTGATGATTTTGTTTTCTGGACTTATAATTTTCGTTTTTGCTATGTTCATACTTAGACCGATCTTGCTAGAAACCTCATGCAATTCGAATTACGAATTCATAGTTCCCCACTATATATCCCCTTGGCGACCTTGGCGTAGTGTGGAGTAAAAAAACCATGTATTATCAAAGTCACAAAGTTTTAATTGGGTTTTTATCGGCATTGCTATTTTCGTACTTTCATTAATTAAGTTATAAATACTTATGTAGGTACCTGAGGCATACTTTTTGCTTTTCCTTCCTTCGAGATTCTTTTTATATTATGGTCGTGCCATCTTTCAAATGCTGGCCGGCCTCTATCACATTAATGAATGGACCAGCTACTACGAAAACACGATCGCATAGTTTTATTTGGTGTACGTTATAAGTTAATTCATACCATCACGTCATGTCCCACAATAAGCGATAACCAGCGACAGGTGTACGGGTGTGTATTACCTTATAAAAGAAAGCACGACACATGCCTGTACACCCACGTAACAGTCTCGTCTGGGCAACATTCAGAATGGGTGGTGAACGTTGTCTCTGCTGAACAATGTGAAATGTTAGGTATATTTACTTTTCGGTTATTTACGATTGAAATACATACATTTTTATTTACACAATTTTAAATAATGGATCCCAGACAGCAAACTGCTGGTATTAGAGGCCATCACAATAATATTTATATAACAAAAAATAATAAAACCACCTACCTACTTATATACCTACACATATAATTTACCTACATAGAGTACCCGTTAATTGAGGTTAAATTGTATTCTTTGGTAGATTATTAAATATTTTCGATTCAATACTATATAATATATAAATTTGTGTGTGTGTTGATACGAGCATGTGTCGTGTTTCTTTTATAAGATAACGCACACCCAAACACCTGTCGCTGGTTTCCCACACTATGAGATATGCCGTGAGTATTATAAAAATCCATTTTTAGAGGTGAGTACACGTACTACATAATAATAAAACAATGAATAATTATTTTTTACAAGAAAGAGTACCTAAATCCTATTCCTTATTTTAGATGTAACAAAAATTTAACCAAAAAACGGGATTGTTATCAAGAAAACAAGGGGATAGTTAACAAAAAAAACGGGATAGTTAGTAAAAAAAAACGGGATATTTAACAAGAAAAAAACGGTATAATTAGCAAGAAAAAAACGCGATAGTTAGCAAGGAAAAAACGGGATATTTAGCATGGAAATGACGGGATAGTTATGTAGAAAGAAAACACGGGATAGTTAGCAAGAAAAAAACGGGAATGGTTAGCAAGAAAAAAACGGGATAGTAAGCAAGAAAAAAAACTAGAGAAACAGGTAGGAGGATTGTATGTCTGTGTATATGTGTAGATTTGTGTGTGGTGTGTGTAAGAGCGCTGAAGAGCAGCACAAGTTAAAAAAGAACAAAACAAAAAAAAAAAACAGTATTAAAATATAAAAAAAAGTAAAATTACAAAATAAAAACAATGTTTCAAATAGTATAAAAATGTTATGACTACCTTGTCATAAGAATCTTTTTTCTAAATTTTGATCTGTACAGGTGAAAAATGTCTAGGTCGTCAGTTGTATTTACTACTTTTGAATATGTAGTTATATACCTGTACAATGGGGCATTATCAGCAATATTAGATTTAGATCTACTACCTATATAATATATACTACTGTCATATATAATCGATTCAATTTCGTTTTCATTATTTCGGTTGGTTGGTACCTGATTTCACAGTATCTTCTCAGAAAATTTTCTTCGTCTTTGTTGAGGTATAATTTACGATAGTTACAGTATTTGACTTCAAAATATAGATATCGGTAGGTATGAAACGGTAACCGTTAATATTTTACGACAAAATATAGATATCGGTAGGTAAGAAACGGTAACCGTTAATATTTTACGACAAAAAATAAATAAAATTGAAGTTGGTTTCCTTGGTATCTACTCTTTTGGAAAATATGTCCTTGCGTCAGTTATTAATCTTCAAAATCCACATCGTCAGAGTAAAGGCTATAAAATCACGTTCCTGTAACATGAAACTTTCAATACAAACTTTATGGCAGCGGTGGCCGTTTCACGAAGAAACTCCATTTTGTCAAAATATAAAAGAAACGAATGAGTTGTGGCCAACACTAAACTTTCCATTACAAAGTAAGTTTATATGTTTTCTTCTTTTAAGGTCGACAATCCGTTAATGCAGTTTTATGAAGTCATTTCTACTACATTCTTAATACAAACATAGAACAATACAGAACATGAAAGCATTTTGATGTCAATCAACGTGTTGCAAAAGTCACACGACCGTTTAACACCCCTGTAGACAATAAACGCTGTGTAACAGATCAGTTGGTTAACGACTGTGTATCTCTCATACAAATTTTACACAACGCTTGCACGCATGTCATAGGTAGTTTAGCGGTGTTTTAAGACAACTGTCATCTATCATAAATCATATTTGATTTTGATCTGCATGTTTACATATATTGTTATATCTTGGAATAAATAGCGAAAAATCTTTAAAAAATATTTTATCATCGATAGTTGGACATTTTGGAGCTTACATTTTTTAAAAAATTAGCTCCTTTATAATATCTGCAAACGTGTTATGTTCCGCATTTTCCTATTACTAGTTGCATGTAACACATGAGATCCAACTGTCGATAGCGATAGTATGTATAGTTGAAGAATATGTACCAAACTATAAACCCATAGATACAAATTATTGAATATTTTCAGATATTTTGTTTTCTATACAACATATGTAGGTATGTATGTCAAGATAGGATAGTATGGAGGAAGATCCTTTTTCCTACACAGAATATGCAAATAGCATGATGGTATGTATGTATGTTTGGAGATGAAGTATCAAACTATTAAGTCTTCTTACATATTGTGTATAGGCGACTGCCATACAAAATGTATGAAGCGATGTCGTCACTAAATTCAATTTTTAAAAAAATTGTTAAAAAAAAATTGAGATCTTCTACTACAATGTTAATATTTTTTATAGAAAATTAAATTATCTAGTTGGGGTGTTTCGGCTTTTTTCGATAATTGTAAAAGTTTTGGAAATATAGGCAGTTAAACTCATAAATTTATCATAAAAAAAATATTTTTCTTAATAAAAAATGTTTGAGAAACCCTGGAATTTTTTTGAAAAAACTTATTTGAGATTTTGTATTTGTCTATGTTTTTACCAATTTTCAGCGTTCTAGCGTTTATGGTTTCTGAGATATATGGAAAAATAAAATAAAAATTCAAAAGTTGATAACCCCTGACTGAAACAAAAATTCAAAATTCCGAGTATAAAAGTTTTGTAGGCCTGTAACTGTTTATATATTCTGAAATTTTAGGCTCTGTAAATTGAACGGATCAAAAGTTATAAGGGGGGGACGGACACACACACACACACACAGACATACACACACACACAGACACACACACACAGACACACACACACACACAGACACACGAAATGTTCTACTCCGAATTCTGAGTAAATCCGTGTATGGAACATATATGCTGCGAAGCCTCTAAGTTGGTGTTTTTTGACTTCAAAGTTGGAAAAGCCGTGAAAAAAGTAGACCTCTCCATACAATTCTCGCGTATTCTGGCTTGAAACATTGTCGATATGTTAAGAGAACAAAGTTCTCCTGAACAAATCGACAGTTGGATAAAATGTGAAAAACATATGAAAATATTATCCACGAAAAATGTCAAAATAAGAATGGCGGCTGGCGGCTCTGCGCATGCGCGGGTGGGAAATTACAACGTTGTCGGATTAATAATTTATGTTGTAAGTTTGTTCCAACTATCCAGTTGTCATACAATGTTTATTCGTAAATCAATGCTGCACGGGCTTTACACGGTGTGTAACTTAAACACTGGTCAACGGCAGTAGCGAAATTGCTTATAGAAGCCGAAAATCTTGGCTTGCCTTAATTCAAGACTAATAATTTTTTGACTGTTTTATTGCAACCATACTACAATATTGGGAATTGAAACGTATGTATACGATGCTTTAGAGGGTCACAAAAGTTGATATTATTTTTGGCATGTGATTTCAAAAAAATATTCATCATAGCCACAAATTAGGAACAACGATGCTAGAAAACCTTAAATTTTTGATATTCCACATTAACTTTAGGGGTTTGCGTAGTTCAAAGGTTCCAGGCACACTTCTGGTCAACGGGTGTGCAGTATATTTGTATTAGTAAGACTTTTAATGGGCTGTAGGTAGAGAGAACACAAAAAGGATGCGCTGTTTACGATGAAATCATACAGAAGAAATTATCAGATATCAATGGAAAATTAACGATGATTTTTACACATCATATGATACCAATATGAAGTTTGGGCTGTAGAGAAGACATAAAATTATACGGCGTACGCCATACACACAAACACATCACGACGAAACTCATAGTGTGCGCTCTCTGCATGATAATCGTCGAGAAATCTATGTGAAAAAATACGCTTAAAATTGCAAAATCATAACTCTCCAGTATTCCATAGTAGCGGAGAGTAAAAAGGCATTTCATCCTCATGCTATGAATGTAAACTTTTATGAGTGAGCTTATTCAAAGTAGGACGAAGGAACGGTGGGCGGAGGTACTGTGGGGTGATGGGGACAGTTTTGAAAAATGAGTGAAATAGGCAGGTGTACGGGAAGGTTTCAAACTGTAAAGGATGGAAATTGCAACTTTATCCATTGATAAAGTATGAAAAGAACAAAAAGTATGATAGTTGGAAAAGTGTTCCCCAGGGTTTTGATGTAGGTACCCACACTTTGTCTCTTGCTATAGAAGTTATAAAATTGTATGACTCGTACTGCACCGTTTTCGTTCAAAACTCACCTCAAGTTCTCTGAAAAAAACTAACGTTAAAAATCTCTACTTCCACCACCACCCACTCCGCATATGGGGACTTTCAACGGCTCCTTCGCAGAACCCTAGAATGAACAACAAAAAAACCAGTGCATGGCACGAATAGTAGCTCATGGAGCTCTTTAGATTAGCCATCTAGACACCATGGTGCAAAAACAACAATCAGCAAGTGCAAGTCGAGATTCACACCTGCGGACTATCGGCGACTTCAGATCCATATATATAGGGCATCAGAGAAGTGACCAAGATCTCTGGAAACAAACAAGTCAGTGAGAATCTTCGGATAATAAGGCAAAAAATGTGTACCTATCATTGATTGCTTTGTCACACATTCGTCTTAGGGATCTCATTTCGACAGCGTTCATTTTACTTTCATGCGTCTTCTGCCATGTCCATGTCTCACTTGCTTACATTATTGTTGGCACGACTTCCATCGTGCACAGCGAGTTTTTCTGGCCTTGATATAATTATTCAACTCTGCTTTCTAAATTACATAAAATGATAATAGCCAACCTCTCTAGTTTCTTAGATATGCATTTATTTCCCATCTAGGATATTTCTAAGAAGCAAATGAATGGCCTTAAAAATTCTACCCATACCCCATTAAATCCATTCAGGCAATTAGTCATTCTTGAAAAGGTGTTCCTAACAACTGGTTGTATTTTTTATTTAGGTTCATTTTGTACATTCCTTTCTTTCGGATTATCTTTATGATATATATTAACTAATGTATCGTTATCTGTTAAAACTAATTTATCATGTCTAGTCTGCTACTAATCCTAATTTTTTTATTGCCTATAAATGTACATTATGTTGAACTCAAAAGATTCAACTAAAGACATGTAAATACTTTTTATTTCATGATTATAGACTAAAGGCATATATATTGTTTTATTTTAACGAAAACATTATTATTACTACAATTTTTTTAGCTACTACGCTGATTAATTTCATATATATTATTATACCTATTTACTATTGTATTTCTTCTCGGGCAACTATCAAGTGTTGCCACATTCTGGAGATTAACGATATTGATCGTCTCAGAGATCCAGACTGAAAACACAATTTTATACTGTGTCTCCACCGGGAATCGAACCGGAACCTTTCGTTCAGGAGTCAGATACAAAACCAGCTGAGCCACGAAGGCCGATGATTATATTAGGTACATGACCGAGTTAGAAAAGACCAAGTCTAGTCTCGTTTTATGTTTTACTTGACATCAGTATTGGCCGAATTTATAATACGTACTTATAATTATTAGAATTTATAAAGCGCCGTTTAGTGATACAAGATCACTAAAAGGGCGATATAGCTTATCTGTTGGCTCTATGAAACAAGGAAGTCTTTAGAAGTCTTTCGAAGGTGTCAATGCTCTGAGCTCCACGTATATCAAGGGGCAATTCAATTCACTTTAAATAGTGAGTCGCCTTATTGACTTTGTTCAATTCTCTACTACTCTATGATTCAGATGATCTAAATGTAAGCTGTCTTACTGATGGAACAATATTTCGACACAAATCTTGAATGAAGTGTGGAGCCAAGTCATTCAGAGACTTAAACACCATCAGGCATACCTAATATTCTACTCTTTATGGACATTTCAACCCGTGTAGTTCGTTAACAATAGATGTTATGTGACATTTTTGTCAGTTTCATATATATACCTCGCAGTTGCGTTGAGTAGGTACTATTTATAATATATCAAACTATACTTGGGAAACCAACATAAATAGCATTACATTAATCCAGTCTTGATACAACAAATGCATTTATAAGCGATTTAGCTTCGTTTTTGGGTAAGCTCCGACGGATATTTTTCAATTGTCTCAGATGCTTTGTATGACAAAATTTATACATTTTAGTGTGCTATGCGCTGACTTGAGCACTGACACTATTTTATAAATGAACATATATGAACATATAAATTTAATTAGTTCTCGATCACGTCCAGAGGGAAAATTGCTGTTCCTAAATGCAATACATATATCCTTATATAGGAATTAAATATTTTAACAATCTTCCCTTAAATATAACAGGATCCGAAACGTACAAAATTTTTAAAAAATGATTATTTATATAACTTCATTCTTTAAAAATTAATAATGTGTTATTAAGTAGAATTAATTTTTTTTTCACATAATTTTGTGTTACGCTATTCCTCCACTGAACACGAGACTTACTCTTTCAATGGAGAAATACGACGTGTTTATTCTACTTTATCGATTATAGACTAAATTACTAATTAGATTCATTTGAAATTTTGCATATTTGTGAATCTAATATTAGCTCCTTTAGACTTTGAATGCTATCCGATTGGTGCTTTTCATTTTTTTTAACTTTCAAATATTTCAAAGTGAACCCAAATTCAGGAAACTTAAATTTTTTATATTTGTATTTTCAATTCGCTGAAATGACACACCACTTTCATAAAACTACATTGAAGAATTATCAAGATTCTATAATAAAATATTTTAATCAAAAATAATATAATTAACTGATTTCACGAAAAAACTGAATTTTTTCCATACAAAATGAGTTGCCTTCGTAGTGAGAAGTATTGCGTTGGCCACAACCCATTCGTTTTAATAAAATAGTTATCCAATTGGCAGTAAACCATTAATTTACGATATATTATTGACACATGTTATTGTACCCATTTATGTAGGTATGTACTTCAACCACCATTACCACAGCTGATATCTGATAAGTATTTGTCCATATAGAATATATTGCTATTTAAGAGTATACACACATAATTTATCGACTACATAATATTTGCAACTCGGTAAAAACCATTTTAGGACGTTTTAATAAAGAAACGCATTTATTTATCAATTTTTAAACAAAAACTAGACATTTTTAGCTTAAATCTACAAACTAAGTGTCGAATACATTATTCTGTGCAAATGTCAAATGTATTCGGTATACTATGTCTGTATGCATAGTGTGTCTGTTAATGTATGTGTAGGTATACTGTCTGTATATTATGTTTGTATAAAGATCCAATTTCTGTAAACTTATAAGTCTGTATATATTCCCTCACTTTATTTCTACAATATTATTTCGTGTATATTTTTGAGCCATAAATAACAACTTTGTAAATAGAATAAGTATTTATATTAATTTTAAAAATTGTTTAGTGTAAAACTCCGCTTCATGACACAAGTTTACTTCATTCCCTCACTTTATTTCTACAATATTATTTCATGTATAGTTTAGAACCATAAATGACAACTTTGTAAGTAGAATAAGTACCTATATTATTAATTTTGAAATTTTTTTAGTGTAAAACTCCACTTCGTAAAACATTTTTACTTTATACAACGTGTAAAAAAAAATTAAGAAAGAATGTAAAATGTAATTTTAAGAATTCATGTTATGTTTTGTATTATTTTTAATTTAATAATAATAATAAATACAAAAATGTTATTTTCTTACAAAATATACTTAAATTGTAACATTTGTAACATTGCAGGTCCTTTTAAAAATGAATTTCATAAAATATATATATTTTATTTATTTATTTATGAAACTTCATGTTCAATACTGTATACAATGGCGGGTTTATTGCCACAAGGCAATTTCTTCCATCCAACTAAAGCAACGTGAGGCCATAGATAGTATAGTGGTAGGTACCTAAATTAAATTTATAACAAACGGAAAGAATCACGTAACATTATTAAGAGTACCTTATTTCACAGCAACAAAGGAAGGAAGGAAATAGAGGTTGAGGGAGGGGAGGGAGGATGGATATGGGGTGTCAGTTAAGAATTATTAGACAAGTAAAACAGCTTTAGTTTCTTTTTAAAAAGTTGAATCAATTGAGAGTTCGTAGTATCATTAAATAGTCATTATAAAAAAAAAATTATATGGATTCACAATATATTATGCATGTGACTGTGGAACGATCTTCCGAATTCTGTGTTTCCACCTTCGTACAACCTGGGTCTTTTTAAAATCCGAATTAATAAACTCTTTTCTAGATTGCAAACCCCTCCCAACGCTACGTAGTGCGCTTCTTCGGAAGAGTAAAATGGACCCAAATCCTAATAGCTGGTGTCCCTTACGTGGACACGTTACAAAAAAAAAATATTCTGTATTTGACTTTGTTTGCCTTATAAAACAACTGCGTTTAGCATTGGCAGTATGAATGTAAATAATCTACGGACTGACGCGAAATATTTTATTTTATTTTATATCATTTCAACGCGAAGAAAACTTTTTTTTAATTAGGTAGGAACTTGTTATTTAAAATAATTATGATTGAGACTGTATGGTCTAAGTTCAAAACAATTTAAATACTTACATTAAATGGACTTATGTTATAAAATTCAAACTTGTTAATTACAAATTTTGTACCGCGTTCAATATAAAAATGCCGTACTTAAAATACAAAATTTTCAATAACAAACGTAAGTATAAGATTTATTATGTATCTTTGATTTTTTTTTAATTGGAAATACTTCCTTAAGCCCTCTCGAGTGCCTAGTATATTGCCAAATCCCAATTTCTTACAGTTAATGACCTTTTCTTTTCGAGCCAAAACATCTCAAGCTGGAAACCCGGCAAAGGAGTCTAACGAATTAGCAGTATACCACGGCTTATCATTATTTAGTTATTCCTCATTGGGTTTGATAAGCAGCAAAATGTATTTTTGAATTTACAATGAATGTTTTAAAGAACCGGGGGTAATCGAAAATACCTACAAAAAGTAAAATAACACAAAATAACATCTAAAACACTGCCCATTCTGAATTAGTGCCTTTTGAGTGTGGGTATGTGCACGCATGTGTCTTGCTTCCTTTTATAAGGTTACACTGATAAAAAATTTATGATAAAATTAACCGAACCATAGTGACTACAAAACTTTTCGTTTTGTGCTACTAAATATTTTGTGCGCTTAACCAAAGAGTGCAGTCATAAATAGATTAACTTTAATTACTGATAACAAAGGTTTGGCTATAACGCAGGTAGCCAGTTCGGTGGTCACATTTTTTTTCAGTGTACGCACACCCTCACACCTGTCGCTGGTTACCCCTCATTGTGATATATGTCGTGATGGTATGAAAGAATGAATGTGCCTCCTCTAAATTAATTAATATGTAGGTATTTGGAGTCGAAATTTATATTCAATGATTTTGATATTTAAGATTTTTTATAAATTAATTAAAAAAAACAATAAAAATTAATTTAAAGGTTTTTATTTAATTAATTTTATTGTTTATGGATATCAATATATCTTTCTTTTTTGTTAAAATTAAAAGTGTATTAAAATTATCTATAATATATTATACCCTTATAGTTGGAAGGCGGATTTTCTCTATTGTATATTTATCATACACGTTCACATTATCTTAATTAAATATAATAATAATAATAATAATGAACACTTCCTTGCACCCAGCGCAAGTGGCGAGTTTTTTGCCGTATGGCAATTTCTTCCAACTAACCAGTGTTTCCAGCCCAGAGAAGCAATATTTGCGCGAGAAATAACTTTAAATAAATTTCTCCTCTGCTGGGAATCGAACCCAGGACGCCCGCACAGAAACCAAACGGCTTACCAACTGTGCCACGGCGGTCGGCAATAATATTATCCACTTAAACAATAAAATTTAACTGTTTTTGTGCACAATATTGTAAACAAATAAATCGTATCGATATGTATTTTTATAAAGGAAATTATCTTCAACTGTCAGCAATTCCATTTTAGGCAAAATATATACTTATGTGATACAACTCACGCCCATTTTTAAAAATGTTGTCATTTCGGTGAAATTGCATCCATAAAACGATAAAACAAAAAGGTCAATGAGGGTATATCTACATACTAGTTTTACTCGTTTTTGCTATTAATAGGGACATCAAATAACTATTTTATAGTTAATTCGCATTTTTAGTCATTCAATTTAAATAATTTTATAGATAAAATTTTCGTAAATGAATATATACATTTCAAATTATTAGGTAAATTTTAATTTAATTACTTATGTAGGTAATTTCAAGTTTTTGAGAAATTGGGTTAGCGAGCGGTTAATTATTATTTTACGTTGAAGTTGAAATAGTAGAAGGCACCTTTGTTAGTAAGTACCAAAAAGATATTTGTTTTTATATGTTTAAACAATAACATTTTACTATATTTGGTCTTGATTTTTTTTACGGCGCTGGTAGACTTACTACTAATGATAGGTATTAATTATAATTAAGCACTGTGAAATTCTTGTGTTTACGGACAAAACGATATTTAATTTAGCAGTAACACAAAGAGCCATGGAAAGGAGAATGACGGGTATTTCGTTTAGAGATAACTTGTGGATAATACCTAAGAGAGAAAACCAAAATAACCGACGTTGTCCAAAAGGTTGCCAAGCAGAAGTGGATCTGGGCAGGGCATGTCGCCGAACCACAGACTCCAGATGGATTAAAAAAGTGCTGGAATGGCGACTTAGAACGGGCAAAAAAAGTGTTGGAAAGCCTTAGACAAGGTGTTCTGATGGTATAAGACGAGTGGCTGAAGGCGAATGGATGCGGTCTGCCCAAAATAGGAGGCTGTGGAACTCTCTGGAGAGGCCTATGTCCACGGGTGGACGAAGGAGGACTAGAAGTAGAAGAAAACTGATAACGGCCCCTTGCAAAATTCTGAAAGGACATAAAGAATATAAGAAGAGTCCGGAGAACTCTTAAACCTTGCAGACACTGCACTTATTGTGCACTATTCACCGAAAGTGAAGATAAGATTGAACCTTATTTTTTACAAAAAAAGTTTCGAAAACCTCGAATTTGCTCCAATGGATCCATCATACATCGTTGTAGAGTTCTCGTCGAAATGACACGGTGAAGTTAGTGCTTTACCATAGGATATTCTGTTCAGGGTTATCACAAAGCTGACATGGGGACGAATCGGATAGGTGAAAACGAAAAAGATAACTTTTGAAACTGCCGTATCCAGTGAGGAATTGCGTGGTCCAATAATCAGAATAATCCACGAAAATGAAATTAAATCACATCGGGAAGAAATAAAAATTTTCCAACGGAAAAAAATGGTGACCAGCAACTTAGTCAAGCGTCTAGAAGAGTACTCTGGGTTAAAATCTCGAGCATTCCACAAATAGTGGGTAAATTTACGGGTAAGAAAGATGCTTTACTCAAAATTGACCTTCGACTTTTATGAGATTGGAAATTGAAACTCTTCACTATGTTTCCAGATCGGAAATAATAATACTGATTTATCATTAGTATCATTATGGACTTCCTCAAAATAATTCGCAGACCAACGCGATAATAGTAAATTATTGTAAAGATCAAAATAAATTGCAACAAACGCACCGATCAAACTTTCAATTGGGAATAATTCACCCATCCAGATACTTAACATACCAAAAGATTAGGCGCTGTATTCATTATTACCGATTTTTTTTTCGATAAATCTAAACTTTCCAATTTACGGCAAAAAGATTTTGGAATAGTGCCAGTGGCTTACATTTACATAACGAAGGATTATATTGTTACAGAAAGCAAGATATGAACGCCTGACAAGGAAAATATACAGTGCGGACAGGAATGGAATGAGAAGTTGGGGACGTCCAAGAAAGGGATGGCACGACCATGTGAACGATATTCTGGAAGACGGAAATGTAAGAAGTGAACATGTATGAGACGATGTATGAATTGGGACGAGGCGAGCGATGCGTGCCAGGATAGAAAAATGTGACGTTCGGTTCTCTCTGCCTACCCCGCGAGTGAAATGGCGTGATGGTATGTATGTATGTTATATTGTTATTTTACGAGAATGCCAAAGTCTGTTCATCACGTTGCCTAAAGCGGTGTATTCTCTAATTTTTCATCATATGATTTTATAATATTACTTACTAGAACAAACAATATTAAATAATTGCAAATTTGATTTAATTTAAAAAGCCTAGTACTAAAATATGTATCCGTCCCTTCACATTCTAAAAAAATTATCGTCAAAATGTATAAACTTTTTTTTCATTCTCCTCCTACTATTTATGCAAAATATTCAAAGAAATACTGTTTTATTTTTACATTATTTATTGTTTTTAAATTGGACGATCAAATGGTCTTAAAACTGGCGAAACGTTTGTCCTGTTTTAAAAAAATATAATAAAATAAAACTAAAGTTGTCGCCAAATAACTTGAACTTTAAGCCGAGAAGAGGGACGATTTGCACGTAAACCAACCAACGAAACAAAAAGACACAAATTTGCGCTCTGCGCAACTGGAATTCGAGATATTTGGCGAATATTATACTCCTGCAAAAGTCGGTCGTTGGTGTCGAAAAGAATAAAAAATGCAGAATTTATTATTTATGAAAACAAGCACAAAATTTCAAATCTAATATAAACATTATAAATTTAAAAAAAATAAAAATTACCAAATTACATGTAGATAACAAAGTACCAAAAAACAGAACATCCATTCTCAAACAAAACAAGCAAAATACTGCATACATCAATGTACCTACCATTTTTTTATTTTGAAGCCTTCCATACATATTAATAATCTTCGTGGGCAATCAGTTTTTATTATACCTAATAATTAAAATTAATTTAATTAATTAACAAGAGCACACAGATTCTGTTAGTAAAGCCGCGTTGACACAGTCAGAGTGCGCTCGGATCGAGCACACTCGGATACCTACTCGGACGCCACTCGTATTATGTCAATCCGTGTAGACTCGGACCACATCCTATTGTTCCGAGTTAGCTCGTATACGAGAAGTGAAACAAAATGGCGGACAACGAAAAACATGTGTCATCTCGTGGGAAAAAAAAGTGGTCTAAGCACGATACCGTTAAATTTTTAGAATTATACGAAGCGGAAGAACTTCTATGGAACGTTAAATTAAAAAATTATAAAAATCAAGACGCAAGGAACGCGGCAGTGCCATTTGTAATTCATGAAGGAAATTTTCTGATGCGCCCTGCTTTGTACGCCTTAAAATCTATTGACGGGTCCAAATTTTCCTTTTGAGTTGCTTATTTGTTTCCTTGTAGTGGATTTTGAACTCTTTAATTAATGTGTCTGCAATAACTCCGACACCTTGCAGCACCAGAACTGTCCGTGCCATATTTATGACCTTAAAAACGAGTAAAAAAGCTCGTGTGTTAAATGAAAACTAACACCTTACAGCAATAGAGCTGTCGCAGTTATGATTTTGAATCCGAGTAAAAAAGTTTGTGTGTAAACCGCTATCCGTGTACATCGGATGAAGCTTACTCATACGAGTCCACTCGGTCCGATCATACTCTGACTGTGTCAACGCGGCATAACTGGGATGTATAATTTTAATCATGATGTTTAATATGGCAAATGTTTCAGAACGGACATAGAACAATTTGAGGTACGGATGCGGTTGCATATTTACATATTTTTGTATTCCTCAATTAAACGACACGTAATCACCGCTTCTGTATACGCATTACTCATAATATGATTTCATTAAATTGAAATATATATCATTAATTATTTTTCATATAGCGCATTTGTGGAATCTTCACAAAACACAATATATATGTTTATTATGCACTTAACACGAAACTTTAATTATAATAATTAAACGTGAAAATGCACATATTAAAAAAATACTCGTACATAGACTGAAAAGGAAAATTACCAACTGCATGTTACAATCGAAGTTGTCGGTGAAATAATATATTATATCTATTTAACCAAATTTTGATACAAAGAGTAGGTACCTACCTACATAGTTACAAAAACACACAAAAACATAAAAAAAAAAAAAAATCATACTGTCGCTAACATCGTTACTGTTTCGCGCTAGTCAAGTAGTAGGTATATAATATGTGACAGGACGAATCCCACCGCTTCTTCTTCAGGGGGGCAAGTCTGGTAAAACAGTGAAACAAAACCCTTTTGACTATCCATATAATGGATATAATTAGCATACATAGTTATATAATATCTTTAGATATTTTTAGAGCTCCATACGAAAATTATATCCATGATATGGGTAATCATGAGGGTTTTGATTTCACCGCTTGACGGGACATGCCCCCCAGTACGAAATGTGGTGTACAACTCGCTAAAAATTCTCAGTAAGTACCTACCCGTAAGGCCTTAAGAAATCGTGTTTTAATATCGTTCGTACACGATCAAATTATTGTGAACCTATCCAACTAAAATAATATTTCCGAGAAATGAAACTATTGGCACGAAAACACGAACGATCTTAGCTTATACCTAGTTGTGTTGTTGTATGGTGTCACGTCCTTTGGATATTCATTTTGACTCTCAAACCACGCTTTTGATTACAAATAAGATACGTGATTGACCCTGATTCGTTCAACTATTTAGGGGACCCAAGACGCCGGTTTTACATTAGGAATACGAATTACATTATGTACTTACTTTACTTACTTTACTTACTTACTTTATCCAGCCGTCTCTGTCCACTGCTGGACATAGGCCTCCCGCATATCTTTCCAGGTTTCTCTATCCAGTCACCCGCAACCCTCTTTATGTCATCGGACCATCGCGTAGGTGGTCTGCCTCTACTTCTTTTGTCCTCACGTGGTTTCCATTCCAGGATCCTCTTGGTCCATCTTTGGTCCTTCATTCTGGCCATATTATGTCCCGCCCATGACCATTTTAGGTTTGCAACTTTCAACAACGTCAGTAACTCCTGATTTTCTACGTATTTCTGAATTTCTCACTCTATCTGAGAGTCTCTGAGATTCAGCATGGCTCTTTCATGTTTTCGCTGTGCCACTCTTAATTTTCTAACAGTCGCTTTCGTTAAAGTAAGTATTTTTGCTCTATATATGTCAAGACTGATAGCACACATTGGTCATACATTTTACGTTTTAGATATTGCGGGATATTGCTGGTGAAGAATTCATTAAGATTACCATAGGCAACCCATCCAAGACAGATTATTATCTTGGTCTGGTTATCTCGGGAGAGGATTATATTGTGGCCTAGATATTTATATTCGTTTACCTCTTCTTTGTTTGGTTGTTAATTGTTATAGTGCCACCCAAGACCAAATTTGTCATTAGCTTCATTTATAAGGAGTCCCACCTTTTTGGTTTCTTCCATGAGCTCTTTCAACATTGCACGTGCTTCTATCAAATCTTCAGATATCAATACGATGTCGCCAGCAAATCTCAGATTATTTAATTTAATTCCATCAATCTTGATACCTTTTTCATCATTACATTTTGTGCACTTAAGACATAATACATTCAAAAGCTCAATCTCAATACATTCAAGAGCTCTGTCAGAGAAAAGAGCTATCTGGAGGCATGTCACACTCAGGTCTTCTGGATCACAGAGTAACAACTACCTGAAGGAGTTGGACAGAGTCAACAAAGCGGCTTACTATGATCGATGCTTTAGTATTGCGAGTGGTCCTATAAACTGGAATAGTTGCCTCCAGATGTCCGCAGTGCACAAAACAAGAGCACATTCTCCAATGGACTGAAAACAGCTTTGTTTCGTAGAGCGACATTAAACAGAATATAAGGCTCCCTTAGAATGATCCTGAATCATTTAACGGCGGTATATTTTTATTTTATTTTAGTTTTTATTTCTATAATCCATTCAATTACAAGGACATTTGTTACGAGTAACAATAATTAAAAGAAGACATATATAAAAACCAATAAAATGTTAATACGAGTCATTGAGTCACATGGATGTATCCACTCTACTAGCCCATAGGCATGTGCTAGAGCAGCGGTCGGGGAACTTTTTTAAACATTAGGTACCACAAAATATATTTTCGTAAGTCGATATTACCCCTTCCCCCATTTTGAAAAGAAGACAATCAAAGTATATTTAAATAAACATTATTTATTGAATTAATTTACACGGAAAATAAAAAAAAAGTTACATGAAAATAGTAAGTATGTAATAGACAAACAAAATAAAATTCTCAAATTGGATCAAACAAAAATTCATAATTTACCTCGGTTCCCCGACCGCTGTGCTAGAGTGTACATTATTATATAATTATTAATAGAGATTGACTACTTTTTTGATTTAGTTTAGAATAAAAATAGTTTTATGTATCTTCTTCCCCTGGTATTCCATTTAAAATCGCCTTTGAGATGTCTCCATCGTCCATTCTTTGAATATATCCGGACTTCCTAAGTCTCCCAATCATTATCTCTCAGGAGATGATGGAATCTTTCTAAAGATCATATATTTGGTTGAATCCGATACGCCACTCTACATAGTAACAAATTTGGCCATATATCACCTGCAGCACTGTCCTTTCGAAAGTCCCTAGAGTTTTTCGTCAACCTTACTGATTGTCCAGGATTTGCGATCTATGCATCAGCAGGTACTGAACTAATAAGAGTTGTTGGTATATACCAGGACCTTGGTTTTTCTAGTGTGGCAACGAGATTTCATGTGTCTAGCATTGGTTTGCAGCTAATATTTTCATTCGATTTCGGTGGAGACACTGTCGTCATTCGTCACCATGGTGCCAAGATTGCCATTATATACAAACTCCGTGACAGTTTCAAACGAGGTTCAGGAATAGATTTTGATATTCGTATTGTATTTTTAATACAATTTAGGGAGCGATAGGTGCTCAATATTAAATTTTAGATATGATTCTCAAAAACCTCGATATTGAATATTAAAAACCTCATTATAATAATAAACATACTAAAATATCTCGAAAATGTACCACTTAAAAAAACATTCGTGTGCGTTGTTAGTTGTAAAGAACCAAATTCCAGAAACGAGGGTAGAATTCTTTTATCGTAGCTATTATTGTAGCATGCTACCTTATCTAAACAAACTATGTTCATACCAATACTTACTTGAGTACTTCAAATACCACACAGCGCATATTGAACATACGTTTGTCTAGGCACTTACACATACCAGAATAGTATTGATTTTTACGAAACAAATATTTGCTTTAATATTTAAAAAAAACGTCTGTTTTAGAAGCATGTCAGATACGGGCAAGGAGCCCCCTTATCTTCGCTCAACAGGCGCAGAGTCGGATTTAGGAAATTTATTTCTTTGATGTGCGTGTACTCACATTATTTGATTTATTCGTAACCCACGAAATCTCCCCTGAAATTGGTGTGCCAAAAATAAGGGATTTAACTGAGCTGTGAATTTGATTTTTTATTTATTTATGTTAATATATTATATGAATGTAATCAGAAATGTAAACATTAAATAATCAGGCAATCGACGTCTGTCTTATAGATCTGATAAGCGAATCACATTCGAAGTTTAAAACTCTTCTTCTCAAGAATTCTCATACCATCATTCATTATGCGTGTGGAGACGGATAACGCCCTCTTGCATAACTCTGAAAGAACATAAGAAGAGTCCAGAGAACTCTATTATCCTGCAGGTACTGCACTTAAGAGCTTGTTGTATGAAACAGTAGAACTAAAACGACTATCACATGGGTTATTTCGATTGATCATTGATTATTGAAACGAAAATCTAGAAAAAGATTTCTGATAATGAATTTTGATGAAACGGTAATGGATTTTTAGGATGCGAAATAATCATAAATTACAGGCACTATATTATGACGAACCCAAAATTGTAAAAGT